>CM054063.1:261132464-262332464 GCA_028641055.1 Alopecurus myosuroides | reverse complement strand
TGTCTTCTCTGTTCAATCTCATGTTTCAGATCCTACTAGAATTCCTAGTTCTAGCAATTGGAGTACATTTGTTTTCCCCAAATTCTATACTATGTATGCCTGTTGCCTACTGTCTGAAAATTCATATGATTAAACCATGCATGCCCTTTGTCTACTCTACGAAAATTCAAATGTCTACTTTGACTATTGCAATTGTAGTTCTGCTTTACCTACTGTTTCTATTAATTAAATTATATGGTAAATTGCTCATATTTCCAACAATCCAAAAACCTTATTATAGGCAATTTACCCCAACTGGATTTGCTGCGTCTATGAGGCCACCTGTGTTTGAGGGCGCCAATTATAAGAGATGGCGCGTGAGAGCAGTTCTCTGGTTTCAATCCATGAACTGCTATGACGCCACTCTTGGCAAGCATACGGGTGATCTTGACCCTCAACAGGAGGCAAACTATGAGAAAATGAATACCCTCTTTAAGCTTGCTCTGATCAGTGTTCTTGGAGATAACATTGTTGATGCTTATGCGTCATTTGACAATGGCAAGGATACGTGGGATGCACTTGAGGCAAAATTTGGTACCGCAGATGCTGGCACTGAACTGTATGTCATGGAGCAATTCTATGACTATAGGATGACTGATGAGCGCTCCGTGGTTGAGCAGGCTCATGAGATTCAGTCACTCGCCAAAGAACTTGAGCATTTCACTTGTGTGTTACCGGACAAGTTTATTGCCGGAGGCATTATTGCCAAACTTCCTGCCTCATGGAGGAGCTTTGCTACGTCTCTGAAGCACAAGAGACAGGAGTTTTCTGTCTCTAATCTCATCGGGACTCTTGATGTCGAAGAAAAGGCAAGAGCAAAGGACACACGTGCTCGAGGTGCTGATGGAAGTTCTAGTGCCAACCTGGTACAGAAGAGAAACTTCCAAACCCACAAGTTCAGAAACAAGAACAAGTTTGAGGGTAAAGGAAAGTTTGATGTGAAGAACAAGACACCACATTCTACCAACTTCAAGAAGAAGTATGAGAAGAAGTATGAGAAGAAGAAAGGAGTCTGCCATGTTTGCGGTGATCCTGAACACTGGGCTCCCAACTGCCCGAATCGCTTTGACAAGCGTCAACATGGGAAAGGCGGCAAGACCGTCAATGTTGTCATTGGTGATACTGAGATGAAGGACGCAGGGTACGGTATATTTCCTACTGTTCTTTCAGTATGTCATTCTCCTGATTGGTGGATTGATACGGGCGCCAATGTACATGTATGTTCTGATATTTCCATGTTCTCTTCTTATCAGGCAACAGGAACTTCTTCCGTGCTGATGGGCAACGGCTCACATGCTTCTGTTCGCGGTGTTGGTACGGTCGATCTGAAGTTCTCTTCGGGGAAGACTGTACGACTGAAGAACGTGAACTATGTGCCCTCTATAAATAAGAATCTTGTTAGCGGTTCTCTTCTGTGTAGAGATGGCTACAAGCTTGCCTTTGAGTCGAATAAATTTGTAGTGTCCAAGTTTGGAACCTTTGTTGGTAAAGGATATGAATGTAGTGGTTTGTTTCGCTTATCTTTGACTGATGTCTGTAATAACGTTGTAAACCATGTTTGCAACAATGAATCAAATTTATGGCATTCACGTCTTTGTCACATCAGTTTTAGCTGCATGACACGACTATCCAAATTGAGCTTAATTCCCCACTTCACACCTATTAAGGGTTCTAAGTGCCGAGTGTGTGTGCAAGCTAAGCAACCTCGCAAGTCCCATAAAACTGCAGAGGCGAGGAATCTGGCACCACTAGAGCTCATACATTCTGATCTCTGTGAAATGAATGGTGTGTTAACAAAAGGTGGAAAGAAATATTTCATGACGTTAATTGATGACTCCACCAGATATTGTCATGTGTATCTTCTGAAATCAAAAGATGAAGCTTTGAGTTTCTTCAAAATTTATAAAGCTGAAGCAGAAAACCAACTTGATCGAAAGATTAAGAGGCTAAGGTCTGATCGGGGTGGAGAGTATTTTTCCAACGAGTTTGATTCCTTTTGTGCGGAACATGGTATAATTCATGAGAGGACGCCTCCATATTCACCTCAGTCAAATGGGGTGGCTGAAAGAAAGAATCGTACTCTAACTGATTTGGTTAACGCCATGTTAGATACATCGGGTCTTTCCAAGGCATGGTGGGGGGAGGCTATTCTGACCGCGTGTCATGTCCTAAACCGAGTCCCTACAAAAGACAAAGAGATAACTCCATTTGAGGAATGGGAGAAGAAAAGATTAAAACTCTCTTACCTACGACCTTGGGGTTGTTTGGCGTTAGTCAATATTCCATTCCCTAAGAAGCGCAAGGTTGGACCAAACACTGTGGATTGTGTTTTTCTGGGATATGCTTTTCATAGCATTGGCTATAGATTCTTGATCATAAAATCCGATGTGTCTGACATGCGTGTTGGTACAATTATGGAGTCAAATGATGCGACTTTCTTCGAAGACATTTTTCCTATGAAGGATATGTCTACTTCGTCACATCAGGAGATTCCTAATTCATCAAGTCAAGAATTAGTTCCACTTCCTGAACCTACCATTTCGATGGAACAGGTTGAAAATCCTATGGAGGACAACAGTGAAACTCCCAAAAGAAGCAAGAGACAGAGGACTGCAAAGTCCTTTGGTAATGATTTCATTGTATACCTCGTGGATGATACTCCCAGTTCCATTTCAGAGGCCTATGCATCTCCAGATGCTGACTATTGGAAGGAAGCCGTCCGTAGTGAGATGGATTCCATTTTGGCTAATGGAACTTGGGAAATCACTGATCGTCCTTACGGGTGCAAACCTGTAGGATGCAAGTGGGTGTTCAAGAAGAAGCTTAGGCCTGATGGTACTATTGAGAAGTACAAGGCACGGCTTGTGGCCAAGGGTTATACTCAAAAGGAAGGTGAAGATTTCTTTGATACTTACTCACCTGTGGCACGCCTGACCACCATTCGAGTTCTACTTTCGCTGGCTGCTTCACATGGTCTTCTTGTTCATCAAATGGATGTTAAGACCGCTTTCCTAAATGGAGAGTTGGAAGAGGAAATTTACATGGACCAGCCAGATGGATTCGTGGTAGATGGTCAGGAAGGAAAGGTGTGCAAATTGCTGAAATCTTTATATGGCCTTAAACAAGCGCCTAAGCAGTGGCATGAGAAATTCGAAAGAACTTTGACTGCAGCAGGTTTTGCTGTAAATGAAGCTGACAAATGTGTGTACTATCGCCATGGTGGGGGCGAAGGAGTCATTCTTTGTTTGTATGTTGATGACATACTAATCTTTGGAACTAACCTCAAAGTGATCGAAGAGGTTAAGAGTTTCCTATCTCACTGTTTTGAGATGAAAGATCTAGGAGTTGCTGATGTTATCCTTAACATCAAGTTACTGAGAGATGACAATGGTGGGATAACACTGCTTCAATCTCACTATGTTGAGAAGGTCTTGAGTCGTTTTGGGTATAGCGATTGCAAGCCTTCACCAACTCCATATGATCCCAGTGTGCTACTTCGTAAAAACAGAAGAATTGCAAAGGATCAACTTAGATACTCTCAGATTATTGGCTCGCTTATGTATTTAACTAGCGCTACGAGGCCTGACATCGCGTATGCTGTAAGCAAACTTAGCCGATTTGTTTCAAATCCGGGCGATGATCATTGGCGCGCTCTTGAGAGAATCATGCGCTATTTGAAAGGCACTGCGAGCTATGGGATTCACTATTCTGGGTACCCAAGGGTACTTGATGGTTATAGTGATTCAAATTGGATATCTGACGCTGATGAGATAAAGGCCACGAGTGGATATATATTTACACTTGGTGGTGGCGCTGTTTCTTGGAAGTCTTGCAAGCAGACCATCTTAACGAGGTCAACTATGGAAGCAGAACTCACAGCATTGGACACAGCCACTGTTGAAGCAGAGTGGCTGAGACAGCTCTTGATGAACTTACCTGTGGTTGAAAAACCTATACCCGCTATCCCGATGAACTGTGATAATCAAACTGTGATCATCAAAGTAAACAGTTCTAAGGACAATATGAAGTCATCAAGGCATGTGAAGAGGAGACTAAAATCTGTCAGAAAAATGAGAAACTCCGGAGTTATTGCATTGGATTATATCCATACATCTAAAAACTTGGCAGACCCCTTCACAAAGGGTCTATCGCGTAACGTGATAGATAATGCATCGAAGGAGATGGGTATGAGACCCACAATATAAGTTGTTCACTGTGGCAACCCACTCTATGTGATCGGAGATCCCGTGAATTAGAATTGGGAGACAAGCTGTTGATCAACTGAGAGGAGAGTATCCCTACTTTTTATACCACTCCATGAAGATGCAATACTCTCCTACTCTGCAAGGCAGGTTGATGTTTATCTTAATGTGTTCTAAGTGGCTTATTTAAGCAGAGATGTTGTCCTGCAGAACATCCTTTGAAGAACACACCTATGTGAGTCTGACTGTCAAACGTCGCAGTCCATGAGAGTTGGGTGCTCTCTAATAAACTCATGAAAGGTCAAGGAGTATGACGCATAAGCTCCACCCGCGGGGAAGTCTTGCGGCAGCCTAGTATCGATCAAGGCTTTATGTGAAACTAGATTCGCAGAAAACTTGCAGTTCAAGGCGCAGTCCACTGTCCAAGTTGCTTACTAGTGTAGCATAGAGTTCTAGGTGGAAGTTCAACTTCACAGTCTCCACTAAGCATCGGTATATAAAACAATGTTTTGGAACCAAAGGCAAATTTCGTGTGCCTCTGGGATCTGGTGGGGGATTGTTGGAATTTTGGCCCAAATGGACCAGCCCATTTAATATTCCAGAAATTCCTAATAAATCCTAGAGGCCCACTTGGCCCATTCGTGTATGGCAAGAGGTGGGACAAATGTTTAGTCCCACATTGCTAGTTGAGTGGAAGTTTTACCTGTTTATAAGGGAGGGCTTTCCACTTGTTGTATGAGCATTAGAAAGAGATGACTACACGCGCGCTCCTCCTCCGCCGCCCGCCTCGCCACGCCTCGTCACGACGCGCGCGCGCGCGCCGCGGGTTGCGGGAATGCCTCGAGACGAGAGCCTCTCTCTCTCTTTATTTTGCCACACGCACGAATTAGAATATGAACAGGCACAGGAATCTGAAACGAAACGCTTTGCTAAGTGGGTTTTGATTACGGAGGCTGCTCAGCTTCGGCTGCTGCCTGTTTGCCTTCCCGACTCTTCGTTTCATCTTCTCGCGTGGCCTGTTCGGCTTCTGCTCTGTGCCTATAAAATCAGAGGTCGCTCCTCTCCAAAGGACACACAGCAATACACTGCCTTCTCATTTCCACAGCCTTGTGCCACCGCTCAAGTCTTCCCCATCCTGGCCTGCGGCGTGCACCGCCGGTCGGGACAGTAGGCCTCCGAAACCGCGCTACTTCGAGTCCTGTACGGGAGAAGGGCGATAAGGTTTTTGGGGAGCGCTCTGCGCGACTACTGGCTTCTTCATCACGGACGACAACGACATCTTCCCGAACGACGACTTCTTCCCGGAAGTCGACGATCTCTTCGACGACATGGGCGACAATGTCAACAATGGTCCCGCTGCTGCACCAGCTCCTGTTCAGTATGTGCTCATGTCTTCTCTGTTCAATCTCATGTTTCAGATCCTACTAGAATTCCTAGTTCTAGCAATTGGAGTACATTTGTTTTCCCCAAATTCTATACTATGTATGCCTGTTGCCTACTGTCTGAAAATTCATATGATTAAACCATGCATGCCCTTTGTCTACTCTACGAAAATTCAAATGTCTACTTTGACTATTGCAATTGTAGTTCTGCTTTACCTACTGTTTCTATTAATTAAATTATATGGTAAATTGCTCATATTTCCAACAATCCAAAAACCTTATTATAGGCAATTTACCCCAACTGGATTTGCTGCGTCTATGAGGCCACCTGTGTTTGAGGGCGCCAATTATAAGAGATGGCGCGTGAGAGCAGTTCTCTGGTTTCAATCCATGAACTGCTATGACGCCACTCTTGGCAAGCCTACGGGTGATCTTGACCCTCAACAGGAGGCAAACTATGAGAAAATGAATACCCTCTTTAAGCTTGCTCTGATCAGTGTTCTTGGAGATAACATTGTTGATGCTTATGCGTCATTTGACAATGGCAAGGATATGTGGGATGCACTTGAGGCAAAATTTGGTACCGCAGATGCTGGCACTGAACTGTATGTCATGGAGCAATTCTATGACTATAGGATGACTGATGAGCGCTCCGTGGTTGAGCAGGCTCATGAGATTCAGTCACTCGCCAAAGAACTTGAGCATTTCACTTGTGTGTTACCGGACAAGTTTATTGCCGGAGGCATTATTGCCAAACTTCCTGCCTCATGGAGGAGCTTTGCTACGTCTCTGAAGCACAAGAGACAGGAGTTTTCTGTCTCTAATCTCATCGGGACTCTTGATGTCGAAGAAAAGGCAAGAGCAAAGGACACACGTGCTCGAGGTGCTGATGAAAGTTCTAGTGCCAACCTGGTACAGAAGAGAAACTTCCAAACCCACAAGTTCAGAAACAAGAACAAGTTTGAGGGTAAAGGAAAGTTTGATGTGAAGAACAAGACACCACATTCTACCAACTTCAAGAAGAAGTATGAGAAGAAGTATGAGAAGAAGAAAGGAGTCTGCCATGTTTGCGGTGATCCTGAACACTGGGCTCCCAACTGCCCGAATCGCTTTGACAAGCGTCAACATGGGAAAGGCGGCAAGACCGTCAATGTTGTCATTGGTGATACTGAGATGAAGGACGCAGGGTACGGTATATTTCCTACTGTTCTTTCAGTATGTCATTCTCCTGATTGGTGGATTGATACGGGCGCCAATGTACATGTATGTTCTGATATTTCCATGTTCTCTTCTTATCAGGCAACAGGAACTTCTTCCGTGCTGATGGGCAACGGCTCACATGCTTCTGTTCGCGGTGTTGGTACGGTCGATCTGAAGTTCTCTTCGGGGAAGACTGTACGACTGAAGAACGTGAACTATGTGCCCTCTATAAATAAGAATCTTGTTAGCGGTTCTCTTCTGTGTAGAGATGGCTACAAGCTTGCCTTTGAGTCGAATAAATTTGTAGTGTCCAAGTTTGGAACCTTTGTTGGTAAAGGATATGAATGTAGTGGTTTGTTTCGCTTATCTTTGACTGATGTCTGTAATAACGTTGTAAACCATGTTTGCAACAATGAATCAAATTTATGGCATTCACGTCTTTGTCACATCAGTTTTAGCTGCATGACACGACTATCCAAATTGAGCTTAATTCCCCACTTCACACCTATTAAGGGTTCTAAGTGCCGAGTGTGTGTGCAAGCTAAGCAACCTCGCAAGTCCCATAAAACTGCAGAGGCGAGGAATCTGGCACCACTAGAGCTCATACATTCTGATCTCTGTGAAATGAATGGTGTGTTAACAAAAGGTGGAAAGAAATATTTCATGACGTTAATTGATGACTCCACCAGATATTGTCATGTGTATCTTCTGAAATCAAAAGATGAAGCTTTGAGTTTCTTCAAAATTTATAAAGCTGAAGCAGAAAACCAACTTGATCGAAAGATTAAGAGGCTAAGGTCTGATCGGGGTGGAGAGTATTTTTCCAACGAGTTTGATTCCTTTTGTGCGGAACATGGTATAATTCATGAGAGGACGCCTCCCTATTCACCTCAGTCAAATGGGGTGGCTGAAAGAAAGAATCGTACTCTAACTGATTTGGTTAACGCCATGTTAGATACATCGGGTCTTTCCAAGGCATGGTGGGGGGAGGCTATTCTGACCGCGTGTCATGTCCTAAACCGAGTCCCTACAAAAGACAAAGAGATAACTCCATTTGAGGAATGGGAGAAGAAAAGATTAAAACTCTCTTACCTACGACCTTGGGGTTGTTTGGCGTTAGTCAATATTCCATTCCCTAAGAAGCGCAAGGTTGGACCAAACACTGTGGATTGTGTTTTTCTGGGATATGCTTTTCATAGCATTGGCTATAGATTCTTGATCATAAAATCCGATGTGTCTGACATGCGTGTTGGTACAATTATGGAGTCAAATGATGCGACTTTCTTCGAAGACATTTTTCCTATGAAGGATATGTCTACTTCGTCACATCAGGAGATTCCTAATTCATCAAGTCAAGAATTAGTTCCACTTCCTGAACCTACCATTTCGATGGAACAGGTTGAAAATCCTATGGAGGACAACAGTGAAACTCCCAAAAGAAGCAAGAGACAGAGGACTGCAAAGTCCTTTGGTAATGATTTCATTGTATACCTCGTGGATGATACTCCCAGTTCCATTTCAGAGGCCTATGCATCTCCAGATGCTGACTATTGGAAGGAAGCCGTCCGTAGTGAGATGGATTCCATTTTGGCTAATGGAACTTGGGAAATCACTGATCGTCCTTACGGGTGCAAACCTGTAGGATGCAAGTGGGTGTTCAAGAAGAAGCTTAGGCCTGATGGTACTATTGAGAAGTACAAGGCACGGCTTGTGGCCAAGGGTTATACTCAAAAGGAAGGTGAAGATTTCTTTGATACTTACTCACCTGTGGCACGCCTGACCACCATTCGAGTTCTACTTTCGCTGGCTGCTTCACATGGTCTTCTTGTTCATCAAATGGATGTTAAGACCGCTTTCCTAAATGGAGAGTTGGAAGAGGAAATTTACATGGACCAGCCAGATGGATTCGTGGTAGATGGTCAGGAAGGAAAGGTGTGCAAATTGCTGAAATCTTTATATGGCCTTAAACAAGCGCCTAAGCAGTGGCATGAGAAATTCGAAAGAACTTTGACTGCAGCAGGTTTTGCTGTAAATGAAGCTGACAAATGTGTGTACTATCGCCATGGTGGGGGCGAAGGAGTCATTCTTTGTTTGTATGTTGATGACATACTAATCTTTGGAACTAACCTCAAAGTGATCGAAGAGGTTAAGAGTTTCCTATCTCACTGTTTTGAGATGAAAGATCTAGGAGTTGCTGATGTTATCCTTAACATCAAGTTACTGAGAGATGACAATGGTGGGATAACACTGCTTCAATCTCACTATGTTGAGAAGGTCTTGAGTCGTTTTGGGTATAGCGATTGCAAGCCTTCACCAACTCCATATGATCCCAGTGTGCTACTTCGTAAAAACAGAAGAATTGCAAAGGATCAACTTAGATACTCTCAGATTATTGGCTCTCTTATGTATTTAACTAGCGCTACGAGGCCTGACATCGCGTATGCTGTAAGCAAACTTAGCCGATTTGTTTCAAATCCGGGCGATGATCATTGGCGCGCTCTTGAGAGAATCATGCGCTATTTGAAAGGCACTGCGAGCTATGGGATTCACTATTCTGGGTACCCAAGGGTACTTGAGGGTTATAGTGATTCAAATTGGATATCTGACGCTGATAAGATAAAGGCCACGAGTGGATATATATTTACACTTGGTGGTGGCGCTGTTTCTTGGAAAGTCTTGCAAGCAGACCATCTTAACGAGGTCAACTATGGAAGCAGAACTCACAGCATTGGACACAGCCACTGTTGAAGCAGAGTGGCTGAGACAGCTCTTGATGGACTTACCTGTGGTTGAAAAACCTATACCCGCTATCCCGATGAACTGTGATAATCAAACTGTGATCATCAAAGTAAACAGTTCTAAGGACAATATGAAGTCATCAAGGCATGTGAAGAGGAGACTAAAATCTGTCAGAAAAATGAGAAACTCCGGAGTTATTGCATTGGATTATATCCATACATCTAAAAACTTGGCAGACCCCTTCACAAAGGGTCTATCGCGTAACGTGATAGATAATGCATCGAAGGAGATGGGTATGAGACCCACAATATAAGTTGTTCACTGTGGCAACCCACTCTATGTGATCGGAGATCCCGTGAATTAGAATTGGGAGACAAGCTGTTGATCAACTGAGAGGAGAGTATCCCTACTTTTTATACCACTCCATGAAGATGCAATACTCTTCTACTCTGCAAGGCAGGTTGATGTTTATCTTAATGTGTTCTAAGTGGCTTATTTAAGCAGAGATGTTGTCCTGCAGAACATCCTTTGAAGAACACACCTATGTGAGTCTGACTGTCAACCGTCGCAGTCCATGAGAGTTGGGTGCTCTCTAATAAACTCATGAAAGGTCAAGGAGTATGACGCATAAGCTCCACCCGCGGGGAAGTCTTGCGGCAGCCTAGTATCGATCAAGGCTTTATGTGAAACTAGATTCGCAGAAAACTTGCAGTTCAAGGCGCAGTCCACTGTCCAAGTTGCTTACTAGTGTAGCATAGAGTTCTAGGTGGAAGTTCAACTTCACAGTCTCCACTAAGCATCGGTATATAAAACAATGTTTTGGAACCAAAGGAAAATTTCGTGTGCCTCTGGGATCTGGTGGGGGATTGTTGGAATTTTGGCCCAAATGGACCAGCCCATTTAATATTCCAGAAATTCCTAATAAATCCTAGAGGCCCACTTGTCCCATTCGTGTATGGCAAGAGGTGGGACAAATGTTTAGTCCCACATTGCTAGTTGAGTGGAAGTTTTACCTGTTTATAAGGGAGGGCTTTCCACTTGTTGTATGAGCATTAGAAAGAGATGACTACACGCGCGCTCCTCCTCCGCCGCCCGCCTCGCCACGCCTCGTCACGACGCGCGCGCGCGCGCCGCGGGTTGCGGGAATGCCTCGAGCCGAGAGCCTCTCTCTCTCTTTATTTTGCCACACGCACGAATTAGAATATGAACAGGCACAGGAATCTGAAACGAAACGCTTTGCTAAGTGGGTTTTGATTACGGAGGCTGCTCAGCTTCGGCTGCTGCCTGTTTGCCTTCCCGACTCTTCGTTTCATCTTCTCGCGTGGCCTGTTCGGCTTCTGCTCTGTGCCTATAAAATCAGAGGTCGCTCCTCTCCAAAGGACACACAGCAATACACTGCCTTCTCATTTCCACAGCCTTGCGCCACCGCTCAAGTCTTCCCCATCCTGGCCTGCGGCGTGCACCGCCGGTCGGGACAGTAGGCCTCCGAAACCGCGCTACTTCGAGTCCTGTACGGGAGAAGGGCGATAAGGTTTTTGGGGAGCGCTCTGCGCGACTACTGGCTTCTTCATCACGGACGACAACGACATCTTCCCGAACGACGACTTCTTCCCGGAAGTCGACGATCTCTTCGACGACATGGGCGACAACGTCAACAATGGTCCCGCTGCTGCACCAGCTCCTGTTCAGTATGTGCTCATGTCTTCTCTGTTTAATCTCATGTTTCAGATCCTACTAGAATTCCTAGTTCTAGCAATTGGAGTACATTTGTTTTCCCCAAATTCTATACTATGTATGCCTGTTGCCTACTGTCTGAAAATTCATATGATTAAACCATGCATGCCCTTTGTCTACTCTACGAAAATTCAAATGTCTACTTTGACTATTGCAATTGTAGTTCTGCTTTACCTACTGTTTCTATTAATTAAATTATATGGTAAATTGCTCATATTTCCAACAGTCCGTTCCAGCGAATCGAAAATAAATCGATATGTGCCTAGTAACCTGAAAAACACCACTCAACCATCTTATGTTTAACTGCGGTTCTTGTTTCCATAACGAAGCATGTTAGGTTTCACCCCAGCCGACAATTGTAGCCATCTTGTTCCACTATACAACAAACCTCTCTCTCTCTCAAAAAAAAAGGAAAAACCCACTAACAAAATCACTTCTCGTTAAATTACATATGAAGATCACTAACAAAATTGGGTGCTGTCCTCAAAGCTTTGTTTTGTTCTCTGATCTCAAACTGCTCAGCAGCATATCCTCAATACACCAGAACGACCCATCAGGTATTCAGGTCTAACCTCATATGCTTGCACGGAGTCACCAAATCTTCCCAGGAGCCATTGAACATAAATCATGAAATCAAAGCCAACGGTCAGCCAAAAAAAAAAAAAAAAAAAGAAAAAAAAAAAACCTGAACGAAAAACAAGACAGGTTAAGAAGCCAATCTAAAAGGCTACTTTACAAAGAAGAACTTCTCTCCTATCTTCTTAGTAAGTCTAGAAGCATATAAGTATGCACTTTCAGAGTTTCAGGTTGTCAGAATTGAGGAACTTATCGGTTTTGATAAACTTGAGTGTAAGTGTGATATTTTTTTCACTACATTGTTGTAAGTTATTACTGCAAATCTGGAAATATGTTTGTGAAAGAAAAAATATAGGATGTCCTTTCCGCTGCACATTTTGCCTAGTTTCATAATTCCCTCGCTAGGGCAATCGATTTTGATGTTACGCCTTTTAGTAACAAGTAATACCGCTGTTTAGTGAATACTGTTTTCAGGAAGGCCAGTAATGACACTGTCAGGGAAAACCACTTGATGTAATGCTTAATTTACCTACCACAGTCTGGCATGATATACCTATACTTTCGAGGCTGGCATCTGGCATGATGGTTTCATAATTTTCTCCTATTTTTGTGTTTGCAGGACATCTGGCACGATATACTCTCTCGGCTGCCACTGTCAGACGCTGCCCAAGCTAGCTGTGTGTCTAGCGCATTTCTACGCGCCTGGAGATTGCGTCCCAGCCTCACCTTCAGTGAAGAAACACTGGGCCTGAGTGGAAGGGCATGTGGAAGCGACAAACTGGCACGGATTTTCACCAACAGAGTTCACAACATTATGAGAAACCACTCAGGCATCGGCCTGAAGACATTCACGCTTAGCTATTGTGACTCTCCAATAAACCCTAGGTACCTCGACAGGTGGCTTCAGATGGCTGTTACCTCAGGGATCGAAGAACTCGCCCTTTCAGTGCCTAGAGGATACGAAGCATGGTATGACTTCCCGTGCTTACTTTTTAATGGGGACAGAAACTCGATCCGTCGTCTTGACCTCAGTCGTTGTGCCTTCCACCCCAAGGCGGAGCTTAGTTGCTTGACGAGGCTGCGTCTGTCTGAGGTCCATATTACCGAACATGAGTTAGAGCAGCTTCTTACCAGTTCTATTGCCATGGAAGAGCTGGAACTCGTGTATTGTGATAAGATCATCTCCCTTAGGATACCTTGCCTGCTACATCGTCTCTATAAAAGTTCAGAACGAATCTACTCGGCGTGCCTACAACGGCAGCGAGTCCCACATATATATAGTAGTGCAATGCGGCACAAGCGTACAGTTACAATTCGAGTCTGAGTAGGACTCCTAGCAATAGTCTAAGTAGGACTCCTAACAATCATCGGTTCCTAGCTATCAACCGAACACAATAATTTTACTTCTAACACCCTCCCTTAATCACAACTTAGACAAGTTGAGATTATGCTTGAACTCTTCAAAACTGTGAGTTGAAAGTGGTTTAGTGAAACCATCTGCAACTTGATCCTTCGAGGGTATAAACCGTATTTCCAATTGCTTACGCAAAACTCTTTCTCTGACAAAGTGAAAGTCAATCTCAATATGTTTTGCTCTAGCATGAAACACTGGGTTTGCTGAAACATATGTCGTTCCAAGATTATCACACCATAAACAAGGTGTTTGCTTTGTCTTCACTCCTAGCTCCTCAAGAAGAGACTGTACCCAGATGATCTCAGCTGTGGCATTAGCAACTGATTTATATTCAGCTTCAGTGCTTGATCTAGAGACTGTGGCTTGTTTCTTTGCACTCCATGAAATAAGATTAGGTCCAAAGAAGATTGCAAATCCACCAGTGGACCTACGATCATCCAAACAGCCTGCCCAATCTGCATCTGAAAAACCACTAACCAAAGTTGAGCTTGATTTCCGGAAAGTCAAGCCAACACTCAATGTATTTTTGATATATCTCAAAATACGCTTAGCTGCAGTCCAATGTGATGTGGTTGGAGCATGAAGATATTGACATACTTTGTTAACTGCATAAGAAATATCTGGCCTTGTGAGAGTTAAATATTGCAATGCTCCAACTAGACTTCTATACTTTTTACTATCATCAGAACCAAGTAATCTCCCTTCATTAGCTGTAAGTTTTTCTGAAGAAGACAAGGGAGTAGGGCATGGCTTGCAATTTGTCATACCAACTCTAACAAGTATCTCTTGAGCATATTTAGCTTGATTTAGTACAAGTCCATCATTTACCTTCTTTACTTCAATTCCCAAGAAATAATGAAGCTCACCAAGATCCTTGAGAGCAAATTCCTTACCCAAATCAAGCAAAAGTGCATCAGTTGCAGCCTTAGAGGAGCTAGCAACTATAATATCATCAACATAGATTAGCATGAAGATAGTAACATTGGACTTGCAATAGATAAATAATGATGTGTCAGATTTTGAAGCAACAAACCCCAGACTGATCAATTGAGAACTTAATCGAGAATACCATGCTCGAGGTGCTTGCTTCAAACCATATAATGCTTTATCCAATTTGCACACATAATTTGGCTTATTTTTATCCTCATATCCTGGCGGTTGTTTCATATAGACCTCCTCTTCCAGAACACCATGTAAAAACGCGTTCTTAACATCCAATTGTCTCAAACTCCAACCCCTAGAGACAGCAATAGCCAAAACAAGACGAACAGTAGCAATTTTAACAACTGGACTAAACGTGTCCTCATAATCTATACCATACCGTTGTTTGAATCCTTTTGCAACCAATCTGGCCTTGTATCTATCAATTGAGCCATCTGCCTTCTTTTTGATTCTATAAACCCATCTGCAATCAATAATATTAGTTCCATACCGCTGAGGAACCAAATGCTAGGTTTTATTTTTGATAAGAGCATTGTACTCCTCATCCATCGCATTCCTCCAATCATCCTTTGATAATGCATCTGCTAGATCAATAGGTTCATCTGATTCACAATTTAGGCACCAACGTACCGTACCATCCTTGAAATCCCGAGGTTTAAAAATCCCTCTAGAAGAACGTGTAGAAACTCGGGTAATGGCTGTCTCAGGCTGAGCTACACGCTCCTCTTCCGCAGAGGATCCAGTGTCCTGTGTGCTGCTGCCAGCTGTACCGTCTGAGCCGTCATTTTCCGTCGCAGGCGATCCTGTGTGCGATGGTGTGGCTGGTGACGAAGTTGATCCAGCCACAGAAGATCCAGCAGGTGACCCGACCGGAGAGGACAGCTGGGACCTGCGCGCTGTCGTCTCTGTCGCTGTCGGGGAGGAAGCGCGTGGCGCTGATTCCTCTGCGCGATCCGAGGCGGATCCGCCTGGTACTGACGGGAACGATCCCGAGGAGGATCCCGAGGAAGATGTTGTCTGAGAATCTGCTTCGTGTCTTGTTCCTGTAGTACTTTCTGAATGAGTATTTTCTGTATTGTTTTGAGCACTATTTTCTTCACCGAAAATTTCCAGATTCGCACCCTGCTGTAAAATCTCAGGAAATACATTAGGGGCATTGGTATTAGTAGGATTAGACAAAGTTGAATTTTCAATAGTTTCGCCCCCATGCTCAAAATTTTGAAGAGATGAATCAAGCAAAAGAATTTCACGACGCAATAAAGCACCGGCATTGGGATGAAGTTCTTTGAACGGAAAAACAGATTCGTCAAAAAAAACATCTCGAGACACATAGACACGCCCGGAAGAAACGTCAAGGCATTTAACTCCTTTGTGCATTGGACTGTAGCCCAAAAAGACACATCTTTTGGAGCGAAAAGCAAGCTTACGGGTATTATATGGACGAAGATTAGGCCAACACGCACATCCAAAAACTCGAAGAGAAGAATAATTTGGAGGTGCACCTAAAAGACGATGAACAGGCGTGTCATTTTTAATAACTTTACTTGGAAGAATATTGATGAGATGTGTGGCTGTGAGAAAGGCTTCATCCCAAAATTTAAGAGGCATAGAGGCATGAGCAAGAAGAGACAACCCTACTTCAACAATATGTCGATGTTTTCTTTCAGCAGCACCATTCTGCTGATGTGCATGAGGACACGAGACATGATGGGCAATGCCTTGAGTTTGAAAGAACGAATTTAACTTAACATACTCTCCTCCCCAATCTGATTGAATTGTGAGAATTTTTCGATCAAATTTCCTTTCAACAAGTTTTTGGAAATTGATAAAGGCTTGGTAAACATCAGACTTTTTCTTAAGAAGATAAATCCATGTGAACTTGCTATAGTCATCAATAAAACTTACATAATAATTATGACGTCCAACAGAAGTAGGAGCAGGACCCCACACATCAGTAAAAATTAACTGAAGAGGAGCCATAGACACACTATGAGACACTGGATAGGGAAGTTGATGACTTTTTGCTCTTTGACACGAATCACAAATAGACTCTATACTAGACTCTCTAAGAAGAGGGAGTTTATTCTTGCTAATAATTTGCATTACAATTTGAGAAGATGGATGACCCAGACGACTATGCCACTTTGCTTGAGATGGTTTGGTGACAAGAAAAGCATGCTTCTGATGATTTGATTCAACCATAGATGATATGAAAGGATAGAGACCATCTACACATCGTACTCTATGCAGAATTTGTTTCGTGACCTGATCCTTTATCAAGAAAAAATTTGGATGAAATTCAAGAAAAACATTGTTATCAAGGGTGAATCGATGGACAGATAAAAGACTTTTCGAAGCACTAGGAACATGCAAGATATCTTTAAGAGAGAAATTTTGAGCATGATTACGAAGTATTGAATTACCAACATGTCTAATAACCATACCTTGTCCACTGGCTGTATTCACCTTGTCATGTCCATTGTATCGATCACGAACTGCAAGTTTATGGAGTTCTCCCGTAATGTGATGTGTGGCACCCGTATCACAACACCAATTCGTGTCTATGCCATATGCATATGGTTCCTTGGAAACATCATCACCATTGCTATCTTCTTGAAATCTGTGCCAACAATCCTTAGCCAAGTGACCTTCCCGATTGCATATTTGACAAGTAGCATCAACCCAAGGAGAGGTGCGACGCCTGCCTCGACCACGTCCACGTCCTGTAGTCGTACGGCCTCCTCCTCGACTGAAATTATTCCGGGAATAGTCATGTTGAGCATAGTTGCCACGGTGCCTGTCTTCTCTACCATCCTGTCGCCTATCACGTCCATCTTGTCGGTAATCATCACGTGGCCCAAAGTTGCGCCTGTATCCTCCTTGATTGCGAGCTCGCGCTGCTGCATTGGCCGAGGTTTCAAAACCCGAGTTGTTCTGAGATCCAAGCATCTCCTGCCTCTGATCGTATGACTGAATTTGAGAGAAAAGCTCGGCCATTGTGAGAGAGGATTTGACAACTCCAAGTGCAGCCACAATGGCATCGTAGTCATGTCCAAGACCAGCCAATATGAATGACACTAATTCTTCTTCCTCCATAGGTTTGTCAGCTGCAGCAAGATCATCAGCCAAACTTTGCATCTTGGCGAAAAACGCCTCTGTTGTCATGTTGTTCTTCTTAGTATTTGCCAGTGCAATCCTCAGATTCGTGACCCGGGACCTGTTTTGCGAGACAAACATCTCTTCTACTACTTTCCAAACTTCAGAAGCATGTTCCAATCGAATAACATGCATCAATATTTCTCTCGAGAGCGAGTTAACCAGGAAACTCAACACCTGCTGATCTCGAGAAACCCATACTGCATATTCTGGATTAATAGTCATGATCGGATCCTTGTCCTTCTCCGGATTGGCAGTAGCTATTTTCATCGGAGGGGCAACTTCAGATCCATCGAGGAAGCCAGTCAACATGGCACCCCGAATTGCGGGAAGTACCTGTGCCTTCCATATGGGATAATTGGTTCTCGTCAATTTTTCTGACGGAGGTGATCCGAGGTTCGGTGCAGCGTTCGATCCTGACGCCATTGCTGCTTCTTGCTCGAACCAATTGGGGATCAATCGATAGCTCTAATTGCTAGTTGGAAGAGGTGGCTCTGATACCATATAAAAGTTCAGAACGAATCTACTCGGCGTGCCTACAACGGCAGCGAGTCCCACATATATATAGTAGTGCAATGCGGCACAAGCGTACAGTTACAATTCGAGTCTGAGTAGGACTCCTAGCAATAGTCTAAGTAGGACTCCTAACAATCATCGGTTCCTAGCTATCAACCGAACACAATAATTCTACTTCTAACAGTCTCAACTGCCTGACAGTGTTTGGGTGCAGACGTCTGCAGGTGATAGAGAATAAAGCTCCAAATGTTTGTGTTGTTCACATCGATGGTTATACTCTAGAGAAATTTCAGGCTGGAGATCTGTTGCAAATAAAGGAATTTGAAATGATTGACACCGACGAAACTAGCCTCGTTCATCATGCTCGAGCCAAGCTTCCATTCATTATGCCAAATCTTGAAACCCTCAACCTACATTCTGAGGGTGAGGTATATTCTCAAACTTTGGTTCTTATATTGTTGTTTTTGAAAGGATGGGTAGCGGTATCAGGTAGGGCGGATAATGTATTTAACCTACACATGATCTATATGCAGAAGCTCAGTACGCCAATGTTAGATGCCAAATTCCACTACCTCAGGCACTTGGAAATTTTTCTTGCTGATGGAGACATGCGGGGCTTTTCCTATGACTATTTTTCGCTGGTTTATTTTCTTGATGCTTGTCCTGTCCTGGAGGACTTTGTCTTGTGTGTAAGTAACTTTTTCCTCTAGCTTGCAACTACGATATCTAGTATCTATCTGCATGCAAATTAACTCTAGGATGTTCTTCTGTTTGCAGGTATCACAGACTCGCGTAAGGCAGGATTTGATCTCTGCTGAAGACTCGCATCTGAGACAGATGCCAGAACATCACCACACCAACCTTAAAAATATGAAGATAATGGGCTTCTGCTCTGCGAAGAGCTTGATCGAACTAACATGCCATATTCTGGAGAATGCAACTTCACTAGAGTGCCTTACCTTGGACGCTATATATGATAACAGCAGCCGTTTAGGGGTTGATAGGTCTTGTCTCCACAAAAAATATGGTGAGTGCCGCCCTGTGATAGAGAGTGGCATGATTGCGCACGCCCACAATGGTCTCTGGGCTATTGGAAGATACGTTGTGGAGAAAGTCCCCTCCACGGTCAAGCTAGATGTTAAGAAGCTTTGTAGCCGCTGCCATAGAATTGTATGATGGCACCCATTCAAGGCCTTGCTATCTTGCCTTAAAGCATCTCCAGCACAACCGTCCTTAATTAAACGGGTTTCCCCCTAAACAGGTCTTTGTTTTTAGGAATAAACACCATTTCCACTTCATTATTAATCAAACAATAGTAACATCGCTTGCCAGCTTGGTTAAAATAGTTCCAAAGGTTTCATCGACACAATTGCAATAATATCATGTGATGCCTTCTTTGCTTCTCATATACAATTGCCTTGTTCCTAATCGCGGTGGCAATGTTAACACATGCAACATATATAGATTGTGGCAGTGGTATTCCACCAAGCTTCTTCACATGAGTATGTCGTAATAACCTTGAAGGGATCCGAATCTACATCGTTCAAGCTTGTCTAGACTTTTTTTTTTCTCGCGAAAACGCAAAAAGCTTTGCGTTTCGATGCATTGATTGAAAAGAGAGTATATGTACAAGCCCAAAGAAGGGCCAACCCCACACCATACAACTCGACCCAGCATAACTAGGGGAGAAGTTGACGAAGTCCTCGGGCTCCCGCGTCCGCCCACGCACGCGCCTCCGCCTTGATTGTGCCGAGGAGGGGAGTCTCCGATGGTTGGGCGTTGTCGAAGACCACAGAGTTACGGTGTTTCCAGATGCACCATGCTGTCAGCATGATGATCGACGTGGTACCCCTGCGCAGTGCGCCAGGGGTGGCGTCAAGCGCCCTAGACCACCAATCGACGAAAGCACCTTCCTCCGAGGGGGGACCCGCGGTGGATCGGATCCATGAGAGGACCTCGTGCCAGATCTTCCGTGAGAATGGGCACCCGGTGAGGATGTGATCCATCGTCTCCATCGATTGGTCACACAGCGGACAACGAGCCGCATGGGGTAGGCCTCGGTGTGCGAGCCTCTCCCTGATCCAGCATCTGTCTTGGCAGGCCAGCCAGATGAAGAACTTCACCCTCGGCGGTGCCCATGTCTTCCAGTTGAGCTTCCAGGAGCCTGAGACCACAGAGCCCTCAAAGAGTGCATTGTAGCAGGACCGTGAAGAAAATCCACCCTCGGGTTATCATCCGAACCCCCTTAGGTATTAAGTTGCAAGCAATAGATAATTGCATTAAACAATGTGTGTAAAGTAAGCAATGATTGTACACGCGGGCACTCACACCGCTGTTTTCTCCCTAGTGGCAACAACACATACTCCCCCGTCACGTATCTGTCACTCGAGCACAGGCGAAAAGGAGGCATGAACCCACTATCGAGCATAAATACTCCCTCTTGGAGTCACTAGCAACTACTTGGCTAGAGCAACCACTAGCAACGGAAAGCATGCAAGATAAAAAATAGCATATGAAATAAAGACTATAATCAACTTGGCATAAGTTTAATATTCATCTGATCCTAGCAAACACAGCACATAGAATTACATAAGAACAATCTCGATCATGTTAGTTAGCTCACGAGATATAAACATGGAGGCATATGAGGAGGAGACAACCATCTATCTACTGCTATGGACCCGTACGTAGTCCAAGGATGAACTACTCACGCATCACTCCGGAGGCAGGCATGGTGATAGAGAAGCCTCCGGTGATGATTTCCTCTCCGGCAGGGTGCCGGGAGACAGCTTCAGAACCCCCCTGATCAAGGGTTGACGACGATGGCGGTTGCGGAACTTTTCGGGGATATTTGATCAGGTGCCTAGGGTTTTCCATCTGGGGGGGGATAAATAGGCGAAAGAGCAAAGGCGGTGGAGCCCTGGGGGCCCACACCACCAGCTGGCGCGGCCAAGGAGGGGCGCGCCACCCCATGGTGTGGGCCCCCTGGTGCCCGTCTTTGACTCCTCTTTGGTCTTTTGGATGCTTCCGGCGAAAATAGGCACTTTGGGCTTTGTGGGGTCCAATTCCGAGAATATTTCCGGAACAACTTTTCTGAAATAAAAAGCAGCAGAAAACAGGGAACCGACACTTGGAATCTTGTTAATAGGTTAGTCCCGGCAAACGTGTAAAAATGCTATAAAGAAGGGAGAAAACATGTAGCAATTGGCATAATATTATCATGGAGCATCAGAAATTATAGATACGTTGGAGAGGTATCAAGCATCCCCAAGCTTAGTTCCTACTCGTCCTCGAGTAGGTAAACAATAAAACAATAATTTCTTAGGTGACATGCTACTAACATAATCTTGATCATAAAAAAGTAAAAGCATATGTAAGCCGAGATCATAGAACTTCAAACACAAACATGATAAATAGTACTTTAATAATAAAGCATAGCAAACACTTTGCATCATGAAGAGTATCTCAAATAAAGGATCATGAATAATAATGCAAAGAAAGATAAACGTTTTTTTCAAGTATAGAGAAAGCATGGCAAAGTGGTATTTCGCTAGTCCTTAAGAGTGGGTCAAAACATAAATGCCAGGACACCTTGAAAGTTCATGAGGAAGACTAGAGCAAATAATTTAAGAACAAACAATATCACATCATGAATCAATTATTGATGTTTATGGGACAAATGCACATAGAACTCAGAATGACAAAAATGCTCTCTCAACTGTGCATAAAGTTAGAATATGGAGACTCAACATAAAAGTAAAAGAAAGGCCCTTCGCGGAGGGAAGCAGGGATCACTCATGTGCTAGAGATTTTTATTTTATTAAACAGAGGTATTAAAAGTTTGACACTCCTCCCATCCATCTTTCACAAACCATGGCTAACCGAATCCTCGGGTGCATGCCAACAACCACATACCGTGGAGGAGTGTATATATTTTGGGAGATGTATGCTAATGTCAACGAATGGTAATGTAACATCCCTGATTTTTGGAAAATGCAAAAATCACAAAAATTTGAAACTTTTTGTTTTCAAGTTTAGTAAGTCACCAAAAACCAAATGAGATGCAAGAAACAAAAGAAAACAATACATGTTTCAATGAAATTGAGTTTACCAATCCAATTGTGCCCTTGTTCCTTAAACCCTAAAACCTTATTCAAAAATAAATTTCTTAATTATATAAAGGGAATATCTTTTTATCAACAAACCTTTACCTAAAATGTTTACAACTCCAATATTACTTTAAAGATGTTTTATGACAACAAAAACCAAACATTTATAACCCTTAATAAAGTTCTAAACCTCAAAGGTATTTGATGAGAATAAATTTTTTAATAATAACTTTGAGTTGTTATTCCAAGTTTTAAACATGAAGGGGTGAAAATGAAATGCATTGCTTTGAAAATAACATAACAAAGGTTTTGAAAACAATTTTATGACTTATGGTTTTATTCTAAATTTTATTGATCAACAATAATAATCAATTGATATGAACTAATTAAATAGCATTAAGTTACTATTAGTAAATCACTAAAAGCTTAAAAATATAAAATATAAACATGATGTGAAATGAGTTTCAAAAATAATAACTGACATGTTTAATGTTTTCAATTGGGAAAACAACATCTTCATTTCAGAAAACCACATTATTTTTTTATTAAACCCCAAGTCAAATAAATAAGGAAAATTTTCTATTAAGTGACTATGATGTTTTCATCATATTTAAAAATTATAAAATCATGGAAACAAGTTGAAATGATTTTGGAAAATAGTAATTAACCATATTATATTCTCTGAAGGTTTTTCAAAACCCATTTTCCTATTTTATTATTATTTTCTCATTTAATTGGAATATTAAGGCAATTATGAATTCATTTGAATTTGTATTTTGAAAAATTCAAAAAAAATGAAAACCCCACAAAAGTGGTACTGTTGGAAAGTATTTGAAATAATATGAATCTAGAATTTTGTTTCATGTTAATTGGATTAATTAAACAGAAGATATAAATTAAATAAGAAAACAGAAAAAAAAAAAGAAAAAAAAAAGGGTGATGACGTCATGATGACGTCATCGTCATCAAGCTCTGCCGTTACTCCCTCCACCGTTTCTTCCCAAATTTTCGCCTCGCGATTACTCGCAATTGAAGGCAGCATTTGATGCCCTGTTTCCAACACCTTATAGCCCCCGAGCCCCTCTCCATTTACCCTCTCCTCCCCCTCCGTTTCATGCCCGTATGCCAAGGAAATTCCTCGCCGGAGTTCGTCCGTTCCGCCGCCATTCGTCGATGATTCCGTCCACCGTAGCCATCCTCTCTGCCCCCTTTTCGCCTCCTTCCATTCCCCTTCTCCTTGCGCATCTCACTGTGGATTCTTTCGCGTTTTTGATACAGGGTGGCGACGAAGACACGCTCGCCGGAGCCAGAAACCGTACAGCCGCATAGGGCCACCTCGCCGCCGTTGCTTTTGTGCCCGTGGGGCCTTCCCGTGGTTGTCAACGTTTTCGCCGTGGTGCGCAGAATCTCCCCGTGATCTCCCCAAGCCCGGAGGTCCACCGGAGAACATCGCCGTCGATTTTTCCGAGCAGGTGCGCCGCCGCATCGGCCATTCCCGGCCGCTCGCCGCCGGTGAGGTAACCCTAACCCCCGTTTTAAATCTGCTCCGTTGGATCGGCATCGAAGGGCCACGATTAGATCCACCCCGCAAAGAGGTATCGGCCAATCACAACGCGCCAGATCAGCGGCGCGTTAAATTTTTATCCGTCGCTCACCGCAGCGTGTAACCGGCCCAGGCCCAACTGTTATCTGTCGCCCAGCGCAGCAAATAGCGGCCCGTTTTCTGTTTTTCTTCCGGAATAGAAAATGAAAATTAGATTTTACAGATTAGCCCCTAGAACTTTGAACCATCATAACTTTTTAACCACTTGGCTTAATTTAGCAATCTTGGACTTTTTGGAAAGCCCTTGACATCTAGAAACTTTTGGCACTGGCCAAATTCAAATTTGACAAACTTAAATTTGTTCAAATTCAAATATGCTTGTTTGATGAAATTTGGCATAATTCAAATTCTACAAATCCAAAAATTGCAAATAAAATATTTTTGGAAACCTTAGGATGAGTACTTTCACACCCTCTGTCCCAAAATAATATTTGAACAAATTAAAATTGAATTTAGAAATTAGTTGTCTATTTGAGTATTTTTGACATAGATTAATTTCTATAAATAATTTCAATATAGTTCCTTTTGCAAAATTGTTCCATTTGACAACCTTGAACCAGAAACAACCTTGCCCAATCATTTTGGACATCCTTGGACCTTGACCATGTGTTTTGACCAAAAACCCAACCTAGTGATCCATCCATGTCTTAGAAATTGTTTTCAACTGTTTTTCCTTGATGTTATGTCTAATTGGAGCCAAGCCAAGTCCTTAGAATGTGTCAATCACATATAGTACCAAATAGTGAAATTTAGTTTTCTATCTACTTCTCCACTCCCCTTTCATGCTTCAAGATTTCATCAAGTTGGGATTTGTGAGAACCATGAAGTGCAATGGAGGACTTAACCATCTAGAGATTTTCAACCTGAAGATAGAAGACCAATGAAGGACTTAGCAAATAAAACAAACTTTAGAAGCATATCCAAGAAGTGGAAGCACTTAGAAGACTAAACCCCTTTCTCTCTAAGTCTTTTTCCTTCCCTTTTCTATTCTTCTCCTTTCAACCTGGTGGCAACATGAAGAGCTACAAGGAAGATCAATGAAGAAGTTTTGAAGAAAAGACTTGGACTCCACACCTAGAAGAAAACTCAAGAATTACAAGTGTGAAGAAATTTAGAAGAAAACATCTCCCTCTCTCTTTCTATCTTTCATCTTATTTTTCTTTCCAATTTGACTTAGTGGTATTTGTGCCCATCCCATACCCAAACCAATTAGTGAAGTGAAAGCCCTGAAGAATTTATCAAGACCAAGAGAAGCACCACACCAAGGAAGGAAACAATTTATATGGCATGATGATGATCTTCAAGAAGGCAATAACATGAGGTCTAGGAGAAATCCATACAAGTTGAAGAATAACAAGTTGTTTTTGTCCAACCATTGACCCAAATGGAAAACCCAAGACTTAGTAATATTTTCCCTTTGATGATGAAGTTAGTAGACCTACCCTAACCACAATGGAAAATACTAACATAGTCACTTTAATATTTTGAAGGTGAATATGACCAAGTGTTTACAATGTATTACTTTAGTTGAAGGAATAATATGTTTATTCTTAGTGAACTCTTGGAACTTCCTCGACAAGTATGATTATAATAAAGTTAGTTTTATACATAACTCAACCTAGCTCATCCCAAGTAAACCATTGGAATTTCCTTAACAAGAATGAGACCATTAGAGAATGAATCTTTCAACTCAAACCTAGACCTTGTCCTAACCAACTTGGTTAAGCCCCTTTTGATATGTTAGTTGCTATGTATGTTTTGTACACTTGTATGTTTGTTTGTTAGGATGCTTGTTTATTTTGTTATTGTGTTTTCAATGAATAGATTGTACGGAGAGCAACGATCTTTTGTGAAGAGTGTGATATCTTCACCAACTTCAACAAGGCAAGTAACACACCATCAACTACCCATTATTTTCTATATGCATTAGTTGACTTTGATTAGCATGCATGATAGGAAATTTTACTAAGTTATATTATGCTATGCTATTATCCTAGTAGTGTGTAGCCATCTCTTTTATCCTTGTTATTTATAGCCTTAGAACTTGATAGATGCTATGCAATGTGACAAATGATTTTTACTTGATGTTGTGGAAAAACTCTAAGTAACAACTTCAATGAACCACCTGGGTGGATTTGGTTGTTTGGCTGATGAGAGTTGAGTGTCTCCCCGAGGGGTTGTTCACTTGAGGAATGCCACCCAGGAACAAAGTGATTATGATGTTCCCCAAGTTTAGATTGCTTCCAGTGCAGCCTTTAGTCATATGGGCTCTGTCTTGATCAACTAAGTTGTGAGGGTTCAGCCCGGGCTTGACAAGCAGATGTAGCATAATTATAGGTGGAACGGGTCTTGCCATTGGGTTGGATTCTTGCTTCTGAAAGATCTCGTCTCGATTCTTCTCCTTTCCTTAATGCACTCAGGGTGTATAGGATGTTTGGGTTGAGTTGAGTCTGAAGGTGAAAGTGCACAAGCTCTGCAGAGACAACAAACTAAGATCTTAGCCGTGTCCCCGGTTATGGACAACTATGAGCAGCTGGACAAGGAAGGACGGAAGAATCACATCACCAATTTCAATAAGTAAAATTTTGACCAACTGAAGAGTATTGTGGTACTTGGATTTCAGTCCAATGATGCCACCCTTTTGAAAAGAAAAGCTTATTTTACAAAAGTGATAGGAGAAAACTGGCTTTATGCAAACTTAGCCAAAAACTCCACTCAGCCAAATAAGCATGTAGTATTAGTCTTGCCATTTATATCCACCATAGTGTTACTTGCCAATACATTAAATTGTATTGACTCCCTTGTGGCTGCATATTCCATATTGCAGATGTTTCTGAAGACGAGTGAGGATTTCGTTTAGGATCTCGAGACTATCGCCAACATGTTTTGCCTGTGGCACATGAAGAAGATGGGCTCAATGTTGTACTATGTTTTCCGCTGTATTTCTTTGTTTTCTGCTAGTCTTCTAAGACTATGCAAGTTGTAATACTATTTTGTAAAGACTGGATCATGCGATGTAATAGAATTTGATGCATTTGCATGATATTTCATTTTGTACTGTGGTGCTAGCAATTGATCCAGGGACTAGCACAATAACACAGGTATTCCATCTTTATTAAAAGTTGGGATGCTACAAAATGGTATCAGAGCATTGTTTTGCCTGTAGAATTCGAGACCCTTAGGTTTGGAAGCCATTTATGATCATGTTATTATCTCCTTAGAGTATTTTGGATCCTAGCGGCATAGTGAGATGAAGCGGCCCGGACAACTTTACGTGTCCACGGACACGAGACCGTTCCCTGATTGGCTAGCGGGTGCCAGTATCTCTCACTATAGTGAATATCCAATTTGCAACAAGTTGTTAATAACCCATTGATCACCCTAGGATTGAAAATTTTCTATGTTCAAACTTTCTATAAACAAAACAATCATCTTAATTATTCTCATATCTTCTCATCTATTGTTCACCTTCAAGATTCCCTAGATGACCTACCTCTTCAATACCATCAAGACATGAATGATGATGATCATACCAAGAAATGCAAGGAGTATTTTCACCACATGAAGACCTACACTCAAGATTTTTGAAGAATTTGAAGAAAAACATAGACTTCCCAACAATCAAGAACACCCCAAGATATTGAGAGAAGATTTTGAAGAAACTCAAGAAGATATAGATGAGACCACCAATATAGTTACCTTGTTAGAACAACGTTAATGTGTTAGAGTATTGATCATACCAATGAGTGTGGTATGACAATATTAGTTGTTTTATAAAACCTTGTTGTTTGGTGTGAAGATTGTTTGTTATGTGTTGTTTGTAAGATGAGTTTCCTTGATCTGCTATTTTGGATAAGAACCTTCCTTAGCCATCTTTCTAAATCTCTACTCATCCCTACTAGACCAAACCCAACCCCATACTCATTCACCAACCATAGTGAGAACCATTTGGAATCATACAACCTTTACCCTATTAACACACAAGCCATCCCATTTGAGGAATGCTAGTATCAAATCCCCTTCTGTGTGAAGGAACAATCACATCCATGATCAATGCCAACTGCCTAATAAGGATCAAGCTAACCTTGGAGCTATCAAGCAATGGAAGATTTTCCTACCATGAGAGTTTCCTTAGAAATAGCATGGTGTTTGCAATCAAGGATGACAACAACAGGATGAAAGATTTCCAAGGACATCAAAAGATCAAGTTGAGAGTGAACCAAAGACTTTTGATTGACCCAAAGAGTGACCCCTCAGTGTCAAAGGTAGTTCAACAGACCTATGTTGGTCTACACCTCTACCACAGAGGAAAGATCTACTCAAGCTAATTTAGAATCAATCTACACTCCAATCTAATGAAAATAGACTACCCACAAAAGTTTCTTTTAAGGGTGGTAGCCCACCCAGTTGTTTTGGAATCCAATTACCCAAATCTTTCTTTCTAACCTTCCCAAATCTCGGGACGAGATTTCTTTTAAGGGTGGTAGTCTGTAACATCCCTGATTTTTGGAAAATGCAAAAATCACAAAAATTTGAAACTTTTTGTTTTCAAGTTTAGTAAGTCACCAAAAACCAAATGAGATGCAAGAAACAAAAGAAAACAATACATGTTTCAATGAAATTGAGTTTACCAATCCAATTGTGCCCTTGTTCCTTAAACCCTAAAACCTTATTCAAAAATAAATTTCTTAATTATATAAAGGGAATATCTTTTTATCAACAAACCTTTACCTAAAATGTTTACAACTCCAATATTACTTTAAAGATGTTTTATGACAACAAAAACCAAACATTTATAACCCTTAATAAAGTTCTAAACCTCAAAGGTATTTGATGAGAATAAATTTTTTAATAATAACTTTGAGTTGTTATTCCAAGTTTTAAACATGAAGGGGTGAAAATGAAATGCATTGCTTTGAAAATAACATAACAAAGGTTTTGAAAACAATTTTATGACTTATGGTTTTATTCTAAATTTTATTGATCAACAATAATAATCAATTGATATGAACTAATTAAATAGCATTAAGTTACTATTAGTAAATCACTAAAAGCTTAAAAATATAAAATATAAACATGATGTGAAATGAGTTTCAAAAATAATAACTGACATGTTTAATGTTTTCAATTGGGAAAACAACATCTTCATTTCAGAAAACCACATTATTTTTTTATTAAACCCCAAGTCAAATAAATAAGGAAAATTTTCTATTAAGTGACTATGATGTTTTCATCATATTTAAAAATTATAAAATCATGGAAACAAGTTGAAATGATTTTGGAAAATAGTAATTAACCATATTATATTCTCTGAAGGTTTTTCAAAACCCATTTTCCTATTTTATTATTATTTTCTCATTTAATTGGAATATTAAGGCAATTATGAATTCATTTGAATTTGTATTTTGAAAAATTCAAAAAAAATGAAAACCCCACAAAAGTGGTACTGTTGGAAAGTATTTGAAATAATATGAATCTAGAATTTTGTTTCATGTTAATTGGATTAATTAAACAGAAGATATAAATTAAATAAGAAAACAGAAAAAAAAAAGAAAAAAAAAAGGTGATGACGTCATGATGACGTCATCGTCATCAAGCTCTGCCGTTACTCCCTCCACCGTTTCTTCCCAAATTTTCGCCTCGCGATTACTCGCAATTGAAGGCAGCATTTGATGCCCTGTTTCCAACACCTTATAGCCCCCGAGCCCCTCTCCATTTACCCTCTCCTCCCCCTCCGTTTCATGCCCGTATGCCAAGGAAATTCCTCGCCGGAGTTCGTCCGTTCCGCCGCCATTCGTCGATGATTCCGTCCACCGTAGCCATCCTCTCTGCCCCCTTTTCGCCTCCTTCCATTCCCCTTCTCCTTGCGCATCTCACTGTGGATTCTTTCGCGTTTTTGATACAGGGTGGCGACGAAGACACGCTCGCCGGAGCCAGAAACCGTACAGCCGCATAGGGCCACCTCGCCGCCGTTGCTTTTGTGCCCGTGGGGCCTTCCCGTGGTTGTCAACGTTTTCGCCGTGGTGCGCAGAATCTCCCCGTGATCTCCCCAAGCCCGGAGGTCCACCGGAGAACATCGCCGTCGATTTTTCCGAGCAGGTGCGCCGCCGCATCGGCCATTCCCGGCCGCTCGCCGCCGGTGAGGTAACCCTAACCCCCGTTTTAAATCTGCTCCGTTGGATCGGCATCGAAGGGCCACGATTAGATCCACCCCGCAAAGAGGTATCGGCCAATCACAACGCGCCAGATCAGCGGCGCGTTAAATTTTTATCCGTCGCTCACCGCAGCGTGTAACCGGCCCAGGCCCAACTGTTATCTGTCGCCCAGCGCAGCAAATAGCGGCCCGTTTTCTGTTTTTCTTCCGGAATAGAAAATGAAAATTAGATTTTACAGATTAGCCCCTAGAACTTTGAACCATCATAACTTTTTAACCACTTGGCTTAATTTAGCAATCTTGGACTTTTTGGAAAGCCCTTGACATCTAGAAACTTTTGGCACTGGCCAAATTCAAATTTGACAAACTTAAATTTGTTCAAATTCAAATATGCTTGTTTGATGAAATTTGGCATAATTCAAATTCTACAAATCCAAAAATTGCAAATAAAATATTTTTGGAAACCTTAGGATGAGTACTTTCACACCCTCTGTCCCAAAATAATATTTGAACAAATTAAAATTGAATTTAGAAATTAGTTGTCTATTTGAGTATTTTTGACATAGATTAATTTCTATAAATAATTTCAATATAGTTCCTTTTGCAAAATTGTTCCATTTGACAACCTTGAACCAGAAACAACCTTGCCCAATCATTTTGGACATCCTTGGACCTTGACCATGTGTTTTGACCAAAAACCCAACCTAGTGATCCATCCATGTCTTAGAAATTGTTTTCAACTGTTTTTCCTTGATGTTATGTCTAATTGGAGCCAAGCCAAGTCCTTAGAATGTGTCAATCACATATAGTACCAAATAGTGAAATTTAGTTTTCTATCTACTTCTCCACTCCCCTTTCATGCTTCAAGATTTCATCAAGTTGGGATTTGTGAGAACCATGAAGTGCAATGGAGGACTTAACCATCTAGAGATTTTCAACCTGAAGATAGAAGACCAATGAAGGACTTAGCAAATAAAACAAACTTTAGAAGCATATCCAAGAAGTGGAAGCACTTAGAAGACTAAACCCCTTTCTCTCTAAGTCTTTTTCCTTCCCTTTTCTATTCTTCTCCTTTCAACCTGGTGGCAACATGAAGAGCTACAAGGAAGATCAATGAAGAAGTTTTGAAGAAAAGACTTGGACTCCACACCTAGAAGAAAACTCAAGAATTACAAGTGTGAAGAAATTTAGAAGAAAACATCTCCCTCTCTCTTTCTATCTTTCATCTTATTTTTCTTTCCAATTTGACTTAGTGGTATTTGTGCCCATCCCATACCCAAACCAATTAGTGAAGTGAAAGCCCTGAAGAATTTATCAAGACCAAGAGAAGCACCACACCAAGGAAGGAAACAATTTATATGGCATGATGATGATCTTCAAGAAGGCAATAACATGAGGTCTAGGAGAAATCCATACAAGTTGAAGAATAACAAGTTGTTTTTGTCCAACCATTGACCCAAATGGAAAACCCAAGACTTAGTAATATTTTCCCTTTGATGATGAAGTTAGTAGACCTACCCTAACCACAATGGAAAATACTAACATAGTCACTTTAATATTTTGAAGGTGAATATGACCAAGTGTTTACAATGTATTACTTTAGTTGAAGGAATAATATGTTTATTCTTAGTGAACTCTTGGAACTTCCTCGACAAGTATGATTATAATAAAGTTAGTTTTATACATAACTCAACCTAGCTCATCCCAAGTAAACCATTGGAATTTCCTTAACAAGAATGAGACCATTAGAGAATGAATCTTTCAACTCAAACCTAGACCTTGTCCTAACCAACTTGGTTAAGCCCCTTTTGATATGTTAGTTGCTATGTATGTTTTGTACACTTGTATGTTTGTTTGTTAGGATGCTTGTTTATTTTGTTATTGTGTTTTCAATGAATAGATTGTACGGAGAGCAACGATCTTTTGTGAAGAGTGTGATATCTTCACCAACTTCAACAAGGCAAGTAACACACCATCAACTACCCATTATTTTCTATATGCATTAGTTGACTTTGATTAGCATGCATGATAGGAAATTTTACTAAGTTATATTATGCTATGCTATTATCCTAGTAGTGTGTAGCCATCTCTTTTATCCTTGTTATTTATAGCCTTAGAACTTGATAGATGCTATGCAATGTGACAAATGATTTTTACTTGATGTTGTGGAAAAACTCTAAGTAACAACTTCAATGAACCACCTGGGTGGATTTGGTTGTTTGGCTGATGAGAGTTGAGTGTCTCCCCGAGGGGTTGTTCACTTGAGGAATGCCACCCAGGAACAAAGTGATTATGATGTTCCCCAAGTTTAGATTGCTTCCAGTGCAGCCTTTAGTCATATGGGCTCTGTCTTGATCAACTAAGTTGTGAGGGTTCAGCCCGGGCTTGACAAGCAGATGTAGCATAATTATAGGTGGAACGGGTCTTGCCATTGGGTTGGATTCTTGCTTCTGAAAGATCTCGTCTCGATTCTTCTCCTTTCCTTAATGCACTCAGGGTGTATAGGATGTTTGGGTTGAGTTGAGTCTGAAGGTGAAAGTGCACAAGCTCTGCAGAGACAACAAACTAAGATCTTAGCCGTGTCCCCGGTTATGGACAACTATGAGCAGCTGGACAAGGAAGGACGGAAGAATCACATCACCAATTTCAATAAGTAAAATTTTGACCAACTGAAGAGTATTGTGGTACTTGGATTTCAGTCCAATGATGCCACCCTTTTGAAAAGAAAAGCTTGTTTTACAAAAGTGATAGGAGAAAACTGGCTTTATGCAAACTTAGCCAAAAACTCCACTCAGCCAAATAAGCATGTAGTATTAGTCTTGCCATTTATATCCACCATAGTGTTACTTGCCAATACATTAAATTGTATTGACTCCCTTGTGGCTGCATATTCCATATTGCAGATGTTTCTGAAGACGAGTGAGGATTTCGTTTAGGATCTCGAGACTATCGCCAACATGTTTTTCCTGTGGCACATGAAGAAGATGGGCTCAATGTTGTACTATGTTTTCCGCTGTATTTCTTTGTTTTCTGCTAGTCTTCTAAGACTATGCAAGTTGTAATACTATTTTGTAAAGACTGGATCATGCGATGTAATAGAATTTGATGCATTTGCATGATATTTCATTTTGTACTGTGGTGCTAGCAATTGATCCAGGGACTAGCACAATAACACAGGTATTCCATCTTTATTAAAAGTTGGGATGCTACAGGTAAACAGAAAATACAGTACGTCACAAGACAACTGGTTCACAAGAGCGGCTCCCATGTGAAGGACGCATCTGGGTAGAAGGTCATCCCTCTTTCTCTTTTGTTTACACAATTATGCTTTGACTGATAAATCAGGGGCAAAAATAGTGAAGAGATTTTGTGTGTATTAATTTGAGGCTGGGCACCCCGCTGACAGCTCTTCTATCAATTGGATAAGGGGATAAAGCCGCTAGTCCAGGGTTTGAATTCCAATCAACAAGTGAGATAAAGATTCTCCATTGACGTCCTCATGAGAAAAAACAAGAAAAAAAGCAGGAGTAGTTTTGAAAGTTTTAAAGGTAACACATGTGCAATTTATTTTGGAGTAGCTGTTAAATACCACATGTAGGTAGGTATGGTGGACACAATGGGAAAAACTTTGGTTTAAGGGAGTTGGATGCACGAGTAGAGCTCATACTCAGTACAGGTGGAGGCTAGCAAAAGACTGGGAGCGACAAATCAAGAGAGCATAAGATCCATATTCATGCATAGCAACATAAACATCATTAATTAAAGCATAAGGGGTATCACAAGTTCAAAAACTAAGTGGTCATGGAGGCTATTCGTGACTGGTTCATAGTCATAAACATGGTGTGAGCATGCGCCAAGTCAACCAAATAAAACATTCAAAGGAGAATACCATAAATTTATGCTTCCTTATGACAAGAACAACTCATGAATCTTTCAATGGCATATTAAACACTCTCAGCTATGTGAGCCTATTCATGCTACTCAATAACCACAAGGCTTTCAAACTAAAATAACATTTAACATGGCATGAAAAAGTTCTAGCCACAGTCTATACAAGCTTCTACTTGCACTATTATAAATTCTACTTCAAGCAGCAGTTTATTTTCCCAACAAGCACCATACAAGATATGTTTTAACAAAAATACTATTTATGATACATCAAGCAAACATGAGAGTACTCACATAACACTACTAAAACTAATGGCTCTGATAAGAGATGCATGCAAAACAGGAGCTAAATAAATGCAGCAGCCAGACAAAGATTAAGAATACAAAGTATTCCCATGAAAAAGCTGAGCATGTCACTCTCCAATAAAAGAATTTTGGGGTCCAACCAAGCTTATTAAAAAAATAAAAATAAACTGAAAGAAAAAATAAACGACGCTCCAAGTAAAGCACATAAGATGTGACCGAATAAAAATATAGTTTCACTAGAAATGACCTGATAATTTGTCGATGAAGAAGGGGATGCCTTGGGCATCCCCAAGCTTAGACGCTTGACTCTTCTTGGAATTTTCTGGGATGTACCACCGGGGCATCCCCAAGCTTAGGCTTTTCACTATTCTTGATCACGTCATATCATCCTCTTCTCTTGACCCTTGAAAACTTACTTCACACCAAACTTCTCATAATCTTCATTAGCAACGTTAGTGCAATCGAAATAATAAATTCACATGGTTCACTTTCAACACATCCCTAACACTAAAAAACACATTAGCTACTGTCACAACTTCTTTTAAAACTCTTTTTCTCAAAAGAACACCAAAAGAAAGAGATTAAGATGCAAATGCAATTATTGGCAGAAATCTGTCAAAACAGGACAACAGGTAAAGATGATTTTTTCTGAAAATCTTCTGTTGCTCAAATCAAAAGGTGGTAAACTAAGAAAAGTTGCGTATACAGCCGAGTATTATGCACAAATAAACTCAGGTAATTTTGAAATTTCTCTGATTTTATACGAAATTAAAAGTGGACAACAGAAATCTGTTTCCTGCGCAGAAATCCGAAATATAACCTAAACTTTCCACTAGAGGCTTTACTTGGCTCAACAAAAACACAAAAGAAAAGATACAGAGGGGTTGCTAAGGAAATAGAAAACACCCAGGTGCAAAGCACACAAAAGAAAACAAAGGAAAACTGGTTGAAAACAGAGAAATAAAACGGGTTGTCTCCAGGTAGCGCTTTTCTTTAACGCCTTTCAGCTAGGCATAGAAAGAAACTCAAGTATTTTCAAGTGAAGCATCAACATCTATAAATTCCTATAAATCATTATTTGCATCATTAGGCACTCTAGGTGTTTCTGAAGATTCAACATGAAGGTCACTCTTAGTTTCATTAATTGTTTTAGCAATTTTTAGCACATATTGAGATTTAGATTTAGTTATCCTGGGAACATACATGAATCTTTGCTCCTTTCCCACGAAGGTTTTCTCCTTTTTGAATTTAAGAGATGAAAAAGTTGAGCTTAAAGTTCCCATAGCCTCCTCTAGTTTACCAATCCTAAAAAATTTATTATCATGAGTGTTGCTAGCTTCTAGAGCAGTGATTCTTTTATCAATAGTAATTATTGATTCATTAACTTTACTAGCATTATCAAGGAAAATTGGTAAGTTCATTTCCAAATACTTTAGTTTATTAATAACATCCTCCAAAGTGGTCTCAATTTTAACAATTGTAGTGTGGGGTGCTCCTACTAAACGTTTAATCAAATTGCAGGCTTCCAAGGCAGGAGTTCCTAGAAAATTTCCACCCGTAAGAGTATCTAACACATGCCTATACCAGCCAGTAATACCAACATAAAAATTCCTCAGGGGTGTCAAGGTAGAATTTTTTTTGTTCACCTATCATGAGCATCATTTATTCTATAGCAAGCATCTTTTAAACTCTCTCCCCCTTGTTGCCTAAAAGAACGAACCTCGACTTCAGGAATACTCATTCTAGCAGAATAAAAGCAAGCAAATAAATAACAGCTATAAAGTAAACTAATTTTTCTGTGTTTTCGATATAGAGAAGAAAAACAAGACAAAAATAAAAACAAGACAATAAAAAAAAATAAAGAGGTTGAGAGTGAGAGACTCCCCTTGCCAGAAGACTTCTTCCTCCCCGGCAACGGCGCCAGAAATTCTTTTGCAACACCTCGATGGTGCTAGGAATTCTTGCTGCTTGTCATGGCGTGTTGGGAACCCAAAGATGAGGGTGTGATGAGTGTAGCGGTAAGAACTTCCCTCATTTAAGAACCAAGGTTATCAATCAAGTAGGAGAAAGATGATCTTCGGAAGGTTGATGCCACTGACGATGGTGATGGCCCACCGGTGTCAGCAACAACGCGGAACCTACACACAACACAACCAAAATACTTTGTCCCAGCGGTACAGTGAGGTTGTCAATCTCACCGGTATTGCTGAAAAACAAAGATTAGACGTATAGTGTGGAAAATAGTGTATGCTTGCAGTAAGTAAAGAAAGCAGCAAATTTTAGTGGTTTGTTTAAGAGTGTAGGAAAATGGACCGGGGTTCATAGGTTCACTAGTGGTGTCTCTCCATAAAACATAGCATGCTGGGTGAACAAATTACATCTGGGAAATTGACAAATAAAGGTTGCACCGTAGTGCACATTCACGACATGATGACTACTATGATATTTAGTGCGGGCATTACAACAATATACATAGACCATAATACAACTGCATCTATGACTAATAATCCACCCTCAGGTTATCATCCGAACCCCCTTAGGTATTAAGTTGCAAGCAACATATAATTGCATTAAACAATGTGTGTAAAGTAAGCAATGATTGTACATGCGGGCACTCACACCGTTGTTTTCTCCCTAGTGGCAACATCACATCGTCCCCCGTCACGTTTCTCTCACTCGAGCACAGGCGAAAAGGAGGCATGAACCCACTATCGAGCATAAATACTCCCTCTTGGAGTCACTAGCAACTACTTGGCCAGAGCAACCACTAGCAACGGAAAGCATGCAAGATCACAAATAGCATATGCAATAAAGACTATAATCAATTTGGCATAAGTTCAATATTCGCCGGATCCCAGCAAACACAACACATAGAATTACATAAGAACAATCTCGATCATGTTAGGCAGCTCACGAGATGTAAACATGGATGCATATGAGGAGGAGACAACCATCTAGCTACTACTATGGACCCGTAGTCCAAGGATGAACTACTCACGCATCACTCAGGAGGCAGGCATGGTGATGGAGAAGCCTCCGGTGATGATTACCTCTCCGGCAGGGTGCCGGGAGACAGCTTCAGAATCCTCCTGATCTAGGGTTGACGACAACGGCGGCTGCGGAACTTCTCGGGGATATTTGATCAGGTGCCTAGGGTTTTCTATCCGGGGGGAATAAATAGGCGAAAGGGCAAAGGCGGTGGAGCCCTGGGGGCCCCACACCACCAGCTGGCGCGGCCAAGGGGGGGTGCGCCACCCCATGGTGTGGGTCCCCTGGTGCCCATCTTTGACTTATCTTTGGTCTTCTGGATGCTTCCGGGGGAAATAGGCACTTTGGGCTTTGTGGGGTCCAATTCCGAGAATATTTCCAGAACAACTTTTCCGAAATAAAAAACAGCAGAAAACATGGAACTGGCACTTGGCATCTTGTTAATAGGTTAGTCCCGGAAAACGTGTAAAAATGCTATAAAGAAGGGAGAAAACATGTAGCAATTGGCATAATATTATTATGGAGCATCAGAAATTATAGATATGTTGGAGACGTATCAGTACCAGAGAGATTTTCAATATTAAAAGTAGTGTGTTTCTCTCAATCACGATCACTTCCATAAATAACAGGCATAGGAAAATCATCGAGTTCAGACTCATCAAAGACTATAATAGGAGCAACATGCTTAGGGGGAGATACCGTTACCTCTCTCCTTTTACTCCGCTTCTTCTTCTTCCTCCTCTCTATAGGAGGGAGAGGCTTGAAAGGAAGCTTCTCCACATACCCTGGTTTATTGTGAGAAACAATAGAAAAAACTTTGGAGGATTCCTCCTCTTCATTAATAAGAACAAAACAAATATTAGTCCTGTCATATTTTGGTAAAGTATCGTTTTTTATAATATTTTGTATGTAAGTACTTGCGTGGCAATTATTAACAGAGTAAAGATGATAACCATGCAGGACACTATTCATATCAAGAGCACTCATATCTACCAAAGAAGTTTTTCTTGATAACTCTTCACACCCAAAAAATAATGTAAGTTCATCATGCTGATTAAGAGTGATCATGTCGTCACAATACAAAATTTCAGTACTCATAGGATTCGAAAGGCTATTATTATAGCCTGAGCATTGAAAATTTAAATGACCCACTTTACAGCAAAGTTCACAAATTAAAGGATAGAGGGCACAAACTTTTTCACCAAGTTCATCTAAAACCCTGTATCACTTTCTAGTTTTTTCATTCCTATGATGGATACAATATTCTTCTTTGATTTGATTCTTTTCACAAGGTCTAAGTGCTACACAAAAATTAACATGCTTATAAGAAATAGTACTTTCGGAAGTTTGAGCATGTTTATTGCAATCATTAATAACAATTTCATTTTTCATGCAAGTGTCTTTAAAAGGTTCATGATATATGTCCCCACTTGATTTAGGAACATTAATATAAGAAGCAAAGGATCTATACCAACCAACAATCATTTGAGGATCAAGACCATATTGAACACTAAGCTCTTGAAAATCACTAGTTTCAGCGAAAGACTTAATGCAATCATACTCGTAGTTTATACCTCATTTTTTACCTTTGTCATTATTCCAACCTTCATTATTGGTTTGAATTTTTTCAAGAAGATCCCATTTAGCTTCAACCTTCTTACTTGAGAAAGAACCCTCTGAACAGGCATCTAGATAATCCTTGTAATGTTCTGAAAGCCTTGCATAAAAATTAGTAACAATTATTTCCTCAGGAAGATCATGGTTAGGACATTTGAGTATTAATGTTTTCAGTCTTCCCCAAGCTTGAGAAATGCTTTTTCCATCACGAGGCCAAAATTATAAATGAATTCCTATCTAACTACAGTTCATGACAAGAATAAAATTTAGAATAAAATAGAGATTCAAGCTCCTTCCACTCCAAATGATGAGGATCATCTAGTAGCTCATACCACTCCCCTGCTTTGTCCCTAAGTGACAAATAGAATAGCATCCTCTTAACTTGGTCCATTGAAATACCTGCACACTTGAACAACCCGCATAATTCATGTATAAAGAGTAAATGATCACTAGGATGGACAGTTCCATCTCCAAAATAGCAGTTATTCATGACATGTTCAACAATTTTCATAGGTATTTTAAAAGGAATACTTTCAACAGGAGGATTTAAAATATCACAAGCATCATTAGATTTATCACATATGGGAGATAAAGTATCATCAGAGCAAATTTTCTCCTCTAAAGCTGGGGAAGTCAAAGATATTATAAAAACTAGCTTCCCCAAGTTTAGACTTTTCCATAGCATTAGAAATAATGGTATCGAGAGAATTAATGCTAATAACATTGCTAATAGCATGCAAATAAAGCTCTATCATATTTTTGTTGTTTTCCATTAAGCCTAACTAGTGAAAATAAAAACAAGAAACAAAAAGGTATAATTGCAGAATCTAAAGGAAATAACTTCAAGCACTCACAAAAGATGTGAGTACCTTTTACCTTATCTCCCAGGAAAGGGCGCTAGAAAAGAGCCTGATGTCTACGCACGCTTCTATTCTTGTAGACAGTGTTGGGCCTCCAAGTGCATAGGTTTGTAGAACAACAGCAAGTTTTCCTTAAGTTGATTACCCTAGGTTTATCGAACTCAGGGAGGAAGAGGTCAAAGATATCCCTCTCAAACAACCCTGCAATTACGATACAAGAAGTCTCTTGTGTCCCCAACACACCTAATACAATTGTCAGTTGTATAGGTGCACTATTTCGGCGAAGAGAGAGTAAAATACAAGTAATACAGATGCTTATAAGTGATAACAGAAATCTGAAATAAGAATGGCAGCAAGCAAACATGTAGGAGAACTAGTTGTAAATGGTGTTTCAATGCTTAGAAACAAGATCATACTTTCACTAGTGAACACTCTCAACAATAATAATATAATTGAATGCATAAATATCTCTCTTCACTACGCTACCTCAAACCAATCTCCGGTTAGATAAAAAACACCAATCATTGCGTAGGGCTACAATAAACACTCCTTAGAGTTTTCATTTCCCCATCTAGGTAACCCCCACGCTATCACCATGAGACCTAGATGGTTCCAAACAAACACCACAATTTCATAGGGTCATCCAACACAAAATATAAATATCAGGCTAAACCACACACTGCACACACTGTCACCTTTACACCGTGATTGAAGTGTCTACGGAGATCTCATAACAAAACAACTTGAGTAGCATAACAGATGAAGAGAAACATCCACTTATTTATATATATTACAAAGCTCATGATCAGATAAAGATCACACCATGGGAGAGAGAGAGATGAAACACATAGCTACCGGTAAAGCCCTTAGCCCCGGGGGAGAACTACTCCCTCCTCATGCGAGACATCAACAGCGATGAAGATGATGGTGGAGTCGATGGAGATGGCTCCGAGGGCACTTCTCCGTCCTGGCAGGGAGCCGGAACAGAGATTCCTGTCCCCCGAAACTTGTCGGTTATGGCGGCGGAGCTACGGAACTTTTCGTGGAAGGGGCCGATATACCTAGGGTTTATGCATCGGGGGGGGGGGGAATAAATAGGCGAAAGGGCGATGACGATGGGTGGCCAGGGGGGCACATCACCCCTGGGCGCGGCCAGTGGGACCCGCGCCCACCCATGGTGTGGGCGCCCCTCTGCCCCTCTCCGGGTCTCTTTTGGACTCCTTTGATCCTCCGGGAATTCTAAGACTTCCGGGCTTTGAATCGTCCAATTCTGAGAATATTTTCAGAACAACTTTTCTGAAACTAAAAACTGCAGAAAACAGGAACTAACTCTGTGGCATCTTGTCAATAGGCTAGTTCCAGAAAATCCATAAAAATGACGTAAAATGTATAATAAACATGTAGCATATAGTATGAAAACAACATGGAACATTATAAATTATGGATACATTTATGATGTATCAGTGTGCAATAGATAATTGCATTAAGAACAAGGCGTAAGCAATGGTTCTCGTCCGTAGACAAGAGCACCGTTGTTTTCTCCCTAGTGGCAACATCACATCCCCCATCCGTCATGTTTTCGTCACTCGAGCACAGATGTAAGGGAGGCATGAACCCACTATCTAGCATATAAACCCTCGCTTGAAGTGAAAACAACTACGTAGCCAAGGTAATCATAAACACCGAAGAGCATTACCAGAAAACATTAAAACGCGCTACAAATATAAGTAAAACATCTCAGATTGACATGAAAAAAAATCATAATCTCATGGTTCATCGGATCTCCGCAAACACAACATGCGCAATTACATAATGGTGGTCTCGATCATGTGAGGCTGTCGTAGTGTGGAGATGACAGATGCCATAGGATGGCTTAAGTTTGGGGCCGATTGACGCTGTAGGTATTCGGGGAGGGATCGTGCGCCTAACTGGCGCGCTCGGAACACTGCAAACAACACGATCTACCCAGGTTTGGGGCCCTCGTGTGGAGGTAACACCCCTCCTCCTGCCTTTCTCTCTGTATATGTATGTGCCGAGTACAAGAGTTCCTCAAGCTCAAGGAGCTAGAGGAAGAAGAACCTCTCTGGTACTTTTCTCTCCTAATGGTGCCTTGGCTCTCACGTGGAATGAACTAGTAACCAGTTGATCGACCCTCACACAGGAGGGGGGAGGCCACCTTATATACTGGTGGCCACCTACTACCTCTACGTATGCAAGTACTGATTAGGTGACTACACACTGTGCTACACCGCACGACTCCGTGTCCTCGCCGACAGTCGCCGAAAGTCTTCGCGGTAGGGACGCTGATTTGTCATGTCCCCCTGTCAGCGACATGACATGGCCTCGCGCATGCCGCACTGTACCCAGTATGGATACACATCATCACGCGCCTATTAAGTTGAACCAAATGCCTGTACTGCCCCTGGATACGCGGGATCCGCACAACGGCTCTATTGACTTTGCCTCCGAGTAGAGCAGCTCCTTCTTCTATCCGGATCCTCCAAGTGCTACTCGGATGACCCAAATAAGTACTCGAATCTTCCCCTGGGACTCTTATTCTTTCCACTGGGTAGCTCCAGCCTGACAGTTACCCAGCCGGGTACCATACTACTCGGCAGGTACCAACTCGGTACGGCCGAACTCGGTAACCAGTACCTTGAACTCCATTTCTCACCAGCCTTACCCCTACTCGGGGGTAGCCCCCCGACATTAGTCCCCGAAGCTGGTAGGGTCCGGTGAACTCGGACGCAGGGTCGTGCCAGCTTAAACCAAAATTCCTTAAGACCCATAGCCGAGTTGCACCTCAACTCGGTTGAGCTTAGTTTGGATTCGAATCCACTCCATTGTTGCCTGTGGAGATTTTCTCCTTGAACCGGATAGACCAAAGTGCTTTGGATTTTGCCAAGATCACAGCACTTAGCCAATCTTTCGGAACTTTGCCGCTCAAACCAGCGTATTTCTCTATCTTTGCGTGTAAGGCTCTACACGTGGCGTGAATACACATCCCACGTCGCCTCGGGTCTAGTGCGGTTGCACCGCACGCGCTCCACCTGCGCCTGCCACTGCACACCGGGCCCACGGGCCGTTGTGTCTTATCACCTCATAGCACTCAAGTACGCACGTCGTATGACGTGGGATCGATTGCGCCCATTACACGCGAGTTAATCGCTTTGTGCGTTTCTAACGGGCGCAGTAACTCCCCACGCACCCACGATCTCTGCCACGGTAAATCCCACGGAGTAACTGCACTATGGGGGGTATAAATACCCCCGTGCCGCATGTTGCCTCGTCTTCCTCGTCATTTTCCATCTTTCCTTTCTCCTTCCTCTCGCAAAACTCGCACAGAGCGCTCCGCTCCGTCGCGAACCACCGAACGCCGCCGCGCACAGAGAGAGAGACCAGCCTCATCTCATCATGTCACCGCTCGCCGGAGTTCTGCCGGGCACCAAGTTCTTCACTGCAACGCGCGGCCATCTTCAACCTCGTGCCACGGCCACCATACGGCTTCACTGCCCCGCTCCTTCTTCTTCGAGCTCTTCATCGCCGGGGACGCGCCAGGACGATTATCTTCCGCGCCGCCGCGGCCCTTCTGCGACCTCTGCGGCCCAAGCCTATCTTCACGCCCTCGCGCTATCCGGATACATCCGGATCCGGATCTGCATCAATGGCACTCGAGCCCATCGCCGACTTGGACCTCGAGGGCCCCGCATCCACCCGTGCCAATTGGGAAGGATCGGATGTGACTGCCAGTGACACCCAATGGCTGGTGAACACCAGCCGGGTACCGCCTGGAGTAATCTGCAGGCCACACGGCCGCGAGTTGGAGCCGCAGCCCGAGCCCGGTGAGTATGTAGTTTTCCTTGCCACTTGAAACGCGGCTTTGGCCTCCCGATATCCAAATTCATGCAACAGTTTCTTCGCCATTTCGGCTTGCAACCACACCATCTTCCGGCGAATGCCATTGCCATGCTATCCACATTCGTAACTTGCTGTGAGTCCTATCTCGATGTCTACCCCACGGTAGACATCTGGGCCAAGTATTTCCATTTTCGTCGACAAGTCCTCCCAAATAAAGCCAATCTGGATGCGCCCAAGGTCATGACTCAAACCGGCACAACCATGATTGTCAGCCGAACTCCCTACGCATACCCTCGGGTTCAGGGACTGGACACATGCCGGAAATGGAAAAGGGGATTTCTCTATGTGAAGAACCCCAGTCTGGAAGCAGGCGCGGAGCCGGTTGATCTCATCCGGCTTCCGGCTTTTGCGAATGTTCCTCCAACCTCCATGAAGAATTGGGGGTACAACCCGAAGAAGACCGTGTCGGATGCCAAATACGCGGACAGCTAATACGTCTCCAACGTATCTGTCGTGGGATAATCACGGCAGACGTTACCGGGGGTAACTGATGTTGGGGCAAGACGACACAGGCGTTTGGGAGAGGGTTTAGCTCAGAGGAAAACATGATGATGAACTTTGATCTGGTAGCCGGCAATCAAGTCGCCGAGTCTCCGATCTCAAGATAACAACTCAAATTGCGTGTTACACTAGATGCTCGATATTAGGCGAGATTGCTAAAACTCTTGGATCCCTCCAAACTAGACTTAGGGGTCGGTTTATAAAGCACCGTACCCTCCTGACTTGCCCTCCAAGGCGCACCCTGAATCCTACCCGGACACTGCTTACAAACCCTAGCTTTCCTTACCGCAACCCACAATCCGGGTTACGAGGCCTACAAACTTTGGGCCTTCCAGAAGTTTCGCTATCCTTAGCCGGATCCTGCGCCGTGTCCCTTGGGCCGGGTTACACCTTGGAGTTGGCCTACCGGGTTATTATCCCTCCATCAGTAGTCCCCAGAATAGCTTGGGCTTCACAGATTCTTCCCTGAAGCACTGGCTATTCCCTGCAAAAATATCAAACGCACAAGTGTAGGGAGGCTGGGTTAAAGTGCTTTGTTATATAGCTAGGCTTAACTCCATGGCAGCCATATAGTAACCCGGCTTTCTCTCCAGATACTTTGCTTAACTTTCCCGGTTTAAGCTTTGATAAAATGCCAAAACTCCATACTTTGCTCGATAGTTGATCCTGATACCCCGGAGAGGATCTCTTGCTCAGTATTTGAAGCATATCTCGCAAACTTCGAACAGGTAGCCGTTACCCCGTAATTTCCGGGTCCCACCCGTTGGACTGAGTTTTCCACCCGTGCCATTATAAATAGGCCCCTAGGGGTAACCCTAACCCCAACGGCTCACTTTCCCCCATTCCTCTTCCTTCCTTCCTCCGTGCTCAAGCCCACAGAGCGCCATTACGGAAATCTCACGCGCATCACCGGAGCCCATCTGTCGCCGGCTGCGCTCCGCCACAGCGCGTTCCGCCCCGCCGCCAAGATCTGCCACCAGACCCCCGACTTGCCCGCCAGGAATCGCGAAGGGACACCAGGCCTGTGCCATTTGCCTCCGTAGGGCTTCACTTCGATCTCCTCCGGTAAGCCTCTCGCACCCATTAATTTTTCCCTTGCAATTTCAGGATCTTACCTTAGACCAGATCTGAATCGACCCGCCAATCATTTCTCGGGTCACGCCGAATTAGACGGATTGTATTCGTTCCAGCTCATCCAATGGATAGGATATAGACTTCAGTTCACTCTCCTACTACCTGTAACCATTAATTTCTCCACAAATCTAGAAATGGGAATTCCAATCTGGGCTCGGGCCACCCAAATTTTCCGCCCTTGTTCCTGTCACCCGGAAAAATCCTCCTTTTTCCAGTTCTTTTGCTTGCGATAGATACACGGGCAACCATTTATCATTCCCGAACACTTATCAACACATAAGCCTCTATAATTTTTGTAGCAATGCATGACACCCGGATAATTTGAACCTTGCTCCGCAAAATGATACCCGGATAATATTTAGCTTTCATGTTGTCTCGATACCGCTCGTCAATACTCGACCAACTGACAGTTCCCGAGTCTTATTCCTCATGTCCTTCTACCTGGTACTCTGCAGGTTAACCCCATGGCGCCCAAGAAACAGGGGAAGCAGCCGACCAAGGCCAAGACTACCAACCCCATATCCGCCAACTGGGCGCGATCTTCGGTCACCAAGGCCAAGTTAGAAGAATTGGTCGAGTTAGGGGTTCTTCCCCCTCAAGAAAATATTCACTGGAGGGTACCGGGTAACGAGACCCGACCTACACCAGCAGAAAATGAGGTAATATGCTTTGTGGAGCACGTGACCCGGGGCTTCCGTCCTCTGGGTCACCCTTTCTTTCGTGATGTTTTGAGCCATTATGGCCTTCGCATATTTGACATAGGGCCTAACTCTATGTTAAATATCTCTCACTTCATCGTCCTCTCCGAGTCATACTTGTGCACTCCGCCAAGTTTGGCTCTTTTCGTTGAACTTTTCCAGTGCAAACCGTGCCGCGAAAGCGGCGACGGGGCACTTCTCGCTTGCGGCGGGGTTTCCATCCAGCGCCGCAAGAACTCTCTAATGCCACCTCTTACCCTCAACTCCCACGTCAAACATTGGCAGCTTTCTTATTTTTACTGCCGGGACACTTCCCCACCCGGTGAAAAGAAATTGCCGGGTTACTCGGAAGGCCTGCTTGACATCTCTGAGACCTTTAACGCCTTTGCCCCTGACTCGGACAGGGAAGCAATCCTTCCTTTATTGGCTAAAATCTCCATTCTTTCGGCCCAAGGCCTCATCGGGCTTAACCTGGTGAAAACTTGGGTCGATTTCCGTATCCAGCCCAACTCCATCCGCACAAAATTAATGTGCGAATACTCGGGGCAAACCACGGACCCGATCTGGTACTCCACCAACAGTTTTGCACCTAGTGATACCAATAAAACTATCAAAGGATTTTTGACAGAAAAGCTAGAGGTAATCCGGAATATAGCCGGATTAGAGCCCTTCACCCGCGAGAACCCGGCCCCCGCGGTAAAGACCTGGTTTTCATATTTTCAACTTCATCCTTTCCACCTGTTACAGCTAATAACCCTTGTTCTTATGCCTCCACTTCAGGCCGATGATGATTTCTGGAAGGTTGACACTCCTCCTAACTCCGGAAACCCGGAGGAGAAAGAGGATGCCGTTAACTCGGATGAAGGTACGTTCTAACTTTCACTTAGTTCTTTTGAATTCATCGTGTCATGTTTTTCATTCCCCAACTGTAACCTTGATAACTTCCAGAACAAGAAGACAAGGACGAGGAAGAAGAAACTGACGGCAAAGTGGAGTCCGCCAGCGACGAAGATGAAGCAGAGCCGACAATCAAGGTCGGATCTAAGAGAAAACCTCAAGGGGTCGTCTTCAAGGTTCTATATCATTTCCTTGCGTCCAATTTGCATTCCTGTGATAACATGCATGAGCTAACCCTGATGTTATCCCTTTGGCCGTATCTGAAGGAGTCGCCTATGACCAAGAGCAGGGCGACTCGGAATTACCCGGGTAATGATGCTCTTAACCCGGGTATTCCATCATCTCCAGCCCAGCGCGCTGGTATTCACCATACCCCTCTTTAGACATAGAAATCTTTCCAAACCATTCCCTCACAGGGTAATCTCATGTCTTGTTTGGTATTCTTCAGTTTCATCCGGGTCCAGCGGCGAATTCCCTGCGGACTTTGCGGTGAACCCCGGGTAAAGTTCCTTTCCTGATGTCATATCACACTTTCATCGCCCTTTCTTAACTATACACTGGCTACCCACTCATACCTTCTTTAGGGCCACGGTCATTGTTAGCGACCAGGAAGACATGGAGACCGATGACCCGGGTAAAGGGAAGCCGACTGATGATGTGTTAGCCACATCTGGCGATGAACAAGCGTCGCCAACAAACCCGGCCAGGCAAGAAGCCGGGTATCCGATAGCCTCGCATGCAAGCGAGAAGGAAAAAGCTGCGACTTTGGGCGTAGGAGGAGGACCAGACTCCGACATTCGGATGACCCGGGTGCCGTCTCCTGCTAAGAGGAAAACTTCTTCTCCGAGTTTCCACGACCCCGGGTCTTCTAACTCGGGTAACGATAATTTTGATCAGCTGATGAGCGCTCTCCTCACCATGAAGGCCTCAGAGAGCAATGTCCTAGAGCGCATGGCTGCAGCGTATCAGGTAATAATACTTGATATCCCTTAGTATACGCCTAGTCCCCAAGTTCCGAGCATAGCTTGTTAAAGTTGTGCTTGGTACTTTGTGCAACATTCGGCTTGCTATGATGCCCGACCGACACTTTCGCGCTCTGTTTCTTACAGGCGGAGGTGACCCGGTCCGATGAGATTTTACTCAAGACGGAACGACTCCTGCTTGCCGAGGTAAAACGAAGAGAGGCCCTTGAAGCTGACGTGGAAACCTTGAAGAAAGACGTTTCCAAATACAAGAAGAAGTGCAGTACTGCCCAAACCGCGCTGAAAAAATTATCGGACCAGATTGCCGATACTTATCGCATCTTGCTTAGTGAGTTTTCGCTGCTGACTGACTTCGTGCCTTTACTTTGTCATATGATACTCTGGATTACTGATATGTCCTTCCTTTGCTTCAACTGCAGGTGCCAACCTTGCGGCCCCAGAAGAAGATGTTGTTGCCAAGGCTAAAACATTGAAGACTGTGCTCCGGACCTTTTTTGCCGGCACAAAGCTTATATTGGATGCCGTGAAATGGCCTACCGAGGTATACCCGGGTGAGGAAAACCTTATTCAAGCCTGCTCCACAGTGCCTGGGTGGATCGAGATATGGAAACGCTCGGCCTGCCGGATTGGTATGACCCGGGCCTTTACACTAGCTAAAGCTTATTTTCCGAAGCTTGACCCGGCAAAGGTAATATCCGGGTTTCCCGAATTCAAAGCTGATGGCTCCAGGTTTGTACCCAAGGATTTCAAGGCCATACAATCCTCAGTGCGCCACTCGGCAACCGCTTTGGCCGATAAGATGGATCTGGGCATGATTATGAGTTCATACGATGCTGAAGGCAACATCATACAAGAGAACGCACCCCCTCCTTTTGATATTTTGGAGAAATGGGCGGCTGATTTGGCCAGGAAAAAGGAAAAACCGCTAAGAGAGAGGCCGAGTTAGGATCAGGGCCAACCACCTCTACACCAGCTGTCCCTCCGCCTGTCCGTCCTGATGCGGGGAGTCCGGGTGATGCCGCCGGGAAAGCCAAGGAGAAAGCCCGAGACCCGGAGAACTCTACTCGGGAGGCCGAATAGGGCAATGCCATCATAATACCTCGATAACGTGATATTGTGCATTCGAAACTAGTATACTTTTGATGGTGCGCCTGTGCACCCTTGATATTGGTATCGTAATTTGTAACGTACTTTTGCTCCGTGATGCACTTGTGCCTTTCCTGGCCTTTTGATAATCTTGATACTTGTCTATTCTTGAACTTATTCTCGATACCCGACTCTCTTTTTGGTTCCCCTTGTGAGACTCGGTTTTCCGAGTACCACGGGTTTTGATAACCGGACTTTTCTTTAAGTCCCCAAGACTCGGATGATAGGGTCTTTCGAGCTTTGATAGCCAAGCAGTTTGTTTCTGTTTCGAAGTCCCCAGTCCCCATGACCCAAAGTCCGAGTCAGGGAGGTGTGGCCTTTCTCAGAAAACAAATTGTTTTCTACCGAGCCGAAAACCTATAGCCGTCCCGTGTAGGTACTGAAGTTATGCTTGATAATCGTTGAGTTTTTAGCTATTAGCCTTGTACTCTGCATAACTTGTGGTTTAGATGACCCTTTTGACTATCTTGTACTGTAAGCCGGTTTTCGCGTGGATACCATGTTGTTACATCTATACGAAAAACAGGGTCAGGCAAGTCCCATTGGGCTGCACGGCTGATTGTAATCGTAAGCGAACAGATCATGCCACTTTAGTGCGAGGCACATCGAGCTTAAGTAAGAATAGTCAAGAAAATTTGGCTCCTTCGTCCGGTTATAAGATTGCAGCCGTACTTGTCTTGCGAGTAGTCGGCCCTTATAACTCATAGGCATCAAGGCCGGGCCTTTGGGTTTGTGACTGTGCTATTCAAGCAACCAGCCCCCAAGACCTATATATATGCAACCTACTTGATGATACTGATGTACTGATAGCAGTGAATACTACTTACTTGTAATCGAAGCAAAGATCATAATAAGACTTGATAACCATCTCTTTTACTGATACGAAAAAGTTTGGGTCAGCAGGCCGCCTCATTAAAAACCTTCCAGTCCCCTTAGGTACCCTGGGTAGGAAAAGAGCGCGTCTGAAACCTGCTGCCCGTTACATTGTTTAGTTCTTCTTGGGAATCGGTCCTGGGCTGACGCGACCGATGCACACTCTCCATTTGTTGGACTTTTTCATGATGAGTACCGGGTTTTCTAGCCAATCCGGGTGAGGTGTTCCCATAACGCGGCTAGCTGTGAACGGCGGTGTGATTTCTTCTCCTATGCCAGGTTGTTTAGAGGAATCGTTCTTGATGAAAGCCACCATCTTAGCATCTTGTTCTGACCTGGGTCTTGCTTTTTCTCCTTCAGTGCTAGGCCTTTTTGAGGTGGTCCTGTCCTCCGGGTTTGCTTGAGATCGGTAATGTTTGAGTTCCTCTTTTCTACAGGCTTGCTCGGCCATTGCCGCGTCTCCTTCATCGCATTCAGCTGCTATATCTCGATTTCCATGTATGGTAATGGTCTGCTTAGGACCCGGAATTTTTAATTGTAGATACACATAACATGGCCTCGCCATGAATTTAGCATAAGCCGGCCTTCCAAACAGCGCGTGATACGGACTGCGCAACTTAACCACCTCGAAAGTAAGCCACTCAACTCGATAATTGTCCTTTGATTCCCCAAAAGCTACTTCCAATGCGATTTTTCCCTCGGGGCATGCTGAATGACCCGGTACTATGCCATGGAAAATTGTCGTACTTTTTTTGGAGCTGAGATTCCTTAAAACCCATGCGTAGAAAGGTTTCCCAGTACAGGATATTGATGCTGCTTCCTCCATCCATCAGGACCTTCTTCAGCTCGTACCCATTGACCTGTGGTGCAACTACCAATGCTAAGACTCCCGGGTGTTCTACTCTTTCCGGGTGATCTCTTCTGCTCCATGTTATATCTTGTTCTGACCACCTCAAATATCTCGGGATAGCCGAAGAGATTGAGTTGACCGCTTGCTTCAGTATCTTTTTATCCTTGTTGGAGCCTCCTGTAGTATGCACATGATATTGACCCAACTGTTTGGGGTTGGCCTGGAAACCTCCAGCTCCCCCTTGATTGTTGCCCTGATTTCCGGCTGCCGGGTTACCGGCTGGGGGTGGGCCGTTGCCCGGGTTTCCACCCTGACCCGGTCCTCCTCCCCGACCCGCACCTCGCATGGCTCTGTTCACTTCCTCATTCTTCCACCTCTGTAAGTCGGCGCATTGCTCCAAGGAGTGATTAGACGGCTTGCCGTTCCTGCTGTGCTTTGGGCATGCCATTCTAAAGATGTCCCAACTGTTACCTGGCCTTGGAGGCCCTTGATTGTGTCCTCCATTGTGATTTCCAGTGTTAAAATTCCCTTCAGATCTGGGTCTCGAATTCCCGGCCTCTGTGTTGGCGACAAACTCGGAGCCTCCTTCAAACGGGCGCTTGTTCTGGCTATTTCCGTTATTACCCGGTGCTGACCCATTGCCGGTTCTTCCGCTATTACTTGTGTTTGCTTTTGCCTTTTTGTCATCAACTTCCTCCTCTGTAGTATCTGTTGCAGCGTGTTTGTTGCACGCATCCATCAATTCTCCCATTGTAACCTCCAACGCATTCTGACTGGATTTCATGCGAGTTAGCTTTTGCACTAAAGGTATATACTTGCATGTTTTTGCCATAGCTTGTAGTGCATCCTTGGGCTGAATATCTGTGGACGAGTGAAGTATCTCCATAACCCGGCGCACCCAACTGCGCGCCGATTCTCCCTTCTTCTGAACGCATCTCTCTAGATCATCAATAGTGAACAATTTTCTGCACGTCCCATGAAAGTGCCTGACAAACGCGGTCTTCAGTTCCTCCCAGGACTTGATCGACCCTTCCGGCAGATTGGCGAACCATAACTTCGCTGCTCCCTCTGACATCATCAGGTACATGAACTTGGCTTGAAGATTCTCGGATGCATTGCGAATCGACATTGCCATCTCGTAACTGCTCAACCATGTTTCTGGGTCCATAGTCGGCTCATAATTCACTACCTTTCCTGGTTCTTTGAATTTTTCCGGGTAAGGTTCAGCCCTGATGTTGTCCGAGAGACACTTAGGTCCTGCGAGAATGGTAGAAGCTGGCCTTACTCGGGAAACATGTCATCCTGCGGGGGGCACAACCGGATGTGGTGCTGCTGGTAATCCCTGTACTAAAGACCCGGCCCCGGATCTCCTGGCCCTGGAGCTATCCACAACAGCTTGCGCTGCTGATGCCGCCGGTGCCGCTTGAACGTGGGGAGGAGGCGGCATTTGCTGCTGCTCTTCCCTCCGCCGCGCTGAACTTGTTGGGATATTGCCGATATTTCCTCGTTGCTGGCTGACGTATGGCGTCCCATGCATCCCACTTCTATGATCCGGATAATTGGCTTGCTGTGCCACCGCAGTGTGTAACATATCGATCGCTTGCCGGGTCTGCTCCGCGTGGGGCGACTCTCTCACGGGGATTTGATTCAAAGCAAGTGTCGCTGCGTACACGTTATCCATAGGATTGTTGTAGTGATCTGCAGGTGTGCGAAAACGCGACGGTGGTGGCAGTGGCAATGCGTTGCCGGTTGTAACCCCAGTCTGCGGCAAGGGTAACCCGGCCTGTTCGTTCGCCGGCTGTATTCCCGTGGTTGCTGGCCGAGGTGCAGTTCCTTGGTTCGCCGCTGGGATCGGTTGGTCCTGAGGCGTGATAAACAATGTAGCCGGATTTATAACTCCACCCAACGCTGGTAACCTGGTTTGATGCCTTTGATGTATTCTGGTTGTTTCCTCTCGGAGCCGGGTTTCCAATGCGTCCAGCTCACGTTGGCGCGTGGCCATCCCTTGCCTTTCTGCTTCTACTTGCCTTCTCTGTTGCTCCAACGCACGGCGGGCTACATCTAGATCCCTAGCACGCTCTGCAGCGTTCTCTGGGGTGATAACCGTGGCAAGAACTGTGGGATCTAGGATCAGGTTGTTATCGAACAGAGCCGGGTGTCGTGGGTTTGAGGGACCCGCCCCTGGTGTCCGATTTGCTAGGAATCCGAACGTATTTGCCTGCAACTTCTCGTCTGGCGCGCGGCTGGTAACCGATGCCGATTCTCCGTCAACCCGGGTCAGAACCGGGTTTCCGTTAGCCGCACCCTGCTGCTGGGCCAACGCTTGGGCTGCTCCGACTGCGGCCGTAGTCACGTTTTCTTGATTGAGGTTGTCCGCGGGTGCCGTGTAGACCGCAACTCGGCGTATGATGATTGACGTAAATTCGTGCTGTTCCTCTTCGCTATAATTCTCCTCGTACCGGTTCTCCAGCAGATCCAAGATGGACACGGTATCATCTTCTCTCTCAACCAGGTCACGCGGGGTCCATGCCGGCTCCCCCGGCTGTTCCCACTTCGTGACGGGTTCTTCTGCCGGATCTGCCGTTCCAACTGATTCTTCTCCATCTTGCTGGATACAAGCGGCCTCCCCTGACATAGAATCAGATCCAAAACTGTGAGGGATCGAACCAGAAGTACATACCATACCGACGAAGACGCTGATCCGGCCGATTGTCACGACGGATCCGGATTCGAGGTGATCCGACTCTGGCCCCCAGCCGGAATCGTCCACCATCTTGTCTCCTTTGTGGTCGATGTAGATCTCGCCGACCACGAGGTTCTCCATGTTCTTCCGAGCTTCTCCCGTGATGTAAACACCTTTGGATTCAGGCCCCACGGTGGGCGCCAACTGTCGTGGGATAATCACGGCAGACGTTACCGGGGGTAACTGATCTTGGGGCAAGACGACACAGGCGTTTGGGAGAGGGTTTAGCTCAGAGGAAAACATGATGATGAACTTTGATCTGGTAGCCGGCAATCAAGTCGCCGAGTCTCCGATCTCAAGATAACAACTCAAATTGCGTGTTACACTAGATGCTCGATATTAGGCGAGATTGCTAAAACTCTTGGATCCCTCCAAACTAGACTTAGGGGTCGGTTTATAAAGCACCGTACCCTCCTGACTTGCCCTCCAAGGCGCACCCTGAATCCTACCCGGACACTGCTTACAAACCCTAGCTTTCCTTACCGCAACCCACAATCCGGGTTACGAGGCCTACAAACTTTGGGCCTTCCAGAAGTTTCGCTATCCTTAGCCGGATCCTGCGCCGTGTCCCTTGGGCCGGGATACACCTTGGAGTTGGCCTACCGGGTTATTATCCCTCCATCAGTATCTATAATTTCGGATGCTCCATGATCATATTTTGCCAATTGCTGCTTGTTTTCTCCCTTATTTATAGCATTTTTATGCGTTTTCCGGGACTAACCTATTAAAAAGATGCCAAGTGCCAGTTCCCTGTTTTCTGCTGTTTTTGGTTTCATAAAAGTTGTTCTGCAAACATTCTCGGAATTGGACCCCACAAAGCCCGAAATTCCTATTTTCCTCGGAAGCATTCAGAACACCGAAGAGGAGTCGAAGAGGGAAAACAGGGGTCCACACCATAGGGTGGCGCGGGTCCACCTGGCCGCGCCACCTATGGGTATGGGGCCCCTAGAGCTCCACCGCCTTTTCCCTTTCGCCTATTTAAGTCCCCCGGATGGAAAACCCTAAACACCTGTTAAAAAATCCCCGAAAAGTTCCACAGCTGCCGTCACCGTCAACCCTAGATCAGGGGGTTCTGAAGTTGTTTCGGCACCCTGCCGGAGAGGAGATCATCACCGGAGGCTTCTACATCACCATGCCTGCCTCCGGAGTGATGCGTGAGTAGTTCATCCTTGGACAACGGGTTCGTAACTGTAGCTAGATGGTTGTCTTCTCCTCATATGCCTCCATGTTTAGATCTCGTGAGCTGCCTATCATAATCGAGATTGATCTTATGTAATTCTATATGATGTGTTTGCTGGAATCCGATGAATATTTAACTTATGCCACGTTGATTATAGTCTTTATTTGCATATGCTATTTGTGATCTTGCATGCTTTCCGTTGCTCGTGGTTACTCTAGCCAAGTAGTTGCTAGTGACTCCAAGAGGGAGTATTTATGCTCGATAGTGGGTTCATGCCTCCTTTTTGCCTTTCTCGAGTGATAGAAACGTGAAGGGGGAGGATGTGTTGTTGCCATTAGGGAGAAAACAGCGGCGAGAGTGCCGGTGTGCATAATCATTGCTTACATTAAACACTTTGTTTAATGAAATTATCTGTTGCTTGCAACTTCATACCTAAGGGGGTTCGGATGATAACCTGAGGGTGGATTATTAGTCATAGATGCGGATGGATGTCGGTCTATGTATCTTGTTGTAATGCCCGCACTAAGTATCATAGTAACCTTCATGTCATATTGTGCACTACGGTGCAACCTCTATTTGTCAATTTCCCAGCTGTAATTTGTTCACCCAGCATGCTATCTTTTATGGAGAGACACCACTAGTGAAACTACGAACCCCGGTCCATTTTCCACACTGTTAAACAAACCACAACAATTTCCTGCTTTATGTACTTACTGCAAGCATACACTACTTTCCACACTATACGTCTAATCTTTGTTTTCAGCAAGACCGGTGAGATTGACAACCTCACTGTACCGTTGGGGCAAAGTATTTTGGTTGTGTTGTGTGCAGGTTCCACGTTGTTGCTGACGCCGGTGAAGCGCCAGCACCACCATCAGTGGCATCAACCTTCCGAACGTCCTCTTTGTCCTACTGGATTGATAACCCTGGTTCTTAACTAAGGGGAAAGCTCCTATCGATGTGCTCATCATACCCTCCTCTTGGGGTTCCCAACAAAGTGCATCAAGGATTTTTCTGGCCCCGTTGCTGGGGAGAAGGAAGTCTTCTGTCAAGGGGAGTCTCTCATTCTCAACCTCTTTATTTTGTTTATTATCTTGTTTTTATTTTTGCCTTGTTTTTCTTCTCTTTATTGAAAACACACAAAAAAATAGTTTACTTTATAGCTGTTATTTATTTGCTTGCTTTTATTCTGCTAAAATGAGTTCCTCTAAGAATACTAAGTTGTGTGACTTCACTAGCACAAATAACAATGATTTTATTTCTACACCTATTGCTCCACCTGCTCCTACTGCTGCTTTCTATGAGATTAAACCTGCTTTATTAAATCTTGTGATGAAAGATCAATTTTCTGGTATTAGTACTGATGATGCTGCTGCCCACCTTAATAATTTTGTTGAACTATGTGAGATGCAAAAATATAAAGATGTGGATGGAGATATTATTAAATTGAAATCATTTCCTTTCTCTTTGAGAGGAAGAGCTAAATAATGGTTGCTATCTTTGCCTAGAAATAGTATTGATTCATGGACTAAGTGTAAAGATGCTTTCAATGGAAAATATTTTCCTCCTGCTAAGATTATATCCCTGAAAAGTGACATAATGAATTTTAAACAATTTGATAATGAACATGTTGCTAAAGCTTGGGAAAGAATGAAAACTATGGTGAAGAATTGTCCCACTCATGGACTGACTACTTGGATGATTATACAAACCTTTTATGCAGGACTGAGTTTCTCCTCAAGGAACCTATTGGATTTAGTTGCTGGAGGTACCTTTATGCCCATCACTTTGGGCAATGCAACAAAGCTTCTTGATGATATGATGATAAATTATTCAGAGTGGCACACTGAGAGAGCTCCACAAGGTAAGAAGGTAAATTCTGTTGAGGAAACCTCCTCTTTAAGTGAAAGGCTTGATGCTATTATGTCTATGCTTGTTAATGGTAAAGCTCAAGTTGATCCTAATAATGTTCCTTTAGCCTCTTTGGTTGCTCAAGAAGAGCATGTTGATGTGAACTTTATTAGAAATAATAATTTTAACAACAATGCTTATAGAAATAATTTTGGTGGAAACAATTACAAACCTTATCCTCCTAATAATGGTTATGGTAATTCTTATGGAAACTCCTACAATAGTAATAAAGCTCTACCTCTAATCTTAAAAACATGCTTAAAGTATTTATTAGCACACTAACTGCTTTTAATAAATCTGTTGAGGAAAAGCTTGGTAAAATAGATGTTCTTGCCTCTAAAGTAGATAGCCTTGCTATTGAGATTGATTTTCTAAAACTAAAGGTTTTGCCACAAGATGTTAAACAAAGTAAAACTTTGAATGCCATCCAAGTTCTAATTGACGATAATGTTAGGTTGATGGCTGAATTATGTGCTAGGTGGGATAGAGAAGATGAATTGGCTAAAAAGAATAATATTGCTAGAGTTTGCAATATCACAACCACTAGTAAAACTGAAGTTCCAAGTGCCAGTAAACCTCCTATTATCAATGGTAAAATAATTGGTGTTAATAAAGTCCCTACTCCTTTGGTGAAACGTGCTAAATTGCCTCAAATTGCTGAAATTGCTCCTGATAAAAGTGCTAAAATTTTTAGAGATATGGGAGATAATGGTTCCATTACTTTTGATGACAATAATATTGATTTTGATGATTGCAGTATCTCTGAAGTTATTATGTTTCTACAAAATCTTGCTAGAAGTCCCAATGCTAGTGCCATGAATATGGCCTTTACTAAACATATTACCAATGCTCTCATGAAAGTTAGGGAAGAAAATTTGAAACTTGAGACATCTATCCCTAGAAAATTAGATTATGGTTGGGAGCCTACCATTAAGATAAAAGTAAATGATTTTGATTGCAATGCGTTGTGTGATCTTTGTGCTAGTATCTCTATTATGCCTCAAAAGCTTTATAATATGCTTGATTTACCACCGTTGGAACACTGTTATTTGGATGTTCATCTTGCTTATAATGCTAAGAAGAAACCTCTTGGTAAAGTTTATGATGTTCTTATTATGGTTAACAATAACCTTGCCCCTGTTGATTTTGTTGTTATGAACATTGAATGCAATGCTTCTTTTCCTATTGTTTTGGGATGACCTTTTCTTAGAACTGTTGGTGCTATTATTGATATGAAAGAGGGGAGTATTAAATATCAATTCCCCTCAAGAAACGTTTGGAACTCTTTCATAGAAAGAAGATGAAGCTACCCTTTGACTCTATTATTAGAGCAAAATATGATGTTGATTCTTCTTCACTTGAAAATACTTGAGTTTCCCTTTTATGCCTAGCTGAAAGGCGTTACAGAAAAGCGCTACCGGGAGACAACCTGTTTTATTTCGCTGTTTTCAACCCGTTTTTCTTCGTTTTCTTTGGTGTGCTTTGCACCTGGGTGTTTTATATTTCCTTAGCAACCCCGCTTCATCTTTTATTTTGAGTTTTTGTTGAGCCAAGTAAAGCCTCTATTGGAAATTGAGCCTATATTTTGGATTTCTGCGCAGGAAACAGATTTCTGCTGTCCACTGTTAATTCCGTTAAAAATCACATAAAATTCAAAATGACCTAAGATTTTTTGTGCTTAATCCTGAGTTATATACGCAACTTTTCTTATAAGACCACTTTTTATTTGAGGAACATAAGATTTTTCAAAAAAAATCGATCTTTACCTGCAGTTCTGTTTTGACAGATTTCTGCCATTTATCGCATTTGCATCTTAATCTCTTTCTTTTGGTGTTCTTTTGAGAAAAAGAATTTTTAAAGAAGTTGTGACAATAGCTAATGTGTTTTTGAGTGTTAGACTTGTGTTTAAACTGAACCTTGTGAATTTATTATTTAAATTGCCACGAACGTTGCTAATGAAGATTGTGAGAATTTTGATGTGAAGGAAGTTTTCAAGGGTCAGGAGAAGAGGATGATATGATGTGATCAAGAAGAGTGAAAATCGTAAGCTTGGGGATGCCCCAGTGGTACATCCAAGCAAATTCCAGGAAGACTCGAGCGTCTAAGCTTGGGGATTCCCAAGGCATCCCCTTCTTCATCAACAAATTATCATGTCACTTCTAGTGAAACTATATTTTTTATTCGGTCGCATCTTATGTGCTTTGCTTGGAGCGTCTTTTATTTTTGTTTTCAGTTTTCTTTTTCTTTTGCTTTTAGTTTGTTTTTACTTTTTCAATAAGCTTGGTTGGACCCCAGCATTCTTTTATTGGAGAGTGACACGCTCCGCTTGTTCATGAGAATACGTTGTATTCTTAATATCTGTCTAGTTGCTGCATTTATTTAGCTCCTGTTTTGCATGCATCTCTTATTAGAGCTGTTAGTTTTAGTAGTGTTATGTGAGTACTCTCATGTTTTCTTCCCTCTGCGAAGGGCCTTTCTTTTACTTTTATGTTGATTCTCCATCTTCTAACTTTATGCACAGTTGAGAGAGCATTTTTGCCATTCTGAGTTCTATGTGCATTTGTCCCATAAGCATCAATAATTACTTCATGATGTGATTCCATTTGTTCTTAAATTATTTGTTCTAGTCTTCCTCGTGAACTTTGAAGGTGAGCCTGGCATTTATGTTTTGCCCCACTCTTAAGGACTATCGAAATATCACTTTGCCATGCTTTCTCTATACCTGAAACAAACGTCTACCTTTCTTTGCATTATTATTCATGATCCTTTATTTGAGTTACTCTTCGTGATGCAAAGTAATTGCTATGCTTTATTATTATAGTTTTATTTATCATGTTTGTGTTTAAGGTTTTATGATCTCAGTGTGCATATTCTTTTACATTAGATTGATCAAGTTTATGTTAGTAGCATGTCACCTCAGAAATTATTGTTTTATCGTTTACCTACTCGAGGACGAGTAGGAACTAAGCTTGGGGATGCTTGATACGTCTCCAACGTATCTATAATTTCTGATGCTCCATGATCATATTTTGCCAATTGCTACTTGTTTTCTCACTTATTTATAGCATATTTATACGTTTCTCGGAACTAAACTATTAACAAAATTCCAAGTGTCAGTTTCCTGTTTTCTGCTGTTTTTTGTTTTAGAAAAGTTGTTCTGCAGACATTCTAGGAATTGGACCCCACAAAGCCCGAAGTTCCTCTTTTCCCCGGAAGCATCGAGAACACCGAAGAGGAATCGAAGAGGGGCAACAGGGGGGCCACACCATAGGGTGGCGCGGGCCCCCTGGCCGCGCCACCTATGGGTGTGGGGCCCCTGGAGCTCCACCGCCTTTTCCCTTTCGCCTATTTAAGCCCCCGGATGGAAAACCCTAAACACCTGATAAAAAATCCCATAAAAGTTCCGCAGCCACCGTCACCGTCAACCCTAGATCAGGGTGTTCTGAAGCTGTTTTCGGCACCCTGCCGGAGAGGAGATCATCACCGGAGGCTTCTACATCACCATGCCTGCCTCCGGAGTGATGCGTGAGTAGTTCATCCTTGGACTACGGGTTCGTAGCTGTAGCTAGATGGTTGTCTTCTCCTCATATGCCTCCATGTTTAGATCTCGTGAGCGGCCTATCATGATCGAGATTGATCTTATGTAATTCTATTTGTTGTGTTTGCTGGATTCCGATAAATATTGAACTTATGCCAAGTTGATTATAGTCTTTATTTGCATATGTTATTTGTGATCTTGCATGCTTTCTGTTGCTAGTGGTTACTTTGGCCAAGTAGTTGCTAGTGACTCAAAGAGGGAGTATTTATGCTCGATAGTGGGTTCATGCCTCCTTTTCACCTTGCTCGAGTACCACAAACATGAAGGGGGAGGATGTGATGTTGCCATTAGGGAGAAAACAGCGGCGAGAGTGCCCGTGTGCATAATCATTGCTTACATTACACAATTTGTTTAATGCAATTATCTGTTGCTTGCAACTTAATACCTAAGGGGGTTCGCATGATAACCTGAGGGTGGATTATTAGTCATAGATGCAGATGGATGTCGATCTATATACCTTGTTGTAATGCCCGCACTAAATATCATAGTAATCTTCATGTCATATTGAGCACTACGGTGCAACCTCTATTTGTCAATTGCCCAGCTGTAATTTGTTCACCCAGCATGCTATCTTTTATGGAGAGACGCCACTAGTGAATCTATGAACCCCCGGTCCGTTTTCCACACTGTTAAATAAACCACAACAATTTCCTGCTTTCTTTACTTACTGCAAGCATACATTGTTTTCCGCACTATACATCTAATATTTGTTTTCAGCAAGACCGGTGAGATTGACAACCTTACTGTACCGTTGGGGCAAAGTATTTTGGTTGTGTTTTGTGCAGGTTCCACGTTGTTGTTGACACCGGTGAAGCGCCAGCCCCACCGTCAGTGGCATCAACCTTCCGAATGTCCTCTTTCTCATACTGGATTGATAACCCTGGTTCTTAACTAAGGGGAAAACTCCTACCGATGTGCTCATCATACCCTCCTCTTGGGGTTCCCAACAAAGTGCATCAACAGCTGGCTGAAGAAATTGGTCGAGCTGGTACTCAGGCCGGATGACCTGATTGCAACATGGGTGAGCCGCCGGGTTCTCCCTCGCCAACTCAGAGCACACAAGATGTGCTTCAAGGGCGGGCCCCGCGACTGCACACACACCACCACCTTCGAGCTCAGCATGGATGAGGTGGCCATCTGGGCTCGCGCCATCCTCAAGGCCACCCTCTCAGACACATGGGATTATAGCTTCGCGCCATACAACCGAGATCAGCCAGCCCACCGAGTAAGTTTTCTTCCGCATGTACTTAGTTGAACTTGCTTTCTGTTTTTCACGCTTCACCGAGTAGGACGTATCTCAGTTTCTTTTGAGTAGACTTAGCGATTTATGCTTTATGAATCACACGTTGCGCCGAGTAGAATCTCGATCCGGTTTCTCCTGAAAGCACTTAGCCTTTTATGCTTTGTGTTTGCATGCTATACCGAGTAGAGTCTCAACCCGGTTTCTCCTGAAAGCACTTAGCTTCTTATGCTTTGTGTGCTCATGCTGCACCGAGTAGAACTTATCTCAGTTTCTCTCGATTCCATTTTGGTTCCTTATGCTTTATGTTTGCCTCTATAGCACATTCCTCGCCAGAAGACGGAAGACAAGGTGGTCCTGGAGGAGAACTGACAACTAGACCGGACTGAGGACGACGAGCAGCAGTTCGACGTCTAGGATACGCTCTGCATCCCGCTCGCCACTCCTCCGGGCCAAGATGGTAAGTCCCGAGTCTCCACCTCAATCCAGGACTGGTCCGAGGATGAAGAAGGTGACAGAGACCACTACTGTATGTTCTCAGATGCTTTCCGGCTTCTTCCCGGTCTCACCATTTCATTTATTTTTCTTGCCTCCATACGATGTGGAAGAGGAACCGATTGACGTGGTGCCCTTGTCTATTGCTGCCCCCATCGGGACAAGGAAACGATCCAGAAGTGGAGACGCCGAGCCCCAACCAGCAAAAGGCAGAAGAATGGTGCGAGGAAGAATACCAAGTCCACTGCGTCACGCAAGAGGCCACAACGACCAACCGAGGACGGATAAGTTTCCCGATATGCTTTATGCCTGCGTTTTCTCACCTTTTCTGCTTTTTTCAATCTGGATGCTTTGTGTTTGCATTTTGATTTACTTCTCTGTTTCTTCTTTCTTCCTCTAGCGATGCCATTGACGCCGATGCCCCTGAGGCACCCCCAAGGCCGAGTACCCCTCGCGACGTTGTAGACCTCGACCCTGACGACATTGAAAACCAAGCCGAGGACAGGGCTGAGATGCCCTTCCCGGACCGAGAAGGCCAAGACCTCAGCGCTGACAACACGAGCGCCGAGATGGAGACTGAAAGGGCTTCGGAATAGCCAGAGTCCACTCCTGAGCAGCAACACCAATAACAGCCACCAGAGCCCACCACCGAACAGCAGCAGCAACCATCAGAAGACCAACACCAACAACAAGCTGATGATCAGGCCGAGCAGCAGCAGGCCGAGGAGCAGCTGCCCGAGCAGTAGCCACCTCCTGCGCAGCAGCAAGTTCCTCCAGCAACAGTAGGAGCCATGCCACCAACTCCACCGGGAAGGCCCACTCCCCTGGAGACTGCGGCCACAGCCGAGACGACCACCGCCAAGACCACCAAGACCAAGACGACCACGAGTACGGATCCCACGGCCACACTCCAGGCTCCAGCAGCAGCAGCACCAAGCCCCTCACCACCGAATAGAGACCCGACGCCCACAAGGAGCAGCCTTGCCCAACGCACTCGGCAGCAAGTGCAGCCGCAGATTCAGTTTGCGCCCTCGCAAAAACTGGCTGCAGGGGCAGGCAGCAGTGTAACATCTGAAGCCCTTGTGAAGGTTCCGGTTCACTGGTGAGAGCTGCAGGAGGATCATAAGAAACGGCAGCAGCGGGAGCAGCAGCAGCAACTGCAGAAGAAGAAGAAGAAGACTGGCACGGCCGGATCCAAGACCAAGCCCGGCACTCTGGGCATCAGGCCAGATACACAGCTGACACAACTTGCTACCGAGCTGTGCGAAGACATAGATGCTACGCTGGACCGGATAGGTTATATTGATGAGGAGTACAACGGCAAGAAATTGGGCAATCTGGATAGCTACCAGAAAGCCTAGAACGATGCCGATGTCGGCCCCATCTCCATGGCTATTGCTGCATCCAGCAGCACTCTGGCGCATAAGATGTACTGCTTGCGCACTTCTGCTGAAGACGCCGAGAACACCTCCCGGGTAAGTATTTTCTCTCCTATCCGGCTTTTCCGAGTTGCAAACTTTTCTATTCATATTTCATACACCATCCAGTCCCCGAGATTTGGTCCGAGTAGGCGATACTCGACCGAGTTGAAGTCTACTCGGGCCGAATCTTCCCACTAATCTTGTATCTGTTTTCTCTTCAGGAATGCAATGACACTCGCGCCAAGATCTTCCGCAGGCTTCTCTGGTCCCACCAGAACGTCAAGGATCAAAACCGGGAGCTGCAGGAGGAGCGTGGCCAAAGAGGTAATTTTGCTCCTACCGAGTTACCGTATATGCTTTCTCGGCATCAGTTTTCTAACCCGGTTTATGTTTCCCAACTCACAGCTATCATGGAGAATCAGCTCACGGATGCCATCACCAAGATCTTTTGCTTGGAGAGTAAGTGCAACATTTTGTGTTTGTGTGTTTTGTGCATATGCCAGTTTCTTTCTAGTTGGTTACCTTTGCTTTTTTCTGCAGGTGAGCACCAAGCCTTCCATGCGAAGCACCAAGACTGCACTGTGCTGGCCGAGTCAGCACAAAGCAAAATCTTGGTTGTGGAGAGTAAGTTGCATCTTCTTTTCTCTTATCCAATTTCCGCATTTTCACTATTTTGCTAACTGGATTGCCCCCTTCTCAGAGGAACACAAGTTATTCCTTGATCAACACCAAGGGTGTGTTACTCCAGCCGAGGTGCGGCAGCAGGTGCAGGCCAGCCAGACCAAGTTGGAGGCAGACCTTGCTGCCGAGAAGAAAGAGGTGCTCAAACTGAAGCGCGAGCTCGCTGACGCAATGAAGATGGCGCTGTATGCCGGGAACGACAAAACCGGGGCGCTCAGCCAGGCGTCTGTCGAGAAGCTTGAGCTAGAGAGGGAAATTGAGTCCCTCAAGTCACGGAACGCCGCACTCGACAGCATGCGGGTCAACTGTCGCGGCCTTCTGGACAAGAAGCACACCCTTGCTGAAGGATGGTCCAGCCGTCTTAAGGAGCTTGTCATGGAACTGTGCTGTAAGTTATTTCTTTTCACTAAGTTGCTTTATCCGTTCTCTCCTATCCGGTTTCTTCTACCCGGTCTCACTTCTTAACTCTTATTCATCATCTCCTCTCTCAGGGACATTTCTAGACTTCAACTTGGGCGCTGACAGGGCAGTGGAAAGGGCCCGGGAACTGTGGAAGGAGCTTGGCCATGATGTTGCCGGGTCTGTCACGATTGATGACCAAGTTGAAAGCATCAAGACCCGGGTTCAATCCCTCAAAGGCCTCGGCACTACCATTGTGTCCACCGGCATGCGGCTACACAGGGTCTTCTGGCCAGACGTCGAGCCCCCGAACACGGTTGATAAGATGGCCTCCAACTTGGACTATGTCAAGGTCGACCTGAAGAAGTGGCGCGCCTCAGCAGCCCGAGCCGGCGCAGATGAAGCTCTGCACTTTGTGCTTTCTTGGTACGAGAACTTGGACCTCAACAAGCTCAAGAATCTCCGAAACAGATGCAAGTGGACCGAGAAGGAGGACTTCATCCAGCGCTGCCAGGAGACTGCATATCGGCTGGCCTCATACGCCGATACTAAGGAATACATTGATGGCCCTACCGATCCCAACACAGACGTCGAGGGTGAGGAGTATATCTGGCCATTTCTCGGGCCGGGCCGGGCTTCGGGCCAAGTGAAAAAAAGCCCGTCGTCTACTGATCAGGCCCGAGCCCGGCCCGGCCCGACACTTTTCATCAACTCTTTGGCCCGAGGCAAAGCCCGAAAGCCCGGCCTGACGGCCCGATGGCAGTAACAGCAGCACTATTTTGCTTGATTTGACAGAAAAACAGCAGCACTATTTTGCTTGTTTTGACAGAAAAACAGCAGCAATATTTTGCTTGTTTTGACAGCATAACATAAGTATTTTGACAGAAAAACAGCAAGTATACAAAAGTAATTGACGACATAACAGCAGTATTTTGAAAAAAAACGGCAGGTATAAAACAGTATTTGACAGCATAAGAGCAATACACGGTATCAATCGCATAACAAGAGTAGTTTCACTAGTTTTGCAAGCAAAACATCACGTTTTGACAACTCAACATTCCAGTTTGGACAAAACAATTGTACACAAATATTATTACAGTCCAGGTCCAAAGCATAGAACACAAATAAATAGTAGTTGGATAGCTGACATCTTTAAGTCCCCTGCTCATCTTGATTCTCTAGCAACTTGAAACTTTCTACAGGATACAAGATGAAATGAAATAGCAGTCAGTATACTATAGATATAAGTTGAGAACTTGACATGCAAACAATAGAGAATAAAGATGTTACATTCTTCATCCGAAGAAGATGAATCTTCATCATCATCTAGGGGAATTACAACCTCCTTTTTCTTATTATCTAAAAAAGTTGGGTGCATCAGATTAGCAGTTAAAAAATGGGAATAAGAAAAGTGCAACAAATAAGGTTGTAGCAGCTACCTTCTTTTTTCTGAATTTTGCAACGATACCAATCTTGCAAACACATTAAGGCCTCGACTGTCTTTGGTTTAAGTGAGCTCCTGTTCGGGGTTATAACCTTTTTTCTAGTGGGCTAGTTGCTGCTGATGGGGTGGGGGCCGGGGGTCGTGGGGAGTTGGAGTCGACTAGGGTTTCTTTTCCTAGTGGGCTAGTTGCTGGTGATGGGCCCAGGCAGTCACAGCTGATGCGAAAGGAAACACAAAATTGGGCCGGGCCAGGCCTTTTTTCATGCTATAACTAAAGACCGAGCCCGGACCGACTCACCCTTCGGGCTGCATTTCACAGGCCCAAGCCCGGCCCGGCCCGCCCCGGAATTTTGGGCCGGGTTTCATCGGGCCAGGCTGCCCATGGCCAGATATAGTGAGGAGGATGAAGACGATGATGAAGATGGTGATGAGGACGACGCAGGCAACAAGGAGGCCGAGACGGATGAGGCTGTCATCGAAGAAGCAAAGTTGGGCGAGGACCAGGAAGAGTTCGAGCCGAAAGACGGCTCCGAGGAGGTAGATGAGGAGATCCAAGCCGAGTAGCAGTCGGCTGCCTCTTCCGAAGTCATCAGCACCGAGATGGTTATCTCGATGTCCACCCCCGAGGTGAGTGCATCAGAGGCCACTGCCAAGAACGCCGCTTCCGGGCCTCCTACACCAACTGTCGGTTCTGCGAACCCTGCATCAGACGCTGCCTCCGAGCTCGCCACCGAGTCCTCCGATCCGGCATGTGCTCAAGCGACCACAACTTCCTCGACTGCAGCTTAAATTCCTGTTCTGCTCAGTCTCAAACTTTTTATCGGATCCCCGGTATGTCGGGTGCAGATGTATCCAACAATTATTATTTCGTGTTTGCTACTCAGTTTTTACTTAAACTTTTAGCACGACTGGCTGAATGCCGGATTGCGCTAATTCCGAGTCCCCGAGTCGGTTTTCTTATCCACCCGGCTCTTTCGTCTTAGATCTTACCTGCCACTTGTCGCTTGTTGGTAGTCGAGTCACAAGATTTCAAAAACAAACCTTCTAATACTTAACAACTTTGAGATTTGAAATTAACTCTGCCCAACACTTAGTCAAAAAAACAGAAGAAAAAGGCACTCAACTCGATTGATAAACTCTTTCTTTCCTTAGTAGTTTTTCGTGTGTTTATTGACCTTTGGCTTGTTCTCTTGCTTGCCAGGAAGCCGGGTTACGGACATCTGCAGAGTCGAAGAGTTGGCCCTTAGGTTTTAACACATTACTAGACTTACACATGAAATTCCGAGTTGATTAACCGAGTAGACAAAGTAAGAAGGTAAATGACATAGAGCAATTTTTGGCACAGACAGTCCCCGAGTTCGAACTCGGAGTGCCGACTTGGAACTCAACTCGGTAGGGACATACATACAATGATTTTTCAGGAATGAAAACAGCGTAGTAGAGCTACATTCCAGGCGCGCTTGGATTCCTCTCCGGATTTATCCGCCCTATTCTTCCGTGGTGCCTGTGCATCAATGAGGCAGTACGCATCATTGTGCAGAGCCTTGCTCACAATGAATGGCCCTTCCCATGGAGGGGAAAGTTTGTGCATTCCGGCGGTGCGTTGCACAAGCCTAAGAACCACGTCTCCTTCTCGGAAAACCCTTGGGTTTATTTTCCGGCTATGATAGCGTCTCATATTCTGTTGATATACAGCTAATCGTGATAGAGTTAACTCTCTTGCTTCCTCGAGCAAATCAACATCATCTTCTCGGGCTTCTCTTGCCTCTGCCTCAGTATAGAGGGTCACTCTTGGTGATTCATGCTCAAGGTCAGTGGGCAACACGACCTCTGCTCCATATACCAGGAAGAATGGTGTGTATCAGGTTGATCGGTTAGGGGTAGTCCTTAGACTCCACAACACCGCAGGCAACTCGTCTGTCGTGGTGGTGTCACGGCAGATGCCATAGGATGGCTAAAGATGTGGGGACGATGGACGCTGGAGGCGCTCGGGGAGGGATCACGCAGCGAGTAGCCGCGTGAGGATGAATCTAGCACTGCAAACAACAAGATCTACCCAGGTTCAGGGCCCTCGTGTGGAGGTAAGACCCCTACTCCTGCCTTTCTCTCTTTTTATTCGTGTGTCACCGAGTAGCCACAGTACAAGTTTTTCTTACCACCGAGTAGCCACTCTCCTCTCTATGCAACTATAGCCTCTCCTAGTGTCGTCCCTCGCGGAGGAGGAGGCAGGGCACCTTATATACTGGTGCCCAGCCGGATACAGCCAAGATGTCGACATAGTGTGCACACTGCACACTTCCAGCTTTCCGCTGACAGCTTTGGCTTCCTAGTTTGTCTTCGTGTGGAAAGTCGTTGTGCAAAACCAAGAAGTTGATCTGTTATCACTGACACTGTCACGGGGTAGGCCCCCTAACCTGCGACGCCCTGCTGACACCCTGACGCGGATAAGCACGCGCTCTGCAGATGAACAGTGCTCCAGTACGGACCCTGGATACGCGGGATCCTATGTCAGAACGGCTCCTTTGACTTCTGGCCCGAGTAGGAGACCGCCATTTCTACTCGGACCACTTCCTCTACTCGGAGGAGAATAACTTCCTTGATTCTTCCTCCTGGCCATCAGTGTGTACGGCCGAATAGCAGTCGACCGGGTAGCGAGTACCGGGTAGCCAGCTACTCTGCCAAACGTCCCTTCTGATCTTGCCCCTAGCACTTGCCTTTACCCTACTCGGGGGTAACCCCCCGACATTAGTCCCCGAAGCTGGTAGAGTCCTGCGAACTCGTTCACTGGGCTCTGCCAGCTTAAAACCAATCTTGCCTTTGAACCTTAGGTTGCTGAGTAGAACCTCCAAGTAGCCCCCAATTCTGGCTCGAGTCTCTTCTCTTCCGAATAGAACTATTTCTCTTCTTCGTCACCGAGTAAAATGACTTCGCGGAATTCCTGGAGAGAATCTCGGCGTGGCAGACCAAATCCACCTTTCCGCACTGCAACTGGGCACGTGTCACGTTCTCGTACCCTCGACGCCTCGGTGCCCGGGATATGGCAGGCCACGCGCCCATCACTGCGGCCTGGGCCCGCCGGCCCGTTAGGTCACATCAAGTGCAGTTATCACCCACGATCTCGAGGTGGGATCAATTGCGGCCGTTACGCGCGCGATATGCGCTGTGTGCGTTTCTAACCGGCCCGCACCCCACGTCGCACGATCTCTGCGCACAACTGATCCCACTAAAGTTACTAGTAACGGCTACCCGAGGGGAGGGATAAATACCCCCTCGGTAACTCCTTCTTCCCCTTCCTGCTCCCATTCACTTCTTGTCTCTTCGCCTCTCTGCCGCCACCGAGCACTCCGCCGCCGCGCATCTCACTGCGCCGTCGCTTCCTGCGACGCCGGAAGGCTAGCACTTTCCCACCGAATCTTTCACGAATCCACCGAATCTCCTCTTCTCAATGGCCCGCGACGACGATGCCCGCGCCGGATGGGCTGGATCCGAGGTCACGGCAGACGATTGCCAGTGGCTGGTGAACACCCGCCGGGTTCCCGCCGGCGTGCGCTACAGGCCCTCGAACGGCGAGCTCGTCCCCACTCCGGAGGCGGACGAGTTCGTCGTGTTCCTCGCTCACTTCAAGCGAGGATTCGGGCTTCCCGTCTCGGATTTCTTCCATTCCTTCCTCAACCACTTCGGGCTCCAGCCGCACCACCTGCCGCCGAACGCCATGGTGATGCTCGCATACCACGCCGTGGTGTGCGAGGCGTTCCTGGGTGTGCGCCCCACGGTGCACACCTGGGCGCGCTACTTCTTCTTCCGGAAGCAGAGCGTGCCCAAGCCGGGTAGCACGAAGAGCACCCGCAGCATGACCAAGACTGGCAGCGCTATGATGCTGCAACGCGGCGGGACCAACCACCCGCGCATCAAGGGCCTCAACTCTGTGCGCAAGTGGCAGCGGTCGTTCTTCTACGTGAAGAACGTTGCTGATGAAGAGGGAGCGCCAATTGTGGATCGGATCAATCTCCCCAAGTGGATGAACACGGCGCCTACCCAGCAGAATTGAGGATACAAGCCACAACTGCTAGGCGACATCCTCCAGATCAACAAGCGCCTCATCGAGTTGAATGATCTGAGGCTGAAGAGCGACGATCCGATCGCGTGCTGGATCTCCAGGCGAGTGCTCCCGCTGCAGCGCCATGCGCACCTCATGTGCTACATGGGGGGCAACAGAGACTGCACACGGACGACCACGTTCGAGTTGAGAAACGCGGATGTGGCCGTCTGGGCGCGCTCGATCATGAGCACTGGCCTCACCGACAACTGGCAATACGGCTTTGTGCCATATAGCCGCGAGAAGCCCATCGGACAGGTTGGTACTTTTATGCTTTATCTTTGCATCATGATGCCGAGTAGATGGCTTTCTAGCTTAGGATGCTTAGTATTTGCATGTTGTACCGAGTAGAACACCTATTAGTGTCTCCTAGGCTTTATGTGCTTTGAGCTTGCACGCCATGTCGAGTACAGAACACATGCTAGTATCCGCTTAGGCCCTTCGTGCTCTATGTTTGCACACCATACCGAGTAGGGCACTTTCTAGTAACTGTTAGGCTTTATGTGCTTTGTGTTTGCACGCCATACCGAGTAGGGCACTTTCTAGTATCTGTTTAGGCTTTATGTGCTTTGTGTTTGCACGCCATACCGAGTAGGGCACTTTCTAGTATATGTTTAGGCTTTATGTGCTTTGTGTTTGCACGCCATACCGAGTACTGGATCTTAGCCTAACACGCTTTGCACTTGTATCTTGTACCAAGTAAGATTCCCTTGCGTTGCTCAACTGATTTGTACTGCCTGCTTGTATTTTCAGCACCTTGACCGCCAGCTCGCTGAAAACCAGGAGCGCCTTGAGGCCAACTGGGACCCAGACCGGACGGAGGATGACGAGACCGCCTACGACACCCAGGACACCCTCTGTGTCCCTCGTGCCAAACAGCATGGTAAGCACCACGTCGATGCTTCCATTCGGGATTGGTCTGAGGACGATGAAGAAGGTGACTGAGCTCGCCTCTGCAGCTACGGGTACCGCTATTTCTCCTTCCTTTCCGCTTCTCACCTGCTTCCTCTCTTCTATTCTGCAGACGACGCCGACGCGGACGAGGAAGACGAGGACGTCTTCGACGTCGATCCGCTTGCGGTGGCCGCTCCCACCACTCGGAAGAGGGCGGGTAGCGGTGCTCAAGAGCCCGCCGCCAAGAAGCCGAAAGCCGAGAAGAAGAAGAAGCAGGTTTCAGGCCAAAGGCTACCCCCTTCCCGCAAAGGGTAAGCAGTTCCCCTCTGGTTTACATCTTGTCAATGCTTCCTGGTGTTCTTCTTTCCCTCCCCTTTTCTGAACTTCTTTTTCTCTTTAGCGCTCCCTTGGACGCTGACGCTGCTGCCGCTCCCGCCAAATCCAAGAAGAAATCACCCGTCGACCCCGAGTCACTCATCGATCTTGATGAGGGCGAGGAGGAGCCAGCCGCACGGGATAGGACGCGTGAGCCTTCTCCCGCGAAGGAAGAAGAAGAAGGCACCAATGCCCAGGACACGGGCGCTGGTGTTCAAGATATGGACACGGAGCAGTAGGCCCGCGCAGAACCAGATGCGCAGGATGCTGCTCAAGATGAGACCCCCTCTTCTCCTCCAGCTGCCACAGCTGGGGAGAACGCTGAACAAGATGCCGAGTACCAAGACCGTGCCGCCCTTGAGCGGCAGGAAGAGAAACAGGAGCAGCCGGAAGCTGAGGCTGCTGTCCAAGATGACCCCGCGGGCCCACCGCGGGTAGAAGTAACGGGAGATGCACAACCAGATCCTGCTTCCGAGCAGCGGGTTGAGACGACTGCGGTGGAGCCGAACCCGTAGAGCCAAGCGCAGCCAGACGCTGCGCCGGGTAGCCAGCCTCCAGTGCCGCCTACCCCGCAGGCTACTCCACCCACTGCACCAAGCTCTCCGCCGCCCGCGAAGAAGACCAAGACTGCACCGAGCCCTCCAGCCAAGCAGGTCACCAAGAAATCAGATGCCGCCAGTAAGCAGACCATCCAGCCTGATGCTCCAGTCCGCAAGAACCCACCGCGCAACGCTGCGCTGGACTCTGCCAAGATGCCGCCACCAAAACTACTTGTGAAGCCTGCCGCGACGACTGGGCAGCTCACCATCGGCGCTACTGGCAGCTCGGCAGGCGCAGCTGCGGAATCAAGCGCTCAGGAGCCGCCTAGCTACCTTCCCTACATGGTGCATATGAGCAAGCAGCATAACATCAGTCTGAGCAAGACCGAGCAGCGGCTTGCTATTACGAAGGGCAAGCAGGCCACGGCGGTGGACTCCAAGTTGTCAGCAAAGCACAAGCCCCTCTCGATCTACTCGCGGGAGGTCCAAGAGACTGAGGTGGTGTCCCAGGGGCTTGAGCAGATGATCGACCGGGTAGGCTTCATTGAAGCGGAGTGGAATAGCGAGGTCCTTGGCAACAAGACCTGGAACGGCCTGGCCTTGGGCCCGCTGGATCACTGGCGCATTGATTGGAACAAGGCGTACATGGGCTACAATCCCATGACCATTTCGTCCACCACCAGCACGCTGGCCGCAAAGATGTATGTCCACCGCAAGGCCGCTGAAGATCTCGAACAGACCTATGTTGTAAGTTTTGTTTGCTTTTTTCGAGTTGCGGTTTCTTCTTCCGAGTTGCGGTTTCCCTTCTTCTTCCATTCTTCTCTTTCTCCTTATCCATCATCCAGTCCCCGAGATTCGGGCCGAGTAGACGGGTACTCAACCGAGTTGCCGTCTTCTCGGGCCAAATCTTCAAAACAATGTCTAACTCCTTTTCTTTCTCCTTCTCAGAATAGCCTCTTGAAGAGGACAACCCTTTACCGGCGGCTGCTCTGGAACCACTCCATTGCCAAGAGGCGCCTTGAGGCCCTGGAAGCGGAGCGCAAGACCGATGCTGAAACGGAGAAAGCAGCCCTGGATCGTGCCCTCCAAATTTCAGCACTCGAGAGTAAGCTTCTAGCTATTCGGTTAATGCGTTTTTTGTTTACGCCCGTATGTGCTCTTTGCTCTAACTCCTTCTACTCTGTAGGCAAACTTGAGACGCTGACAGAGGAACACAAACATTGCCATGTCTTTGTTGAGTCTGCTGAAAGCAAGATTAAGGAACTTGAAGGTGGGTTGCCGTCTTCTTGGTTATTTTACTCCTTTCTCTTGGCTACCCTGCTTACTGTGCCTCTTCTGTCCGCATAAGAGTACAAGAAGTTCCGTGAGGAGCATCTTGACTGTCTGAAGCCCGCCGAGTTGAAGCAGCAGGTTGAGAGCTTAGAGGTAGAGTTCAGGAACAGACACCTCGCCGAGATGGAACCGCTGCAAGTCGAATTAAGGACTGCCCTCCAGGACGCCATAGACCTAACCGCCGAGAAGGAGAAGATGGAGGAAGCCTTCAAGGCCAAGCAGCGGGCCCTCGAGTCGGAGAACGAGGTGCTGAAAAAGAGCAATGTGGACCTCATGAGCCAGCTGGACGAGTTCCGGAAGGTTAAAGAGAAGCACATTGCGGATGAGGAGGCCTGGAGGAAGAAGCTGGAATCGCTACTCTGCGAGCTCAACAGTAAGTTCTCGCTTCTCGGCATCTGCTTGTTTCCGTCTTCTTCTGTTTGGCTTGATTTGCATCTCCTTTCTGCCTCTGTTTCTAATCTTTTTCTGATAGAAATTGTAGAAACCTTCCCTGACCTCTACTCGAGTTGCACGCCTGCCTTGGCCAAGGCGCAAAAGATTCGAACAGAGAAGGGTCTGCCCATGGACACCAAGTCTTCAATTGAAGATAACCTTTCGAGCATGCAGACCCAGCTCCAGCAACTTAGGAGCTTGGGCACTGACTTGGTGCGCACCGCCTTCAATCTGCACTCTCTATTCTGGCCACAAGATGCTGCACCAGCCACCATCCGCGCGCTCGCCGAGAAACTTAACGGTGCCAAGGCCGAGTTGAAGAAGTGGCGGGCATCCGGATCTCGTGCAGGCGCCGACATGCTTCTCCTCTTCATCTGCAGCTGGTATGAGAACCTAAATCTCAATACCATCCTCGAGATGCGCCGGGACTCGAAGTGGGAGAAAGATCCCGAGTGCGTGACTCGCCGCCAGGCAGTCGCGTACGAGATCGCCTCCTACGCCGATACCGCGCGCTTCATCGAGGGCCTCACTGAGCCTGACACGGAGGCGGAGAGCGAGGGCGATGAAGATGACGACGAGGAAACCGAGTCGGAAGACTTGGGCTGCTTTGAAGAGACGAGCGCCGAGAAGGGGAAGGGCAAGGCCGTCGCGGGTAGCGACGAGGAGATCGAGAGCCAAGACACCACCCAGGGTGCAGCTCCCGAGATGGGCTCATCTTCCGGCACGGCACTTGGCGATGCAGTGCTACCTCACACTCAATCCGACCCCATCTCGGTGGCCACTACCACCTCAGATCAAGCTGCTGCCAACCCTGAAGCGGACGCCGCCAACACCAACTTGGAGAATACCGCTACCTCGAGCTAGTTCTTTCCTGAAACACTTATACTTTGAAATGCTCATCAGATCCCCGGGATGCCGGGTGCATATGTATCAAACAATTTATCTTTCCCATTGCTACTCAGTTTTTATTCCACTTGATGTTTTATACTTAATCATTTGAGCAGATTTGGCTCGATGCCGGGTTGCGTTATCATGCGAGTCCCCGAGTTGCATTTTTCATTCACTCCTCCTTTTTATCTCAGCTCTTACCTGCAACTTGTTGCTTTTTTGGTATTCGAGTCACAAGAGTTCAAAGTTGGTGTTTCAAATACTTAGCCACTTGGAAACAGTCATAGTAACGCTACCCACCACATAGCCGAAAAAAGTTAACAAAAAACAGTAAAAAAACACTCTATTCGGTTGCCACACACGTCCTTCCCTTTGCAAATTTTCATGTGTTCATTGACTCTTTGGCTTGTTCTCTGGCTTGCCATGAAGCCGGGTTGCGGACAACAGCAGAGTCGCAGAGTGTCCGGTGAGTGTAAACACACTACTTTGTATGCTTTTGAAATTCTAAGCATAGCAACCGAGTAGGCAAAGATACAGCAGAACAGAAACACTTAGAACAACTTTGGACGAGGGCAGTCCCCGAGTTCAATTTCAGATTGCAGAGTAGGAGTTTAACTCGGATAAGAGAATACATACACACTTTTGCTCATGAATGAAAGCGACGAAGTAGAGCTACATTCCAGGGGCGTTTAGATTCCTCCCCAGCTTTATCCGTCCTGTTCTTCTGCGATGGTTGCGCATCTACAAGGTAGTACGCATCATTGTGTAGAGCCTTGCTCACAATGAACGGCCCTTCCCACGGAGGGGATAGCTTGTGCATCCCGGCTGTGCGCTGCACAAGCCTAAGGACCATGTCTCCTTCTCGGAAAACCCTTGGGTTCACTTTTCGGCTGTGATAACGCCTCAGGTTTTGCTGGTAAACAGCTGAACGTGACAGAGTGAGCTCTCTTGCTTCTTCTAGCAGGTCAACATCATCGTCTCGAGCTTCTCTCGCCTCCGCCTCAGTGTAGAGGGTTACTCGGGGGGAGTCATGCTCTAGGTCGATTGGCAACACGGCCTCAGCCCCGTAAACCAAGAAGAATGGTGTGTAGCCGGTTGACCGGTTAGGGGTAGTCCTTAGACTCCACAACACCGCTGGCAACTCGTCTAATCAGCCTCGGCTTTATGCCTGCAAGCACCATGCCATTTGCTCTTTCCACCTACCCATTGGATGCGGGATGCGCGACAGACGCGACATCTAGTCGGATGTGCTTATCTCTGCAGAATCTCACCATGGCTCCCTCAGCAAAATTCGTGCCGTTATCCGTGATGATGCTGTGCGGGTAGCCGTATCTTAGGATCACATCCTTCAGGAAACTCACAGCAGTAGCTCCATCACACTTCCGAATAGGCTTCACTTCAATCCACTTGGTGAATTTATCAACCATGACCAAGATGTGTGTCATGTTGCCTCTAGCCGGTTTGAAGGGACCAACCATATCCAGACACCAGACAGCAAACGGCCAAGTGATGGGAATTGTTTTCAACTCGGAAGCAGGCATGTGGATCTTACTTGCGAATCTCTGGCACCCGTTGCATTTCCTCACGATATCTTCAGCCTGCTTCAAAGCAGTGAGCCAGAAGAAGCCATGCCGAAAAGCCTTCTTGACTAGAGCCCGAGAAGAGGTGTGATGCCCGCATTCCCCTTGGTGTATTTCCACCAGAATTTCTTCTCCTTCTTCCGGTTCCACACAGCGTTGCAGCACGCCAGTGGGACTTCTCTTATGCAGCACTTCTCTGAAGATGGTGTAGCCCTTGGATCTTCTCTGAATCTGCCTTGCAGTAACCTCATCATCTGGGAGGGTGCCGTCCTTAAGAAAGGATAATATGGGCATAGCCCAACTCGGCGTCTCCCGTGCGGGAAACACTGGTTCATCCACTTCCATCGGAACAGCCACTGCTGCGTCTTTTTCTGAGTTGGGATCGACTCTCTGCAGCCCCGAACGGTTTGCAAGGACTTCTTCAAGGAATGCGATAGTCCCCGAGCTGAGAGGGGCAGTCCCCGAGTAAGGAGGAGCAGTCCCCGAGTAGGGAGGGGCAGTCCCCGGGTTGCAGGCGCCAGTCCCCGGGATGGAGACGGCAGTCCCCGGGTCTTCTTTTGCACCTTCCCAGTCAATCTCCATTGGAACTGCTTCTTCATCAGGCAGAGAAGGAACGAAGATGGACTCCGAGTTGGGGATGGCTTGATGGATGGCTTTCTCAAATGCTCCAAGGCAATCCCAGCCGGGATGTACTGCCGAGAAGACCCCAACTTGGACAGCTCATCAGCTGCCTCGTTCTCTGCTCGGTGGTTGTGTTGGAACTCGCAACCTTCAAAGAATCCTGTCATGGTTTGGACCAGGAAGCGGTATGATGCCATGTTGGCATCCAGAGCATCCCAAGTGCCAGAAACTTGCTGCACAACTAGATCCGAGTCGCCATAGCATATGATGCGCTGCACCCCAACTTTCTTTGCTACTTTCAAGCCATGTACCACAGCCTCGTACTCTGCGACGTTGTTGGATGCCTTGAAGTGGATTTGCAGCACGTATTTGAGTTGATCTCGCTTGGGTGACGTAAGCACCACGCCAGCACCAAGGCCCTCCTTCATCTTGGAGCCATCAAAGTGCATCTTCCAGTAGTTGGATACCGGAGTAGGAGGCTCATACTGCACCTCAGCCCAATCCACAAGAAATTCTGCCAGAATCTGAGACTTGATGGCTTCTCTTCTCGCATACGCGGGAGCGTAGGCGGCCAGCTCGATTGCCCACTTGGCTACTCTGCCACTCGCTTCCTTGTTTCCCATGATATCCGAGATGGGAGCTGAACTCACCATAGTGATGGGATGCTCTTAGAAATAGTGCTTTAGCTTCTTGGCGCCCAGGTACACGCCGTAAGTCATCTTCTGGTAGTGCGGGTAGTTCTTCTTGGAGCTGGATAATACTTCACTGAGATAGTACACCGGCCGCTGCACACTTTTGCCTTCCTCTTCTCGTTCCACCACAATCACCACGCTGACTACCCGGTTGGTAGCAGCAATATATAGCAGCATTGGCTCCTTGGGTAGTGGACTAGCCAAGATGGGAGCGCTACCCAACATTGCCTTCAGCTCTTTGAATGCCACATCAGCTTGCGGTGTCCAGACGAACTTGTCGCTTTTCTTCATCAATTGATACAAGGGCAGGGCCTTCTCTCCCATTCTGCCCAAGAAGCGACTCTGAGATGCCAAGCAACCAGTGAATTTTTGCACATCCTTCAGGGATCTCGGTAAAGACATGCTCTCGATAGCTTTTATCTTTGAAGGATTGGCCTCAATCCCCCGACTGGCTACCAAGAAGCCGAGTAGCTTGCCAGCCGGGATGCCAAAGGTGCCACTACTAGAGAAAAGCCTATAGGAGAAAATGAGGGCTCGAGGCACATATTGGCAAAATGCGCCTCCTATATATTATGCGAGGCGCATTTCCAAGATGTGCCTCCTATAATGCATATATAGGAGGCGCATTCCAAACATATGCGCCTCGCATACTTCATGTAGGGACCACAACCTCCTGGACCCAGGTTATGCGAGGCGCATTTGTCAATATGCGCCTCCTATAATGTAATTATAGGAGGCGCACTTCTATAATATGCGCCTCCTATATGTTGTGTGGGCCCGGGTGGCTTCTGAGTCAGCGAAGGCGAGGCGCATCTCACAGATGCGCCTCCTATAGTTGGAGATATAGGAGGCACATATTTGTGGAATGCGCCTCCTATATATGCATTATAGGAGGCACATCTTCAACATGCGCCTCGCATAACATATAGGAGGCGCATCTTGGAAATGCGCCTCGCATAATATATAGGAGGCACATCTTGAAAATGCGCCTCACATAATGTATAGGAGGCACATCTTGAAAATGCGCCTCGCATAACATATAGGAGGCGCATCTTGGAAATGCGCCTCGCATAATATATAGAAGGCACGTCTTGAAAATGCGCCTCGCATAATATATAGGAGGCGCATTATGGAAATATGCGCCTCCTATAATATCCAGCACGATTTTTGCTACTTTTTAGCACATGGGAGCCACTACCACTCCACTCACATGCCTCACTTCTTCCTTTTCAGCGGGATGAAGTCTCACGACGTCGCCGTGATGTTGACGCAGGTACTCCCGGTCGCGCTCCGAGGTATAATGGACCAGCACGTCCGTGAAACGCTTTCGGGGCTCTGCAATTTTCTCGACGTCATCTCTCGGAAGTCCATAGGCATTAAGGAGCTCACGAGGCTACAGGAGGAGATCGTGGTGATACTATGCGAGCTCGAGATGTATTTCCCCCCCCCCCCCCCCCGCTTTCTTCGACGTCATGCTTCATCTGCTTCTCCATGTCGTGGAGGATATCGTCCAGCTCGGTCCTCCGTTCCTGCGAAGCATGATGCCCTTCGAAAGGCTCAACGGACACATCAAGGGATACGTTAAAAATAGGTCCCGTCCAGATGGAAGCATAGCGAACGGCTTCCTGGCCGAGGAGTGCATCTCTTTCTGCTCGAACTTTCTACAAAGCGAGGACACTCTCGGGCTGCCATTCAACAAGCACCTCGGGAGGCTCGCTGGATGGGGTCATACTGAGGGCCGACGCGTGAAGCATGTCGACTTCGAGAACCGAAGCAAGGACTATGAAAGAGCAAACCTGGTCGCCCTGCAACACCTGCAGGTGGTCGATCGATACATAGATGAGCACAAAGCGTTTATCAAGAAGAGTTACGCTGACCGGGGCCTCTCGTCCCCGAGGGAGGAAGATGTCGTTAAGGAGCACAACTCCAGTTTCACGCGGTGGTTCAGGGAGAAGGTGCTTGCTAATCCACCGCAGGGCGAGTATTCGGAGGAAGATAAACTCATATTAGCCTTGTCACAGGGTGCCTCACGCAGCGTGATGACCTATCAGGCATACGATATCAACGGATACACGTTCTACACCAAGGAAAAGGACAATAACTGCGATTACCAGAACTCAGGGGTAACAGGGATATTCTACACCGGCGATGTCCCAGAAAGATACTACGGAAGGATCGAGGAGATCTGGGAGCTCAGCTACATTACGGAGAAGGTGCCGATGTTCCATGTGAGGTGGGCTAAGAGCGTCCTGAAAGAAGGCCGGTATTTCACCACCATGGTTATACCGAAAAAGACCACCAGCGCGAACGCACCCGCGAGCAACGAGCCTTGGGTTCTGGCTAGCAAAGTCGACCAATGCTGGTTCATCACAGACCCATCAAAGCCTAGCCGGGTTGTCGTCAGAAGAGGCAAAAGGAACATTATCGGAATGGACGGAGTCGCCAACGAGCAAGACTTTGACCAGAACGGCGACCCGAAGATGGAAGATGAATACGGCGACCAAGCACCATACGTCACAACCCTACCGAAGAAAGGAGTACTCCCATTCAAGAGAAGTAGTAAAGACGTCCCGGACCTAACCTATGCACCCGTGACGAAGAGGGGCAAGAAGAAGATGGCGGCTAAGAAACGCTAGTTACCGCGCTTCGACCATTGTCAAGAACCGTGTGACATGTGTGCCCTACTATCATGTATCGAAAAAAATCATAATTATCACGTTGTGTAATGTTATAATATTGCATTACGAATATTATATATTTACGAGAAACATTCATAATTGACAATTTTATGTTTTGAAGCTATTTGGATATTTAAAATACTTTCACTTTATTTTTATAGTTCATACTATGTTTAAGTTACGTTTTTACACTAAAAATAGGCTTAAATAAAAAAGGCAAAAAAATATGGCCACACTAGGATTCGAACCTGGGTGGCCAAAGGTGCAGATACCAGACCAACTCAGCTAGCAAGTCTTGGTGATATATGACACACGCGTGCTGTTTTAACTATACACTGGAGTTATACGAGGCGCGCACCAAAATGCGCCTCGCGTAACTTATAGGAGGCGCAGCTCCTAGAAATGCGCCTCGCGTATTCTTAACGAAAGTAGGCACCGCGCGCGTGGTTCCGTCCCCAATTCCCCACGTTACCCAACTCGATCTCTCCCAGAATCCCACACAGACGCGGCGACGGCGACGGGATCGATAGTTAGCTCGCTGACACCGGCGGCGGGGGAGAACGACCTTCGGGTGCTGCTCGTCCGAGGACAGGGAGGGGGCCCGCGGCGCGGCTCCTCCGACTCTGGCTCCCACGGCCGCCCCACCTCAACGCCAACCCCATCGTAGACCAAGACGCGGGCGTGAACTCTAGCGCCGGCGACGACCCGCAGCCCGGCCAGCACGCCCTGCCCGGCGCCCGTCGAGCAAGACGCAAGCCGGCCACTGGAGCCGCTGTCGGCACCACGCCCTGCCCGGCGCCCGCCTCATCTCAAGGTACAGACCGGAATCCTCTCTTCTCCCCCTTCATTTCAATGAAAATTCCAATCTTCCGAACCCCTAATCATAGTGCTGCCAACCCCTAATCATAGTATCCTAGATTTGGTTGATTGACAGCCAGCTGAGTGAATGAGTGCCGGACTAGTCAGCTGTGGTATAGTGGTTATGGTGCTCCTCCTGCTTCCGAACCCTAACATTTAGTAGTTGGGGCTTTTCTCTGTCAGTTAAGAAGTTCTCTAGGGATGGATTGTTCTTTTCGCATTATTACTGATCAATTGCTAGGGTGTTACTCACCGAGTTAGGATGCTTCTGATCTGTTAGTATGTATTGCGTAATCGTTCTAATGCTTGTATATTAGCAGTTAAAATAGAAGTATATATTCTTAGGTTCTGAGTTGGGAGTTTCATTTTGTCAACTTATCAAGAATTAAGCTTTATCATGACCGGAAGGCCCATGTTTTTATGTAGAAAATTGAATCCAGAGGGCTGATATAAAAATTAAGAGCCACTGTGCTCAGTTAGACGTGCTTTGTACTCTGTACCTAGAGGAATACAAGAGAAATTAGTTTCACATAAAAAAAGATTCCCTTCCATTTAAGCTTAAATTGTTTACTTCGATAACTTACGACAGGCCTTGCACTTTACCTGCTTAGCGCAAAGCAAAGATGTATGTAACTCAAACCAGAGAAAACATACATTTGTGCACTGTAGGTAAAATGCTTTATCAGTTTATTTGATAACATTTTTTGCATGTAAACCATCATATTTTTTTTCTATAAGCTAATAGTGTACAAAATAAACTAGTTAGCTTAATCTATGCAGTAACAATTAGTTTGAGCTAACAACCAATGGTACCGCTGTAGTGGTAGATAGATGCTGATATGGACATTTGTAGTACAGTTTGGTATGTAGTACAGCTTTAGGTCTTTTATTCTAACTTCCAAGTTTTCATTGCAGAACTGCAAAGGAAATTGCAGAGAGGATTACTTCTAGAGGAACTGAAGGTCTAGTGAGGCGCCTCAGGCTCTGCTCCTTACTCTTCTCTCGCTCTCAGTATTTGCAGGAAACAAATGAAATGATGCTGTTGTAGAACTGTTGCTGGATGATTTTTTGGCTGAAAGGGATCTTTGTAGAGCTGTTGTAGAATTTTATGCATTTTGTGTGCAGGTTTTTCTTTTTGAGATGCCAATGTTTCGCCGGGAAGTTGATTCATTTCCTTCCCGGCGAATTTCTGGCACTCCTAGACTAGGAAAATTAGCAAAGGTCATGCCCAAATTTTCTGTCAATTTTATACTTTGTAGTTTCATTTCTAAGATATTTGAAGAAATGTTAAATACACTGAAATGAAACTGTTTGTTTGTGGTAATCAAATTTTAAGTTTAGTGTTTTATTTCCATGCCCATCTCCATGGCAAGTATTTGTGTTTGGGTGTCATTTCCATTTCAGTACACATATATAAAATTCCAGTTTACCCATCAGCAGATGTTTAATCACACAATGCAAGAGTAGAAAGTATGATCCGTTTAATTCTACTCATGCTTGAATTGCCTTCTTCTTAAAATCTACTAGAACGCTCCTCGGTTAGACCAATAATAAATGTTTACAAGTAAATCTGAATGTTTAGAAGCATCAAATTAATTTGCATGCTCACCAACCAAGCAGCAAATTTATGTTCTTCAGTGGATGTGTACATATATATTCCTGCCATTCTACTTGCTGAATCAATCCCCTGATATTTTCAGATCCATCCATTGCAGCAAGGGATTTCGTGGGTGGCTGCTAGTCCATCGAGTTCCTGCTGTTGACCTTGCCAGAGAGGACGCTGCTGCCTGGCCACCAAACTTCCTTCGAGGCAGCACAAATCAAGTACGACTGCAACGTCGAGGTAATCCCTCTAACCCCTGCTAGCTGCTAATACTAGCTGCTGGTTCAGTATGTACTCTCCAAGGGAACATACCGTATGTGTTCCAGTATGCACTCCGTCGGGACTAGCTTAGTTCCAGCTTGTTTTACATCCGATAGCTTGTTTCCTAGCAGTGGTTAAACATGCCAGAATCATGGGATCCTAGCAGCATTTTCGTGGGAGACAGGCCAAAAGCTAAGAAGCGGTAATTTACTAATGTGTGGAAGTGCCAATCAACTGGGGTCAAGCATCTGAACCTCCCATATCTGTCTACCTACTTAGTGAGGACTATCGTCTCTCATGAATTATCCATCCCTGCTGAACTAGTTCCAATAGGAGAAACAACAAGTAGTTAAATTTCTTGATTTTGCTTCTGAAGTATTTAAACATCCTGTTATTAAGTGTAGCAGTAAAAACTATATTGAATCACTCCAAGCAGTCTGGCTCATGCATTCAACAAGCAGTAATAGTAACAGATAGCCAAAAATGGTGGAATTTCTGACTTTACTCCAAGCGGTTGCTAAACATGGTGGACTTAAGTGTTGCACTATCATTTTTTTTTAATTACTGAAGGCTGTCTAGCTTATGCATTCGGTTAGCTTAGAAGTGGTAATACGATTTAAGCTACAGAGCTGAACACACTTACTTATTCCCAAATCTTCACTCACATATATGCAACTTTAACTTTGACAGATTTTTTTTGGCAAAGCCGCACTTGAATAAGGTTAGTTGTGGGAAAGTTAGCTAAAACCAAACACACGCATACATACAGGTTACTGTGGTCCAAACATGTTTTTTAACCGATTTGGCAGTGAATTAATAATCAAACACAGAGGGGATGTAATTTGTTGGCATCAAAACAGAGGGAATGTTTGAGATTATCAAACCCACGGTGATGGAAGTTAGTTAAGGACTCCATTAACAACCTTTTTGAATTACTCCTAGTAGTCTAGCCTATGGATCGACTTGCCTAACAATTTAAAATCAAAAATACAGAGGAAGCGCCAATCAACTAAGAACAATATTTTGCATCTCCCCTCTCTAGCAGCACTCTGTACACGGTTTGCTTTAAGCAAGCGAGCTACAATTTTCAAGCCGAGACGTAGTAACTCTCTTTGTTGGCATTCTTGTATCGTTACAAATGATAAATTTTTGTTTATCAACTTTATGTCGAACTTGTGCTGGTAACTCTCTTTGTTGGCATTAATTTCTACAATAGCTTTGATAAACCGTTTAGGAGATACCTCCAGGTAGATTTATTTGGTCGGTCATATTTCTATCTATCATGTAAAGAACCATCTGAAATCACGTCTAAGGTGCTATATTCATCTGCAAAGAAGCTAACTGAACTCTTTATTATCCAGTGTGGTATGGATGCAGAAGTCAAACTCCACATCACTTATTTCTTTGTATGCAAACACACAAGAAACTACCTTTTATGGTGGACATCGGCACTCTTAATGTACGCCTAGAAATTTAATATTTAGTAGTTTCATTTCTTTGTGTGTTTTTAGAAATGTCGGGGCCGGGACCTTCAAGCAATAAGCTGGCCTATTGGGAGCTAGAGGCGGAGATGGAAGCCCGCGAGGACCCGGAATTCCAACCGCGGGACGAAGAGATGGAGGAGGCTGAGGAAAACTCGTCGGACGATGAGGAGAAAATGGTGGACACCGAGGACGCCAGTACCACCGATGGCGGCGGTGGTGCCACTACGAGCGGTGGTAGCGCCTCGAAGAAGGCCCGGAAGGATCGGACCCCGATCATGGTGGACGTCGGCACAAGGTCCATCATCACGAGTGTGAGCGCTGATGGTGTTCCGGAGGAGCCGAAGAAGGTTACCGGGGGTTACTCCCTCCAGCTCGCGACAATCCTCCGGAGCACCGCCACGATCAACACGGAGAGCCTCAAGTCTGAAGCGAACAGGGGTTTGCTCGTCACGCTCTTCCGAAAGATGCACGCAAGATACGCGTTCCCGGGTGATGAGGAAAACAAGTACAACAACGACGAATACAAAGGGAACCCGGTGAACAAGTACGCCCTCAAGACGATGACCAAGGCCTTGGGCAATTGGAAGGCCCGGGTGAAGAAGCTGATCATCGAGGACAAGCTAAGTTACCCGGAGGTCTTTAAGAAGGAGCCTATGGTCAAGGAAGAAGACTATAATCTCTTCAAGACCAGATGCAACTCGACCTTGAGCAAGCTTAAGAGTCAGAAGGGCAAGTATATGAGGAGCCTCAACATTGGTACCCACCATCTCGGCTCCGGCGGTTATAGAACCGCGATGCCCAAATGGGAGAAGGAGGACGCCGAATATCGCGAAAAGGGGTTGACACCACCCTTTGCCGACATAAAGGAGCCGCAGGCAAGGAATTTTTTCAGGGCCCGACATTCCAAGGTGAAAGGGGGCTCTAATTATACCTCGGAGCCCACCGGCCCCTTCGCTTCGAAGGTCATAGACTTAATGGGAAACTATGTAAGTAGTTTCCATTCAACTCGATTCTTTGCGTTCACGACTAATCAATGAAGTCGACTAATCGCGTTCCCTCGTGCGCAGAGCGAGGAGTGTAAGAGCTCCTCTTCCCAGGGGTCGGAGCCTATCGCCAAGTGGGACACCACTTTCAACAGGGCGCTGAACCGGACCAAGAATGTCGAACCTCTGAAGGCCCCGTCGTCGGCTGGTCGTGTGCCCGACTTCGGAGGCATATCGTGGTCCGAGTACTACGGCGGCAACTCGAAGGGAAAGAAGGCCGAAAGCGCCAAGGTGAAACAGCTAAGGGAAACGGTTGAAGCCTTTCCCGGTGTAGTAGAAAATGCCGTGACCAGGGCTGTGACGGTTGCCGAGACGAAGTTCAAAGAACAAGTCAGGAAAGAAATGCAGTCGCAATTGAACGAGAAGCTCATCACCATCCTTCCCATCTACATGGAGAGGTACAAGAGGTGGGAGAGAACTGGTATGAAGGGGCCACCACCTGTTCCCGACCTCACGATCGGCAGCACCCAATCGGACAACATGTCATGGCCGGAGGCGCTGGTGACTCCTCTAGCGGCGGGGCCGGTGTTGGTGGACACTCCTCCAGCTCCGGAGGTTGCTGCGGCGAAGGCGCCGACCCGCACCACCGCTCCTCCATTAGGCAGCCACTCCGCCACTTGCGCGCTCAAGCGTGTCGACGGCAGTCCCTCGCCATTGGCCGCGTTCGACGCCCTCAAGGTAATTACTAAGTCATTAAATCTAGAGTTGGGAGGCTCAACCACACTGATGACTTGATCTCGGTTTTACTGACGCCCGGCCTGCATGTCTTTCGCAGAAAGACACTCCTTGCACTCAAATGCACTTGGTGGGCGGCCAACTGAAGGATGTTGCCATGGGCTCCATCATTATGCCGGATAACCGCGCATGGCACACTGGCACAATGCCACCAGACATGATGAGGGTCCAAATCAGTATGGTGATATCCAGATACGAGCAATTGGAACCTCCCTCTCAACCTTCGGGATGGGAATATGACGCTCCGCCAGCGGTCCTCGGTACTCTCTTTGGCTACTTGTTCCTATGGCCGAAGAGCCAGATCCGTTTGGGGACAGACGTGGACCCCCAACCCAACATTATCACCGCGGAGGCAGCACAGCCAGCACATGAAGAAGATTTCAACATGGCACAGAATCAAGATGATTATGATGATGATGTTGACCCCAGATTCGGCGACCAGTTCATTTGCACGAGGGCTTCAAGTGAAAGAGGGGTTTCTGATATGTTTGAGCCGGCAGAGCCAGAGACCCAACCGGCGAAACCCGCTTGCCAGCTGCGGCTCTTCCCAACTAGCCAGGAGACGCCGCCACCCGCAACCTTCACCGAGCCTCCGAGACCAGCAGTTCCTTTGGCCACCCTCCATAGGGTTGTCGGTGAGACGCAACACGACTCTGAAAAGCCAAAGAAGGGTCGCAAAAGGCCAGGAAAGAAGGGCAAGGATGCTTCGAATCCCGTTTTCCGGGCTCAGGATGGCCCTGCGTTCCAAGCCAACAGGCCTAAGGTGCACGTGGCAGGTGTAGGGATGATGTGTCCATCGATGCTCGCCGTCGCGGGCACTTATATGCGCAGTCTTCATCATGTGTGTTTGTATACCGAGGAGCGTCGCATTAAAGAGAACGACCCATCGTACCTGGTTATGATGGCTAAGGTGCCGAACAGGAAAGAGCTGTGCTTCGTCCATGTACCCCCAGGGGATATCTTCTTCCTGCGGCATACTGACATCTTCGACTTGTTGAACGGGTTCCGGCTGCATGATACCCTGGTCCGGCTGTTCTCCCTCAATACTTCCATGGCGATTACCAGAGACAACCTCCCGCTCTTGCAGGTAGTGGATCCCTACTTCTTCCGTGACGCCTTGCTGGGAACAGAGGAGGGAATCGAAATGGCGACCGACTATCTGACGACCTTCATGCAAAGATACCCGGACAGGCTTGCGATTCTCGTTCCCTACCATCCCACTATGCCGGGTGCTTCGCAAGGCTGCATTCTCATATGCTTGAACATGAGGCGCTCGACAGCCTTGTACCTCGACTCCAACAGTGCGATTCCGAAGGACTACACAATGATCAAGACCGTGTTTGATGGTGCTCTCGCCGCCTACGTCGCTCAGGAAGGCACGCTACCGGAAACTCCTCATGTAAGGTTCGGCGCGCACGTCTTCAAGCACCTGATGAAGTTCCCCTGCGCCAAGCAGCCGGCAAACAGCAAGAAGGATGCCTTCTATGCCCTTTACCACATGAAGCAGTACGTCCGTGAGATGGAGCAGCTAACGCTGCCAAATGACGTCGCTAGGTGGGGTGAAAGGCTTGCAACCACGTCAACTCCCGCTCTCAGGCAGGCCTTCTTAGAGATCCAGGAGGATATCGCGACTCTCGTGCATAATGGAGTCGTCAGATCCGGGGGCATGTTCTGCGGTGGCAATCAACCGCCCAATAGATCCATAGACGAACGCTTGGCGATGCAGGGTGACGACAGGTCCATGATGATGCTGGCGGCCAATAAGAAGGGCTTGCTCCATGCCGGCCCTGACAAGCCGACGAAGTCTTGATGCTTCCATTAGCTAGGTAGCTAGCTGTTAGCTAGTTCCGAACTCGTGTTGTAAACTCTTTATTATCACTATGTTGTAAACTTGGTTGTGAGCGACACTAGTAATTTATTTATGTTATGAACTATCCTAAGTGCTCTGTTGCTTTTCATTCGTTCTTGACGATCTATTTCTTGTGTTTTGCCGATGATTAGAACATGTTGTGGCGTTATGTGTGATGACAATGTCGTTGTTTGATCTCGTGTGCCAAGTAGACTAGTAATTTAGGCATATATTCTATTTGCCGCACAAGATCAAACAACGCCACTGTCATTTTCAGTACCCAACCTAAGTATGAGGTACGAATCCAAGCCATTATTGGTTTGCATTTTTTTCGGTCTTTCATCTTGTTGCACCCATATATATGCATGACTATGTATATATATTGTCAACTGCTAGATATTTTAGGTGATCATCTTGTTGCACCCATATATATGCATGACTCTGCATATATTGTCAACTGCTAGCTATTTTAGCTATTTATTTCCACTGACATGTAACTAATATCATCTTTCTTTGTGTGTGTAGGAGATGGCGAAGAAGTGCTATGTCGTGTACATCGGTCGGGTTCCAGGTGTGTACGAGGAGTGGGAAGACTGCGTGAAGCAAGTCAACACCTTCTCGGGCAACCTCTACCAAGGCTATACGAGTAGAGAGGTGGCGGAAGAGAAGTGGAGGAAGTGGAGAAAAAGTGGAGGAAGTGGCGGAAGAGAGATGGCAGAAGAGAAGTGGAGGCACGGAAGGAAGAAGTGGAGCAACTTCATCGTGATCATCATCGCCTCATTGCTATCCATCGTAGTCTATGTGCTTTACTCTCACCTAAGCTAGCTAGAGCTCGATCCCTCGTCGCAGTTGTAACGTGATTGTGAACTTGTACTCGATCGGAGACGCAAACACTTGTGTTGTGTGATGTACTTCGTATAAATGAACTTGCGTATATGTATGTCGTGATTTGATTCAAGTTGATGGTATTCATGGTGATGCTACTTTCTGGAAATTCTGGACTGTTGTACTGTATTTGTGTATCTATATACCTGTATATGTGTATTCTGGAACGCGCAGTAATTCTGCAAATTTTAAAATTCGAAAATGTTATAAGAGGCGCATATTAAATGCGCCTCCTATAACTTATAGAAGGCGCATTTCATAATGAGCCTCCTATAACTTATAGGAGGCGCATTCTGGAATGCGCCTTCTATACTTGAATATAGGAGGCGCATTTCAAATGCGCCTCCTATATGCAGGTATAGGAGGCGCATTTCAAAATGCGCCTCCTATAAGCCAAAATATGCGAGGCTTGGCGCTGGAGGCTCATTCCATATGCGCCTCGAATAACAAAAAAACGAGCCTCCTATAATCTTTTCTCTAGTAGTGTGCATTTACTCGGGTTCAGCTTCATCTTATACTTGCGCAAGTTAGCAAAGGTTTCCTCAAGGTCACTAAGCAGAGTATGTGTTTTATTCGTTTTGATGACAATGTCATCTACGTACACCTGCACATTCTTGCCGAGTTGATCATGCAAGCATTTCTGCATGCATCTCTGATAAGTGGCACCCGCATTCCGCAATCCGAAACACATGACACGATAGCAATAAGCCCCGTATGGGGTAATGAAAGCAATCTTTATTTGATCAGCAGGGTTGAGAGCTATCTGATGAAAACCAGAGTAGGCATCTATGAAAGACAACAGTTCACAGCCAGCAGTGGAATCGATCACCTGATCGATGCGAGGTAGCGGAAAAGGATCCTTGGGGCAGGCCTTGTTCAAGTCGGTGTAGTCGACGCACATGCGCCATGCGGTAGCGGCCTTGGGGTCCTCCTTCTTTGTAACATCCCAAGTATGAAACATCCCTTAGAATGTTTTGCTTCTTGTTTTAAATTCAAGCAATGCATCATGTCATCATCTCATTGCATTTGTTTTATTTTTGTTTGCATTTGTTACTATTTGTTTTGCATCTGTTTTATCTTGTTTTCATAATCAAACTCAAACAATTTCAAATGGTTATTTTCATACTTGCTCTGTTACAACATTTGGAATAAAATCACAAATAAAAACCATCTATTTGTTGTCATAATTTTCAATATGGATCAATTAATAAAATGGTGTTATAAATTCCACTAAGTCTTTCCAAATTGGTTTTCAAATTCAAAGCAAAATCATCATCAACACCTGATTTGGAAATTATCAAATATCAAACCATTTCCAATGTTTCTAATCCAACTAATAATAGGGTTCACCCTATTAAGTGGTTGCTTTCTATATTAAATTAACAAAATATTCCAATATCAAATCAAATTCTTCAAACAGCAACCCACTTGAGTTTTTGAAATCTCTAAACAAATCAATTAAATTCAAACTTTTAATCTTAGGGGCCACCCTATAAAAATGTTTTATCTTCTTAATGGTTAATCAATATTGAAAATTCATGCAATTTGGATTCAAATGCAAACATCATTTTAAATCTCAACTTTCTGAAATCCAAACTTGGAAAGTGGTTTCTACTCATCTAAAAAGTCTAACCTAATTTTTCTGGACTTTTCCCTAAGCTAAAACCTACCTATTTCTTCCAAAAGCAAAGCCTACAAAAAAAAACAGAGAAGGAAAAATAAAAAAGAAGGAAACCAACGCGCGCGCGGCACCTAAGCAAACCCAACCCACCTAGCCAGCTAACTCGCGCGGCCCAGCCCACCTAGCTACGTACCGGTTCGTTTAGACGGCCGCCACCGTCGTCTCCCCGTACGGCAGGCATCGCAGCGGTGCCACGGCGGCACCGCAACGCCACCGACGGCCATCCCATCGTCCCTACCCCTATAAATACCACCTAGGCACTGGCGCCGTGCCCTAGCGCCTAGGGTTTCTCCTCCCCAGCTGTCCCGCCGTCGTTTCCACCCTCCACCTTCTCTGAATCCACCCACCGGCGGCCACCGTCTGAAGATCTGCTCGCCGCCGTCGCCATGGCGCTCCTCCACCCTACCTAAACCATGGAACCACGTCGCCGTCGTCTTCTCCATCCGTTGAACACCTAATCGCACTCGGTGAGTTTCTGTTTCGCCGCCGCGGTCCTCGCCCTCTCCGACCACCGTGGCCCCATTGTTTCTGAACCCGAGGTTCTCCTCTTCGTTGCAGAGCCCCTCGAAGCTGTCTGCTCGCTGGGATCGAGTCGCCACCGTCTCCTCTTCATTTTGCACACCGGAGCAGCAACGGGGATCCACCAGGGCGTCGCCGCCGTCCACGACACCACCGCAGCCATCGTCGTCAGCAGTACGTCACCGGGCCTCTGCCACCTCTACAGCCGGTGGTGAGCTAGCCACCATCTCCTCCCTCCTCTCCTTCCGATCTGCACCGCAACCACGCACACATCCATCGCGTCGATCGAGCACGGCCGTGCTGTTCCCCGCCGGCGAGCTCAGTTAGCTGTCGAAGTTCAGAAACAGCGCGTTGCAGTTTCAGTTTCAGTTAACCTGGGATCTGAAGTATTTCCTCCCTGCGTCGCTCTTCTGTCAACAAACGATTTCGCAGCGCACTGGTTACACCCTATCGCGCGCACCAGCAGGTCACTGGTTCGATCCTTCGCGGTCGAATTAAACCAAACATTTTTTTCTGTGGCTGACAGGCCTGCCCCACCAGGCAGTGACCCTGGTGGCCACGCAAGCGCAGCGCCACGCTGGCCCCCCCCCCAGGCCCACGCTGCAGTGGCTGGGGCTGGCTACCAGTTCGGTGCCAAATGTTTTAAAACGTTTTCTGTTTTATTTCTAAATCTTTTAAATAACATAATTAAACATCAAACTTTAAACATTAATATCTTTTAAACTATAAGTCTAATAAATAAAAGTTGTATATGTTTCCTGCTCAAAATTAAATGATCTTTCCAATTGTTCCATTGGTGTTCTGTTTTGAATTTTCCAAATACATTTTAAAATTCAAATTTGAATAATTCAAATGTAATTTGCAATAATTCATAAATAATTCATACTAATTCCAAATAAGGCAAATAAAATATGTTTTTCATACCATTTTGAATATCCTATTCAAATATAAAATTTGTTTCCTTGTTTGAATAATTTAAATTGCCTAAATAATTTAATACTTGTTTAATTCATTTAAATTTGTTAAAAATCATAACTTGCTTAAAATAAGATATTTCTGAACATGCAAAATATGTTTTCCAACCATCAAAGTGTGAACTTTTCAAATGTGAATTTGAATTTATGATTTGAACAAATAAAATTCAAATAATATTCAAACTTGTTTTAAATTCAATTAAAACTTTTTTAATATTGTTTAATTCATAATAAATTCATCCTAATTCAAATTTCAATATTGGAAACATGTAATCCAACTAAAATTTGATGTTCTTTTCAAATATAAAATTTGTAAATTGTTTTGCACACTTTAACTTGATGAAAACAATAATTGTTTGTGTGACATGTTTAAGTAACCAAAATTTCCAAAATTAATAAATAATTTCCAAACTTGTTTTATTCCTTTTCCTTTGCATCTATTATTGTTACTTGTTGTTATTTTGTTATTTCCATCATGCATGCATCATGCTAACCACTCTCACCTAATAATTAATTATAAATCAATTGTTCCACTTAATTATGGACCTTTCCCATATGCAACTCATTTTAGCATAGGGGTCCATTTAAATGGTGTTATCATGTTAGCTAGTTTACTTTGATGCAACCATTAACTGTCATGCATCATATTGATTGTGCACAATGCCATGGCAATGATTGTTTACATTCCTGTTTTGTTTGTTTGCTTCTTCTCGAATAGACGACGACGTTGAGGCAGACGATCCTTACAGCACCCCTTCTGAGGATCTAGCTCAGTACCCGGCTGTTGAGTTTGCAGGCAAGTTATCACTCACATGAACCATTGTGTTCCTTTCAACCCTGGTTACCGATACTTTCTGTTGTCTATTCTTGCTAGCCTTAGTGGTAGTTGTTCCTGTTACGAACCTATCACATGAATCCTTTAACCCTGATATTGCCTCACCACCACTCCTACAACCCTATTGATTGAGCCAGTGTCTTACTAGCATGCTTAGGTTGTTTTTGCTCGAGTCTGTTACCCGTTACTTTCAGTTACCATATTTTTCATTATGTTCTGGGGGCTCGATGTTTAATCAATCAATCAATCATGCTAATGTTATTACTTAATAATAATTTGATGATAAGGCACCGGCAGGAGGCCCTGTGTGGTTTTGAGGCCTGCTAGTGTCGACCCTAATAGGAAAAGGGTCTTGTCTACTGATCAATGATGAGCGCACTACCCGCATGTGGGAAGCGAGTATGGGCGCCCCCCTCAATTTGATTCGATTCGCATCTCGTCCAAATCATCTCATTTAGTTCGTGCTTTCTATTTGCCGCATGCATGTTTTTGCGAGCCCAGCGCAGGGTGGAACTTTCGTAGTCGGCATATAGGGGGACACGGTCTTAGAGTGCTATGAGGGTCCCTTTTCTTCGGGGCTTGATTAGCCGTGCGCCCAAGGTGCTTTGGGCTTGATGCGAAGAAGAGTTGAGTTGTGTTGAGTGCCCCGCTTGGTGGGAGGCATCCCATCTGGCGGGTTATTCATACGTGTACGGCCAAATTGGTGCAACCCTGCAGGGATAATCTTCTCGAGAAGCCGTGTTTTCCGCGGTTATGGTTAACTTGGTGAAAGTACTGGCTAACAAGTACTCAGGACAACTTAAACCTAATGATTCATAATCTCACACCCCATGTTTATCAATTTGACTAGTAATAGGATTACTGTCACAATAACGTGTTACATCTTAATCCAAACTGTGTGAGTTATCCTCGGATTGCTTCTTTGGATAAGGGGCGAGATCCAGGATGGGTTTGCTTGAAGTTATCTTTCAGTTGGTTACAACACTCGATCTTATCCCCTTTCTGATAGTTGGAAGTGATAGAATCTCTGTAGTTGGTTAGTGCAGCCAGTTGCAGCATCTTTTATATCCCCTTCTTTCCGTTGAACCCAAGTCATCTGTGCTTGTGTTGACGGGCTATACTTTGGTGAACTGTGAGTCTTGCTTGCCAGTACGTCTATGTACTGACCCCTTTGGGGCTGTGGTTTCCGCAGACTACGATTACGAGGATCCAGGTGACGGCTACTACGTGGAGTTTGACGAGGCTGCTGACGAGTAGTTAGCGGACCCGGGCAGGATCCGAGACATCGTGGATGGGCTCCGTCTTTATTTCAGTTTCCGGCTTCTTAAGCCTATTTGGGTTTTGTCTGTACTCAGACCCCTTTGAATGCTTCCGCTGATGTAATGAATGCTATGTTGGGACATGTGTCCTCTGGATGATTGTATTTGCTATTTCTGCCTTAGTGAAGGCCATTTGCTACCTTATTTCAATCTTTTGTGTCGTAGAGGCATGTTGTGTTATCCTTTTGTTCAAAGCCGTTGACGTACCATGTGGGTATGGTATGAAGTACGTCAATGGTAGTGTCCTGATTTCTACAGGATAGTTTACATCGACGGTGAACAGTAGCGATGGGTTGTCACACATAAGTGTTGGCCTACTCGTAAGAGGACGCGGGTGCCGGAAAGCCCCGTAATCCCATCAGAATACTGTTCAGTTCGTACGGTGAGTATCCTCTAGGAGTCCGGGTGCGACATTCTTCTCAACCATGACCGGGTTGGCTAGCCAATCCGGATGTAGCACCTCCATGATGAAATTGCTTATCAGCAGCTTGGTGATCTGGTCACTGATGGCCTTCCTTCTCTCATCTCCGAAACGGCGCATAGCCTGCTTCACTAGTTTGGCGTCAGGACGCACATGTAGCGAGTGCTCAACCAACTCCCTCGGGACACCTGGCAGATCCTCATTGGACCAGGCGAACACGTCCTGATTCTCACCGAGGAAGTGGATGAGCTCGCTTTCCTATTTCTCTCCCAACCCGGAGCCAATGATGGCAACGCGGTCGGGGAACTCAGGGTCGACCTGGATCTTCTTCGTCTCCTGGGATGCCTGGAACGCCGTCCCGTGCTGGGAACTCGGCATGCCAGGCGCACCAGCTTGCGCGGATTGCGCCATAGCCACCACCTCGTACATCTTCTTCTTCTCGGCAGCAATCACCATAGACTCCGCCAACTGAGAACCAGCAGAAGCACACTCCATGGACTTCTTGTAATCACCAGAGATGGTGATCACGCCATTGGGACCAGGGATCTTCATCTTCAGATATGCAGTGTGAGTAGAGGCCATGAATTTGCTCAGAGCCGGCCTGCCGAGTAGGGTGTGGTAGGGGCTCTGGTGATCAACCACCTCGAACTGCAGGCTCTCTGTGCGGCAGTTCTCCCTGGTGCCGAATAGCACATCTATCCATACTCGGCCAATCGGATTGCAAGAGACTCCTGGCACAATGCCATGGAAAGTGGTCTTGCTGGGTAGCAGCATGTTCTCGTCCATACCGAGCTTCTCAAGCGTGTCTCTGTACACAATGTTGATGCTGCTGCCGTTGTCAATCAGTACCTTGCTGAACCTCACGTTCTTCTCAGGACCCAAGAAGGTGGGATCCAGCACCAAGGCGTAGCTACCTGGGTTGGGCATCACCTTAGGATGATATGCTCTGGACCACGTGATCTCTTGGTTGCACCAGTGCATGTAGTGAGGAACAGTAGGGATCACAGCATTGACCTCCATGACACGCCTGTGTTGAGACTTCTTGTCGACAGGCTCGGAGGTGAAGATCATGTAGCTCTCGTGATGCTCCTAGTACCGGTTGCGGTCTCCGCCACCATTGTTGCCGTTGTTGTTGTTACCTTGGTTTTTGTTGTTGTTGTTGTTGTTGTTGTTGCCTCTGTTGTTGTTGCGGGTGTAGTAGTTGTTGTTATTGTTGTTGTTGCGGTAGCCATCGTTGTTGAAGTAGCGGTTGGCTCCTAAAGCCACCTGGTTCACATTCTCTCTTCTCGGGAAAGCTGGAGGCCGAGCAGCGGGTGCGCGAGCAGGCTGCACCGCGGCGTTTGCAGCTGGCAGAGGGGGAGGAGGAGGCAGGCCCTCATTCTTGATTTCTTCCCACCAACTGCACTGCCGAGTAGTGTGGTTGGCGGGCCTTGCGGGATGCCGAGTGTGGAAACTGCATGGGCCATCCTTCATGTCCTTGAAGACGAAGTTTGGTGCCGGACCCGAGTTGCCGCTACCCTGCTGGGAAGCGATGTATGGCTTCTTGTTGCCTTGACCCTGATTCTGTTTCTGCCCGTACTGGGCTCCAGCAGTTTCTTGGCCTCTGGCTACTCCCAGCTCCAGTAGCCACAGCATTCACCTCCTTAGGATCGTACCGGGTATCAATCCGGTCTCCTCTGCGCTTGTTGCGGAACTCATTGCGCTTGCTGTTGTTGTTGTTGTAGTTTCTTCTCGGCTCAGCAGCATCGAGCAGAGGTTGAGTTGGATCGCCGAGTGCGTACTGATCCGCAATCCGGATGGTCTCAGCCAGAGTACTCGGCATCTCTCTCTGCAGCCTTTGCCACAACATGCTGCCATGCCTGCAGCCCTACGCAAACCAAGTGATGGCCTGGGCCTCGTTCACACCCTCACAAGTGTTCCTCAGAGTACTCCACCGAGTAAGATACTCTCGGTCCGTCTCCTCTTCCCGCTGCCTGCAAGCGGATCGCTGCTGTGGCCTATTCGGCCTCCGGTAGGTGCTGGTGAAGTTGCTGACAAATGCCTCCGCGAAGTCAAGCCAGCAGTTGATGCTGTGCTTGGGCAGGTTGTTGAGCCAAGTTCTTGCCGGTCCCTCGAGCATCTGCGGGATGTATCGCACGGCCCATCTCCGGTTGCCGCCTGCAATGTGCACGGCTGTGACATAGTCATTGAGCCAATCTTCCGGCTTGGTGCTGCCGTCATAGCACCTGGTCCCCCTAGCGAGCTGGAACTGCTTCACGGATGGCTCTGTCATGATGCGGGGGCCAAAGCATTCTGGGCCAGGCGGCCCCTTGCTCTCGAGTTGCGCAGACAGGCTGATCTGGTCCAGCTTGTGCCTGGCGTCACTGGGCTCCAGCACACGCTCACCCACGCGATCCAGGATATCATAGCCAGCCAACCCCATAGCCGAGTAGCCATCATCATATCTGTCCACTTGCACGACTGCAGGCTGCTCCACCGGGTTGGCGGCTGGTGCGACTGCACGCGGCTGCTGCCTCTGCCGAGTAGGCTGAGCAACCTGATGCCGAGAAGGGCCTGGGCGATCTCCATCTCGTGCATGGCTTTGAGCTTTATGGGCTTGATAGCCTGCTCCTGCAGTCTTGTGTTTTTGACCAGACTGTCGCGGCACAGCGTGCTGTTTTGCGGCGACAGCCGGATCGTACACCTGCATCTGCCTGTCTCTGCCGGAATGCCCACTTCGGTCCCTCTCACGGCTGGGATGCGGTGATGAGGCCTGATCGTTAGATCTAGCCGCATGCGAATGCACCACCTGAGAAGCTCCAGCACCCGGGTTGGCTTTCCGGAACTCCTCGTTCTGCCTAGCAGCCTCTAGCACTAGCTCATTGAGCCTCTCCTGCTGCCTAACGCGCGCGTCGCCAGTGAGATGCGGTAGCTCAGCAGCTACAGCCTCAGCAGCTCTAAGGGTTTTGGCGGGGGTGCTGTATTTAGGTCTGGTGGTGGCGGAGTTTTGGCTAGCGGCTTGGCCAGCAGTTTCACCAACTGCTGCCATCTCGGTGCCTAGGTTGCGGCGCATAGCGCCTGCCTTGGAAGGCCTCCTCACCACGGGCGTAAAGCCGTGAGCTCGGTTGTACTCGTTCTGGTCCAGGTTCAGCTCGAGCCTAACCTTATCCAGCTCCGCCTGCTCGGCGAGCAGCTCCTGGCGCTGCCGGTCGAGCTGCGCCCGCATGGTCATGAGCTCGAGCTCGATGGGAGGCGGCATGCCCACTCGCACGGCGGATGCCGGTATCGTCGATGTCGTGGAAGGAGGGATGTAGCCCGGGATGTTGTGAGGCGCTTCGTAGGGCTTGTGCGTTCTCCCGCCAGCACTCGCGCCATCAAGATCCTCGATAACTCCCGCGGCAGCAGCCACGCCCTTCCCGGCATCAGCAGCAGGACCGGTCATCATCACCTCCACGCGGTCCCTGGAACATCCAGTTGGCTTTCCGCGGGCAGCGATGACAGCAGGGGGATCCTCCGCGACATGCACCTGCTCGGGGTACTCGCGGTCGGTGACGGTGGCGACGTAGACGAGGTTGAGCCGAAGGAGAGCACCGAGGAGCCCTCCGGCATGGCCCTGCCGCCGAAATCGCCGGCGTTGTTGGTGACGAAGTCGAAGGAGCCGAATCTGTGGACAAGGCCGCAGACCACACGCTCTCCAGTAGCAGAAATCGATCCCGTCCGAACGGAAACTCCAGCCAGCGCCGCTGGTTGCCCCACGGTGGGCGCCAACTGTCGTGGTGGTGTCACGGCAGATGCCATAGGATGGCTAAAGATGTGGGGACGATGGACGTTGGATGCGCTCGGGGAGGGATCACGCAGCGAGTAGCCGCGTGAGGATGAATCTAGCACTGCAAACAACAAGATCTACCCAGGTTCGGGGCCCTCGTGTGGAGGTAAGACCCCTACTCCTGTATTTCTCTCTTTTTATTCGTGTGTCACCGAGTAGCCACAGTACAAGTTTTTCTTACCACCGAGTAGCCACTCTCCTCTCTATGCAACTGTAGCCTCTCCTAGTGTCGTCCCTCGCGCAGGAGGAGGCAGGGCACCTTATATACTGGTGCCCAGCCGGATACAGCCAAGATGTCGACATAGTGTGCACACTGCACACTTCCAGCTTCCCGCTTACAGCTTTGGCTTCCTAGTTTGTCTTCGTGTGGAAAGTCGTTGTGCAAAACCAAGAAGCGGATCTGTTATCACTGACACTGTCACGGGGTAGGCCCCCCTAACCTGCGACGCCTTGATGACACCCTGGCGCGGATAAGCACGCGCTCTGCAGATGAACAGTGCTCCAGTACTGACCCTGGATACGCGGGATCCTGTGTCAGAACGGCTCCTTTGACTTCTGGCCCGAGTAGGAGACCGCCATTTCTACTCGGACCACTTCCTCTACTCGGAGGAGAATAACTTCCTTGATTCTTCCTCCTGGCCATCAGTGTGTACGGCCGAATAGCAGTCGACCGGGTAGCGAGTATCGGGTAGCCAGCTACTCTGCCAAACGTCCCTTCTGATCTTGCCCCTAGCACTTGCCTTTACCCTACTCGGGGGTAACCCCCCGACATCGTCTAGCCAACAGCCAGGTGTTTTCAGTAATGGCTCAATCAGCCTTGTATTTATCCCGGATAGGACCGTGCCATTTGCTCTTTCAACTTTCCCATATGAAGCCGGATGGGCGACTGATGCAATGTCTAGCCGGATCCGCTTCTCCTTACATAACCGAGCAAAAGCCCCTTCAGCGAACTTTGTCCCATTATCTGAGATGATCCCATGCGGGTAGCCATATCTTAGGATAATATCCTTCAAGAAGCTTACCGCTGTGTTCTCATCACATTTCCGGATTGGCTTCACCTCTATCCACTTGGTAAATTTGTCCACCATGACCAGGATATGAGTCATGTGCCCCGAGCTGGCTTGAAAGGACCCACCATGTGCAAGCACCAAACTGCAAATGCCCAGGTGATGGGGATTGTCTTCAACTCGGAAGCTGGCATATGTATCTTGCTTGCATATCGCTGGCACCCATTGCACTTTCTCACTAGGTCATCTGCTTGTTGCATGGCAGTGAGCTAAAATAATCCATGCCGGAAAGCCTTCTTGACTAGGGCCCGAGATGAGGCGTGGTGCCCACATTCCCCTTGGTGTATTTCTCTGAGAATTTCTTCTCCCTCTTCCGGCTCAACATAGCGTTGGAGCACGCTAGTGGCACTTCTCTTGTGTAGCTCTTTGTTAATGATGGTGTAGCCCTTGGATCTTCTCTGTATCTGCCTGGTCGTGACCTCGTCACTCGGGAAATTACCATCCATCAGAAATGATAATATGGGCAGATCCCAACTCGGTGTTTCCCGAGTAGGAAACACTGGTTCATCCACCTCCATTGAATCAACTGACATGACTTGCTCCAGGTTGGATACGAGTCCCCGAGTAGTGAGAAATGACCCCCAAAATGAATGCGACAGTCCCCGGGTTGAATGAAGCAGTCCCCGGGTTCTCCTTTGCGATCCCCTCATCAATCTCCATGGGAGTAGCTTTTGAGTCTGACAGGGCCGGGATGAATATGGACTCCGAGTTGGGTGAGGGCTTGATAGATGGTTTCCTCAAATTCTCCAGAGCAATCCCTGCCGGGATGAATTGTCGAGAAGAGCCCAACTTGGACAGAGCATCCGCAGCATCATTTTCAGCACGGTGAATGTGGTGGAACTCGCACCCATCAAAGAACCCGGACATATTCTGGACAAGGAACCGATAAGATACCATGTTAGCATCCAACGCGTCCCAAGTCCCCGAGGCTTGTTGGGCTACCAGGCCTGAGTCACCATAGCATACAACCCACCGAATACCAATCTCCTTGGATACTTTCAGTCCATGGACCAGGGCCTCATACTCGGCAACATTATTGGATGCCGAAAATGGATCTGCAATACATATTTGAGTTGATCCCGCTTGGGTGAGGTGAGCACCACACCGGCACTGAGTCCCTCTTTCACCTTAGAGCCATCGAAATGCATCCGCCAGAAATTTGTTTCCGGCAAAGGAGGCTCATACTGCATTTCGGCCCAATCAACAAAGAAATATGCCAGGGACTGGGATTTGATAGCTTCTCTTCTCGCGTACGCTGGGGCATAGGCGGCTAGCTCAATTTCCCACTTGGCTACCCGGCCGCTTGCATCCTTGTTGCCCATAATATCCGAGATGGGGGCGGTGCTCACCATTGTAATCGGATGCTCCTGGAAATAGTGCTTGAGTTTCTTGGCGCCCAGGTAGACTCCATATGTCATCTTCTGATAGTGAGGGTAATTTTGTTTGGATCTGGATAGCACCTCACTGAGATAATACACCGGCCTCTGCACCAATTTTCCTTCCTCTTCTCGCTCCACAACTACCACCACACTCACAACCCGGTTGGTAGCTGCAATATAGAGCAGCATCGACTCTCTAGGAAGAGGAGATGCCAGAACTGGAGCGGTAGCCAGCATGGTCTTCAGCTCCCGGGAAGCCACATCAGCTTGTGGTGTCCAAACGAACTTATCGCTTTTCTTCATGAGCTGGTATAGAGGCAGGGCTTTCTCTCCCATTCTCCTAATGAACCGGCTGAGGGAAGCCAGGCATCCAGTAAAATTATGCACATCCTTTAGTGATCTCGGCAGAGACATGCTCTCAATAGCTCTTATCTTGGAAGGATTGGCTTCAATGCCCCGACTAGACATAAGGAAGTCGAGTAGCTTGCCGGTCGGGACACCAAACGTGCACTTCGTCGGATTCAGCTTCATCCGGTACCTCCGCAGATTTGCGAATGTTTCTTCTATGACACTCAGCAGTGTGTGTTTTTCTTTGGTTTTGATGACTATGTCATCCACATACACCTGCACGTTTTTGCCGATATGCTCATACAGGCATTTCTGCATGCATCTCTGGTATGTGGCCCTAGCATTTCTCAATCCGAAACACATGGCACGACAGCAATAAGCCCCGTACTGGGTGATTAAAGCAGTCTTTATTTGATCAGCCGGATTCAGTGGAATCTGGTGAAAACCAGAGTAGGCATCAATAAAAGACAAAAGCTCGTACCCGACAGTGGAGTCGATCACCTGATCTATCTAGGCCAGTGGGAACGGGTCCTTGGGGCAGGCCTTGTTCAAGTCGGTGTAGTCAACGCACATGCGCCAAGCCACAGCGACCATGGGGTCGTCCTTCTTCTTTTCCACCATGACCGGATTGGCCAGCCAATCCAGATGCAGCACCTCCATGATGAATCCACTTTCTAACAGCCTTGTGATCTCGTCACCAATGGCTTTTCTTCTTTCTGCCGCAAAGCGGCGCAGAGCTTGCTTCACCGGCTTGGCATCCGGCCGCACATGTAAAGAGTGCTCAACCAACTCCCTCGGGACACCCGGTAGTTCCTGATTGGACCAGGCAAAGACATCTCGATTCTCACAGAGAAAGTGGATGAGCGCGCTTTCCTATTTCTCCTCCAACCCGACACCAATGATGGCAACACACTCGGGGAATTCTGGGTCGATTTGCACCTTCTTGGTCTCCTGAGAGGCCTGGAAAGTAGCACCATGCTGAGAGCTTGGCATCCTGGGCATGCCGAGTTGAGCTTCTTGGGCCATAGCCACCACCTCATGTATCTTCTTCTTCTCGGCCGCAATGACCATGGACTCGGCTAGCGGGGATCTAGCAGATGCACACTCCATAGAGCGCTTGTAGTCACCCTATATGGTGATGATTCCATTGGGACCGGGAAGTTTCATCTTCAGATAGGGCGCATGAGTAGAGGCCATGAACTTGGACAGGGCCGGTCTGCCGAGTAGAGCATGGTAGGGGCTCTGGAGATCAACCACCTCAAATTGCAAGCACTCAGTCCGGCAATTCTCCCTGGTGCCAAAAATCACATCAATTCATACCCGTCCAATAGGAGCACAAGATATGCCGGGTACGATGCCATGGAAAGTAGTCCGGCTAGGTAGCAGCATGTTCTCAGAATAACCGCGCTTCTCCATGGTATCTCGGTATAGGATGTTGATGCTGCTACCATTGTCAATCAGCACCTTGGTGAACTTCACATTCTTTTTGGTCCCAAGGAATGTTGGGTATACCACCAAGGCATAGGTACCCGGGTTAGGCATATTCTTGGGATGATCATCCCGGGACCAGACAATGTCCTGGTCACACCAGTGCATGTACTCCGGCACAGCCGACATCACTGCGTTTACTTCCATCGCACGCCTGCGCATGCTCTGCTTGTCATCCGGCTCGGTGGTGAACACCATGTAGCTCTGATGATGCTCCTGATACTGATTCCGGTCTCCACCACCATCGCCATCATTGTTGTTGTTGTTGTTGTTGCTCCGGTTGAAGGTGTTGTTGCGATTGTTGTTCTTGTAGTTGTTGTTTTTGTTGTTGTAGTTGTTGCGGTGATTGTTGTTGTTGGCCCCCTGCGCCACTTGGTTCACATCTTCCCTCCTCTGGTTCTCGGCAGGCCTGGGAGGAGCTGCCCGGATAGGCTGCACATTAGAGCCCGAGAGCGGAAGAGGAGGAGGAGGAGGCAACTGGCCAAAGCCCTCGCTCTTCATCCGGTCCCACCAGCTGCATTGCCGAGTGGTGTGATTGGCTGGCCTACTGGATGTCGAGTATGAAAACTTCATGGCCCCTCCTTCATGGTTTCAAAGATAAACCTAGGAGCCTCTCAGGATTGGTTAGTATCATTTTACTATTTCTTGAAGTCCTGGCCCTGATTCTGGTTTTGCCCATACTGGGTCCCGGCAGTTTTTGCCTTTGGCTGCTCCCGGCAATGGGCTGATCCTGATTAACTGCAGCCACATGGTACGATCCGTAGCGGATATCTGGACGGTCATCTCTCCTCTTGTTCCGGTAATCCTGGCGATCATTCCGCCTACCACCATCATGTCCTTGGTTTCTTCTTTTTGGCTTGAAAGAATCGAGCAGAGGCTGAGTAGGGTCACCGAGTGCATACATGTCTGCAATCTTGATTATCTCGGCGAGCGTACTCGGCATCTCCCTTTGCAACTTCTGCCACAGCATGCTACCATGTCGTTAGCCTTGAGAGAACCAGGCAATAGCCTGTGACTCATTCACACCCTCGGAGGTGTTTCTCGGAGTACACCGAGTAAGATACTCTCGGTCTGTCTCCTCTTCCCTCTGCTTGCACGCCGAGAGCTGTTGTGGCCGGTTTGGCCTCTTGTAGGTGCTTGTGAAGTTGCTGATGAAGGCCTTCGAGAAATCAAGCCAGCAATTGATGTTGTCTCTCAGCAGGTTGTTGAGCCAGATCCGGGTTGGGCCCTCCAACATATGAGGCACATATCTCACCGCCCACCTACGGTAACCACCGGTAATGTGCATGGTAGTGACATAGTCATTTAGCCAGTCCTCTGGCTTGGTGCTTCCATAATAGGTCTTGCTTCCTCTTGCCAGCTGTAACTTTTGCACATTAGACTCATTCATGATCCTCGGACAGAAACAGATTGGTCCCGGCGGGCCTGCCAACTCCATCTCCTCGGACTGATAGATCTTGTCCAGCTTGCACCTTGCGTCACTCAGTTGCAGCACACGTGCCCCCAATCGAGATCCAATTCCTCCATCATCATATCTCTCATTCCTTTGGTACCCGGCCTGCTCCATTGCCGAATACCCATCGTTGTATATGTCCTGTCGCGGTGGGGAACCGGGTTGACCACAGCGACAACAGCTTGCGGCTGAACACCAGGACTTGCGTCGGGTTGAGGCCAAACCGGATTGGCTACCGAGTGCCGAGATGGACCATCTCGGTTGCATCCTTGCCCCTCTTGGTGAACTCGGGCAGTAGCATGGCCACCACCTTGCACATTGTGTTCTTGGTCGGGCTGCCGCTCTTCAGCGTGCTGTTTTCCGGCGACAGCCGGGTCGTACACCTGCATCTGCTTATGTTTCTTGGAGTTCACACTCTGAGATCTCCCACCACCGGGAAGAGGTGAGGAGGCCTGGCCTCCGGATTTCACTCCATGCGACTGAACAACATGAGAGGCACCAGCCCTCGGATTCGCCTTTCGGAATGACTCATTCTGCCTACCAGCTTCAAGAACAAGCTCATTGAGACGGTCCTGCTGCCTAATGCGAGCTTCACCAGTCAGGTGTGGCAACTCGGCAGCAACTGCTTCTGCCTCCCTAAGCATCTTAGCAGGAGTACTATATTAGGCCTATCAGCCAAGGTCAAACTAGCGGACTTGCGAGCAGCTCTACCATCTGTAGCCAACTCAGCGCCTAGGTTGCTCCGAATAACTCCTACACGCTAGGGTTCTTTGCAACCGGAGTGAAACCATGAGCCCTATTGTACTCATTCTGATCAAGACTGAATTCGAGCCTAACCTTTGCCATCTCTCGGGCTTCCAGGAGCATGGCCTAGCGCTGCTCCTCGAGCTGCACCCTCAATACCGCCGGATTGTATCCGCGGCCAAGGGCATGCCCAGCTTCTCAATGACACCAACTAGAGGAGCCGGTATCGCCGTCGATGTAGAAGGATCCTTGTAGCCCGGTTGGTTCTGGGTCTTGTCGTATGGCTTGTGGCTCGGCCGAGCAGCCGGCTCGTCAACAACTTCAGGCCCATCGGGCGCACCTTTCCCGGTAGCAGGGACCGGGCCATTCATCATCACCTCCACGCTGCCCGCAGAGCCACCGATTGGCTGCTAGCGGACGGCAAGAACGGCAGGAGGGTCCACAGCAACGAGCACCACCTCGGGGTACTCGAGGATGACGGTGGTGGCGACGTACTCCAGATGCGCGCCGATGCTGACGACGAAGCCGCCTGCAGGCACGGGCCTACCATAGAAATCGCCCGCGTTGTCGGTGACGAAGTCGAGGGAGCCGAATCTGTGGACAAGGCCACAAACCACGCGCTCCCCCGAGCGAGAAACGGGTCCCGTCCGGATAGAAACCCCAGCCATTGCCGCTGCTGGCCCCACGGTGGGTGCCAACTGTCGTGGTGTGGAGAAGACATATGCCATAGGATGGCTTAAGTTTGGGGCGGATGGACGCTGTAGGTATCCGGGGAGGGATCACATGCCTAACTGGCACGCTCAGAACACTGCAAACAACACGATCTACCTAGGTTCGGGCCCCTCGTGTGGAGGTAACACCCCTACTCCTGCCCCTCTCTCTGTATATGTATGTGCCGAGTACAAGAGTTCCTCAAGCTCAAGGAGCTAGAGGAAGAAGAACCTATCTGCTACTTCTCTGTCCTAATGGTGCCTTGGCTCTCACGTGGAATGAACTAGTAACCAGTTGATCGACCCTCACGCAGGAGGGGGAGGCCACCTTATATACTGGTGGCCACCTACTACCTCTACGTATGGAAGTACTGATTAGGTGACTACACATTGTGCTACACCGCACGCCTCCGTGTCCTCGCTGACAGTCGTAGAAATTCTTCGCGGTAGGGACGCTGACATGTCCTGTCCCCCCTGTCAGCGACATGACATGGCATCTCCCATACCGCACACTGTACCCACGTATGGATACACATCATCACGCGCCTAGTAAGTTGAACCGCACGCCTGTACTGCCCCTGGATCCGCGGGATCCGCACAACGACTCCATTGACTTTGCCTCCGAGTAGAGTGTCACGACCCCGGACCCAGAGATATACATACTGTTATGTGCTCCTAGCCATGGACTCACAAGGGCTTCAGGGTTACCAGCCCTGGCCGCAACAAACAACGGCAGGCAGACTGGATTCATCGGCACGTAGTCCGGATCCCCAGTCTACTACTCCTTGTAACCATGCTAGTCATAGCCAACTATGCATATCAAAGCGTCCACGAATCGAATGAAACTGAAGGAAACGGGACCAAAGTTATACAGAGATGCTATGTGTCCAGAAAGTGCAACAACAATCGAGGGTTACTGGGGTTACCTCGCCCCAGGCCGATCAAATCGACAGGCGGGCTCGGACATGGATCATCGGCTCCACAACCCCTCGACTGCGACAACTATGCAGGCATAGCTAAAACTGTATAACAATGAGCTCGAAACCAACAACCGATCAAAGCAGTACTCTAAACAAGAAACTTGTATTAAACAGGTGATACTAGAGTATAGCTTACAAACAGAGGTCACACGACCCAACATTACATCAGACAACGGAAGGCGAATTATGTTGCTAGTCAACAAGAACCAAAAAGGCCTAAGAGGCCGCAACCTAAGGCGACGTCCCAGCCCATAGATTCCAGGCTGCTACCTGGGAACCCCGAACTACTCGTCGATGTCCATGTTGAATCACCACCGGTGTAGTTCTTCTCCTGAACCAAAATTAAGCAAACCTGAGTACGGGAGGTACTCAACAAGACTTAATTAACCTATTATATATCTGCTAACTTCAGAAAGGTTTTATGAAGGCTGTTTTGCGTAAAGCAATCTTTATTTTCCAAATCGAGGAGGAATAGCACGTCTCATAGAAGGTTTTTCAAAACAGATGAGAAAGGTACTCAACTACTAAGATCATCATCTTTTCATCCACCAACATCATTTTCCAGCACCTCACATGCTACAAGGATCACCCCTCCCGGCATCTCCGGGGAGGCACCCTTCATTCATTGCCAACATCTTTTACGCCACTTTCAAATTATCTATGACCTCGTGACTTTCACCAAGTCGTCCATAACCGTGGACACGGCTTTCCGAAAGATTTATCCCTACAGGGTGGTACACTTTACCCACACGTACCCTCCGACTCTTAGCTCCACATGTACGCTCTTCCATGGAGCGCGGCAGAGGGTGGCTGGCTCCGACCTTTACCTTGCTCGACCCTATCCATGAGTCAACCCAAACAGGGCCACCCCGTCAACAGGGAGTTGGCCACCTCCTGACGGCACCTGTTCTGTGAGTCGGGAACAAGATCCGTGTACGTCCATCACTTGTCCCGGTCACGCCCTAGTTTTTCTCCAAATCGTTTTCGGACTCACACGCAGATGGAAATAGCAAACTACGTGACTCATGGATGTGGCCAAACAAGTTAGTTAGTCGAGCGAGGTTCATTGGCTCGTGCGTGTGGTTGCACGCTCAGTCTTGGTTTCCGCGGCGAGACCTTACTCCTAGGGTTGGCAAGTACAGGACAAAGAACCACTTCCCAAGCGGCCTCCCGTCCTCGCCTTAGTCAGGTTAACCACACAATGCTCATCTCACCCCGTTATCATATCATACTAGATTATCGCAGCTCTGATTCATCAACCGGATGGAGCAGAGGTAAACAAACATGTATGATTAAGCGAAGCAGATATGAGGCTCTGGCGATGCGCACAAGCAATTCTATGGCAGCTAGGAGCAGTGGATCAGGATATTGAGGCAATGCATCGTATAGGTGAACTATGTCTACTAGCATCAAATACTTTGGAATCGAATGCAAAGTACGAGATTCAAAACTCGTTGAAATCATATATGAGCAGATAAGAGGTTATGCTTGCCTTGGTTATAAGAAAACCAGATAAAGATCTTCTGGAATAAGTGCTTGACTTGTCGGTTAAGATCAAGTATTCACCATTTGGAATTGCTGGCCTTCTCTTCGGGGTCACGTTCTACCGAGGGGGAAACAAACACCAAAAGAGAAAAACAACAATCAAACATGGCATCGATGCAATGCACAACATGTATGCATGAGCAAGTTAATGCACTGAAATAAAGTCCTAAACATGATCGTTGGGTTGCTAGGGTTCGTATGTCAGTTAAACATTTTTAGTGAAATTAGTCCGAAGTAGACCCCGGAGGGGGTTTCGGGCGATTATGAACATGAGTACCATTTTAGTTGCTCAAATGGGTTTGAAAACATCATAAACAGGTTGCATTTGTCATTTTGAGCATTTTGGTATATAACTTTTAATTTTCTAATTTTAGTGAATAAAAACTTATTTTTCTATTTTTAAATGATTAAACAACATTAAATAATGTTCATTTTTCAACTTGGTCAAACATATATGAAAATGGCATTTTTGGGTAGAGCTCATTTTTGTGATCATCTCCATATTTTTATTATATTTTTCTGAGTAACAGATTAAGAGATATTAAATAAACAAGTTTTAGTTATTTCGTGTAATTAATAAATGATTCTGAGAAAAAGAGAAAAACGTGATTATGCAGTCAGGCTGACGTCATTGTGACATCAGCAAAGCCCAAATCGGCTCAGATTCTAAGCAATCGCTCGATCGAGTGATCAATCCGGCGAACAAACTATACCACCGGGAAGAGGAGGTCGAGGTGAGCAATATGGTGGCGGCGCCACCCGAAATGGGTCGCCGGAAGCTGCTCGCCGGCGAGCAACCGCGGCGGCGGCGCGGAAGCCCGATGTCGGCGACGCTATGGAGGGGGAGGGGGCGAACCGGAGGCACCTACGGGTGCAGGGGCTCACCGTGAGCGTCGTGGAGGGGTTGGGGACGCCGGAGAAGCGGCGGTGGCGGCGAATCGACGGCGACATCTCCCGCCGGCCGTGGGGAAGATGACGACGGTGCGGCCGACTCCGGCTATCCCTGCCCACGAGGCCTAGCTTAGGAGAACGAGGAGTCCAAGGCAGAGCTCCTGGGACCAACGGAGGGCCTCGAGGTGGTACACATCGGCGGCAATCGGCGGCGGCCGGAAAGGGCAGTGGAGCTAGGGTTTCTACCCGGATACAGAACACGCGCGGGAGAGAGAGAGAAAAGAGGGGATAGGGAGAGAGAGGAGAGCACGGCGCTCTCTCCTGGGGGGGTCACCTGCGCGGGGAAGGCGGTAGCAGCACGTGGCGTCGAAGGCCACGGAGCTGCTCCTACTGTCAAAAGGTTGAAGACGAACTTTTTGCGCAAAGCCCCCTGCGGTTTTCGGATTTACAGAAAAGCCCTTTTCTATTATAAAACAGAACAGAACAGAAGATTTGGGGACCTTTTTGCAAACAGAAAATTCGACAAAAATACTTTTTGGAAACCTTATGAAATTTCCAACCTCACCATGTATTGCTTTGGTGAAATTGAAATACTTTTCAGAACAAAATTTGGGTGATCACTTTAAGTGATTTTTGGTCATTTCATTTGTTATTTTCAAATGCAAAATTTTAACCATTGTTTTTATGCATGTATGAGATGACACAACACCACACACCCTTTGTAGCAAAAATTGGGATGTTACAAATCTACCCTCCTTACAAGAATCTCGTCCCGAGATTCCCGAAGGAGAAGAAAGAAGGAACACCGGTTTTGAACGATCTTCTCGAACCTTACGGTTCTCTTCTTGAAGAGGTTGATCCATAGCACTTGCGAAGATCTCCAGAGGCTACACCTTAGGTAAGAGGGAAACTCTTAGGAAATGATCTTCACGAAGATCGAGTATCTCATGGCTAACTCATGACCAGAATGTTCGTAACGAACTTTTGAGTTAACGGCATGAAACACATCAAGATAACGGAGGGAATAAAAGATGGTTTCAAGTTTACAGACGATGGTTCTTGAAAGGATTTGGAATATGAGCTTTGCACAAGACTTTAAATCCTTTTGGAAAATAAAGGTTGGACAACTTATGACATTGAGGTTTCTTCAAACAGAAAATCAAGATGGAAAGGATGGTCTTGGATACCACGACGTAATATCCGTAGACGAGGAAAATCACGAGAAAACACTGTAATCGTGAGTCGGAGAGAATTTGATATAGGACCATGTTCACTCTTCGGAGTGGACACGAAAGATAACGAAACTTTCACTCCGTCAAAACTTCATCGAAAACTTTGTCAAAGAGCGGGATGTTACTTCACGACAGAAGATGAGTAACCACGGAATGTTTGAACACCGTAACAGGAGGTACTCTTGGTCACACCATAAAGATGAGAAACCAACAGGGATTGGAACACCGCAAGAAATAAGGAATCTCTTTTCTATTGTGGTTTGGACGTAGCAATACATCTACCACATGGTTAAGATCCCATGGCTGAAGTGACTGACAAATTCACACAATGTGTGAGAAAAACAGAACTTCGAGTACCAACAACTTGAAAAAGGGAACTGATCAATGGGGTTACAAAACACCAAGAGATGTTCCCACGATGAACTTGTTTCCACTAGAACGAAGGTTTTGGAGGTTCAGCGGGGAGATATTGGAAAGATCAACTTCCAGGTTATCCTTGATGTTCTAGATACAGACAACAGGCTCACGACAAGCTTTCTGTAGGTCATCCAGTCAATGTAAAACTCCGGTTTGGAAGAAGGGGGAGGAAACTTGTTGGAATAAGCCAGACAAGAATTCTCACGGAGAGTGGTTGTTCTTACAGATTCAAAGAGATATGACATTAGTCCTTGCGGCTAATTGTGTCAACCACAACATCAACCATGCCGTGTTTTCAAATGGATCTAATTCAACACCCTTGAGGAAACACCAACCATCCTTGCTGCTTGAGATTCAGCTCTGGTTAGTGGATTTAAAAACAAGACTCGGTGTGTTTGAACGAAGAGATTGCTCCGGTTATCAACGAGATACCTTTAGTGGATTCTCAAGATATGGACTATGATGCCAAGCTCAAGAAGATGAGCAAGATTGCAGAACTCATGTATTAGGAACTTGCGAAAGACGGTTGCATCTACATGGTTTAGTTGCAACAAAACACATCGGAGTCCTTGTGACAAAGATGATTACCGAGATAACGAAGTTCTTAAACTTCTTCTCTCAAGGAAAATCAGTCAGTGGCTTAGCGTGGATGTAAACTTCTTTAAGTGAATGGAAGTAAAAACCAACCGTCTTAGGAATACTCCACACATGCATGAATGACTTGGGATTATTCCCGAGGGAACAAGAAAACTATACTCGAATCCATGGCGACAACTTTCACCATAAGCACATGGACTGGAGTAAGCCACTTCGAACATCCAGAACACAACTTCGTGATAACACAAAGTTGGTTCTCGAAACTTTCCAACATTGTTGCCGATGTTCAACATGAACCTCTTGCAACTTGGAGAAAATAGGAGTGTCATCGATGGGCTCGAAAACACACTTATCAAATCATTCCAAGAAGAGGGATTGATATGATATATGAACAAGGTAGAACATTGGTCAGACCAAAGGACATGAGGTGTACTCGGGCCAAACACCATAAGTGAAAACACCATCAGGATAGTCCTTGAATCTGGACTCGATCTGACGATAGCCCAAATCAAATCAAGGTAGAATGACAGCATGTCCATTAAAGAGATACTATCATGCTTCAACACTAGGAAAACTAGATATCCCTTATCAAAGGAACAAGTTAGGATGAGCTTTTGTCTTTCAACTCTCCAAGTTAGTGTTTTAAGCTCAACCACTAGTCCAAGGTGTCTAGCGTAGGTTCTTGGAGAGAGGAGTGGTTCAAATTACTCCTGGTTTAGACATCACGGTCAGGTAAAACCTGGTGATACTTCTAGAAAGACAACCAGAATATCACAACCTACCGTTAGGTCTAGGAATTTGAGAGGAGGCTTGCTTTTCAAAGCAACTGATATGAACATGAGAGCTTGGCATGAACCTAACTCTCTGACCAGAAATGTGCACCGGAGTGAACGGATTTGGTAACACGACCAACTTTAGTAGAGACCGGGTGACCGATAGTGCTAAGAAGGATACAGATGTTCTTAGATTTTCTTCAAAGCAATACAAGTTGCTAGGAATATCTGGTACACACATCAATGAACAGACCCATCATTCTAAAGCATTCAAACTTGGAGGAAGGGGGAGTGAATATGGTAAGAGCATCACTTCATCTATAAGGCCATGATACTTAACACAACCTTTTGATATAAAGAGTGTGATACTGGAAGGTGGAACAGAACAGAAGCTAACGAAACTTCTTTAATCTGCGAATTACAAAACTTTAACCTGGTCCTAGAGATGAACGAGGTTTTGGAGTTTGTTTCTCCTGACATCCCAAGGTGGAATGTTTTGACAGAAAACAAGAACAAATGCATCGGAAGAATCCAACACTCATATGTAACTTGGTTTCAAAACAACGGATGGATATTTGAGTGCAACTGGAAGGTAGGAACATGCTCCGGGGAATCCAGAGATCATGGGGAATGCACAGGTGATACTATTTTGTAAAACCCATGCTAAAAGGGAGGTATAGCTGAATCAAGAACAAGGATATGGGAACCATAGAGAACATTCTTGTTATGATTCCTTTTGATTCCTAGAGAAAACCTATGGCTATTGGAGCTGGGATTACCTAGCCACCCAGAGGTAGAACAGATTCTTCAGGATCCAAAGAAACAGAACTTGGGTTAAAGGTCAGCATCCTGTACTGATAGAGTGAGAATCACATGGTTATGAAACCACATAACTCAACTCACCACAATTCAGCACATTCCGGGACCTTCGGTTCAAGTCCAAGGTTGAAAACCTAAAAAGAGGAGTAACTACTATCTTAGTGCCTTAAAGGACACTATGAGTAGCAATCACGGAGTATCTTACAAAAGAAAACATAACTCCGGAGGAACTTGAGCAGAAGATAACAGATACATTCGAGATGGAAAGCAGATCTCGAGGTTCCAGATTTAGAACTTTGAAACATATAAGGATGTGGAATCCACACAATTCTGAGAGACTAGGATGGAAAGGAAATCTCCCATTTGAAACGAGAGATAACGGAATACGGAACACACCCGACTCTAGAAACTGAACACTAGGTCAACTTGGGTGAAAGAAACGTCTTGCCAAAGAAGGCACCTAGGTTTTGAATGACTCGAAGGGGTAGCAAAACCTTTTCAAATCAAAACAGGTAAGATGACCCGGAGTTAGAGCGATACCAGATAAGGAGTAAAAAGAATCCTAAGAAGGTTTTTTCACAACTCATTTGAGGTTTCAAAGTAGTTTTCACAATCACTAGACTCAACATCGACCAAGCAGTAAGGTTTTCCTACAGGCAGTCCTGCTCTGATACCATGACTTGTCACGACCCCGGACCCAGAGATATACATACTGTTATGTGCTCCTAGCCATGGACTCACAAGGGCTTCAGGGTTACCAGCCCTGGCCGCAACAAACAACGGCAGGCAGACTGGATTCATCGGCACGTAGTCCGGATCCCCAGTCTACTACTCCTTGTAACCATGCTAGTCATAGCCAACTATGCATATCAAAGCGTCCACGAATCGAATGAAACTGAAGGAAACGGGACCAAAGTTATACAGAGATGCTATGTGTCCAGAAAGTGCAACAACAATCGAGGGTTACTGGGGTTACCTCGCCCCAGGCCGATCAAATCGACAGGCGGGCTCGGACATGGATCATCGGCTCCACAACCCCTCGACTGCGACAACTATGCAGGCATAGCCAAAACTGTATAACAATGAGCTCGAAACCAACAACCGATCAAAGCAGTACTCTAAACAAGAAACTTGTATTAAACAGGTGATACTAGAGTATAGCTTACAAACAGAGGTCACACGACCCAACATTACATCAGACAACGGAAGGCGAATTATGTTGCTAGTCAACAAGAACCAAAAAGGCCTAAGAGGCCGCAACATAAGGCGACGTCCCAGCCCATAGATTCCAGGCTGCTACCTGGGAACCCCGAACTACTCGTCGATGTCCACGTTGAATCACCACCGGTGTAGTTCTTCTCCTGAACCAAAATTAAGCAAACCTGAGTACGGGAGGTACTCAACAAGACTTAATTAACCTATTATATATCTGCTAACTTCAGAAAGGTTTTATGAAGGCTGTTTTGCGTAAAGCAATCTTTATTTTCCAAATCGAGGAGGAATAGCACGTCTCATAGAAGGTTTTTCAAAACAGATGAGAAAGGTACTCAACTACTAAGATCATCATCTTTTCATCCACCAACATCATTTTCCAGCACCTCACATGCTACAAGGATCACCCCTCCCGGCATCTCCGGGGAGGCACCCTTCATTCATTTCCAACATCTTTTACGCCACTTTCAAATTATCTATGACCTCGTGACTTTCACCAAGTCGTCCATAACCGTGGACACGGCTTTCCGAAAGATTTACCCCTACAGGGTGGTACACTTTACCCACACGTACCCTCCGACTCTTAGCGCCACATGTACGCTCTTCCATGGAGCGCGGCAGAGGGTGGCTGGCTCCGACCTTTACCTTGCTCGACCCTATCCATGAGTCAACCCAAACAGGGCCACCCCGTCAACAGGGAGTTGGCCACCTCCTGACGGCACCTGTTCTGTGAGTCGGGAACAAGATCCGTGTACGTCCATCACTTGTCCCGGTCACGCCCTAGTTTTTCTCCACATCGTTTTCGGACTCACACGCAGATGGAAATAGCAAACTACGTGACTCATGGATGTGGCCAAACAAGTTAGTTAGTCGAGCGAGGTTCATTGGCTCGCGCGTGTGGTTGCACACTCAGTCTTGGTTTCCGCGGCGAGACCTTACTCCTAGGGTTGGCAAGTACAGGACAAAGAACCACTTCCCAAGCGGCCTCCCGTCCTCGCCTTAGTCAGGTTAACCACACAATGCTCATCTCACCCCGTTATCATATCATACTAGATTATCGCAGCTCTGATTCATCAACCGGATGGAGCAGAGGTAAACAAACATGTATGATTAAGCGAAGCAGATATGAGGCTCTGGCGATGCGCACAAGCAATTCTATGGCAGCTAGGAGCAGTGGATCAGGATATTGAGGCAATGCATCGTATAGGTGAACTATGTCTACTAGCATCAAATACTTTGGAATCGAATGCAAAGTACGAGATTCAAAACTCGTTGAAATCATATATGAGCAGATAAGAGGTTATGCTTGCCTTGGTTATAAGAAAACCAGATAAAGATCTTCTGGAATAAGTGCTTGACTTGTCGGTTAAGATCAAGTATTCACCATTTGGAATTGCTGGCCTTCTCTTCGGGGTCACGTTCTACCGAGGGGGAAACAAACACCGAAAGAGAAAAACAACAATCAAACATGGCATCGATGCAATGCACAACATGTATGCATGAGCAAGTTAATGCACTGAAATAAAGTCCTAAACATGATCGTTGGGTTGCTAGGGTTCGTATGTCAGTTAAACATTTTTAGTGAAATTAGTCCGAAGTAGACCCCGGAGGGGGTTTCGGGCGATTATGAACATGAGTACCATTTTAGTTGCTCAAATGGGTTTGAAAACATCATAAACAGGTTGCATTTGTCATTTTGAGCATTTTGGTATATAACTTTTAATTTTCTAATTTTAGTGAATAAAAACTTATTTTTCTATTTTTAAATGATTAAACAACATTAAATAATGTTCATTTTTCAACTTGGTCAAACATATATGAAAATGGCATTTTTGGGTAGAGCTCATTTTTGTGATCATCTCCATATTTTTATTATATTTTTCTGAGTAACAGATTAAGAGATATTAAATAAACAAGTTTTAGTTATTTCCTGTAATTAATAAATGATTCTGAGAAAAAGAGAAAAACGTGATTATGCAGTCAGGCTGACGTCATTGTGACATCAGCAAAGCCCAAATCGGCTCAGATTCTAAGCAATCGCTCGATCGAGTGATCAATCCGGCGAACAAACTATACCACCGGGAAGAGGAGGTCGAGGTGAGCAATATGGTGGCGGCGCCACCCGAAATGGGTCACCGGAAGCTGCTCGCCGGCGAGCAACCGCGGCGGCGGCGCGGAAGCCCGATGTCGGCGACGCTATGGAGGGGGAGGGGGCGAACCGGAGGCACCTACGGGTGCAGGGGCTCACCGTGAGCGTCGTGGAGGGGTTGGGGACGCCGGAGAAGCGGCGGTGGCGGCGAATCGACGGCGACATCTCCCGCCGGCCGTGGGGAAGATGACGACGGTGCGGCCGACTCCGGCTATCCCTGCCCACGAGGCCTAGATTAGGAGAACGAGGAGTCCAAGGCAGAGCTCCTGGGACCAACGGAGGGCCTCGAGGTGGTACACATCGGCGGCAATCGGCGGCGGCCGGAAAGGGCAGTGGAGCTAGGGTTTCTACCCGGATACAGAACACGCGCGGGAGAGAGAGAGAAAAGAGGGGATAGGGAGAGAGAGGAGAGCACGGCGCTCTCTCCTAGGGGGGTCACCTGCGCGGGGAAGGCGGTAGCGGCACGTGGCGTCGAAGGCCACGGAGCTGCTCCTACTGTCAAAAGGTTGAAGACGAACTTTTTGCGCAAAGCCCCCTGCGGTTTTCGGATTTACAGAAAAGCCCTTTTCTATTATAAAACAGAACAGAACAGAAGATTTGGGGACCTTTTTGCAAACAGAAAATTCGACAAAAATACTTTTTGGAAACCTTATGAAATTTCCAACCTCACCATGTATTGCTTTGGTGAAATTGAAATACTTTTCAGAACAAAATTTGGGTGATCACTTTAAGTGATTTTTGGTCATTTCATTTGTTATTTTCAAATGCAAAATTTTAACCAATGTTTTTATGCATGTATGAGATGACACAACACCACACACCCTTTGTAGCAAAAATTGGGATGTTACATAGAGCAGCTCCTTCTTCTATCCGGATCCTCCAAGTGCTACTCGGATGACCCAAATAAGTACTCGAATCTTCCTCTTGGACTCTTATTCTTTCCACCGAGTAGCTCCAACCTGACAGTTACCCAGCCAGGTACCATCCTACTCGGCAGGTACCAACTCGGTACGGCCGAACTCGGTAACCAGTACCTTGAACTCCATTTCTCACCAGCCTTACCCCTACTCAGGGGTAGCCCCCGACAGAGGCAGCTCACAAGACTCTAAATATGGAGGCATAACACAGAAATATACCAACTAGCTACTGCTATGGACCCGTAGTCCCGAGATGAACTACTCACGCATCATCGTGGAGGCTATCATGGCGATGTAGAGGCCTCCAATGACGATTCCCCCCTCCGGTAGGGTGCCGGAATAGGTGTGCAAAAGCCCTAGATTAGACTTTCAAGGTGAGGGATCCTCTCTGTATGTTTCATGGAAAATTACTCTGTCCATGATGAAATTATGGTTGAGGACATCTTATAGTCGAAGAGGCGGCGAGAGGCGATGGCCAGGGTGCCCACCAGGTGTGGCCTAGGGTGGAGTTGCATCTGGCACCCCCTGGGGGCCACCTGACTCCCCTCCGGCTCTTCTTTGGACTCCGTCTTCGTTCTGGGTAAAAAATGATCTCTGTGGATTTTCAACCCTTTCCAAGAATATTTCTTTAAGAACTTCTCTGAAATAGAAAAACAACAAAAAAACAGCAACTGGCCCGAGGCATATTGGTAATAGGTTAATGTATGAAATCATCCGGAAAACGAATGAAAACATGTGGAAAACATAAATGCATTGGATAGAAAACAACCATGGACCATAAAAATTTATTGATATGTTTGCACTAACAAAGGACTTCCGTAAATTTATATCAACGACTTGTGCACTACACATGCAGTAGTGTACGGGGTCACCGCACTTGAGTAATGTCGAGCTTTATAATAATATTGAGAGCCTTCATAATTTGCTTTTTATGGTTGGAAAACATGCCTTTGGTCCACTCTTGCAGCTTCTTTGAGATGATATTTAGCTTATAGTTGATAATGTGCACTGGCTCCGTATGAGTTCAGGCCTCATCCCTGGTGGCGAAGAAAACTTTCTAGAAACCCGACATTTTTGTCCAAAAAATCTCAAAACGGAAAGAGGGAGGCTTGTGAGGGCCACTGTGACTGGTGACCAAAAGCGAGCAATGATCCGACAAGGAAGATGGCATGGAAAGCATGGAGTGAGAGTCATAAGCCAAGTACCAACTACCTTTGCAAAAATACCGGTCCAACCTGACAAAAGTAGGACAATTTCTTTCGTTGCTCCATATGATTTTTCTATTCTTTAGTTTGATTTCCTTGGGTTGGCAGGTGTTGAGGGTATTTTCTTATGAAGTACCATTGAAGGCTTCCTGAGTTTCAAGTCGAAAGAGAGAATGGAAGGATGGGTCAGTAGATGATACGCCCATTTTGCATCGCTATTTCCTATTATAATTCATTCTGATTTATTTATATATTTATTAATATAAGATGTAATTATAATATTATTTTACATGTTTTATAATTAAGAGGGGAAAAACCGAAGACCATGAAACAAGAGGGAAACCACTCGAAGAGATACCTAATTTACACCTCTTAAAAAATTAAAGTCATAAAATTCTATTTGGAAAAAAGACACAAAGCCAGAAGATGGACCCTAAAGGGACAACCACGTAAACACCCCCTAACCACAGGTCTCCAGCCGCGTGGGCATTTGCTGGCTCGCCTTTTGGTTCAGGATGCAACTTTGGAATGGTCCCGAAGGACCGAGAGCTTCACATATTGAGTGACGGAAGTATATTTACAACGAGGGCTCTAAAAATGAAAGAGTTACACACCGACCCTTACACTTTGCGTAAGAACCTCGAAATGGAAAATTAAAAAGCAATGAGGTCCTGTTCCATCTCCACTATAGTTGGGCTCGATGCAACTGATGGTGTAGGTCTTGAACTCGTTGAGAAACCCCAAGAGGAAGGTATGATGAGCACAACAGCAGTTTTCCCTCAGAAAGAAACCAAGGTTTAATCGACCAGTAGGAGGAAGGGGTAACTTCAGAAGGTTGATGCAGCTGAGATGGCAGGGCGCACTACCGGTTTAGCAGCAACGTGGAACCTACACAACACAAACAATTCACTTTGCCTCCAACGAAGCAGTGAGGTTGTCAATCTCACCGGTTTTGCTGAACACAAAGAGATTAAACGTATGGTGTGGAAAACAGTAGGAAAACAGTATGAAAGTAGTAGCAGCAGTATGAAAGTAGTGTGTGTATTATCAGAATAAGAAAATGGACCGGGGTCCATAGTTCACTAGTGGTGTCTCTCTGTGAAAGATAAATAACATGTGTGGTGAACAAATTACAGTTGGGCAATTGACAGAAATGAAGGTTGCACCGTAGTGCATATGCAAGACATAAAGATTACTATGTGATTCATGCGGGCATTACAACAAAATACATAGACTGCCATCCAACTGCATCTATATCTAATAATCCGCCCTCCAAATATCATCCGAACAAACATTGGGTATTAAGTTGGTAGCAACAGATTATCGCAATAAGAAAAGTGTGTAATGTAAACAATGTAAACTAGGTAAACACTGTTGTTTTCTCCCTAATGGCAACAACACATCCTCCATCCGTCACGTTTCTGTCACTCGAGCACAGATGCATGCAAGATCATAAATAACAATGTAAACTAGCATCTACTTGGCTAGAGCATCTACTAATAACGGAGAGCATGCAAGATCATAAATAACATAAGCTTGAAGATAACATTATAGATTGATAATCAGAAGACATAGCATTCAACATTCATCAGATCCCAGCAAACACAACATGTAGCATTACATAAAGATGATCTCGATCATATGAGGAAGCTCACGAGATCAAAACATGAGGTACAAAGTGGAGAGAACAACCATCTAGATACTACTATGGACCCGTAGTCCAGGGATGAACTACTCACGCATCAGTTCGGAGGAGGGCATAGTGGTGTAGACACCTCCGAGGATGAATTCCCCTCCCGGCAGGGTGCCGGGGTGTCGGGGGGCTACCCCCGAGTAGGGGTAAGGCAGGTGAGAAACAAGGTTCAAGTTGATATTTGCCAAGTTCAGCCATACCAAGTTGGCACTTGCCGGGTAGTCGGCTACCCGGGTATCTGGTATCCGGCTGGTACTACTCGGTAGAATTAACAGGAGGTGAAAAGGAAGATTCAAGTGTCGTTCTGGATCAGCCGGGTAGCGCTCGGGTGATCCGGATAGCTGAGAAGCTGTTCTACTCGGGCATAAAGTCAATGGAGCCGTTGTGGAAGAACCCGCGTATCCAGGGGTCGTACAGGCGTGCGGTTCAACTTACTAGGAGCATGGTTATCTGCACTAAGACGTGGGAACAGTATGGGTTGGTAGCTGTCATGTCCTGTCACTGACGAGGGGGACAGGACATGTCAATGACTTACCCTAAGAGACTGACAAGGTGGACAAGACCTGTTAGCTGCATACTGCGGCGACTTTTGGCGACGGTGTCAGCAGGAACACGGAGGCGTGTGCCGTTGGTACAGTGGAGTTGTCTACTCTGTACCTTTTATTAGTATAATAGTGGTTGGCCACCAGTATATAAGGTGGCTCACCCCCTTCTGCGTGAGGGATGTTGGACCTGAGCTCATTTATTGCGAGACTTAGTTATTCAGAGAGAGAACAATAGAGAGAGCTAAGCACTGGCTACTCGGCAGAGAGTGAGACACTGAGAGATTCTAACTTCTGTACTCGGTACGATCCAATACAGAGAGATAGGAAGGAGTAGGGGTGTTACCTCCTCACGAGGGCCCTGAACCTGGGTAGATTGTGGTGTTTGCATTGTTCTGTGCGCACCTATTCGGCGTGCGATCCCTCCCCGAATACATACAGCGTCCATCGGCCCCAAACCTTAAGCCATCCTATGGCATCTGTCTTCTCCACACCACGACAGTTGGCGCCCACCATGGGGCACGAACCCACGACCACAAGGTTAAGAGCCGCTACCCGAGGTTGGAGTTCCGAGTAACGGGGCCGCTACCCGAGGTTTTAGCTTGCTTGGGCTTGTTGAGTGGCCAGTTGTTTTTCTTGGCTGGGGGTTGCTGCTGCGCTGGTTGCCCGGCTTGCTTAGCACCTGGCAGCGGGTACTCAGAAGACTGTGGGGTTCGTTGCTACGATGGAGGCTGCCGTGGCTTCTCGGGCTGCTGCTGCCCAGCTTGCCGTATCTCAGGCTGCTGCTTCCCAGCATGCCGCTTCTCGGGCGGTTGCTGCCCAGTCTGCCCTGCAGCTCGTTTAGGTTGCCCTTTGGGCGGCTGCTGCTGCGGAGTCGGCTGCTTCTTGGAGGTTGGCTCGGGAGGCTGCTGCTATGGCGTTGGCGTTGCCGTGGGCTGCTTCTCAACAGAAGGTTCTTGAGGTGGTTGCTGAGGAGGTGGCTGAGGTGCAGAGGGAGGTGCTTGAACCGGTGGTGGTGTTGGCTGCCGAGCACTCGGCTCTGATTCTGCCGGAGTTGGCTGCTGCGGCTCAGAGATTAGCTTAGGTGTGGACTGCCGCGCCTCGATAGGCCGCTCCATGGCTGGCTGCTCGTTGTTGGGTTCCGGCTCCTCCAGAACCCGATCAGTCTCCACCTCGGTGCCGGTGTTCTCGGCACCAAGGTCTTGTTCTTCCTTGAGAGGAGAGGGCGCCTTGGCCCTCTCCTCTGGTTGATCTTCCGCGTCGTTGGCGGTAAGGTCCACGACGTTCTCGGGTGGATCGTTGGTGGCATCCGCATCAAGTGGATCACTGAAGAGGAAAGAAAGAAGGAAAAAGGAGATGAGAGAAAAGAAAAAGAACAGAGAAGAAGCAGAGAAGACAGTAAGAGACAAGTGCAAAGAGCAGCCCGGAAGGACTTACGCGTCCACAACAGTGCGTTTCTTGCACGAGGTGGTCTGCTTCTTGGCGGCGATCTTCTTTGGTTTCTTAGCAGGGGCTCCAGTGCTCCACTGCCTGGCCTTCTTTTCGTTCCGGTGGGGGCGGTCATTGAAACGGGTTGCACGTCTATGGGCTCCTCCTTTACCACATCATCTGCGACCGGAAAGAACAAGTACAAGAGTGAGAAATAAAAAAGATCAAGGCATGATGCGGTGCACGTACGGGTGAACTCGGTCACCTTCATCGTCCTAAGACCAGTTCCAAATAGAGGTGGAAACTTGGGACTTACCATCCTGGCCAGCTAGTGGGATACAGAGCGTATCCTGGACGTCAAACGCCTTTGCGTCGTCCTCGGTCCGATCTGCCTCCCAGTTCTGCTCCAGGATGGGCTTGTCCTCTTTCTTCAGGCGAGGGATGACCTAGGGATACAGGAAAAAGCATAAGAAACAATTTATACTCAAGGGTACCGAGTGGAAGTCCTACTCGGTCTAGCATGCAAACATAAAGCAAATAAAGCTAAGTCATGGAAAGGGAAACGAGTAGAGGTCCTACTCGGTCTAGCGTGCAAACACAAAGCATATACTGCTAAGTCCTAGAAAGGGAAACGAGTAGAGGTTATACTCGGTCTAGCATGCAAACATAAAGCATACAAAGCTAAGTACTGGAAAGGCAATCGGGTGGAGGCTCTACTCTAAATAGCATACAAACGTAAAGCATAGTAAGCTAAGTTCTAACAGAGGAGCCCTATCCGGTATTAAGTGCAAACGTGAAGCATATTGGGCTAAGTCCAAAGAAAAGACTACAAGATACCCCCTACTCGGTATGAACTAAAGAAGCAAGAGAGGAAAGCGATTAAGTATATGAAAAGGAGTACTCACTTGGGGGATTGGCTTGTTGCGGCTATACGGCACGAAGCCGTAGAACCAAGTTTCCGAGAGCGTAGCCCTGAGAATGGACTTGGCCCAGATTGCCACCTCCGCCTTGGTGAGCTCGAAGGTGGTCGTCTAGGTGCAGTCGCGAGCTCCACCCATGTAGCACATCTTGTGTGCTCGCTCTTGAAGAGGGAGTACTCGGCGCTCCACCCAGCAGGCGATCAGATCGTCCTTCCGGAGTCCTTGCTCCATCAACTCCTGCAGGCGATCGTCTACCCGGTTGACGTCGTTTATCGTCTTCTTGGGATGGTAGCCCCAAATCCTCATCTCGGTGGGGGCACGTTATGGAACTCAGCCAGCTTGATAAGGTCGACTGGCTTCTCGCCTGGCGCTGGAGTAGAGTTCTTGACGTACAAGAATCCCGGCCTCTGCCACTTCCGGCATGTATCCGGTCCGAGTACCCGCGGGTGGCTACCTGTGGACCGCTGGAGCATCATGACTGCCCCAGTTTGAGTCATCTCTTTTGGGGCGATTGGATTGGAAGGATTGGGGATGACTTGCTGGCGGAAGAAGAAATATTTCGCCCATGTGTCTACCGTGGGTTAGACACCAAGAAAGGCTTCACAACAGGTGACGAAGGTAGAGAGCATGGCGATGGCGTTCGCCGGGAGGTGATGTGGCTGGAAGCCGAAATGGCGGAGAAACTCTTGCATAAACTTGGAAATCGGGAGGCCGAATCCGCGTTTGAAATGGCTTAGAAATAGTACGTACTCACCAGGGCCGGGAGTCGGGACGAGCTCCTTGCCGGGTGGACGGCAGATGACGCCGGGAGGGACCCGACGGGTGTTGACTAACCATTGGCAGTCCGACGCCTTGACGTCGGAGCCCTCCCAAGCGGAGCGCATCGTTGGAGGCTCCTCCTTGTGCAGATCTACACTGGCGGACTCGAGCTCCATCGATTTCTTCACCGACGAGGAAGATGAAGGCGGAGGAGGCGAGGAGCAGCGGAGTGGCGACGGCGGCGCGAGATTGAGAAGGACGGTGCTGCGCGGTGATGAAATCGTTGCGGTCGAAGCGCACTCCGGTGAGCGAGGGCGCACGGGGATGAACTTCTTTTTCTCTCTGCGCACGGCACGACGGCGGGCTGTGGTCTCGGCGCGGTGCTGGTTTTCGCTGCAGATGCGGAGGCGAAGAGGAAGCGGAGATGGGGAAAGTGGCGAGGAAGGAGATCCAAAGGGCGGCGCAGAGGTATTTAAACCTCCTCGAAGTGCAGTTACGGTGCGGGATCAATCATGGAGAAGATCGTGCTGCGTGGGTAGTAACCGTGCCCGTTAGAAACGCATAAAGCGAATTAATCGCGCGTAACGGGCGCAGTTAATCCCACGCCTCACGACGTGGGATCTTGAGTGCCTGTGTGAAGCGACACGACTGCCTGTGGGCCCGCCGTGCAGTGACAGACGCGTGCCGTGCAGCTGCACCAGAACCGAGGCGTCGTGGGGTGCAGTTGCGTGACACGTACACAGCCTGGACACGCGAAGATGGAACCGCTCTGAGCGGCAAGTTCTTTGGAAATTTGGCTAAGTGTTGGGATCTCGGTTGGACCCAAGACTGCTTGGTCTACTTGGCAGAGCGATGAAAACTCCAAAGATCACAATAGTAAGGGCCCGAGTTCATATTGTGAGCATCCGAGTTGAGGTGCAACTCGGCTGCAGCTCATCAAGGAAGTTATTTGGTTAAAGCTGGCAGGTCCCAATGCCCAAGTTCGCCGGACTCTACCAGCTTAGGGGACTAATGCCGGGGGGGGCTTCCCCCGAGTAGGGGTAAGGCAGGTGAGAAACAAGGTTCAACTTGATATTTGCCAAGTTCAACCGTACCGAGTTGGCACTTGCCGGGTAGGCGGCTACCTAGGTATCTGGTATCCGACTGGTACTACTCGGTAGAAAGAACAAGAGGCAGAAATGAAGATTCAAGTGTCGTTTTGGATCAGCCGGGTAGCGCTCGGGTGATCCGGATAGCTGAGAAGCTGTTCTACTCGGGCATAAAGTCAATGGAGCCGTTGTGGAAGATCCCGCGTATCCAGGGGCCGTACAAGCATGCGGTTCAACTTACTAGGCACATGGTTATCTGCACTGAGACGTGGGAATAGTACGGGTTGGTAGCTTTCATGTCCTATCACTGACGAGGGGGAAAGGACATGTCAGTGACCTACCCTAAGAGACTGACAAGGTGGACAAGACCTGTCAGCCGCATACCACGGCGACTTTCGGCGACGGTGTGAGCAGGAACACGGAGGCGTGCGCCGTTGTCACAGTGGAGTTGTCTACTCTGTACCTTTTATTAGTACAATAGTGGTTGGCCACCAGTATATAAGGTGGCTCACACCCTCCTGCGCGAGGGACGTTGGACCCGAGCTCATTTCTTGCGAGACTTAGTCATCCAGAGAGAGAACAGTAGAGAGAGCTAAGCACTGGCTACTCGGCAGAGAGTGAGACACTGAGAGATTGTAACTTATGTACTCGGTACGACCCAATACAGAGAGATAGGCAGGAGTAGGGGTGTTACCTCCTCACGAGGGACCTGAACCTTGGTAGATTGTGGTGTTTGCATTGTTCTATGCGCGCTTATTCGAGGTGCGATCCCTCCCCAAATACCTACAGCGTCCCATCGGCCCCAAACCTTAAGCCATCCTATGGCATCTGTCTTCTCCACACCACGACACGGGGAGAGCTCCATAACCCTCCCGATCTCGGGATGACGATGACGGCGGCCTCGGGTGTTTCTCGGGACGAATTGGTATATATTTAGGGTTAATATGTTGGGGGGTATAAATAGGCGAAAGGGCAAATGCGGTGGAGGCCTGGGGGCCCCACACCACCCCATGGCGCGGCCAGGGGACGCGCCGCCCTATGGTGTGGGCCCCCTATGGCCCCCTCCATGTCTCTTCGGGACTCCGTGGAACCTTCGGGAATTCTAGGACCTCCGGACTTCGAATTTTCCAATTCTGAGAATATTTTTAGGACAATTTTTATGAAACAAAAAACAACAGAAAAGAGGGAACTGGCTCTGTGATATCTTGTCAATAGGTTAGTCCGCAAAATCGATAAAAATGACATAACGTGTATAGCAAACATGTGGGAAACAACATGGAACATTAGAAATTATGGATACGTTTATGACGTATCAACGTCCCCAAGCTTAGTTACTACTCTTCCTCGAGCAGGTAAACGATAAAAACACATAATTTCTGAGGTGACATGCTACCAACATAAACTTAATCATCAATAATGTAAAATTATAAGTAAGCTGAGATCATAGAACTTCAACACAAGCATGATAAATAGAATTTTAATAATAAAGCATAGCAATCACCTTGCATCATGAGAAGTAACACAAATAAAAGATCATGAATAACAATGCAAAGAAAGATATATGTTTGTTTCAAGTATAGAGAAAACATGGCAAAGTGCTATTTCGATAGTCCTTAAGAGTGGGGCAAAACATAAATGCAAGGACACCTTAAAATTTCATGAGAAAGACTACAACAAATAATTAGAGAACAAGCAATAACACAACATGAATCAATTAATAATGTTTCTGGGACAAATGCACATAAAACTCAAAATGGAAACTATGCTCTCTCAACTGTGCATAAAGTTAGAAGATGGAGACTCAACATAAAAGTAAAAGAAAGTCCCTTCGTAGAGGGAAGCAGGGATCAACTCATGTGCCAGAGCTTTTATTTTATTAAACAGAGGTATTGAAAACATTTTTGAGAGAGGTGTATGCTTATGTCAACGAATGGTAAACAGAAAATATTGTATGTCACAAGCCAACTAGACTTAACAAGAGTGGCTCCCATAGAAGGACACATCTGGGTAGAAGGTCATCCCTCTTTCCCTTTTGTTTACACAATTATGCTTTGACTGATAAATCAGGGGCAAAAATAGTGAAGATAATTTGTTGTTATTAATTTGGGGCTTGGCACCCTGCTGCCATCTCTTCATCATTGGATAAGCGGATGAAGCCACTAGTCTAGGGTGTGAAATTCCAATCAACAAGTGAGATAAAGATTCTCTACTTATGTCCTCATGAGCTAAAACATGAGCACAAAACAGGAGTAATTTTGAAAGTTTTAAAGGTAACACATGAGCAATTTACTTTGGAGTGGCGGTTAAATACCACATGTAGGTAGGTATGGTGGACACAATGGGAAAACTTTGGTTTTTGGGAGTTGGATGCACGAGTAGAGCTCATACTCAGTACAGGTGGAGGCTAGCAAAACACTGGGAGCGACAAATCAAGAGAGCATAAGAGCCATAATCATGCATAGCAACATAAAAATCATTAATCAAAGCATAAGTGGTACCACAAGTTCAAAAACTAAATGATCATGGAGGCTATAAGTGACTGGTTCATAGTAATAAACATGGTGTGAGCATGCGCCAAGTCAACCAAATAAAACATTCAAAGGAGAACACCACAAATTTATGCTTCAATATGACAAGAACAACTCATGATTCTTTCAATGGCACATTAAACACTCTCAGCTTTTTGAGGCTAATCATTCTACTAAATAACCACAAGGCTCTAGAATTAAAATAACATCTAGCATGATATGAAAAATTCTAGCAACAGTCTATACAAGCTTCTACTTGCACCGTTATAAATTCTACTACAAGCAGCAGTTTCTTTTCCCAATAAGCACCATGCAAAACATGCTTTAACAAAAACTCTATAAATGCTACCACAAGAAAACATGATATTAATCACATAACACTACCAAAACTAACAGCTCTGAACAAGAGATGCAATGAAAACAAGAGCTAAACAGGAATTTTTGCAGCAACTAGAAGAAAAACTAAGAATACTAGCATAGCAAGTATTCAAACTAAAAAGCGGAGCATGTCTCTCTCCCAAACAAGGAATGCTAGGGTCCAACTATATTATTGAAGCAACGAAAACAAAATAAAACAAAGGAAAACAAAAGAAAACAGAAGAAAAACAAACAGACGTTCCAAGTAAACTTCATATGATGTGACCGAATAAAAATATAGTTTCACTAGAAGTGACCTGATTGATTGTTGATGAGGAAGAGGATGACTTGGGCATACCCAAGCTTAGATGCTTGAGTCTTCTAAAAATATGCTTGGAAGAACCACGGGGGCATCCCCAAGATTTTACCATGCACTCTTCTTGATCACATATATCACCCTCTTCTCTTGACCCTTGAAAATTTCCTTCACACCACACTCAAAGAGTAATTCGCATTAGAGGGTTAGTGCAATAACAAAAAATCCATGGGTTTTGTAAGGGCAAAAGTGCTATTGATACTTCTAAACATTAGCTACAACGACTGATGTTTCGTGAATCAAAGAAATCCACTTGACATCGCAAAAGAACAAATGCAAGAAAAATGGCAGAATCTGTCAAAACCAGAACAGTCCGTAAAGACGAATTTTTTCGGGGCACTTATGTTACTCAGATAAAAAAAACTTAAAGAACGAAAAAGTTGCGGAATCAGCCAAGGAATAAGAACAAGAAATTTTAGGTCATTCTGATTTTTCCGTGAATTTTACGTTTTTGTACGATGGACAGCAGAAATCTGTTTCCTGCGCAAAAATCCAAAACTAATTCCAACTCTCGTCAGAATCTTCACTTGGCACAACTAAAAAATGAAAATAAAGATACAAAGGAGTTTCTACAGAAGTATAAAACCCCTTGACTCAAATAAAACAGAGAAAAACAATGCAAAAATAAAACCATGGGTTATCTCCAAGAAGTGCTTTTCTTTAACGCCTTTTAGCTAGGCCCAGAAAAGTGGAATCACGTGTTTTCAAGTGACGAAGATGCTCACATAAGAAATATGAATAAAGAAAAAGAGAGCATCAAGAAGAAAGTATAAAACAAATTTAAGTCTAACCCACTTCCTATGCATAGGAATCTTGTAAAGAAATAATCAAAGAAGTTCAAACTAGAAATCATTTGAAGGTGGAACAAGAGCAACTTCAAAACTTTCGACAAAAAGAGAGGTGTTTTAGTAACATGAAAATTCCTACTACCATATTTTCCTCTCTCATAATAATTTCCAGTAGCATCATGAACAAACTCAACAACATAATTATCACATAAAGCATGTTTGTCATGGTCTAAAAGCACACAATTCATATCAAGCTCAAAAATAGTGGATCAAAATTTAAAATCTGCTCCTCTTTCTTCCCACTTTTAGCAATAGAAAAACAAGATGATTTATCACTCATAAAAGGTATAGGAGACATTATAGCAATCCTATTTTCAGTAGCATTATAATTTATAACATCAAGTGGCATAGGACCATCAACAAGAGCATTATCTAATAAATTATCTAAACAAACTTCCTCATTATCATGCATATCAACAGTTGGAATAAATATAGGATTATCATAGGATTTATCAAAGTAGCATGGATTATCATAAATAATAGTAGCAATGTCATTCTCAAAAGTTTCATTCATAGTAGTATCAAGGTCACAAGTATAACAAGTATCAATTTCATCGAATAATGTATGAGTTAAAGAGTTACTATCATCACCGCTAACGGACACCCACTTCGAGCGCCGCCCTGGCCTGGTCCTCCTCCCTCATGTTTATTCATCCTCCTCCTCCTCTCTGTGCCATCCCCGGCCGGATCAGAGCGGATCGGAAACACAATGCTCTTCCACATCGCGGGCAGTACAGGCGCGGTGGTGAGATGAGCTAAGAAAGAGAGGGACGTAGCAGAAGATGGAGCCGAAGGTGATGGGCAAGGAAGGCATGACAAGTCTGCAGAAGCTGCCCAATAATACCACCCACCTAGCTCCATGCCACCTTCTGGTCGCTGTTGTAGGTAGTGCAGATCTACGGGAAGAATCTGCGTCCATCCATCCATCTTGCCTGTTAATTATCATGAATAGATGACCAACTTATTCCCGTTACTATGCAAATTCGACAGCGCAACCTTGTGTACGAAGAAACAAAGTTACGATCCGGTGGAGCGATGGTTGTAGTCGATCGAGCGTGGACAAGTCAATACCAAAACTGATAAATTAAATTATGTATGGGGTAAACGTTTTGTTTATATGGATTAATTTCTCTGCTTTATATACGAAGTATAAATTTATATGAGAAATAGCGGATCCTCCAGCTATTTTCTAAACCATCGTTCGTTGTTGAATATGCCGGATTGTGCAGGCCGGAGAGGTGACAGTTCGTTGTGGCACCCCGAAGGTTTCATCAAGAAGTTTCATCTTAGATGCGTATAAGAAGAGATAATTAAGATGGTTGTCTGTTTACTGAGAACATATATTCACTTGCCTTTTGGATTGGTTCGGATAATATTACTTTTGGGCTTTTGCAACAGGTCACATTACCGTTGAGATAACCAACTCCAATTGGAGTCTGATCGTGCAAAAAGTACATATTTTTCATCAATCTCAAGTTTATCCATTTGGAATGACCTTCATCCTCTGATCTTTAATAGATTGTATAGTAGTAATTATGAGTAATTATCTCCATTTTGAATGACCTTCATCCTCTGTCAAGGTTATAGTAGTAATTATGAGTAATTATCTCCATTTTGAATGACCATCATCCTCCGACCTTCATCCTCTGTCAAGGTTATCTCTACTATATAGTTTTTGGTCGCGACCGTAGCGTAGGCGTACGGGTACGTCGTACACAACCGCTCGCATGCTTCCGTGGCTCCGAACATTACGCGCGAGAAAAGGAAACATCGACCGACCAACTCCAATTAGCAATGGGGGATCACGCGGGATACCAAAAAGAACCTAGCGATGGATCCAAGCCAGCGCAGGTGTGTTGCTATACAGAAAAAAAAACCAGCGACTCGGGATGCCATCCAACGATCTCTAACAAGCAGGTTAGACTCTAGATTTATTTAGCTAGCTCAACCTGCTATCGCAGCATCAATCAAACAGCTAGCCAAAGATAGGTACGTAGCTAGCTTAATCAATTTTTTTTTCAGTTTGCTAGCTTAATCAATCCAAAGTGCTTTGACGTGCTTCCGAGCAGACGGACAACGCGGCAGCTAACCTCGAGAGGGCCTCGCCGAGGAGGTTGACCATTTGCCGCATCCCTTTGCCAGCTTATGGATAGGATATATCTGGCCTTGGATGTCGATCGGACGACTGTCACACCCGCCGGCATGGTGATGCTCGAGAACCCCGATGAAGGAAGAAGAAGACGCGAGGATGAGAAACTCCCTACAGCATACGGTCCTTTACTAGTGCCACCAGTGCAAGCCGGCCCCCGTCAAACTCGCCACTCGTGCCACGGGTGGGAGGAGGTAGGCGAAGAAGATTGGCCCGACGAAGAACCCGAATAACAGGCTTATCAGGCCAGCAATGGTCGGAGCTGAGCATTGAAGGAGTCCACCATGGAGCTTCAAGCAGCGCAAAATCCTTCCACTCCAATGGTGCGCCGGTAGTACCGTCTGGGTAGCTGCTATGCACCCCCATCTCCAAGCATCTCATCCTTCTTCCCCTCACCACCTAGCCCAACCAGTAGAAGCAGAGAATCCATCGGAACAAGGATGCAGAGGCGCTTAAGGGAAAAGACCGTCAATCGATCTGCATATTCCGCCCTCCCACCTCCTTGGAGGCTTGACGGAGCGCGTCACAGCAACGTGCCCAACACCACGCCGATACACCGCATCAAGTGGTCTTCGGGGGGGGGGGAGATGGTATAGTGACATACGCCATGGAGGACAACTCTCTGGACTCTAAACCTGATCTACGGAGGAAGCAAAGGAATCTAAATTTAATGTGTACAAAGGGCCATGCGCACCTCCATCATCACGCCCCAAACAAACAACGCCGGTAGGAGGATAAGTCGACGACGACTCTCAAGGGAGCAAGGTGGGGGGGGAAGTTACATGTGGGGGTGGCTTGTTCGTTTCCCTTCCCGTTTGACATTGTCATTTGAACCAACTACGTCACTGCTCCAGCAGAACTAACTGAAGTGTGTAAATATCCTGTACAATTTACCTCGAGTCTTTATTTTCTCCAAAGTTAATTAATTAACATCCACACTATTCGCAAGGAGAAGAAGATTCACCTCCTGCAGGTCAAGGCAAAACATGGCAGACCTGGAAGACATTAGGTCTAACATTCTTAGCTGGAAGAACTAACCGATGGGCACATCAGAGGCAGCAGGCTATTTCATTAATTTGATACCAGGGGTTAAGAGGGACTAATTCATGCATGCATCCATATCCAGGTTTTTTTTTCTTTTCCATTTCATAATAAAAATTATGTCACTACAAGGAGACTAACCACAATTTACCTGAATAGTTAGGTATCGGACATGTTTTACTTTGGATGTGTAGAATGACTCTTTTCATTGATGATTTGCTGACAATAACAATAAACTATAATGTTTTCCTGACACGATAGGTTAAATATTTGGTCTATCCGTAGCAACGCACGGGTATTGTGCTAGTCTAATAAATTTTCTAAACAAACTTCCTCATTATCATGCATATCAATAGTTGGAATAAATAGATGATTATCATAGGATTTATCAAAGTAGCATGGATTATCATAAATAATAGTAGCAATGTCATTCTCAAAAGTTTCATTCATAGTAGTATCAAGGTCACAATTATAACAAGTATCAATTTCATCGAATAATGTATGAGTTAAAGAGTTACTATCATTGGGAGGTAGACATGGGTAGCTCCATTATTCCTCCTCTTGGTCATCACTCTCCTCCTCTTTTTCATCCAATGAGCTTCCAGATTCAGCAGTTCCTTCTTCCATAGGTTCCTTCAAGGCATTAGTCTCTTCCTTAGGTTGAGAGCATTTATCAAGATATTCCATTATGTAGTAATTACAATACTTGTAATTGTCAAAGCAATATTCAAGTATAGCATAAATATCGTATTTATAAGGTGCATCATCAATACTTTCAAGTAAATAGGCAATTTCGAATGCACCCTTCCAAGCAATAAATTCTTCAATTTGTTCCACATCATATAGTTCATAATTACCCTTAACATAAGAAGATATGGTAACATCATCATTATACTCACATTCAAAAGGGAGGTGTTTATACCTCCTACAGCAGCAAGATTTATCAAAGCAATAAGTAACATTATAAGTAGAGCACAAGTTTTTAGCATAGTCATGCAATTTATTAATTTGCTCCCATAAGTGTATTCCTTTTTGTGACAAGCGGGGTTCCTTATAATATTTTTGTTGTTCATCTGTGAAACCACCTTGCCTATAAGATCTAGTTTCAAAGGCATCAAACATTAATAGGAAGCATAACAAAGCAAGTGACAAGCAAAACAATAACAAAGTAAAAATGATTGGGAGTGAGAGACTCCCCTTGCAGAAATTATCTTCCTCCCGGGCAACAGCGTCAGAAAATAGCTTTGATGGTGCAGGTCTTGCACTCGTTGGGAAACCCCAAGACGAAGGTATGATGAGCACAACAGCAGTTTTTCCTCAGAAAAAAACCAAGGTTTAGTCAACCAGTAGGAGGAAGGAGTAACTTCAGAAGGTTGATGCAGCTGAGATGGCAGGGCGCACTACCGGTTCAGCATCAGCGTGGAACATACACAACACAAACAATTCACTTTGCCCCCAACGAAGCAGTGAGGTTGTCAATCTGATCGGTTTTGCTGAACACGAAGAGGTTAAACGTATAGTGTGGAAAACAGTAGGAAAACAGTATGAAAGTAGTAGCAGCAGTATGAAAGCAGTGTGTGTATTATCAGAATGAGAAAATGGACCGGGGTCCATGAAAGAACACGGTGCCCCCATGTGTGGTTTTGGTAATTGATGACAATCACTATGGACTAACGGTTGCATTGAGCTATACTTGTAGAGTTTGTCCATAGAAATGCTTGATGTCCATGTGTTGGATTCAAGATCATCAAGTGGCGACCAAAGTTCTATTCATGTGAATATCCCAAGTTTGGTCATGAGAGAGTTGAGCATATTGCAAGTATGTCTTGAAGAAGAATATTGTGTGAACATTCATCTTTACCTTCAAGACATCATTATTATGAAGAGAGAAGAAACAATACAAGGTTGATCAAGGCAAAGTGCTAAGCGATGGTTAATATTGATCAACTCACAAAACAAGAAGATGTACCATGTGATATCATAGTATGGTATCTTTCCATGGGCTTGCTTTAACGGGAAGATTTCATGTAGTCCATGGTGGATGACGAAAAGTTGTGGTCGTCATCAAGTTAGAGAAATGCAAGTTCAAGGGGAGCATATCGAAGAGATCACATGTTTGAAGCTTTCCACTCTTTTGGAGATAATGTCCAAGTGAAGATGTACCCAAAAGAGCCTCTCCCATAGTGGCGTATGGGGGAGCAATCTATGTGTCTTCACCGAGCAAAGCGAAATCAAGAAAGTTGTTCCATCTTGAGGAGGTCAAGATATTCATCATATAGCTCAAGTGGAATTCTCAAGGAAAAGGTATGATCTTGATGGGTTTTCTATTTTACCGGTCTCATAGCATTAGGAGGGAGACCGGGTTATAGGATAGATAACCGTACTATCAAGAGGGGTTCTCATATTAGCAACTTGATCGCATCACTCGGACATAGCTCAAACCTTTGCATACTTGGCATCATCTTTCTTGGTTCTTATTTGTGTTTTCTCCACATGTGGTTTTAGAGATTGTCACGTGTTTCAATACAAGCTCAAGTTCATCAAAAACGGGTTTCGCATGAAAAACTTATTGCTTTTTTATATTGGAGGTTTTACAGATTGTTCCTTTATAGAGAGGTCAAACCTTTCATCATTTTGTTTTATACTCAAATTATTTACTATTATTTTTCTATACATTATATTATAGTGCTCATTGTTGCGAGTTCGACGAGCCCAAGATCATCGAAAATGGAGTCTGGAGGCAAAAGATATCGTGTTCTTAGTGTAGGTGTTTTTCTGGAAACAGTTTGGCCCGCCGGGCCGGGCTCCAGGACGGGCTCTGGGCCGGGCTGCTCGGGTGGGTGGCCATCCTACATGCAGGGTGACCAGCCCAGGCCGGCTCCCAGGCCGGGAAACGCAGAGAGGCCAGCCCAGGCCGGGCGTCTCGGGCAGCAAGCCAGCCTGTCTGCTGGCCAGGCCGGGCTCCAGGCTGGGTTTCCTACACACAAGGAATATGCCCCAACGAGTAGATTTTGGAGTGGCCTATTTCAGGGGTCTTCTTCCCCATTGGTTCCCCACTTCTCTAGCAAGTTTACCCCCACTAGCAAGTTTACCCCCACCATTGTTATCCTTTTGGAGCTTGTTTTCTCTCTATTCCTCCATGATTCTTGCCTCCAATTAGAGGGAAAGAAAGAGGAGATCTAGATCTATCTTTCCACCAATCCATCTCTCCTCTTAGTGAGGGGAAGCCTTTGGGATCTAGATATTGTGGATTCATTTGTTGAGTTCTTCCTTCTTCTTCATCTCTTCTCCCCCATAGCATGTGTTGTTTTGGTGGGATTTGAGAGTGAAGGATTTGAGCACTTCTTGTGTTGTTGCCATTGCATAGGTTGCATCGGTTTGAGTTCTCTACGAGGATTCCTTTGAGTGAAAGGTTGAGAAGCTTGTTACTCTTGGGTTCTTGGTGTGCCGTTGAGCTTGTCCTCTTGTGTACTTGGAGTGCCCTAGACGGTTATTGTTGTTCCGGAGTTTTGGTGGCTCCAAACCTTGTTGTCCCGGAGTTTTGGTGGCTCGGGACCTTGTTGCTATCTCGGAGTTCTGGTGGCTCGCGGGATATTGTTGGGAGCCTCCAATTGAGTTGTAGAGATTTCCCCAACCTTGTATGGGATCGGTGACCTCCCTCAAAGGTCCCATAGTGGATCGCGGCACCCCGCATTGGTGGAGGCACGAGGAGAATAAGGTTAGACATTGTGCGATTGGAGTCATTGTGACTCCACACCTCTCCAACGGAGATTAGCTTCCAATGGGAAGTGAACTTCGGGATAAATCATCGTCTCCACATGTCTTGGTTATTTCTATACCCGATCTCTTTACTTATGCAATTTACTGTGTGATAGCCATCGAGCTTGAAGTAACATATCTTGCTATCATATAGTTGCTTGAATTTCTTAGCATAAGTTGTTGGTGCACATAGGTGAACCTAGTTTGTTTAGGTTTTGGCTTGATAAATCAAACGCTAGTTTTATTCCGCTTTTATTCAAGCCTTAACCGTAATTATTTTTAAACGCCTATTCACCCCCCTCTAGGCGACATCTGTGTCCTTTCAATTGGTATCAGAGCAGGGTCTCTCTTCATAGGGTTTCACAACCTAGAGAGTAAAGATGTCGGCTAAGGGATTAGTGCATAATGACACTTTTATATTTGATGGCACAAATTATAATACTTGGAAATTAGTATGCTTAATATTTTTAAAGACATGGGTCCAAATATAGAGAAAATTGTAGATATGGGCTTTTCTTCTCCAACGGGCCTTGATTGCTCTTTAGAGGATGAGAAAAACTTATATCTCAATACTCAAGCTACTAATGTGTTTTTCAAATATTCGAGCATTGTAGTTCTTGAGTCAATTAGGCCATCTTGGAAAACTCATGAGATATGGACCAAGCTTCAAGATAAAAATTATGTGTCCAAAAATTGTGGGAATGATTATTCTCCCTCCACCTCCGGGCGTGATGAGTTCTCAACTCTTCTACTTCACCAACATGTGGCAAGCCACAAATAATGATATGGTGATTAGTGATAAAAATTGCAATCTTGATAGTAAGCTTATTGTTGATGATTTTTCATCTCTATCTTATTGCAATACTTTGTCTATGGAGTTAAACACATCTAGCACCCAAAATGATTTAATGCTTGTGTTGATAGTCAATGCATATCATGTGGAAATTCCTTCACTATTTCTTATGATGATATGATTGATACATCTTGTTGCCATAGTAAAAAATGGTTGTATTTCCTCTAGTACTTGTGTTACTAACCATGTAGAAGAAACTAAATATTCCATGGAACAAGATTTGAATTTAAGTGGTGCTTCAAGTAATGGTTCATCATCATCTACCATATCTAACTTATGCCTTATGTCTAAAGGTTCAAAGGTAGCTCCTACTTTTAACATCAATGTATCTAGTGATGATGATGATGGTTATGATGGTGATGATGATGATGATGATGATGATGATGACGATGACGATGACAATGATTCGTTAATGGAGATAGGTAAAATGATTCAAAATATACTTTGTAAGGATAAAGATGCTTGTTCTAATTTCCTAGAAATCATTAGAGCATTTGATAGGCGCAATATCGCCATTAAGGATTTGGAAGCATGCATTGACGTGTGTTATAGCCGCGAGCGTGATTATTCCAATGAAATTGCAAAACTAGAGGAAGCTCTTGTAGAAGAACAAACCACCAATGAATCTCTTGAAGAGACTTTTACTCTAGAGTTATCAAATGTAAAGGACTCTCATGATAGAAATCTTGAGGTGGTTAATTATCTTAAAACTAAAAATGATGAGCTAAAAGTCGCACATACTCAACTTAAAGCCTCATATTCAAAAGAGCTTGCCAAGTTGTCTTCTCCTATTTCTACTAATAATGATGCTTGTGCTACTAACTCTATTTCTTGTGAAGCATCTACATTGAAGTAGAATGTTGAGCTAAGGGCTCAACTTGAGTTGCTAACTAGCAATTATGGGAAATTGGAAGAAAGTCATGAAAAGCTCTCAAGCTCTCATGAGGATCTTTTAGTCTCACATGATAAGCTAAAGTTAGCTCACAAGGCTATTATTACCAAGGTGATATCTTGTGAGCCTCATGTGGACACTAGCAAAAACTCTACTCAAAATTCTATTTTGCCTTGTGCTAGTCCTAGTAATTCATCCACTCATAATATAGCTACATCTTGTGATGAATTTCTTTCCATGCCTTATTGCTCTAACAATGAAGCATCTACTTCCTCTATTACTTGTGTTGCTACTAACCATGTAGAGAAAATAAAAGAGCTCAAGGCCCAATTCACTTTTTTTAAGAAAGACTTGGAAAAGCGTCATGGGAAGTCCGCACTTGACAACATTTTGAGTGTGCAAAGATTGCCCAATGACAAGAGTGGACTTGGATTCAACTCCAATAATAACAAGAAGTACAATGTCAAGAATAAGCATACCATCAACAAGAACAAGTGAATAATTCGGCCAAGATTGTTTGCTTCAAGTGCAAGGCTGAAGGGCACCATGTTAGATCTCATCCCCTTTAAAGAAGAAGAATCTTAGTGAGAAGCAATAAGGGAAACGACCACAAGTTCAATCTCATGGTCAACCTCAAGTTGATAAATCAACTAAGAAGAAAGGAAGAATCCAATGTTGCTACCTATGTCGTGAAAAGGGCCACTTTGCTTAATCATGCACTAATGGTACCTTATCCAACCCTATCATTATTGATGATGTTTATTCCCTTCGGAAGGATGAGGTTGGCAATGTGTTTGCAAAATATGTTGTCACTCAAAGTGGTGTCAATAAAAGAACCATTTGGGTTTCCAATCCTATTGTGACTAACCTCTTAGGATCCAACTTGGTTGGGGACCAACAAGATAAAACTTATCAATATGTGTTGTTGGAGGGCATTCGAGATTTGGCTACCTTATGAAGAATAAAGGGATCTTCATCAATTATATTTACTCAAGCCAAGTCATTTGTATCATCATATATCTATCTCATATCCATTGTGTCTCCTTGCGGTAACATGTATTTAAATTATATACATTGAAACTTGCTTGCCCCTTGCATGTGTTAGTTTTGTATCTAGCATGTGTTTGTATATGGGGTGCTTACTAATTCCCTATATTGAGTAATATAGTGTGTGTTTGTTGGTTTTCACTCCATGTATTTGTTTGTTTTGTGTTGAGACTTTATTGCAACTTATGTTTAATTTAGTTGCCTCTTTTGAGAGATTAATGAACTATCTCTTTTTGGGGGAGTGATGTCCTTTTCCACCTCACAATCCTAAAATATGTGTACATGAGGTATATCACTTATTATTAATGTCAAAAGATTATATAGTCTACATGTGGTATTTCATTCTCATGACAAATTCAAATTTTACAATGTTCATCAATTATCTCTTGTTGGATTTCACTTGCCTCTTGTTGAAAAGAAATGGATTATCACATTATGGGAGAGTAATAAGCTATGTCCATATTATGTCGCACCCGGACTTCTAGAGGATACTCACAGCCCGCTAAACAGTAGATGATTGGATTACGGGGCCTACCTGCACCCGCACCTCTTACGAGTAGGCCATCACGTAAACGTGTGACAACCAACCTCTACTATTCATCGTCTGTGCAAATCATCCCATAGGAATCCGAATACTTCCATTGACGTACTTCATAACATACACACATGGTACGTCAACGGCGTTTGAACAAGTGATATCACAACAAATCTCTAAGACACAAAGAAATAGAAATAAATGGCAAAAGCTCTCACTAGAGCAGAGATAGCAAATACAGTCATACAGAGGACACATGTCCCAACAAATCATCATTACATCACAGCGGAAGCATCCAAAGTGTCTGAGTACAGACAAGATCCAAATAGGCCTAAGAGGCCGGAAACGAAAAGAATGGAGCCCATCCACGAAGTCTCGGATCCTGCCCGGGTCCGCTATCTACTCGTCAGCAGCCTCGTCATCTTCCACGTAGTAGCCACCATGGGGATCCTCGGAAACGTAGTCTGCAGAACACGCAGCCCCAAAGGGGTCAGTACAGACGAGTACTGGCAAGCAAGACGCACAAGATACCAAAGTGTACCCGACAACACCAAGTACAGATGCTTTGGGTTCAACGGAAGATAGGTGATACAAAGGTGCGGCAGCGGGCTGTACTAACCAACTACAGAAACACGCTACAACATCCGGCTAAAAGAAAGGGATAAGATAGCGTAACGGAGCCAACTACCACTAACCTCAAACAAACCCATCCTGGATCTCGCCCCTTATCCAAAGAAGCAATCCGAGGATAACTCACACAGTTGGATTAATGAAGGTTCAAGTTATTGTGTCAATATGCCTATTACTAGTCAAATTATTATTAATTAGGTGTAAGTTGTCTGAGTACTTGTTAGCCAGCACTTTCACCAAGTCGTCACATAACCGCGGACAACACGGCTTCTCGATAAGATTCATCCCTGCAGGGTGTGCTCCAGTACCCGTACACACTCGAGCCACCAACTAAAACTCAGGTGGACTCAACACGACTCGAACCATCTCTACAACCTGTCCTAGGAGCCACGGAGCTATAAGGTCCCGGCCAGTCCGACCTAACCTAAGCGCAAGGGTGAAAACCACACCCCCCGGCACCACAGGCCTCGCCCTATATGCATCATCATCATAATAATCATCAACCATGGGCGCGACCCATTCATGCGTATGCGCAAATGGAACACCCGAACTAAGTGTGGCTATTCGGACAAACTGCGGATCAGGTCAAAGTCGAGGGGGGTTCCATACGACCACCCGGATGCGGTGAGCACGCTCATCATGGATCAGAGGACAAGACCCTTTTCCTATTTAGGGTCGACACTAGCAGGCTTCAACACCCTCACCCGGGCCTCCTGCCGGTGCCTTATCATCAAATTATTATTACCCCAAACATTAACATGATATGGATTATAACAAGCCCATCTATCAAACTAAACAGGTGATAAGATAAATGACAACAAGAATCGAGCACAACAAACCTAAGCATGATACTATGACACGGGCTAACAAACAACGGGGTTGTAGGTGCGGGGTGAGGCTATATTCATGGCTGCAGGATGACATGTGATAGGATCGGAACACCAGCAACGAATCATAAGGCTAGCAGATTAGACAACGGAAAGTATCGTTATCAAGTGTGGAAGGACACAATGGTTCATGTGAGTGAATACTTGCCTGCAAACTCAGTAGCCTGGTACTGAGCTAACTCCTCTGAAGTAGTGTCGTAAACCTCGTCTGTCTCAACGTCGTCGTCTACTCGAGAAGAAGCAAACAAACAACGAAGATAGACAACAATCAATAACATGGCATAATGCACAAACATGGGATGATGCATGACAATTTATTATATGCATCAATTTAATGATAAAGGACATAAGAGCAATTTTAAATGGGCCCAATAGCAATTTAAATTGCCTTTGGGAATTACCCATATGTAATATTAATGAATTAACAGAATTACAAGTAAACATTAAGTGGAAGTGATTACATGCATGATGAATGATGAAAACAGCAAGAAAACAACTTTAGCTTCCAATTGATACCTCATTTGTCAAATTTGGAATTTTAAATAATTAATTATGAATTTTGCAATTTAAAAGGTGGATTTAAAGTATTGATTTATTACTCCAATTTTAATTAGGAAAAACAGTGAACAAATTGTATTGAAAAGGTTGAAAACGTGTATAAAATGTTTCAATGAACATTTTGAGCTATTGAACATAACTTTTGGAGCATTATTGAATTTATTATGCATTTTTCCATAACCATTTTTATTATGCCCTTTTTAGTAAACAGAAGGAAACATGTTTAAATTTAATTCAATTGTGACCAAATAAAATACCACTGTGTAGAGTTTGTTAAGACAAATTTTTAGAGCCCAAGTTTGCTCAATTTGGATGAACCAAACTCAAGTTATGAATTCCCAAAGTTTCCAATTTTTATTGCATTTTCTGTATTTAATTATTTAGTGCAAAATTTATTACAGACACATGTTGCAACTTTGTGACTAATAGAAAGAGCACAAGATTCTGAATCCACAGAAACTTGAATCATTGAAATTGGAGCAATATTCAATTTGTTATGGATTTTACAAATAAAGCCTCAGATCTGGTTTCTGGATTTCGGGCAAAAAAAGAAAAAGGCCGAAAAAAGGGGTGGTTTTGCTACTCGGGGGACTCGAACTCGGGTCTCGGGTGCACGCTGGGAGGGAGCTAACCAGTGGGCTGTTGATGCGTTTGTTGATAGGTATAGGGGCGCTGGGTTTTGAGGTGGGGGATTGCGGAAGATCTGAAACTGCATCACGTTCAGGTAACTGAACGCATCGAGGACGGAATCGACGATGGCCGACGGCGAGCGGCCGCTGCCGTGGGCGCGCCGTGCGGGGAAGGGAGAAGGAGTCTAGGCCTAGGAGGAGGTTGCTCACCTCGGGGATCTCGGAGGCGAGGCGGCCGATGTGGAACCGGACGAGGAGGGCGGCACGCGCGCGGCTTCGAACTGAAGGCGACGCTGCAGGTCAGCAGTTCGCCGGGAAGGAACTCGACGGCGTCGGCGCTGTGGTCGTTCTCCGGTCGTGGCTCCTTCGGGAAAAACGGAGATGGCACCCTCCGGTTTCCATTCCCGTGCTCGCGCGGACTCGAAGGTGGCTAGAACGGCGGCGATTCGAGCTCTAAGAACCGGCCATGGAGGTGTGCTTGGGGTTCAGACAATCTTCAGAGAGGAGAGGGAAAGGAAGAGGGAAGGGGAATGGCGGCGGCTTGAGGAGGAAGAGGGAGAGCTAGGGTTTGGAGGGGAGAGGGGGATAGAAATAGAGGAGGTGGAGAGGGAGCAGGTGGAGGTGGGATGCGTGCGCTGCTGTCTTTACACGTGAGCGTATGGAGGAAGAAGATGACAGCGATGGGGGGGTCGCTTGGGCCTCGTGGGGTGTGGTGGGCTCAGCCCACTTGGGCTGGCCTGCCCCCCTTCTTTCTTTTTTTTCTCTGTTTCTATTTTTTTTTGTAGAAGAGAAAAGGGAAGGAAAAAGGAAGGGTTTTGGGATCCAAAATTTTATGGTGATAAATTTTTATGGGTTCTTTATTGCAAAAGCCCAGTTGCATGATGTTTTGTTTTCGAAAATTTTAAATATTTGTGGATGTTTGAATTTTAATTGAATTTGAGTGAATTTATCAACAATTGAAAATATTGAAAAAATTAGCAAGTTAATTATTTGGAAATTCAAGTTTATTGGAAACAAAATAAATGGTTTGATTTGAATGTTTTATTTGAAAAAGTTGTAACAGACCAAGTGTGAAACAAATTGATTTGTCATTTGATTTGAAATTCAAATTCACACATGTGTGGATATGATGACATGATGCATTGAAACAAAAACAAGAAACAAACATTCTAAGTTGGGAGTTTTTCATACTTGGGATGTACAAAACGCCCCCCCTTGAAGGAATCGCGCCCCGAGATTCCTACTGAGAAGAGAAAAGGTCCGGATACTTCTTGCGAAGATCCTCTTCGGTCTCCCATGTTGCCTCTTTATCGGAATGATGAGACCACTGCACTTTTAAGAACTTGGTGCTCTTGTTGCGAGTTTTGCGCTCGGCCTCATCGAGAATGCGAATAGGGTGCTCCTCATAAGAGAGATCTTCTTGCAGTTCAATGGAATCATGATCAACTGCACGACCTAGGTCTTTGAAGCACTTCTTGAGCTGTGACACGTGAAAGACATCGTGCACGTTGGATAGCTTTTCTGGAAGTTCAAGACGATAGGCATTTTCTGCACGCCTTGAGAGAATGTTGAAGGGACCAATATAACGTGGAGCAAGCTTTCCCTTGACACCAAAACGATGAGTGCCTCTGAGAGGAGTGACACGGAGGTAGGCCTTATCACCAGCTGCATAGACCATATCTCTGTGTTTGCTGTCATAGTAGCTTTTCTGACGAGACTGAGCAATCTTCAGATTGTCCCGAATGATGCGGACTTTCTCTTCGGCCTCCTTAACAATGTCAGGGCCTAAGAGTGAATGTTCACCAGTTCCAGACCAATTAATAGGACTCCTGCATCTGCGGCCATAGAGAGCCTCAAATGGTGCCATGCCTAGGCTTGCCTGGAAGCTGTTGTTGTAGGAGAATTCAGCATATGGAAGACATTCCTCCCATTTCATGCCAAAAGAGAGACCACATGCTCTGAGCATATCCTCGAGAATCTGATTGACTCTTTCGACTTGCCCTTGAGACTGAGGGTGATAAGCTGTGCTGAACAGAAGCTTGGTGCCCAAGGCTTCTTGAAAGATTTTCCAGAAATTAGAAGTGAAGATGCTTCCACGGTCTGAGCTGATTTCCAACGGAACACCATGAACAGGAACAATTCTTGTGGTGTAGAGCTCTGCCAATTGACTAGCTGAGATTGTCTCTTCAACAGGGAAGAAATGAGCGACTTTAGTGAGTCGATCAATGACAACGAAGATTGCATCGTTGCCCCTCTTGGACTTTGGAAAACCAGTGACGAAGTCCATTTCAATCATGTCCCACTTCCATTTAGGAATTTTCAGAGGTTGGAGAAGACCCAATGATTTCTGATGAACTGCTTTGACACGTTGACAAACATCGCATTCAGAGACATATTTAGCAATTTCACGCTTCATGCCAGACCACCAATACACTGTTTTGAGATCCTGGTACATCTTTGTACTTCCAGGGTGTATGGAAAGAGGAGTATCATGAGCCTCCTTGAGAATCACATCTTTCAGGCTTTGGATTTCGGGAACTGCCATGCGTCCTTGGAAAAACATTGTTCCCTTGTCATCAATTGATAAGCACTCATACTTCACATTTCCTGCTTTGATGTTCTTTGCGATCTTCTTGATCTCAGCATCACGAAGTTGTTCAGAACGAATCTTGTCTTCAAGCACTGGACTGGCTGTCAAGTTTGCAAGATAGCCTTGAGGAACAAGTCCAAGATTCCAGACAAATTTTTAGAGCCCAAGTTTGCTCAATTTGGGTGAACCAAACTCAAGTTATGAATTCCCAAAGTTTCCAATTTTTATTGCATTTTCTGTATTTAATTATTTAGTGCAAAATTTATTACAGAAACATGTTGCAACTTTGTGACTAATAGAAAGAGCACAAGATTCTGAATCCACAGAAACTTGAATCATTGAAATTCGAGCAATATTCAATTTGTTATGGATTTTACAAATAAAGCCTCAGATCTGGTTTTCTGGATTTCGGGCAAAAAAAAGAAAAAGGCCGAAAAAGGGGGTGGTTTTGCTACTTGGGGGACTCGAACTATGGTCTCGGGTGCGTGCTGGAAGGGAGCTAACCAGTGGGCTGTTGATGCGTTTGTTGATAGGTATAGGGGCGCTGGGTTTTGAGGTGGGGGCTTGCGGAAGATCTGAAACTGCATCACGTTCAGGTAACTGAACGCATCGAGGACGGAATCGACGATGGCCGACGGCGAGCGGCCGCTGCCGTGGGCGCGCCGTGCGGGGAAGGGAGAAGGAGTCTAGGCCTAGGAGGAGGTTGCTCACCTCGGGGATCTCGGAGGCGAGGCGGCCGATGTGGAACCGGACGAGGAGGGCGGCACGCGCGCGGCTTCGAACTGAAGGCGACGCTGCAGGTCAGCAGTTCGCCGGGAAGGAACTCGACGGCGTCGGCGCTGTGGTCGTTCTCCGGTCGTGGCTCCTTCGGGAAAAACGGAGATGGCACCCTCCGGTTTCCATTCCCGTGCTCGCGTGGACTCGAAGGTGGCTAGAACGGCGGCGATTCGAGCTCTAAGAACCGGCCATGGAGGTGTGCTTGGGGTTCAGACAATCTTCAGAGAGGAGAGGGAAAGGAAGAGGGAAGGGGAATGGCGGCGGCTTGAGGAGGAAGAGGGAGAGCTAGGGTTTGGAGGGGAGAGGGGGATAGAAATAGAGGAGGTGGAGAGGGAGCAGGTGGAGGTGGGGTGCGTGCGCTGCTGTCTTTACACGTGAGCGTACGGAGGAAGAAGATGACAGCGATGGGGGTCGCTTGGGCCTCGTGGGGTGTGGTGGGCTCAGCCCACTTGGGCTGGCCTGCCCCCCCTTTTTTTTCTCTGTTTCTATTTTTTTTGTAGAAGAGAAAAGGGAAGGAAAAAGGAAGGGTTTTGGGATCCAAAATTTTATGGTGATAAATTTTTATGGGTTCTTTATTGCAAAAGCCCAGTTGCATGATGTTTTGTTTTCGAAAATTTTAAATATTTGTGAATTTTAATTGAATTTGAGTGAATTTTGCAACAATTGAAAATATTGAAAAATTTAGCAAGTTAATTATTTGGAAATTCAAGTTTATTGGAAACAAAATAAATGGTTTGATTTGAATGTTTTATTTGAAAAAGTTGTAACAGACCAAGTGTGAAACAAATTGATTTGTCATTTGATTTGAAATTCAAATTCACACATGTGTGGATATGATGACATGATGCATTGAAACAAAAACAAGAAACAAACATTCTAAGTTGGGAGTTTTTCATACTTGGGATGTTACAAATTACAATCCTAGAAAATGTGAACATGTGAGGTAATGCAACTTAGAATTGATATTCTAAATTATCTTGTTACTACGTGGCATGATTAGCTCAAACAAGTTCCATATTTGCTTAAATGAGTTTTTGTATCATATATTTGGTTTCTTGGATTTTAGAGAGTTTCTTCATGCGGTGTTCCTCAAATGTGCACTAGTATGTATTATTTGGGAAACCGGCTGCTTCAAGATATATTAAGCATTGCTTTGCATGATCATTTCACTAGTTGAAGCCACCAAGAATCTCTATGTAAGCATGGTAATTAACTCATATCCTTTTCCATATTCTTTTGTGTTGTCAACATGATCATGAATATTTTTTCAATATACCACCAAAAAGTAGCACCATACCCTCCTTGTCCTTGGAAAAGTTACAACCATATTTGTGGTAGAAGTTATGGATCATATTTACATCACTTGGCTTCCATTTGTATTATCGACGAGAAATTGTTCTGTATGAACTCCTATTCTCTTCCTTGACTCTTGAAGATCTATGTGTTATAATCAAATAAAATTCTAGTGTAGTGGTTGTAAGAAAAGCGAGGATCCCCATATAGTGCTTTTGTATTAAAATGCAAACATCTAGATAATGCACAAGTCATGGGAGAGCTATATTACTTCCTTTAGAACACTACATTCTCAATTGGATCTTCTTGCCACTTAATGAAAGTTTCTAGTGTATGCGTATGGAGAGTGATGATCCCATTTGTGTGCAAAATTCAAAAATCATGCATAGATCATGGGGGAGCTACCATATATTCTTTTTTAACACTATTTATCATCAATTGATATTAGATCTTTTTAAATTGTTATTTAAATCAATATCTAGTGTGTTTGTGGAAGGCACAACTTTTCTTTTTTAGTACTTTGTGCCATCATAAAAAATTTTAGAAGGCTTGGTTATCTCATTCCTTGTTTTGAATTCTATTGTTTTGAATGAGATACGTCTTTGATCATATTTTATATAGTCATCTTCTATGCTCATTTGTTTTTATTTGATGCCCTCAATTGGTATTAATTGGAGTTCGATATCTCACTCACATATATTTTCTTCAATTGACATCTCTTGGAATTTGACATGGTTCATTTGATTTCTATTGGGATCTCAATATTTTACTCCTTGATGCATTTTATTTAGTATCCCCCAAGTGATAAGCATTTCTTTTGGTATTTTCTTTTTACATGGTATATTTTCTAATTGGTATCTTATCAATCATGAGTTGATTTTGTTTGGGTCCAATTGGTATCTCCTTTCATGTGTTGAAATGGATCTTTGATATAATTTGGACAACCTTTATGTCGTCTCATGCTTTTGTGTTCATATATTGGTTTACTAGGTGTTTTTTCCAAATTACATCACTTTTGGTTCTTGAAATTGATTGCATGCATAATTACTAATGCATATGTTATGCCATATTTATATTCCTTGATCCAATATTTATATAGAATAATATCCATCAATCCTAAATCGGCTAAGATGTTCATGATATTCAGTTTCATATCTATATGCCCATATTCATATGGATTGTGTCCTATATATTGTAGTTTGTATAACTACTTTAGACCCAATGAGTTTAGGGACCATTTTTGTACTTAAATGTGTTTTAGGTACATTTGAGATGCATTGGTTGCTTCCCTCATTCACAAAGAAGGTGTTATCACTACATGCATATTGGAGTCAAGCTATGATGATGGATGAATTCTTATCTAGTACAACATCACCAGTGCTACCTCGGTAACAAGTATCTACCTCATGCATATACTCTAACATTTCAACCTTTTGTAGGTTGTATCATGACATGAAACATATTTACTCCTTGTGATACTTCTTGCTTTTATCAAAACGTCTCAACTATCTCCTTTTCCCTTATTGATGTTTGTGATGTCTTTGATGTGTTTTTGTTGGAAGGTCATTCATATCCTTTAAGACAATTTTTTAAAAGCTATGTGCTATGCTTTCAAGCAAAGATCTTATTGTCGTATTTATGTCTTCAAATTGGATATCTCGCTCTTTATCTTTGTAACTATATTGTGAGTACATTTTTCTTTATGGATGTACATCATCATGATTGTGATCTATTTAGAAACATATACACATGATGAAAATTACATGTCTTATTGGTATCCTAATGGTCGGTGTCCATCCTTTTTTTGGTAACTTCTCTTATGGCTCAACCACCTCTTGCTCCAAGTGATATGCCTTGTTTTCTTTTATGCTCACTTGCACTTTCTTTGAGTTTTTGAACAACAGTGGGGGACTTATGATTCCATTTTTGTGCACTTTGCATTCAAAATGCAATATTTCTAAATCATGCACATATATTGGGGAGCTCCTCTATTTTCTTAAAAAACACTCATTTTCTCAAACCCTAATATACCTTGTTCATTTGGTTTGTTGGATCTTTTTTTTGCTTGCTTCTATTTAGAAGAAGATTAGAGATTTGTATACCATCTTATTTGCAATCTTTGGATCCTCGGTATAATTTGATTTCCTCCCATTATTCATCATTGTATAAGTGTATTTTATTTCACTCATATTATGAGAAGTGCACATCCTACGGAGGAACCCTTACTATATTGGCCATCTAAAATTTCTATGATCTCATTTTGGAAATGGATGCCAATGGGGGAGAAAGTGTAGAGGGTTTAAGGAAATTTTGTTTTATGCTTTGGTTTTGTTCTTAAGCATTTGCCTTTCATGGTCATGCATCCTTGCTTGTTTATTTGCATGGTTGCTCAAATTCATTATATAAATCCTCGTAAAAGATTTTGTCATCAATTACCAAAATGGGGGAGATTGAAAGAGCATGGTGCCCCCATGTGTGGTTTTGGTAATTGATGACAATCACTATGGACTAATGGTTGCATTGAGCTATACTTGTAGAGTTTGTACATAGGAAATGCTTGACGTGCATGTGTTGGATTCAAGATGATCAAGTGGCGACCAAGTTTCTATTCATGTGAATATCCCAAGTTTGGTCATGAGAGAGTTGAGCATATTGCAAGTATGTCTTGAAGAGAGAAGAAACAATACAAGGTTGATCAAGGCAAAGTGCTAGGCGATGGTTAGTATTGATCAACTCACAAAGAAAGAAGACGTACCATGTGGGATCATGGTATGGTATCTTTCCATGGGCTTCCATTAAAAGGAAGATTTCATATAGTCCATGGTGGATGACGTGAAGTTGTAATCGTCATCAAGTTCGAGAAGTGCAAGTTCAAGGGGAGCATATCGAAGAGATCACATGATTGAATCTTTCCACTATTTTGGAGATAATTTCCAAGTGAATATTTACCTAAAAGATCCTCTCCCATAGTGGCATATGGAGGAGCAATCTATGTGTCTTCACTGAGCAAAGCGAAATCAAGAAAGGTATTCCATCTTGAGGAGGTGAAGATCTTTATAATCTAGCTCAAGTGGAATTCTCAAGGAAAAGGTATGATCCTTATAGGTTTTCTGTTTTACCGGTCTCATAGAATTAGGAGGGAGACCGGGTTATAGGATAGATAACCGTACTATCAGGAGGGGCTCTCATATTTGCAACTTGATCGCATCACTCGGAGAGAGCTCAAACCTTTGAATACTTGGCATCATCTTTATTGGATCTTATTTGTTTTTTCTCCATGTTTGGTTTTAGAGCTTGTCATGTGTTTCAATACAAGCTCAAGTTCATCAAAAACGGGTTTCGCATGAAAAACTTATTGCGTTTTTGATATTGGAGGTTTTACTGATTGTTCCTTTATAGAGAGGTCAAACCTTTCATAATTTTGTTTCATCCTCAAATTATGTACTATTATTTTTGTCTGTATGATCTTATAGTGCTCATCGTTGCTAGTTCAACGAGCCCAAGATCATCGAAAACGGAGTCTGTACGCGAAAGATATCGCGTTCTTAGTGTAGGTGTTTTTGTGGAAACAGTTTGGCCGGCCAGGCCGGGCTGCTCAGGTGGGTGGCCAGCCTACGCTCAGGGTGACTAGCCCAGGCCGGCTTCTAGGTCGAGAAATGCAGAGAGGCCAGCCCAGGCCGGCTCCCACGCCGGGAAACACAGAGAGGCCAGCCCATGCCGGCTCCGAGGCCGGGACACGCAGAGAGGCCAACTCAGGCCGGGCTGGAGGCCGGACATCCTGAACTTTAGGCCGGGTGTCTCGGGCAGCAAACCAGCCTGTCTACCAGCCAGGCCGGGCTCCAGGCTGGGTTTCCTACACACAAGGAATATGCCCCAACGGGTAGATTTTGGAGTGGCCTATTTAAGGGGTCTTCTTCCCCATTGGTTCCCACTTCTCTAGCAAGTTTCCCCCCCACCATTGTTGACCTTTTGGAGCTTGTTTTCTCTCTATTCCTCCATGATTCTTGCCTCCAATTAGAGGGAAAGAGAGAGGATATCTATATCTATCTTTCCACCAACCCATCTCTCCTCTTAGTGAGGGCAAGCCTTTGGGATCTAGATCTTGTGGATTCATTTGTTGAGTTCTTCCTTGTTCTTCATCTCTTCTCCCCCATAGCATGTGTTGCTTTGGTGGGATTTGAGAGTCAAGGATTTGAGCACTCCTTGTGTTGTTGCCATTGCATAGGTTGCATTGGTTTGAGTTCTCTACGAGTATTCCTTCGAGTGAAAGGTTGATAAGCTTGTTACTCTTGGGTTCTTGGTGTGCTCTTGAGCTTGTCCTCTTGGGTACTTGGAGTGCCCTAGACGGTTGTTGTTGTCCCAGAGTTTTGGTGGCTCCGGACCTTGTTGTCCCGGAGTTTTGGTGGCTCGAGACCTTGTTGCTATCTCAGAGTTTTGGTGGCTCGCGAGATATTGTTGGGAGCCTCCAATTGAGTTGTGGAGATTGCCCCAACCTTGTACGGGATCGGTGACCACCCTCAAACTTCCCATAGTGGATCGTGGCACTCCGCATTGGTGGAGGCACGAGGAGAATAAGGTGAGCCATTGGGCACTTGGAGTCATTGTGACTCCACACCTCTCCAACGGGTATTAGCTTCCATTGGGAAGTGAACTTCGGGATAAATCATCGTCTCCACGTCTCTCGGTTATTTCTATACCCGGTCTCTTTACTTATGCAATTTACTTTGTGATATCCATCGAGCTTGAAGTAACATATCTTGCTATCACACGGTTTCTTGAATTGCTTAGAATAAGTTGTTGGTGCACATAGGTGAACCTAGTTTGTTTAGGTTTTGGCTTGAAAAATTAAATTCTATTTTTATTACGCATTTATTCAAGCCTTAACCATAATTATTTTTAAACGCCTATTCACCCCCCCCCCCTCTCCCTCTAGGCGACATCCGGTTCCTTTCAGTCCACAGTTCACTAGTGGTCTCTCCGTGAAAGATAAATAACATGTGTGGTGAACAAATTACGGATGGGCAATTGACAGAAATGAAGGCTGCACTGTAGTGCATATGCAAGACATAAAGATTACTATGTGATTTATGCGGGCATTACAACAAAATACATAGACCGTCATCCAACTGAATCTATGTCTAATAATCCACCCTCCGAATATACTTCAAACAAACGTTGGGTATTAAGTTGCTAGCAACTAAAGTGTGTAATGTAAACAATGTGAACTAGGTAAACACCGTTGTTTTCTCCCTAATGGCAACAGCACATCCTCCATCCGTCACGTTTTTGTCACTTGAGCACAGATGCAAAGGAGGCATGAACCCACTATCGAGCATAAATACTCCCTCTTGGATTTACTAGCATCTACTAATAACGAAGAGCATGCAAGACAAGAAATAACATAAGCATGAATATAACATGGTAGATTGATAATCAGAAGACATAACATTCAACATTGATCAGATCCCAGCAAACACAACATGTAGCATTACATAAAGATGATCTCGATCATGTGAGGCAGCTCACGAGATCTAAACATGAGGTACAAAGTGGAGAGAACAACCGTATAGCTACTTCTATGGACCCGTATTCCAGTGATGAACTACTCACGCATCACTTCGGAGGAGGGCATGGTGGTGTAGACCCCTCCGGTGATGAATTCCCCTCCCGACAGGGTGCCGGGGAGAACTCCAGAACCATCCCGATCTCGGGATGACGATGACGGCGGCCTCGGGTGTTTCTCAGGACGAAGTGGTATATATTTAGGGTTAATATGTCGGGGGGTATAAATAGGCGAAAGGGCAAAGGCGGTGGAGGCCTGGGGGGCCCACACCAGCCCATGGCGCGGCCACGGGGCGCGCCGCCCTATGGTGTGGGCCCCCTGTGGCCCCCTCCGGGTCTCTTCGAGACTCCATGGAACCTTTGGGAATTCTAGGACCTCTGGACTTCGAATTTTCCAATTCCGAGAATATTTCCAGAACAACTTTTCTGAAACTAAAAACAGCAGAAAACAGGGAACTCGCTCTGTGGCATCTTATCAATAGGTTAGTCTGGAAAATCGATAAAAATGATATAAAGTGTACAACAAACATGTGGGAAACAACATGAAAATAACATGGAACATCAGAAATTAAGGATACGTTTATGACATATCAGCAACCAATCTCAACATCACCCGGACGAAACCACTTGGGACGAGGAGGCGGAAGCGAACTGCACCAAAGCCGAAGGGCGTCCAAAGTGACATGGCAGCCTAGAGGTTGATGAAGACCTTGGAATTTCGGACCTTAGTCACTGTCACCGACGCGAGTGTCTAGAGGAGTCGCCTTTCGACCATGAGCAACACCGGCGAAGAAGATGTAGTCTCATGAACCTCCAAAGAGAAGCATCTCTGCTCCCTCACAACAGACTCGGCCACCAGCAACCGCAGGCATCGAGGTTCCATTTTCCCTCACCCCCACGATGAGTAATATAGAGCACGCTTGATCCTCAACCACTATAGTCAAATTTGCCAAGAGTGACCTTATTTACGGAGATGCAGACAGGGACCACACTCTCCGCCTCCGGCTCCGATCGATGAAGCTCCACGGGGAGAGGAGAAACCGTCAGGGCGTAGCAGATCTGGCCTAGAAGACTTGCAGCTATACTCCAAACTAAGAAACAACTGAAAACCATAAATACATGAGGTAAACCTACAACTACTATGCACATGGGGCTTTGGTGCCTCTCCTCTGCCAACTCCGGCCAGCTGCGCCATCGGGGAGGGCTCGGGATCGGCCCAGCCTCACACGGGAGACTCTCAAGGAAAGTGGAGGCGGAGACTAAGAGAAAGAAAAGGGTATAGGGGCAACGTAGTCAGGGCCAGGATGGAACTTGGTAGTGTTGGTTGTAATTTGGAGGTGGTGCACACGATTTTTCTTTTACCTGATGTAGTTAGATGCTATTGCTGAACATTTTATTGTTGCTTATTATCCTTATTAAGTGAATCAAAAAAAAGGCTTAGAGCATCTCTAGCAGAGCCCTTGTCCCGTGGAACTGTAGACGCGAGATAAGGGTTGTGGAAAGCGCGTTCTGCAGGTTGAAAACTGTTGCGTTGTAGCAGTCCCCGTAAACCCGACCGGTAAAACAAATATTCTGTTTTACCGGTCGGGTTTATGGGGACTGCTATGGCACAACAACTTTCAACCCGTAAAAACCAGCTTTCCGCTATGGCACCACATATACATCATTTCAAACATAAATATCACAGCACAAATATAAATATCAAGAACATTTCGATTATTACGTCAAATAAAGTATCAAATTACACATGAATAAGTTCAAATGGTTCAATTATTACAACAAATATGAGATCAAATAAATGTTTCAAATCACACAAGAATGAGATCAAATGAATAAACAATGAAAAATTATTCTCCATGTAAACTCCATATGTGATCAATGAGATCTCTCTGAAGCTGGATGTGGGTGCCGACATCCTCGATCTCCCGGTATGTATGAAGGAATACTTGGAACGATCTGCGTCTCTAGCAGGTTTCACTCGGCTACCAACATTGTCGTAGGACAACTCGAAGTTCAAGCCTTTCTCATCTCTGATGATCATGTTGTGTAGAATGAAACAACATGTCATTATGTCTCCGAGGGATTTCTTGTCCCAGAAACGAGTTGTACCTCGAACAATGGCTAATCTAGATTGCAAAATACCAAACGCTCTCTCAATGTCCTTTCGGCAAGCCTCTTGTTGCTTTTTAAACTCAGATTCTTTTCTATTGCAGGGTTTTTATATGGTCTTCACAAAGGTTAACCAAGCCGGATAAATACCATCTGCAAAATAGTACCCTTTCGTGTTGGGATGCCCATTGACTGTATAGTTGTAAGCAGGGGCATCACTATTAGCAACCCTCTTGAATACATGAGAGCGGTGCAATACATTGATATCATTCAGAGTACCGGGCAAACCAAAGAAGCAATGCCATATATACAAATTTTGTGATGCAACTGTTGGAGATTGCCCGAGAGGCAATCATAGAGATGTTGATATATCTATGTATCCATGATTTGTAATAATGTGCCTTGAATAATATCTTTTTATTTATTGGTAAGTATGTGACTTGTTTGTGAAACTCTTTACTTACATGGGTTATTCTAAATATGTCCCTAGTCGGAGTTCATGTGAGGACACACATGAACATTGGACTAGCACATGTATTGGTTGATGGCTATGTTTCGCAAGTCATAGACATGGTGATATCAAACTAGTAATGTGAACTCATCTTATGAACATGGTGTTGGACTGACCCAGCTTGAGACATTACAACAATGTTAATAGTTCTCTCTCTACACGTTGTGCTTGCTTTGTCCTTAGACCTGAGATTGTCGCATGTTCTTGAGATGTGAATCGACCTACTTTGGGACTTGATGGAGGGATGATAACCCGGTAGGCTAACGCCAAGGAGTAACTCGGCCCAAAGGACGCTGCGCAAGACCCGGCTTAGTATAAAGAAGCTTCTAGAAGGCCCAGGAACGAAGGCCTCGTAACCCGGATTGTGGGTTCCGGTAAGGAAGTTTAGGGTTTGTAAGCAGTGTCCGGGTAGGATTCAGAGTGCGCCTTGGAGAGTAAGCCAGGGGGTCCGGATGTTATATAAGCCGGTCCCTCGGTTAGGGTTGGACAAGCTTTTACGTGAGCAAGAACCTGGTCGCTAGATCGAGAGATTTCGAGTATCTATTGTAACACCAGTATCGAGCTAATATATTTAGATCGTAGACTCGGCGACTTGATTGCCGGTTACCAGATCGCATATCACCATGGTTTCCTTCGAGCTAAACCCTCTCCCAAACACTCGAGTCGATTTTCCCCAAGACAAGTTACCCCCGGTAACGTCTGCCGTGATTATTCCACGATAGTTGGCGCCCACCGTGGGGCCTACGTCCAAGGGTGTTTACATCACGGGAGAAGCTCGGGAGAACATGAAGAACCTCGTCGTCGGCGAGATCTACACCAACCCCGAAGGAGAGAAGATGGTGGACGATTTTGGCTGGGGGCCAGAGTCGGATCTGCTCGAATCCGGATCTGTCGTGACAATCGGCCGGATCAACGTCTTCATTGGCATGGTACGTACGTCCGATTTAGCCCCTGACGATTTTGGATTTGATTCTGTGTCAGGGGAGGCCACCTGCGTTCAGTCTGATGGGGAGGAATCAGTCGGGACGATAGATCCGGCAGAAGAGCCCACCACGAAGAGGGAACAGCCGGAGGAGCCGGCATGGACCCCGCGTGGCCGGGTTATGAGAGAAGATGACACCGAGTCTATCCTGCACCTGCTGGAGGACCGGTACGAGAAAGACAGCGACGATGAGGAAGAATACGAATCTGCGCCAAGCATTGTGCGCCAGGTCGCGGTTTACACGGCCCCCGCAACCAATCTTAATCAGGGGAACGTGACCGCGGCCGCTGTCGGGACAACACAAGCATTGGCCCAACAGCAAAATCCGGTTGACGGAAACCCGGTCTTAACCCGGGTCGACGGAGAATCGGCGTCAGTTACCAGCCATGCGGCGGATAGCGAGTTGCAGGCAAACATGTTCGGATATCTGGCAAACCGGACACCAGGGGCGGGTCCTTCAAATCCGCAACACCCGGCCCTGTTCAACAACAACCTGATCATAGATCCCACCGTTCTAGCCACAGTCATAACCCCGGAAAACGCGGCGGAACGTGTTAGGGATCTGGATGTAGCCCGTCGTGTATTGGAACAACAGAGAAGGCAAGTAGAAGCAGAAAAACAAGGGGTAGCTGCGCGCCAGCGCGATCTAGATGCATTGGAGAACCGGCTCCGAGAAGAGACAACCAGGGTGCGCCAAAGGAACCAGACCAGATTACCAGCAACGGGTGGAGTTATAAACCCGGCCACACTATTCATCACACCTCAGGACCAACCGATTCCAGCGGCGAACCAAGGAACTGTACATCAACCTGCAACTGGAGGAGCACAACCGGTAAACACGCAGGCCGGGTTACCCATATTACAGACTGGAGTTACTACCGGCAATACATTACCACCACCACCACCACCATCGCGGTTTCGCACGCCAGCAGGTCATTACAACAACCCCATGGATAATGTGTATGCTGCATCGTTAGCATTGAATCAGATCCCCGTAAGAGAGTCACCCCATGCGCAGCAGACCCGACGGGCGATCGATTTATTGCACACGGCAGTGGCACAACAACTTAATTACCCGGACAACAGAAGTGGAATGCATGGGACACCGTATATCAGCCAGCAACGAGCCAATACCGGCAATATTCAGACAAGCTCAGCGCGACGGAGGGCAGAGCAGCAGCAAATGCCGCCTCCTCCCTGCGTTCAAGCAGTACCAGCGGCATCAGCAGCGCAAGCTATTGTGGATAGTTCCAGAGCGAGGAGAGCCGCGGCCGGGTCTGCGGTGCATGGACCAGCAGCAGTGCCACGTCCAGCCGCGCCCCCCGCAGGATCACATGTTTCCCGAGTGAGGCCAGTACCGACTAATCTCGCTGGGCCTAAGTGTATGTCGGATAACATTAGAGCTGAGCCTTACCCGGATAAATTCAAGGAACCGGGTAAAGTAGTGAATTATGAGCCGACTATGGATCCGGAAACATGGTTGAGCAGCTATGAGATGGCAATGTTGATTCGCAACGCAACTGAAAATCTTCAAGCCAAGTTCATGTACTTAATGATGTCAGAAGGAGCAGCAAAGTTATGGTTCAATAATCTACCGGAGGGATCCATCAAGTCATGGGAGGAGTTGAAAACTGCGTTTATCAAGCACTTTCATGGGACGTGCAGAAAGCTATTTACTATTGATGACCTAGAGCGGTGTGTCCAGAAGAAGGGAGAATCGGCGCGCAGTTGGGTGCGCCGAGTCATGGAGATACTTCACTCATCTACAGATATTCAGCCCAAGGATGCGTTACAAGCGATGGCAAAGACGTGCAAATACATACCTTTAGTGCAAAAGTTAACTCGCATGAAATCTAGTCGAAATGCTTCAGAGGTTACGATGGGAGAACTAATGGATGCATGCAACAAGCACGCTGCAACAGATACTACAGAAGAGGATGTCGATGACAAGAAAGCAAAAGCAAACACAAGCAACAATGGAAGAACCGGCAATGGATCAACGCCGGGTAACAATGGAGGTAACAATGGGAACAACTAGAATAAGCGCCCGTTTGAGGGAAGCTCCGAGTTTGTCGCCAGCACAGAAGCCGGGTCTTCGAGACCTAGGGCGGAAGGAAACTTCAATGGAGGAAACCAGATCGGAGGAAACTATCAAGGACCGCCAAGGCCGGGTAACAATTGGGATATCTTCAGGATGGCGTGCCCAAAGCACAACAGAAACGGTAGGCCGGCTAACCATTCATTGGAGCAGTGTGCGGACCTACAGAGATGGAAAAACGAGGAAATAAACAAGGCTATGCGAGGTGCAGGTCGGGGAGGAGGACCGGGTCCGGGTGGAAACCCAGGCCACGGCCCACCCCCAGCCGGCAACCCGGCAGGCGGAAATCCGGGTAATAACCAGGGGGAGCTGGAGGTTTCCAGGCCAACCCCAAGCAGTTGGGACAATACCACGTACATACTACAGGAATTTCCAACAAGGATAAAAAGATACTGAAAAAGGTGGTAAACTCAGTTGCCTCGGCCGTTCCGAGATACCTGAGTTGGTCAGAGCAGGACGTAACATGGAGCAGAAGGGATCACCCGGAAAGGATAGAACACCTGGTAGTCTTAGCATTGGTGGTTGCGCCGCAGGTTAATGGTTATGAGTTGAAAAAGGTCTTAATGGATGGCGGCAGTAGCATCAACATCTTATATTGGGAAACCTTTCTACGCATGGGTCTCAAGGAATCCCAGCTACAGAAGAGTTCGACAGTTTTTCACGGGATAGTACCGGGTCACTCAGCGTGCCCCGAGGGAAAAATCACACTGGAGGTAGCTTTTGGAGAATCGAAGGACAAATTCCGGGTTGAGTGGCTCACTTTCGAGGTGGTCAAGTTGCGCAGCCCTTATCATGCGCTATTCGGAAGGCCGGCTTACGCTAAGTTCATGGCCAGGCCATGTTATGTGTATCTACAGCTAAAAATCCCGGGTCCAAAGCAGACCATCACTATACATGGGAATCGGGATATAGCGGCTGAGTGCGATGAAGGAGATGCAGCAATGGCTGAACAAGCCTGCAGGAAAGAGGAACTCAAGTATTACCGTTCTCAAGTAGACCCGGATGACAGAACAACGTTAAAAAGGCCGAATACTGAAGATGAGAGAGCGAAGTTCAAGGCAGCGCAGGACACCAAGATGGTGGCTTTTGTCGAGGGTGATCCCTCCAAGAAATTTGCTATAGGATCTAACTTGGACAGCGAGCAGGAGAAAGCACTTGTGGAGTTCATTCGTTCGAATCAGGATGTGTTCGCCTGGACACCCAGCGACATGCCGGGTATCCCTACAGAGCTGACAGAGCACAGTTTGCACGTTGATCCCAAGTCCAGGCCTGTGAAGCAGGGCTTGAGAAAAATGAATGAAGAAAGAAGGAAGGCTATAGGAGAAGAAATCGCACGGCTGCTTACAGCCGGCTTTATCATGGAAGTATTTCACCCGGACTGGTTCGCAAACCCGGTTCTCGTGATGAAAAAGACCAATGAGTGGAGAATGTGCATCGATTATACAAGTCTCAACAAGCATTGCCCAAAGGATCCGTTTGCGCTACCAAGGATAGATCAGATCATAGACGCAGTAGCTGGAAGTGACCTATTATGTTTCCTGGACGCATATTCCGGGTATCATCAGATCAAGCTCAAGAAGGAAGATTGGGACAAAACATCGTTTATAACCCCTTTTGGGGCCTTCTTCTACAAGACCATGACGTTTGGATTGAAGAACGCTGGCGCAACCTATCAACGGTGTATTCAGAAGTGCTTTGAGGACCAAATTGGACGCAATGTTCACGCATACGTGGATGATGTGGTGATCAAGACCAGGAAAGTGGAGACATTTATCGATGACCTAAAGGAAACGTTCAAGAACCTGAGAAGGTACCAGATGAAACTTAACCCAACAAAGTGTGTCTTTGGAGTCCCAGCCGGGAAATTACTTGGCTTTATCGTTTCTAAGAGAGGAATTGAGGCAAATCCGGATAAAATCAAAGCTATCCAAAGTCTGAAAAAGCCGGAAAATTTGAAGCATGTTCAGAAGCTCACAGGGTGCATAGCAGCGCTCAGCCGTTTTATATCCAGACTCGGAGAAAAGGCAATACCATTGTACCAGCTCTTGAAGAAATCGGATAAATTCGTATGGGATCAAGAGGAGGACGAGGCGTTCGAAGCACTGAAGAAGCAGTTATCTGAGGCACCAGTCCTAGCAGCCCCGGGTCCTAAAGAGCCCATGTTATTATACGTTGCGGCCGGGCCCCGGGCGGTTAGCGTAGTGGTTGTCGTCGAGCGTAAGGAGGATGGGAAAGATCACCCGGTCCAGAGGCCGGTTTATTATGTCAGCGAGGTATTATCAGAGGCAAAACAGCGGTACCCACATTGGGAAAAGCTAGTTTTCGGGGTCTTCATGGCCAGCCGGAAACTGAAGCCGTATTTTTAGGAACAGCCCATAACAGTGGTTAGCTCTATACAAATGTCGGATATCATCAGAAACTCGGATGCAACAGGTAGAATAGCTAAGTGGGCGATCGAGATGGGAGATTATCACATCAACTACGAGCCCAGGTCAGCAATCAAATCTCAAGCTCTGGTTGATTTCATTAACGATTGGACTCACACAGGCATGCCCACCATGGCTCCAAATTCCGAGTCTTGGATAATGCACTTCGATGGTTCCAAGCAATACGAGGGATCAGGGGCTGGAGTGGTGCTAACATCACCCAAAGGAGACAAGTTAAGTTACGTGTTGCAGATTCATTTTGATTGTTCCAATAATGTGGCCGAGTATGAGGCCCTATTGCACGGCTTAAAGGTAGCCAAGGAAATGAACATTAAGAGGATACGATGCTTTGGAGATTCGGACCTTGTGGTACAACAGGTCTCAGGAACTTGGGATAGAAAAGACGCAACTATGGCAGCATACCACAGAGAGGTGGACAGGGTTGCCGGATGTTTTTCCGGGTATGAGGTGGAGCACATAGACAGAAGAAAAAACGAGGCAGCAGACGCACTCGCCAGACTCGGCTCGCGCAGAGAGCCGGTTCCACCTAATGTTTTCCTGGATGAGCTATGGCGACCATCAGTTAAAACCGAGTCTGAACTGGCAAATCAAGACCCGGATTTGGAGCTCGTGGCCACAGTACATGCTGTTCCCGAGTGGACAGAGCCGTTCTTGGCCTACCTATCACGGGGCGAGTTACCACAGCAGGAGGTATTAGCAAGACAAATTCTGAGGCGAGCAAAAGGATATTCTATCATCAATGGGGAATTGTACAAAAGAAGTGCAGCAGGAGTCTTTTTGCGCTGTGTAGCACCAGAAGAAGGCCGACAGATCCTTAAGGATATCCATGAAGGTGATTGTGGGCATCACGCATCCACAAGATCCCTTGTGGCCAAAGCTTATCGACATTGTTTCTTCTGGCTCACGGCCCTAGCAGACGCGGAACGCTTGGTGGCAAGGTGTGACGGATGTCAAAGGTACGCTCGCCAAACCCATGTGCCGGCTATGGAATTACGGACTATCCCGCTAACTTGGCCGTTTGCGGTTTGGGGTATGGACATGGTTGGCCCCTTCCACATGTCACCTTGCAAAAAGACACATCTCTTAGTGGCTGTTGATAAGTTTACAAAGTGGGTTGAGGTCATGCCAGTCACCAATTGTGAGGCAATTACAGCAGTCAAGTTCCTGAAAAGGATTATCTATCGGTTCGGATATCCCCACAGCATAATTACCGACAATGGAACTAACATGTCCCTTGGCGAGATGGAGAAGTTTTGTGGAAACAGTGGCATCCGTTTGGACATAGCCTCAGTGGCCCACCCACAGGCTAATGGACAAGTGGAAAGAGCAAATCAGGAATTGCTTCGTGGATTAAAGCCACGGTTACGAGTCCCGTGTATCAGAGCTGCTGGTGCATGGGTCGAGGAGTTACCTTCAGTGGTTTGGGGTATCAACACCACACCTAACAGATCTACCCAGATGACACCGTTTTTTATGGTTTATGGTGCAGAAGCAGTATTGCCGAGTGATATTATCCATGACTCGCCTCGAGTATCGGCTTACATCGATGTGGAGAACGAGAAGACCCGGCAAGACGCCGTGGATATGCTAGAAGAAGAAAGGGAACAAGCTTTGGAGAGATCAGCCATATATCAGCAGGATTTGCGGAGATATCACAGCCGGCGTGTAAAAACCCGGGTCTTCCAGGAAGGAGACCTGGTTCTGCGCCTGGTGCAATCGAAGGAAGGAAAACACAAGTTATCACCGCCATGGGAAGGACCGTTCATCATAAGCCGGAATCTGCACAATGGATCATATTACTTGGTAGATGCAAGGGAAGAGTCGGCTACGGTTAATGACACCGCTCATACCACTTCATCTATGCAAGAGAAAGAAAGACCATGGAACGTGGCTCAGTTGCGTCCCTACTATACCTAGCATAGCCTAGATTCATAAAGTGGAATTACACGATGTAACAGGCAGCAGGTTTCAGACGCACTCTTTTCCTATCCAGGGTACCTAAGGGGACTGGAGGGTTTTTAATGAGGCGGCCTGCTGACCTAACTTTTCTCATATCAATAAAGAGATGGTTAAACAATATATTATTTCCTTTTCATGTGTCTTCATCACTTTTTATCTCTGTTATACTTTTTATCTTTCTTCCAGGTAAGTATTGTTTACTGTTTTCTTTAGCAGTTTGTGTATATTTAGGTCTTGGGGGCTGATTGCTTGAATAGCACAGTTATAAACTCAAAGACCCGGCCATGATGCCTATGAGTTATAAGGGCCGATTACTCGCAAACGAGTACGGCTGCAAGCTTATAACCGGACAAAGGAGCCAAACTTTCTTGACTTTTCTTACTTAAGCTCGATGTGACTCGCATTAAAGTGGCATGATTTGCTCGCATACGATCACAATCAGTCATGATGCCCAATAGGACTTGCCTGACCCTGTCTTCGTATAGATGTAGCAACATGATTATCCACGCGAAAGCCGGCTTACAGTACAAGAGAGCCAAAAGGGTCATCTAAACCACAAGTTATGCAGAGTACAGGGTTAATAACCGAAAACTCACTGTTTATTAAGCATAACTTCAAAACCTATGTGAAACGGCTCTAGGTTTTGGGCTTTGGCAAAGACAATTTGTTCTATTTGAAAGACCTAACACCCTAGACTCGGAAGTTCGGGCCTTGGGGACTGGGGATATTTAAAAAAGAAACAAATTATCTAGCTATTAAGCTCAAAAACCCAAAAATACGAGTCTTGGGGACTTGGGGACTTAGAGAAAAGTCCACCTGTCGAAACCCACGAGACCCAGAAACCGAGTCTCACAAAAGGAACCATAAAGTAAGTCGGAATATCAAGAATAAATGATCTCAAAGGCAGATAAATATCAAAATCATCCAAAGGCCAGAAGAGCCACGAGATATATCAAGGCATTAAAGTGCATTACAAGTCTCGATACTAGTATCAAAGGGGCACAGGCGCACCGTCAAAAGTAATTGTTCAAAGGGCCCATTGGCCGACTGACGCATAGGAAATGACAGCGGATCGACAAGATCACTTAGCATCCTGGGTCGAAGCATCCATCTTGTCCTTGCCCTTGCCACCCGGGTCCTGGCCAGTAGCCTTCCCAGCATCGTTACCCGGATGAGCAGCATCAGGACGAAGAGGAGGGCGGCTAGCCGGTGTAGAGGAGGAGGGCGTCGACTTAAAGTCGGCTTCCCTCTTTGCAGCTTCCTCCCTCTTCCTGGCTAAGTCAGCATTCCACTTCTCCAGAATATCGAAGGGTAAAGGCATATCTTCCTTCACAGGTTTACCCTTGGCGTCGTATGAAGTCACGAAGTTACTTAGATCCAGAGAATCGGCAATTGTAGTCGCTGAGTGACGCACTTCGCTCTGCACAGCCTTGAAATCCTTGATGCCAAATCTAGAACCGTCAGCCTTGAATTCTGGAAACCCGGCCACCATCTTTGCCGGATCAAGCTTTGGAAAGTAGGCTTTAGCCATCATTAGCCCCCGAGCCATCCCAACCCGGCATGCCGAGCGTTTCCAGAGCTCAATCCATGCGGGTACAGTGGAACACGCATGGATCAAAGTTTCCGTACCCGGATAGCCATCGGTTGGCCACTGTATGGTGTCCAGGATCCATTTAGTGCCGGCGCAGAATCTCCGGAGCACATTCTTCAAGTTTTTTACCTTCTGGATGTCATCCTCTTCTGAGGGCGCAAGGTTAGCACCTACAATATAAATAACATGGGTTATATCAAAGCATCACGAGTATCATAGATCAAGAAAACAAAAAACCAAGACACGAACCAGTCAGTAACAAAATCTCACCAAGGAGGACACGATAAGCGTCGGCAACTTGAGCCGATAGTTTCTTCAGCGCAGCTTGAGCAGTGGTGTATTTCTCTTTGTATTCCGTGACATCTTTTTCCAAGTTTTCCACCTCAACCTCAAGTGCTTTTCTTAGCTTTACCTCGGCGTCCAGGAGTTGATTGGTCTTGGCCAAAATTTCCTCGGACCGGCTCTCCTGCGCCTAAAAGGAATGGAAAGTTAGACGCCAGTCGGATATCATAATCAGCTGAGTATTAAACGGAGTACCGAGTGTAACTCCGACAAGTTATACTCGGAACTTGGGGACTAGATGGATAACATGAGATATCAATTAGTATTACCCGGTGTTCAGCGGCCATGCGCTCTAGTATAGTGTTCTCCGTGGCCTTCATGGCAAGGAGGGTGCTCATCATTTGGTCGAAGGAGTGATTGTCCGAGTTGGAAGACCCGGGATCTTGGCAACCCGGAGTCGTAGACTTTTCCTTGGCAGGGGAAGGCATCCGAGTCGTACGAGTATCGGAGTTCGGTTCGCCTCCCCCCTACCAAGGACTGTGGCCTCTTCCTCCTCGCAGGCGTGCGAGGCTATAGGATACTCGGCTTCTTGACCAGCAGGATCCTTCGGTGGCGCTTGCCGTCCTTCCTCGCCGCCAGCCGCCGCAGTCATATTATCAATCGGGTTCTCCTTACCCGGATCTTCGGTTTCCATGTTTTCTTGGTCACTGATAGTCACCGTGGCTCTGTGGATGATATAGATCAGCAGTTAGCATGTAACTGGAGAAAATTATGGAAAGGCAGGAGAAGAGCCGTACCCGGGGTTCACCATGAAGTCCGAGGGGAACTCGCTGCTAGACCCGGACGAAGCTGAAAAACATTGAGAAAGTAAGATATGGAATTGACCTGCTAAGGGGTGACTCGGAAAAGGAAAAACCTTGATATCTGGGAAGAGATTGAAAAATACCAGTGCGTCGAGCCGAGGATGACGGAATACCCGGGTTAAGTGTGGATTCACCCGGGAAGTTCCGGGTCACTCTGCGCTTGGTCGTGGGTTGATCCTTCAAGTACGGCCAGTCGGATAATTCTTGGTTTAGCTCGCACATGTTAGCAAAGGAGTATGGTTTAGAAGCAAGGGAGCGGTATGGAACCTTGAAGACGACCCCGCGGGCTTTCCTCTTGGTCCCGTCTTCGGCTTCGGGCTCGATTTCGCCTTTGTCGCTCTCGGTTTCTTCCGAGTCCCTCTGGTCGTCGTTGTCACCCTTGTCATCCACCCCTGAAAGGCGTATGCGTATAATTGGAAAAAAGAAAGCAAAGTGATAAAGGTTGGGGTGATTGGAATCCGGGTGGTACCTTCGTCTGTATCGACCGGTTCCTCCTCTTCTTCCTCCGGGTTACCCGAGTTGGGAGGGGTCTCGATACTCCAGAAAATGTTATCGGCCTGAAATAAAAGCATGAAAATGGGAGTTAGTGTTTGTATCAAGTCAAAGTATAAGAAAGTGTATAAGTGTCGGATTTTACCGCTGGAACCGGGTTATCCCGGGTAAACGGGGCTAACCCAGCTATGCTCTTTATCACCTCCAGCTTCTCGGTTAGGAAGCTCTTGATGGTTTTATTGGTATCACCCGCCGGATAGTTCTTTGAGGAGTAACGAAGCGCGTCCGTAACGTGCCCCGAATATTCGCACATCAGTTTTGGGCGAATAGAATTGGGCTGGATGCGGAATTCTACCCAAGTCTCGACTAGGTTGAGCCCAGTGAGACCGTGGGAGAAAAGAACGGCTATTTTCGAGAGGAGGGGCTGGATTGCTTCCCTGTCCGACTCAGGGGCGAAGGCATTGAAAGTGTCGGAGATATCTAGGAGACCCTCCGAGTAACCCGGCAGTTTCCTCTCGCCGGGTGGGGAGGTGTCTCGACAGTAGAAGAAGGACAATTGCCAATGCTTAACATGAGAATTTAAATTAAGAGTCGGCATCGGCGAGTTCTTGCGGCGCTGGATAGAAACCCCGCCGCAAGTTAAGAGCGCCCCGTCACCGCTTTCGCGGCACGGTTTGCACTGGAAAAGTTCAATGAAAAGAGCCAGATTTGGCGAAATGCACAAATAAGACTCGCAAAGCACGATGAAATGGGTAATGTTCAACATAGAGTTAGGCCCTATGTCGAACACCCGGAGGCCATAATGGTTCAAGACCTCGCGGAAAAAAGGGTGACCCGGAGGGCGAAACCCCCGGGTCACGTGCTCAACAAAGCAGATTACCTCGTCGGCATTTGGCGTGGGCCGGGTCTCATCACCCGGCACTCTCCAGTGGATATCTTCCTGAGGGGGGAGGACCCCTAACTCGGCCAGCTCCTCCAGCTTGGCCTTGGTGACGGTGGATCGCGCCCAGTTGACGGATATCGATTGGGTCATCCTAGTTTTAGCCGGTTGCTTCCCTTGCTTCTTGGGAGCCATGGGTTCAGTCTGCAAAACATGAGACAAAAAGGTACAAGATATAAGACTCGGAAATCATGAGTTATCCGGGTATACGCAAGCAGTGTCAGTAAGAGGCATGGGAACTATGAATTGTCCGGGTATTACTGGACGGAGCGAAAGTTACAGGTTATCCGAGTATCGAGTAGCAGTACAGAAAATAAGGGACATCTACGTGTTGGCAAGCATTCATAATAAAAGGTTGATTGCCTATGTATCTAGTGCAGGTAAAAGAACCGGAAGAAGTGGATTTTCCGGGTATCAATGACAGCCGCGGAAAATTTGGGCGAAATGAATCTAGATTGGAAAATTTGCGGACGATTCTGCGGAGAAATTGATGATTAACAGTGATAGGGGAGTGATGTGTGACCATCTATCAAGCTATTGGACGAGCTAGCGTGGAACTATGCGACCTAATCCGGTGCGGAACAAGAAATGGCTCGCGGTTGACCTAGATCTAATCTAGGTCAAGTAGAGAAATTGCGAGATTGAATCAAGGGAGCAAGAAGCTTACCGGAACGGATTGAAGCAGAGCGAGACGGTGGCAAATGGCGCAGTCCTGATGCCCCTTTGCGATTCCTGGTGGACAGATCGGGGGCGCGGCGGCGGAGCTTGGCGGCGGCGTGGAGCGGATCGCGGACGAACGCAACCGGCGGCGGCTTTGCTCCGGCGGTGGGCTCGAGGACTCCGTGGCGGTGTTGCGCAAGCGCGAGTGAGAGAGCGCTGGTGAGGAGGGAGAAGATGGAAGGAATGACCGTTGGGGTTAGGTTACCCCTTAGGGTACCTATTTATAGGTACAGGTGGGAAAACCTAGGCCAACGGGCGGGAGCCAAAATTTTCGGGATAAGGGATACCCGTCCGAGATTTTGGGGATAGGCGTTAAGTGCCCGAGAGCAATATCCGGACAAGATAAGAAGGGAATCTTGATGGGGGGATAATAACCCGGTAGGCCAACTCCAAGGTATAACCCGGCCCAAAGGACACAGCGCAGGATCCGGCTAAGGGTAAAGAAACTTCTAGAAGGCCCAAGGTTTATAGGCCTCGTAACCCGGATTGTGGGTTGCAGTAAGGAAAGCTAGGGTTTGTAAGCGGTGTTCGGGTAGGACTCAAGCTGCGCCTTGGAGGGCAAGCCAGGTAGGGGGACGGGTGCTTTATAAACCGGCCCTATGCTTAGCTTTGCAGAGATCCAAGTAGTAATCATATCGCCGAATATCGAGTACCCATTGTACACAAAGAGATCGAGTTAATAAAACGAGATCGGAGACTCGGTGACTTCATCGCCGGCTACCAGATCGAATTCCATCATGTTTTCCTCTGAGCTAAATCCTCTCCCAAACGCCTGTGTCGACTTGCCCCAAGATCAGTTACCCCTGGTAACGTCTGCCGTGATCATCCCACGACAGTTGGCGCCCACCGTGGGGCCTGCGTCCAAAGGTGTTTACATCACGGGAGAAGCTCGGAAAAGCATGAGGAACCTCGTCGTCGGAGAGATCTACGACAATCACAAAGGAGAGAAGGTGCTGGACGACTCCGGCTGGGGGCCAGAATCGGATCGCCTCGAATCCGGATCTGTCGTGACAATCGGCCGGATCAGCGTCTTCATCGGTATGGTATGTACCTCTGACTCGGCTCCTGATGATGTTGGATCTGATTCCGTGTCAGGGGAGGCTACTTGCGCCCAATCAGATAGAGAAGAATCAGTTGGAGCAACAGACCAGATAGAAGAATCCATCGCGCAGTGGGAACAGCCGGAAGAGCCGGCATGGGCCCCGCGTGACCCGGACGGTGGAAAGGATGATACTAAATCTATTCGGGACCTGCTGGAAGACCGGTATGGAGAAGATAACAGCGGAGAAGAACAGCATGAACTCACAACAAGCGTAATACACCGAGCGGCGGTCTACACGGCTCCCGCAGCCAACCTTAATCAAGGGAACGTGACCACGGCTCCGGTCGGGGCGGCTCAGGCATTGGCACAGCGGCAGGACGCAGCTAACGGAAACCCGATCCCGGCCCGGGTCGACGGAGAGTCGGCATCAGTGACTAGCCGTGCGGCGGATGAGGAGTTGCACGCGAATACGTTCGGATTCCTGGGGAACCGGACGCCGGGGGCGGGTCCTTCAAACCCGCGCCACCCGGCCTTGTTCGACAATAATCTGATCCTAGACCCCACGGTCCTTGCTACGGTTATCACTCCAGAAAACGCAGCTGAACGTGTCAGGGACCTGGATGTGGCCCGCCGCGCGTTGGAACAGCAAAGAAGGCAAGTGGAAGCGGAGAAACAAGGGATGGCTACGCGTCAACGCGAGCTGGATGCATTGGAAACCCGGCTCCGAGAGGAAACATCTAGAGTACACCAGAAACATCAGACTAGACTGCCGGCCACGGGTGGGGTCATTAACCCGGCAGCTTTGTTTATTACGCCTCAGGACCAACCGATCCTAGCGGCAAAGCAGGGAACTGCGCCTCAGCCGGCAACAGCGGAAGCCCACACGGCAAACGTGCGGGCCGGGTTACCCCCACCACGAACCAGAGTCACAACCGGCATCGAGTTGCCACCACAGCCACCGTCACGGTTTCGCACACCAGCAGGCCACTACAACAATCCCATGGACAACGTGTATGCAGCAACGCTTGCATTGAACCAGATCCCGGTAGGAGAATCGCCCCATGCAGAAAGGACCCGGCAAGCGATCGATCTACTGCACACTGCAGTGGCGCAGCAGGCCAATTACCCGGACCACAGAAGCGGGATGCATGGGACGCCATACGCCAGTCAACAACAAGGTAATATCCAAGCAAACTCGGCGCGGCGGAGGGAAGAGCAGCAGCAAATGCAGCCTCCTCCCCGTGTTCCGGCAGCATCGGTGGCGCAGGCCGTTGTGGATAGCTCCAGGGCTCGGAGAGCCGGGGCCGGGTCTGCTGCACATGGGTTGCCTGCAGCACCGCGCCCCGCTGCGCCCCCGGCTGGATCGCACGCTTCCCGAGTAAGGCCAGCCTCAACCATCCTCGCAGGGCCCAAGTGTCTCTCGGATGACATCAGAGCTGAACCTTACCCGGAAAAATTCAAAGAGCCAGGAAAAGTAGTGAATCATGAACCGACCATGGATCCGGAAACGTGGTTGAGTATTTATGAGATGGCAATGTCAATCCGCAATGCGTACGAGAATCTTCAAGCCAAGTTCATGTACTTGATGATGTCAGAAGGAGCAGCAAAGTTATGGTTCACCAACCTGCCAGAAAAATCGATCAAGTCCTGGGAAGAACTGAAGACCGCGTTCGTCAAGCACTTTCATGGAACGTGCAGAAAGATATTTACTATTGATGATCTAGAGCGATGCGTTCAGAAGAAGGGAGAATCAGCACGCAGTTGGGTACGCCGGGTTATGGAGATACTTCACTCATCCACAGATATTCAGCCCAAAGATGCGCTACAAGCTATGGCAAAAACATGCAAGTATATTCCTTTAGTGCAGAAGTTAACTCGCATGAAGTCCAGTAGGAATGCATCGGAGGTTACGATGGGAGAATTAATGGATGCGTGCAACAAACACGCCGCAACAGACACTACAGAGGAGGAAGTTGACGACAAGAAAGCGAAGGTGAATACCAGTAATAGTGGAAGAACCGGCAATGGATCGGCACCGAGTAATAACGGAAATAGTCAGAACAAGCGCCCATTTGAAGGAGGTTCCGAGTTTGTAGCTAATACTGAAGCCGGGTCTTCGAGACCCAGATCCGAAGGGAATTTTAATACCGGAAATCATAATGGAGGACACTATCAGGGACCTCCGAGGCCAGGCAACAGTTGGGATATATTCAGGATGGCGTGCCCGAAGTACAGCAGGAACGGCAAGCCGGCTAATCACTCCTTGGAGCAATGCACCGACTTACAGAGGTGGAAGAACGAGGAAGTAAACAGAGCCATGCGAGGGGCGGGTCGGGGAGGAGGCCCGGGTCCAGGTGGAAATTTGGGCAACGGTCCACCCCCAGCCGGTAACCCGGCAGCAGGAAATCCGGGCAACAATCAAGGGGGAGCGGGAGGTTTCCAGGCTAACCCCAAACAGTTGGGTCAGTATCATGTGCATACTACGGGAGGCTCTAACAAGGACAAAAAGATGCTAAAGCAGGCAGTTAACTCAGTTTCTTCTGCTGTTCCGAGGTATTTGAGATGGTCAGAACAGGAGGTAACATGGAGCAGGAGGGATCACCCGGATAGAGTGGATCACCCGGGAGTCTTAGCATTGGTAGTGGCACCACAGGTCAATGGGTATGAGCTGAAAAAAGTCTTGATGGACGGAGGGAGCAGCATCAATATCCTGTACTGGGAAACTTTCCTACGCATGGGTCTAAAGGAATCTCAGCTACAAAAAAGTACAACAGTTTTTCACGGGATAGTGCTGGGTCATTCAGCGTGCCCTGAAGGAAAAATTGCGTTGGAGGTAGCCTTTGGGGAATCAAAGGACAATTATCGAGTTGAGTGGCTTACTTTTGAGGTGGTTAAGTTGCGCAGTCCTTATCACGCATTGTTTGGAAGACCGGCTTATGCAAAATTCATGGCAAGGCCGTGCTATGTGTATCTACAGCTGAAAATTCCGGGTCCTAAGAAGACCATTACCATACATGGAAATCGAGATATAGCGGCCGAGTGCGATGAAGGAGATGCAGCAATGGCTGAGCAAGCCTGTAGGAAAGAGGAACTCAGGCATTACCGATCTCAAGCGGACCTGGAGGAAAGGGCAACTTCAAAAAGGCCGAGCTCTGAGGAAGAAAAAGCAAAACCCAGGGCAGAGCAAGATGCTAAGATGGTGGCTTTCATCAGGAACGATCCCTCCAAATTGTCTGGCATAGAAGGGGAAATCACATCGTCGTCTACGGCTAGCAGCGCTGCGATAACGACACACCCGGATTGGCTAGCAAACTCGGCACTCGTCATGAAAGGATCTAACAAGTGGAGAATGTGCGTCGGTCGCGCCAGCCCGGGACCGATTGTCGAAAAGAACTAGACAGTGTAACGGGCAGCAGGTTTCAGACGCGCTCTTTTCCTACCCAGGGTACCTAAGGGGACTGGAAGGTTTTTAATGAGGCGGCTTGCTGACCCAAACTTTATCGTATCAATAAAAAGAGATGGTTTTCAAGTATTGTCATGGTCTTTGCTTCGATTACAGGTAAGTGGTACTTGTTATTATCAATACATCAGTATCATCAAAATACATCGCACATACATAGGTCTTTGGGGGCTGAGCTGCTTAAATAGCAGTCACGAACCCAAATACCCGGCCTTGATGCCTATGAGTTATGAGGGCCGATTACTCGCAAGACGAGGCAATCTTATAACCGGACGAAGGAGCCAAATTTCTTGGTTATTCTTACTTAAGCTCGATGTGACTCGCACTAAAGTGGCATGATTTGTTCGCTTACGATTACAATCAACCACGCAGCCCAATGGGATTTGCTTGACCCTGTTTTTCGTATAGATGTAACAGCATGGTATCCACGCGAAAGCCGGCTTACAGTACAAGATAATCAAAAGGGTCATCTAAACCACAAGTCTATGCAGAGTACAAGGCTAATAGCCGGAAACTCAACGAGTATTAAGCATGACTTCAGTATTTACGCAAACGGCTATCGGTTTCCGGCTTGGTAAAGAGCAATTCGTCCTCTGAGAAAGGCCACACCCCCCTGGCTCGTACTTTGGGTCATGGGGACTGGGGACTTCGAAACAGAAACAAACTGTTTAGCTATCGAAGCTCGAGAGACCCTAGCTTCCGAGTCTTGGGGACTTAAAGAAAAGTCCACTTATCAAAACCCGTGATGCTCGGAAAACCGAGTCTCGCAAAGGGAATCAACAAATAGTTGGGTATCGAGAATAAGTTTAAAGAATAAGACAAGTGTCAAGACTATCAAAAGCCGGGGGAGGCACAAATATATTCCGAACCAAAAGTACGTTACAAGTGATGGTACCAATATCAAGGGTGCACAGACGCACCATCAAAATCATATTAGTTTTAAAAACACAAAAGTACCAGGTAACGCTCTACTCGGTATCCTGAGAGCGGTCTTCCGGGTCTTGGTCCTGGATCTGCTCCTTAGCCTTTCCAGCAGCATTACCCGGACTTTCCGCGTCAGGACGGATAGGTGGAGGGACAGCTGGCGTAGAGGTACACGGCCGTAATCTTAGCTCGGCCTCTCTCTTAGCAGCTTCTTCTTTTCTCCTGGCCAGATCAGTCGCCCATTTTTCCAACATATCAAAGGGAGGGGGTGCCTCTTCCAATATGATTTTTCCTCCAGCATCGTATGAGCTCATGATTGTGTCCAGGTCCATCTTATCGGCCAAAGCGGTGGCCGAGGGGCGTACTGCGGATTGTATGGCCTTGAAGTCCTTGGGTGTAAACTTGGAGCCATCAGCCTTTAATTCTGGAAACCCGGATACTACCTTTGCCGGGTCAAGCTTAGGAAAGTAAGCCTTCGCCAGCGTCAAGGCCCGGGTCATACCGATCCGGCAGGACGAGCGCTTCCATATCTCAATCCATCCAGGCACCGTTGAGCAAGCTTGCACAAGATTCTCTTCACCCGGGTATACCTCGGAAGGCCACTTCACAGCGTCCAATATAAGCTTTGTGCCGGCGAAAAAGGTCCGGAGCACAGTCTTCAATGTTTTTACCTTGGCAATGGCATCGTCCTCTGGAGCAGCGAGGTTCGCACCTGCAGTTGAAACAAAAGGAAAGTATATCAGTTATCCCGATTGTCATAACGATAAAGTAGAGGCAAATAAGTTAGTCGAAGGCAAAAAGCTCACTTAGCAAGATGCGATAAGTATCCGCAATCTGGTTCGATAAGTTCTTCAGCGCGGATTGAGCAGTGTTGTACTTCTTTTTGTATTTGGAAACGTCTTTTTTCAAAGTTTCCATGTTGGCCTCAAGAGCTTCTCTTCGTTTTACCTCAGCAAGTAGGAGCTGTTCGGTCTTGAGTAACACCTCATCGGACCGGGTCACTTCCGCCTGTAAGGAACGAAAGTGTCGGTCGGATATCATGGAAAACCGGGTATTGCGTGAAGTACCGAGCACAACTTCGGTAAGTTATGCCCGGAACTTGGGGACTAGGTATGTACCAAGAGATATCCGGTGTCAATTACCTGATGCGCTGCAGACATACGCTCTAGGAGGTTGTTCTCTGAAGCTTTCATGGTGAGGAGAGCGCTCATCAGCTGGTCAAAATTATCGTTACCCGAGTTAGAAGTCTCGGGGTCGCGGAAACTTGGAGAAAAAGTTTTCCTCTTAGCAGGAGATGGCACCCGGGTCATTCGAATGTCGGGGTCTGCTCCTCCTCTCGCACCCAAAGTGGCAGTATCTTCTTTCTCGCTTGCGTGCGAGGCTATCGGATACCCGGCTTCTCGCCCAGCCGGGTCTGTCGGTGGCGCTTGTCCATCACCAGCTGCGGCGAACGCGTCATTAGTTGGCTTCTCTTTGCCCGGGTCCTCGGTTTCCATGTCTTCTTGGTCACTAATGACGACCGTGGCCCTGTGAAAAATATGAAGGCACAGTTAGCACATAGCCGTGAAAAAGACAGCGAGAGTATGGTATAACATTGGGAAAAGAACTTTACCCGGGATTCACCATAAGGTCTGCAGGGAATTCGCTGCTAGAACCGGATGAAACTGAAAAATACCAAACGAGGCGTGAGGTTACCTTGCGAGGGAGTATTTTAGAAGGATCTTTATGTTTAAATAAGGGTATGATCAGTACCAGTATGCCGAGTCGGAGGTGATGAGATACCCGGGTTAAGGGTATCATCGCTCGGGTGGTTCCGAGTTACCCTGCGCTTGGTCATAGGCGACTCCTTCAGGTATGGCAAAAGGGGGTAATGCCATGGTCAGCTCAGGAATATTATCACAGGAACGCGAATTAGATGTGAGAAATTGATGCAAAACCTTGAAGACGACCCCTTGGGGTTTTCTTTTAGATCTGGCCTTAGTTGCCGGCTCTGGTTCATGTTCCTCGCTGGCGGACTCCACTTTGCCGTCAGTTTCTTCTTCCTCGTCTTGGTCTTCTTGTTCTAAAAATTACCATGGTTAGAATAGGAAAATGAAAAGTGGGATGCGACGAACTCAAAGGAACTGAGCATGTACCTTCGTCCAAGTTAACGGCATCCTCCTTTTCCTCCGGGTTTCCGGAGTTAGGAGAAGCGTCCATCTTCCAGAAATCATCATCGGCCTGAAGTAAAAGCATAAGAGCAAGGGTTAATGGTTGTATCAAGTAAAGAAAATAAGGGTGGAATCGAGAAAACCAGGTCCTTACCGCGGGGGCCGGGTTCTGGAGAGTGAAGGGCTCTAATCCAGCTATGTTCCGGATTACCTCGAGCTTCTCTGTCAGAAAGCCCTTGATTGTCTTGTTGGTGTCACTAGGAGCGAAGCTGCTGGTGGAGTATCGAATTGGGTCCGTGGTTTGCCCCGAGTATTCGCACATCAATTTTGCGCGAATGGAGTTGGGTTGGATGCGGAAATCGACCCAAGTCTTCACCAGGTTAAGCCCGATGAGGCCTTGGGCGGAAAGGATGGAGATTTTAGCCAATAGGGGCAGAATTTCTTCCCTTTCCGAGTCAGGGGCAAACCCATTGAAGGTTTCAGAAATGTCAAGCTGACCCTCCGAGTAACCCGGCCATTTCTTTTCGCCGGGTGGGGAGGTGTCCCGGCAGTAAAAGTACGAGAGCTGCCAGTGCTTGACGTGGGAGTTGAGGGTGAGAGGAGGCATTAAAGAGTTCTTGCGGCGTTGGATAGAAACCCCGCCGCAAGTAAGAAGTGCACCGTCGCCGCTTTCGCGGCACGGTTTGCACTGGAAAAGTTCGACAAAGAGAGCCAAACTTGGCGGAGTGCACAAGTAAGACTCGGAGAGAACGATAAAATGGGAGATGTTTAGTACAGAGTTGGGTCCTATGTCGAAAATGCGAAGGCCATAATTGCTTAAAACGTCGCGGAAGAAAGGGTGACCCGGAGGCCGGATGTCGTGGTGGTGTCACGGCAGATGCCATGGGATGGCTAAAGATGTGGGGACGAAGGACGTTGGAGGTGCTCGGGGAGGGATCACGCGACGAGTAGCCGCGTGAGGTACGAAGTAAACACTGCAAACAACACGATCTACCCAGGTTCAGGGCCCTCGTGAGGAGGTAAAACCCCTACTCCTGCCTTTCTTTGTGTATTTTGGTGTCTCACCGAGTAGCCACAGTACAATGTTCTTGCTACCGAGTAGCCGCTCTCCTCTCTAGATGATGAACTAGGTCAAGAACTTAGGGTTTTCAGTGTCCCAGCATGCGATCCCTTATGCGATGCCTCACGCAGGAGGCGGCGGGGCACCTTATATACCTGGTGCCCAGCCGGATACGTCCAAACCTAGACAAGTGTCGACATAGTGTGCACATCGTCCTTCTTCCGGGTTCCCGCTGACAGCTTTGGTTCCTAATCTTGGCTGCATCTGGAAAGTCGTTGGGCAAAACAAGGGGACAGACTGGTATCACTGTGCCAAAACACAGAGTAGGGCCCCCTTATCCTGCGACGGCCTGCTTCCATGCTGTCACTGTCAGGCAGGCCGGTCCCAAATGAACAGTAGTTCGAATGCTGCCAAGTACGGACCCAGGATACGCGGGATCCTGTGTCAGAACGGCTCCTTTGACTTTCTGGCCCGAGTAGGTTCCCGCCAATTTTACTCGGGCCAACTCTTCTACTCGAAAGGACAGAACTTGATTGATATCTCCTTCTGGTCATCTTGAGGTGAGACCGAGTAGCAGTCGACCGGGTAGCAGGTACCGGGTAGTCGGCTACTCGACCAAACCTCTCTTCTGTAAGTCGCCTTTACCACTTGCCTTTACCCTACTCGGGGGTAACCCCCCGACAGCAGTCCCCGAAGCTGGTTGAGTCTTGCGAACTCGTTCACTAGGCTCTGCCAGCTTAAAACCAATCTTTGCCTCGTAGCCCTTGAACCTCAAGATGCCGAGTAACGACCTCCGAGTAGTACTCTAGAAAGTACCTTGAGTTTCTTGTCCTCCGAATAGCTCCTGCTTTCTACTCTGTAACCGAGTAAAAAGACTTAGAGAATTTCTCCTCCAGCGTCTCTGCAGCACACAGCTCTATCCAGCCCTCCGTGCAGCGACTGGACACGTGTCAAGCATCCGTGACCCCGTCGTTTCGCTGCCACGACACGACGTGCCACGCGCCCGGTTTTCACGGGGCGGGCCCACTGGCTCGTTACGTCCCATCACGCGCAGTAATTGGCCACGATCTGGTAGTGGGATCTGCTGCGGCCGTCACGCGCGCGCCTCGCGCGTACGTGCGTTTCTAGCCGGCCACATGCCCCACCACACGCCACGATCGATCCCACTTCCCCGATGGTAACGGTAAACCGCGGAGAGGATATAAATACCTCCGCCGGTAACTTCCTTTTCTCCTCCCTTCGCACTTTTCCCCTTTCGTCTCTCTGTTCTTCTCCGCCGCCAAGCTCTCCGCCGCCGCGCAACTCCTTGCGCCGCTGCAGATTCTTTTCTTCCACCCAATCTTTCCATCTCTCCACCATCCGCGCACCCCTTGCCATGGCTGCTCGCGCCGGCTGGGCTGGCTCGCACGTCACCGCCGAGGATTGCGCCTGGCTCGTGAACACCCGGAGGGTTCCTCCTGGTGTTCAATGCTGGCCGTCCGACGGCGAGCTCGTGCCAACCCCGCAGGAGGGCAGGCACGTCGTGTTCTTGTCGCACTTTGAGCGCGGATTCGGCCTGCCGGCCTCCGACTTCCTCCGCCGCTTCCTCGACCACTTCGGTCTCCAAATGCATCACTTGCCACCAAACGCCGTCGTCTTCCTCGCCTACCACGCCGTGGTGTGCGAGGCCTTCCTTGGTATCCATCCCACGACGGATACCTGGCTGAAGTACTTCCATCTCCGCCAGCAGGCCACCGGGAAGAAGGAAGGCGCGGGCGTGCCACGCGCAACTGACACCGGCTGCGCCATGATGGTGCAGCGGTCGGGAACCAACCATCCCCGCATCAAAGGGTTGGAGTCCGTCCGAATGTGGAAGAAGACGTTCCTCTACGTCAAGAACATCCCCGCCACCGAAGGAGGAAAGGTAACTGATCGAATCAATCTTCCCGCTTGGAGCAACCGTGCTCCCACCGGGAAGAATTGGAAGGCGAAGCCCTCCAACGACCTCAACGCGATGGAGATAGAGGCGCGGCTCGGGGTCCTAATCAACGAGGGCCTCAAGAGTGATGATCTCGTGGCGTGCTGGATCAAGAATCGCGTTCTGCCTCTGCAGGACCGCTGCCACCTGATGTGCTATATGGGTGGCCCCCGCGACTGCACCAGAACGACCACCATCGAGCTCGACAACGCGGATGTTCCTGAGCACGCAAGGGCCATCCTGACGACGAACCTCGGCGAGCACTGGCAGTATGGGTTCATCCCATTCAGCCGCACGAAGCCGATTCCGCGGGTACGCTCTTCTTTCTCTGCTTTCTATATATGTACTCCGAGTAGCAAACTTCCTCTTCTCGCCGCGACTAGCAACCGCATTCGGTACCGAGTAGAGTACTTAGCTGAATTGCCTAGGCTTAGTGTGCTTTGTGCCTGCACGCCTTGTCGAGTAACCAACTCGGGAACAATTCTTAGGCTTAATTATGCTTGATGGCTGCACGCCTTTCCGAGTAGGATGTTCAGTAAGTTTGCCTAGGCTTAGTGTGCTTTGTGTTTGCACGCCTATCCGAGTAGGATGCCTTCCAGCTACTCGGCTAATATGTGATATTTCTTTGTTCTTCAGGTCCTCAATCGCCAGCTCATGGAAGCTGTGAACGTTTCGAAGGCAATTGGTTTGCTGATCGAACGGAGGATGATGATGCCTCTTTTGAGGCTGCAGACCAGATCAACCTTCCTCACTCTCCTACGACCGAGAAGCAGCCTGCCGAATCGTCTATCCGCGACTGGCCTGAAGACGAATTTGAAGGTAACCACATACTCACTTTGCTTGTTCGCGAGAAGCAACAATCCATTGTTTGCTGTTTCTGATTCGCTCCTCTTCTTTTCCTGAATCCACAGACAATGTTGATGAGGAGAACGAGAATGAGGACGAAGACGAGAACGAGGACGATAGAGCCCTTGAGGTCAATCCTCTTTCTGACGCTGCACCCGCTACTCGCAAGCGGACTGGCAGCGGCGCCGTAGAGCCTCCCGCCAAGAAGAAGAAGCTGACCGAGAAGACGACCAAGAAGGTCGTGAAGAGACCAAGGCGAACAATTTTGATGGGGAGATGATAACCCGGTAGGCCATACACCAAGGGATAACCCGGCCCAAAGGACACTGTTCAGGATCCGGCCGAGGATAAGGAAACCTGTGAAGGCCCAAGTTTGTAGGCCTGGCGACCCGGGTTGTGGGTTGTTGTAAAGGAAAGATAGGGTTTGTGTGCCGTGTCCGGGTAGGAACCAGGGTGCTCCTTGGGGAATAAGCCAGGGGGTATGGGTGCTTTATAAACCAACCCCCGAGTCTAGTTTTAGACAGAGATCTAGGAACCCTAGCAACATCGTGTGATATCGAGCATCAAGTGTAATCCCAGAGTTGAGTTATTATATCAAGATCGGAGACTCGGCGACTTTGATTGCCGGCTACCAGATCGAATTGCACCATGTTTTCCTCTGAGCTAAACCCTCTCCCAAATACCTGTGTCGTCTTGCCCCAAGATCAGTTACCCCCGGTAACATCTGCCATGATTATCCCACGACAGTTGGCGCCCACCGTGGGGCCTGCGTCCAAAGGTGTTTACATCACGGGAGAAGCTCGGAAGGGCATGGAGAATCTTGTCATTGGCGAAATCTACATCGACCACGAAGGAGAAAAGATGGTGGACGATTCCGGCTGGGGGCCAGAATCGGATCACCTCGAGTCCGGATCTATATTGACGATCGGCCGGATCAACATCTTCATCGGCACGGTACGAACGACTAATTTAAAAGGACAATATCATGTGCATACTACAGGAACTTCCAGCAGGAACGAGAAGACATTAAAGCAAGCGGCAAACTCGATTTCGTTGGCCGCGTCGGGACATCTCAGATGGGCGGAACAAGAGGTAACATGGAGTAGAAAAGACCATCCGGAGAAAATAGAGCGTCCAGGAGTCTTGGCATTGGTGGTTGCTCCACAGGTTAATGGTTACGAATTGAAGAAGGTCCTGATGGACGGTGGAAGCAGCATCAACATCCTTTATTGGGAAACCTTCTTACGGATGAGTCTCAAAGAGTCTCAGTTACAAAAAAGTTCGACAATCTTTCATGGGATCGTGCCAGGTCACTCGGCGAGCCCCAAGGGAAGGATCACCTTGGAAGTTGCTTTTGGAGAATCGACGGATAATTATCGAATTGAGTGGCTCACGTTCGAGGTGGTCAAATTGCGCAGTCCTTACCACGCACTGTTTGGGAGGCCGGCTTACGCCCAATTCATGGCTAGGCCGTGCTACGTGTATTTGCAGCTGAAAATCCCGGGTCCTAAACGGACCATCACTATACATGGGAACCGGGATATAGCGGCCGAGTGCGACGAAGGAGATTCAGTTATGGCCGAGCAGGCATGCAGGAAGGAAGAGCTCGAATATTACCGGTCTCAAGTAAATCCGGACGATAGAACAGCCTTGAAAAAGCCGAATACCGAGGATGAGAGAGCAAAATTCAAGGCAGCGCAAGACACCAAGAAGATAGATTTTGTCGAAGGGGATTCTACTAAGCAGTTTACCATAGGGTCTAACTTGGGAAAAGAGCAGGAGGAAGCGCTCGTGGAGTTTATTCGTTCGAATGCAGATGTGTTTGCCTGGACACCTAGCGACATGCCGGGTATCCCTACAGAATTGGCTGAGCACAGTTTGCATGTGGATCCCAAGTCCAGGCCCGTGAAGCAAGGTTTCAGGAAAATGAATGAGGAAAGAAGGAAGGCTATAGGCGAAGAGATCGCTCGGCTATTGGCAGCCGGCTTTATCATGGAAGTATTTCACCCGGATTGGTTGGCTAACCCGGTTCTAGTGATGAAAAAGACCAATGAGTGGAGGATGTGCATTGACTTCACGAGTCTCAACAAACATTGCCCAAAGGATCCGTTCGCGCTGCCGAGGATAGATCAGATTATAGACGCAGTAGCTGGAAGCGATCTGTTATGCTTCCTGGACGCATATTCCGGGTATCATCAGATTAAGCTCAAAAGGGAGGATTGGGAGAAAACATCATTGATAACCCCTTTTGGGGCCTTTTGTTATAAAACTATGACGTTTGGGTTGAAGAACGCTGGCGCAACTTACCAACGGTGTATTCAAAAGTGCTTTGAGGACCAAATCGGACGTAACGTCCATGCCTATGTGGATGACGTGGTCATCAAGACTAGGAAGACGGAGACATTTATCGATGATCTAAAGGAGACGTTCAAAAACTTGAGGAGGTACCAGATGAAGCTTAACCCGACAAAGTGCGTGTTTGGAGTTCCAGCTGGGAAATTACTCGGCTTCATAGTTTCCGAGAGAGGAATCGAGGCAAACCCGGATAAAATCAAGGCCATCCAGAGTCTGAAAAAACCGGAAAATTTGAAGCATGTTCAAAAGCTCACGGGCTGCGTAGCAGCCTTGAGCCGATTCATATCCAGACTCGGAGAAAAAGCAATACCCTTGTACCGGCTCTTGCGGAAATCAGATAAGTTCGTGTGGGATCAAGAGGCGGACGAGGCATTTGAGGCACTAAAGAAGCAGTTATCTGAAGCACCAGTACTAGCGGCGCCGGGTCCTAAAGAGCCTATGTTACTATATGTGGCAGCTGGCCCCCGAGCCGTCAGCGCGGTAGTTGTTGTGGAACGCAAAGAGGACGGGAAAGGATACCCGGTTCAGAGGCCGGTTTATTACGTCAGCGAGGTATTATCAGAAGCAAAGCATCGCTATCCACATTGGCAAAAGTTGGTGTTCGGGGTCTTTATGGCCAGCCGAAAGCTGAAGCCGTATTTCCAAGAACATCCCATAACAGTGGTTAGTTCAATACCAATGTCGGATATCATCAGAAACTCGGACGCGACGGGAAGAATAGCCAAATGGGCGATAGAGATGGGGGATTATCACATCAACTACGAACCCAGGTCAGCAATCAAATCTCAAGCTTTAGTTGATTTCGTTAACGACTGGACACATACAGGCATGACTACAACGGTTCCAAATTCCGAGTCATGGATCATGCACTTCGACGGATCAAAGCAGTACGAGGGATCAGGAGCTGGGGTGGTGCTAAGATCACCCAAAGGAGACAAATTGAGTTACGTACTACAAATTCACTTCGACTGTTCCAACAACGTGGCCGAGTATGAGGCCCTATTGCATGGCTTAAAGGTAGCCAAAGAGATGAACATCAAGAGGATACGATGCTTCGGAGATCCGGACCTTGTGGTACAGCAGGTGTCAGGAACGTGGGATAGAAAGGACGCAACTATGGCAGAATACCGCAGGGAAGTTGATAGGGTTGCAGGATGTTTTTCCGGGTATGAGGTGGAGCATATAGACAGAAGAAAGAATGAGGCAGCCGACGCCCTCTCCAGACTCGGCTCGCGCAGAGAGCCGGTTCCACCTAACGTTTTCCTGGACGAATTATGGCGACCATCAGTTAAAATCGAGTCAGAGGAGGAATTGGCAAATCAAGACCCGGATTCAGGACTCGTAGCCACTGTACGTACTATTCCCGAGTGGACAGAACCGTTTTTGGCCTACCTATCACGAGGCGAGTTACCACAACAGGAGGTATTAGCAAGGCAAATTTTGAGGCGAGCAAAGGGATATTCTATCATCAATGGGGAATTGTACAAGAGAAGTGCAGCAGGAGTCTTTTTGCGCTGCGTAGCGCCGGAAGAAGGCAGACAGATTCTCAAGGAAATCCATGAAGGCGACTGTGGACATCATGCGTCCACAAGGTCTCTTGTGGCTAAAGCTTATCGACACGGGTTTTTCTGGCTCACGGCCCTAGCGGATGCGGAACGATTGGTAGCAAGGTGTGACGGATGTCAAAGGTACGCTCGCCAAACCCATGTGCCGGCTATGGAGTTGCGGACTATCCCGTTAACTTGGCCGTTTGCTGTCTGGGGTATGGACATGGTTGGTCCCTTTCATATGTCACCATGCAAGAAGACACATCTTTTGGTGGCTATTGATAAGTTTACCAAGTGGGTTGAGGTTATGCCAGTTACTAATTGCGAAGCAGCTACAGCAGTCAAGTTCCTTAAAAGGATTATCTACCGGTTCGGGTACCCCCACAGCATAATTACCGACAATGGAACCAACATGTCCCTTGGTGAGATGGAGAAGTTTTGTGGCAACAATGGAATCCGGCTCGATGTGGCATCGGTGGCTCATCCGCAGGCCAATGGACAAGTGGAGAGGGCAAACCAAGAATTGCTTCGCGGATTAAAACCACGATTGCGAGTTCCCTGCGTCAGGGCTGCTGGTGCATGGGTCGAAGAACTTCCTTCTGTGGTTTGGGGTATCAACACTACACCTAACAGATCCACTCAGATGACACCCTTCTTCATGGTCTATGGTGCGGAAGCAGTGTTACCGAGTGACATTATTCACGATTCGCCTAGAGTATCAGCTTACGTCGAAGTAGAGAACGAAAAAACCCGGCAGGACGCCGTAGATATGTTAGAAGAGCAAAGAGAACAAGCCCTGGAAAGATCAGCCATATATCAGCAAGATCTACGGAGGTATCATAGCCGGCGTGTGAAGACCCGGGTATTCCAGGAAGGAGACTTGGTTCTGCGCCTGGTACAGTCAAACGAAGGAAAACACAAATTATCACCACCATGGGAAGGACCATTTATCATAAGCCGGAATCTGCATAACGGATCATATTATTTGATAGATGCAAGGGAAGAGTCGGCTACAGTCAACGACACCGCACACACCACTTCATCTATGCAAGAAAGAGATAGACCATGGAACGTGGCTCAGCTACGTCCGTATTATACTTAGTAAAGACTATATTGGCAAGTGGAATTGCACGATGTAATAGGCAGCAGGTTTTCAGACGTACTCTTTTCCTATCCAGGGTACCTTTGGGGACTGGACGGGTTTTTAATGAGGCGGCTTGCTGACCTAGATATTTCATATCAAGTAAAGAGATGGTTATCAAGAAAAGAGATGGTTGTTATCAGGTTATGTACTCTCAGTACGATGCGTATATCTAGGTCTTGGGGGCTGGTCGCTTGAATAGCACAGTTACAAACTCAAAGACCCGGCCATGATGCCTATGAGTTATAAGAGCCGATTACTTGCAAACGAGTACGGCTACAATCTTATAACCGGACAAAGAAGTCCAAATTTCTTGGCTATTCTTACTTAAGCTCGATGTGACTCGCATTAAAGTGGCATGATTTGTTCGCTTACGATGGCAGTTAGTCATGAAACCCGACGGGGATTGGCTGGCTACGTCTTCGTATTGATGTAACAACATGGTATCCACGCGAAAGCCGGCTTACAGTACAAGACAGTCAAAAGGGTCATCTAAACCACAAGTTATGCAGAGTACAAGGCTGAATAGCTGGAAACTCAATGACTATTAAGCATAACTTCAAAACCTATGTGAAACAACTCGTGGATCTTTGTGAAATTAGCAGTAAGCAGTTTGTTCCCTTTTCAAGATCAAGTGTCCTAGACTCGGAAATCCGGGCCCGGTAGCTTGAAATCTTGAAAAGAGAAAAAGTGGCTTACTTGTATAATTGCAAAAATCCAAATATCCGAGTCTTGGGGACTTGGGGACTTCGAAGCAAAATCCGCTTGTCAATACCCATGAGACCCGGAAATTGAGTTTTCACAAAAGGAACAATAAATAAAACCAGATATCGAGAACAGATGAGCTTAAACTTAAAAGGCCGGAACAGGCATCGAGTATATCAAGGCCTTAGCGTGCATTACAAAATCCTGATGAAAAAATATCATAGGTGCACAGGTGCACCACCCAAAATATAACTGTTTCAAAAAGTATGTTGACCGACTGGCGCTTAAGAAGAGGCATTAGAAACCACATATCACTCGGCGTTCATCTTGGCCTTCCCCTTGCCATCATTGGTGGTAGCAGCAGCACCCGGATCAGTGGTACCAGCCCCTGCAGGGGGCGGAACGACTGGTGTTGAGGTAGCAGGAGCAGAGTCGGCTTCAGCTTGCTTCTTGGCAGCCTCCGCCCTTATCGCAGCAGCTTCCTCCTTCCACCGGGCCAGCATGTCATACGGCTCAGGAAGATCCGACTTAATTACTTTACCGGCAGAATCATATGCTGGAACAAGTATATTAACATCCAGCTCATCAGCAATTACGCTGGCCGGGTAGCGGACCTCCTTCTGGATGGCCTGAAAATCCTTCACCGAAAATTTGGATCCGTCAAGCTTGAACTCTGGGAAGCCGCTCATAAGCCTCGCTAGCTCGAGCTTGGGGAGATAAGCCTTGGCAAGTGCAAGCCCCCGGGTCACTCCAACCCGGCAAGACGAGCGCTTCCAGTGCCGAATCCACTCGGGAACAGTGGATAAGGCGTCCAGCAGCCTCTTCAGATCAACATGTCCTCTACCCGGACACCGCAACTCGTCAAGGATCCATCTGGTTCCGGCACATAGTTGCCGGATAGCGCTATTCATGATTTTCAGCTTGGCCAGGTCGTCCTCTTCCGGCATGGTTTCGTCCGGGCCTGAGGAAATGGAGACATAAGTCGGGAAACTGCTGCTATTTATCAAAAAGATAAACCGGAGGAGGAAACGTACCAAGTAAAGCACGATATGTGTCCGATATTTGGACGGAAAGGCTCGTTAGGTCATCTTCTGCTCGGTGAGCCCTTTTCCTATATTTCCTCATTAGCAACTTATTCCTCCTAGACTCGGCCTCGGCTGCCTCACGTAAAGCTACCTCCTTTTCGATGAGCTTGGTGGCGTCCGCCAGTTTTTCATCGGATTGAGTTACGAAAGCCTGCAGGCACGCAAACAAAGGATCAGTTGGGTAGAGGAGTAAGTTCTCAGTCGTTTGTATAATAAAGTCCCAAGTAAATTATGAACCAATTCACTCGGAACTTGGGGACTGGACAAAGGCATAAGCAACATTAGTCGGATTTACCTCGTGTTTGGCTATCAAAGCTCCCAAGACGTTCTCTTCATTAGACCTTAAAGTGCGAAGGGTTTCTAGCATCTGGGTAAAGGTCAGTTCCTCGGATCGAGCACCGGAAGAGCCGGCAGCTCGGTCGTCTGGTGGAGGGGCTCTCCCCGCCCTTGGAGTTGAGACCCGGACAGTTTGGGTGGCCGGGTTGGGAGAACTCATCCTTGTATCTAGAACTTCGATCTCCTCGTCTACTGGTTCTGATGAGGAAGGAGATCCAGCAGCTCGGGGAAGTGGATTGTTCAGAGGGCCTTGTTCCTGTTTATTCGCTGTATCATCGCCAGTCGCGGCGTCTGCATTGTCAGTCGGTTTCTCTGCCTGGTTGTTATCTGCTTCTATATTTTCCGGGTCACTGACGACGGCTTGAGCGCTAAAAGAAGGATGGGAAAAAGCGGTTATCAGTGATGATGGTGGCTTGAGTGGAAATTTGTAGGCGTAAAAGGAAATCATGTAGCGTAAACTTACCCGGCGTTCACGGTGTAATCAGGCGGGAGCTCGCCGCTGGAAGCGGATGAGGTCGCCACGGGAACTACCAATGGGACCCGGGAATTGCCCGGCGCGTGGATGGTTAGGAGAAGGGTGGCGTTGGGGAGAGTCGGAAGGACGAGGCGGAGGAGCGCCGCCACGAGGAACCGAGGAAGTGGAGATGCCCGGGTTAAGGGGATCTTCACCCGGGGAACTCCGAGTTACTCTGCGTTTGGCTGGGGAGGAGTCCTTCAAGCACGACGAATTTGATAATTGATGGTTAAGTCGTCGCATGGCGTCAAAGTAGTAAGGTTCAGAGGATAACGAGGAAAAAGGAACCTTGGATACGGATCCTCTGGCTTTCCTTTTGGCTCCGACTGTTGTTTCTTGGTCTGATTCAGTTGCCTCCAGGTCATCCTCGTTGGCCTCGCCTTCGTCCTCCAGTCCTGCGAGTCGGATGTGTGTTAGTTGGAGAAAAGATGAACGAAAGGGAAGTAATACAAGTAAAGATATACAGATCCTGTGCAAATACCTTCGCTACCATCAGCCGGCTCGTCCTCGTCTTCCGGGTCTCTGGAAGGGGGAAAGGGTTCAACTCTCCAAAAAGGGTCATCAGCCTAAGACAAAGGAATGGGAATAAGGGTTAGAAGCTGTATCGAGTCAAGATGCGGAAGTAAGTTATGTATATCAGGTATTACCGCTGGAGCCGGGTTGTCCCGAGTAAACGGGGGTAACCCGGTGATGCCCTTTATCACCTCCAGCTTTTCCGTTAAGAAGCCTTTGATGGTCTTGTTAGTATCGCCGGCTGCAAAGCTTTTGGTGGAGTATCGAAGCGTATCTGTGGTGTGCCCTGAGTACTCGCACATCAGTTTGGTGCGAACGGAGTTGGGTTGTATCCGGAAATCAACCCATGTTTTTATTAAATTGAGCCCGAGGAGGCCTTGGGCTGAGAGAATGGCCATCTTGGTTAGCAAGGGAAGGATTGTCTCCCTGTCCGAATCTGATGCAAAGGCACTGAAAGACTCGGAGGGCTCGAGGGGGGTCTCTGAGTAACCCGGCAGCTTCTTTTCACTGTCAGGGGAGGTATCGCGGCAATAAAAGAAGGACAGTTGCCAGTGTTTGACGTGGGAGTGTAGGTTGAGGGTTGGCATCAGAGAATTCCTGCGGCGCTGGATGGATACCCCGCCACAGGTTAGGAGCGCTCCGTCGCCGCTTTCGCGGCACGGCTTGCATTGGAATAACTCAATGAAGAGAGTTAAACTCGGCGGCATGCACAAGTACGATTCGGAGAGAACAATGAAGTGGGTGATGTTCAACATAGAGTTAGGCCCTATGTCGAACATTCGGAGTCCATAGTGATCTAAGACCTCCCTAAAGAAAGGGTGACCCGGAGGACGGAATCCCCGGGTCACGTGCTCTACGAAGCAGATTACCTCGTTTTCTGTGGGTGTGGGCCGGGTCTCACTGCCCGGCGCCCTCCAGTGAATGTCCTTCTGAGAAGGGAGAGTTCCTAATTCGGCTAGCTCCTCCAACTTGGCTTTCGTAGCTGTGGAACGCCCCCAGTTGGCGGATATGTTTTGGGTATTTCTCGCCTAGGTCGGTTGTTTTCCTTGTCGTTTGGGAGCCATGGGGTCAACCTGCAAAGCACCAGAAAAAGAGGCGTATCAAATAAGACCGGGGAATGTTGAAGTATCCGAGTGTAAGGTGTCAAGAAAGTATGAAGTTGAGAATTATCCGGGTATCATGCTATGGTGCGGAAATTACAAAGTATCCGGGTGTTGAGTGCAACTGTGGAAATTATAGGTCACTTACGTGAGGAAAAGCATTTGGGGTCGATGGGTGGTTGCCCATGTATCTATTGCAAGTAAAGTAGCTGGAAAGGGAGGATTTTCCGGGTGTTAATGCAGAGAGCGGAAAATCGAGGAGGAACGGATCTAGATGGGAAAGTTTGCGAGCGATCCTACAGGAGTTTTGATGGTTAATATTGATAGGGGATGAGTTGCGACTATATAGCAGGTGGTTAAAAGAGTTGGTGGATGTCGAATCGATCTAATTTGATGTAATCAGAAGAGTGGTTCACGGGTTGACCTAGATCCGATCCTGGTTGAAATTGGAAAAATTGCAAGGATGAATTAGGCAGATATAAGAGGCTTACTGAAGAGATTGAGGTATGGAAGCGACGGTGTTGGGCGGCGTGGCTCGAGTGCCCCTTCACGGTTCTTGGCGAGAGGAATAAAGGTGCGATGGCGGAGCTTGGCGGCGGCACGGGACGGCTCGAGCGCGAGTAAGGCTGGGGGCAAGTTCGCTTTGATGATGTGCGCGAGCCTCTGGCGGCGGAGTTGCGAGGAAGCAAGGAGCAAGGAGAGAAAGGGGAAGTTGAGGCGTGGTGACGAATTTAGGGTTACCCTCCGGGTGTTATTTATAGAGTAAGGGTGAGCTTATCGCAATGGCCAGAAGCCGGAAATCGTGGGGTGACGGTTGTTCACGAGGATTTTGCGAGATACGCGCCAAATATTGAGCAGGGCATCTGGATAAAAGAAAGAAGGAGGTTAACCCCGGGATATCAGGATTGATTATCGAGCACGGGATCCTGGCGTTTTCATTATGATTTGGACCTGGAAATTTGAGCCAAAATGTTCGGAGGAAAAACCCGGGTTATTATATGGCCACCATGGAGTGAGGCCTGGCTGAATATCAAAACATCTTAACCCGGCCTCTATATGCCCGTATGTTTGATAGCTTTGCAGGGAATAGCAAGCGCTTCAAGGAGGATCCATGAAGCCCAGGCTATTCTGGGGACTACTGACGGGGAGATGATAACCCGGTAGGCCATACACCAAGGGATAACCCGGCCCAAAGGACACTGTGCAGGATCCGGCCGAGGATAAGGAAACCTGTGAAGGCCCAAGTTTGTAGGCCTGGCGACCCGGGTTGTGGGTTGTTGTAAAGGAAAGATAGGGTTTGTGTGCCGTGTCCGGGTAGGAACCAGGGTGCGCCTTGGGGAATAAGCCAGGGGGTATGGGTTCTTTATAAACCAACCCCCGAGTCTAGTTTTAGACAGAGATCTAGGAACCCTAGCAACATCGTGTGATATCGAGCATCAAGTGTAATCCCAGAGTTGAGTTATTATATCAAGATCGGAGACTCGGCGACTTTGATTGCCGGCTACCAGATCGAATTGCACCATGTTTTCCTCTGAGCTAAACCCTCTCCCAAATACCTGTGTCGTCTTGCCCCAAGATCAGTTACCCCCGGTAACATCTGCCGTGATTATCCCACGACAAATTTCCTCCACCACCGCGTAAGTTTCTTCTCGGTTGCATGTTTCAGTTTATCTTGTTCTTCTCGGTTGCCTCCCAATTCTTTTGCTTCACTGTTTTCTCTCGTTTTCCTCTGCCCTTTTCTTATCTTTGATTCCAATTTCCCTTTCAGTGCCCTCTTGAATGCGGATGCCGCTCTTGCATCCAGCGAGACTCAGAAAAAGACCACCATTGATGTCGACAAGTTGATCAACCTTGATGGCGACGAGAACGATGCCGCCAATGCATTAACAGAGGGCACTGATGCCCAGAACACTGAGCCAGAGCCGCAGGATGCTGCTCATCAGGAGAAACAACCTTCCCCTCCGGCCGACACCGCCGAGGGGAACCGAGATCAAGATGCAGAGATGCACCACGATGCCGCCATCGAGCGGCCAGAAGCAGAACATAAGCAGCCAGCCACAGGGGCTGCCGGACAAGAGAATCCCGCTACCGAGCAGCGGGTAGAAGATACCGCCATGACCGAGGAGTATCCTCTGAGCAGCGCGCAACCGGGCGCTGCACAGAGTAGCGCGCAACCAGATGCTGCACAAAGCGGTGGGTCCGTGGTGCCACCCATTGACCAAGGCTCTGCACCGCCAGATTCCTCCTTGGTGCCACAGACCAAGGACGCAGCCAGCCCTCCTGCTGGGCGAGTAACCAGGAAGCAAGCCCTAGACGCTCTGAAGGAGGCAGTCGAGAAGAGGGCAGCCGAGAAGAAGGACACCGAGACTCAGAAGTCCGAGAAGCCAACATCCGAGAAGCCACCTGCTCAGAAAGAGACAGCAAAGAAGAAGGCTGCCGACAAGCCGCCGCCGACATCAGCTAGCCAGTCCAAGCAACTGGTTATCCGCAACCCTAGTGCGGTTCCTGCCGCCGCTAGCGTAGCCGATCAGGCCCTCTACCCGGATTATATGGTGAAGGTCAGCCAACAGCGTCAGATTGGCCTTTCCGTCGAGGACCGGAAGATTGCTCTTACAAAAGGAAGGAAGGCCGTGGCGACGGACTCCAGGCCCCCGGCCCCCGTCTCCATTGCTTCTCGGGGAGCTCAAGACCAAGCGATAACATCCCAGAGCCTCGAGCAAGTACTCGACCTCATTGGCTTCATCGACGCCAAATGGGATAGCAAGATTCTCGGCACCCCCAACTGGAATGGCACCGATTTAGGCGACATCGACCACATGCGCCAGGACTGGAATAAGGTGGACTTGGGTTACAAACCCATGACCGTCTCGACCACCTCTGCAACTCTGGCTGCCAAGATGTTCGTGCACCGCAAGAACGCAGAAGATCTCGAGCAGTCCTACGCGGTAAGCCTTAACTTATCTTTTCCGAGTTGCATCTTCGCTTCTTTTCTTCTCTTCCTCTTTTCCTTATCCATCACCCAGTCCCCGAGATTCTGGCCGAGTAGGCAGACACTCCTCCGAGTAACCGCCTTCTCGGGTGGAATCTCAAACACTTTGCCTGACACTTGTTTCTTTTGTTTTTCAGAATAGTGTACTGAAGCGGACCCACCTGCACCGCCAACTTCTCTAGAACCACGCCATTGCCAAGAGGCGTATTGCCGCCCTTGAGAAGGAGAAGGTGATCGCCGAGGAAGCCGACAAGGAGGTCATGAACAGTACCATGAGGCTGTCCGAGGTGGAAGGTGCGCTTCTCGCTTACGCGGTTCTTGCGTTTTTTGCTTACGCCCGCTATTGCTTTTTGCGTTAACCATCTCTACTCTGCAGGGAAACTGAAGGCCCTGGCTGACGAGCACGACAACTGCCGTGCCTTTGTTTCGAATGCCGAGACCACCATTAAGAAGCTTGAAGGTAAACCTCTGTCTACTCGGTTTGCCTTTGCCTGTTTCTTCCTTTTGCTTCTCTGCTAACCGTGCTTTGCTCTTTTCAGAAGATCATAAGAAGTTTGTTCTCGAGCACCAGGATTGCCTTAAACCTGCTGAAGTGGAGGTGCGGCTAGTAAGCCAATCTGCCGCTCTGCAGAGTGCACACACTACCGAGATAGAGACGCTGCAACTCCAGCTGCAGAAGGCACTCCAGGATGCTGTCAAGCTTGGTGACGAGAGGGACAGAGCCATCGCCGAGAAGGACAAGGCTGAGACAACTTTCAATGCCAAGATAAAAACCCTCGAGCAGGAGTGCGAAACGCTGAAAAAAGCCAACGCCGGGTACTTCACTCAGCTGGATAGTCTGCGCTTGCTTGAGGAGAAGGACATTTCCAATGAAGAAACATGGAAAATCCAGTTGCAGCAACTGCGCCACGAGCTTCACAGTAAATTTTCCTCTTTTCTGCCTTTCGTCTTCTCGGTTCTGCCTCTTCTCGGATCCTGTGACTGAATTTCTCACTTGCTTTTGTGCAGAAATCTTCCCTGATCTCGTGTCCGCTTGCACGCCAGCTTTGGCCAAGGCCCGAGCAGCTCGCGTTGAGAAGGGCGAGGACGCGGATACCAGAGCCGAGATCGAGCACAGCCTGCTGGTGATGCGAGGGCACTTCGAACGCTTGGCCGGCGTGGGCACCGACCTGGTGCGCGTCGCCTTCGAGCTCCACAAGCTCTTCTGGCCTGAAGATTCCGCGCCGACCACCATTGATGGCCTTGCTCTGAAGCTGCACAATGTGAAGGCTGAATTGAAGAAGTGGCGCGCCTCGGGAGCTCGGGCGGGCGCTGATTTGATGCTGCTCTGTGTCGCCTCTTGGTACGAGAACCTGAACATGCAGGTCATCCGCGGGAAGCGCGCCAATTCCAAGTGGGAGATGGATCCCAGCTGCGTGACCACGCGCAAACTCATTGCGTATGAGGTTGCCGAGTGCGCGGATACGGCCACCTTCATCGATGGCCTCCCTGAGCCCGACACCGAGATGGAGGAGGATGAAGAGACAGATCCCGAGCTGAGTTTCTTCGATTCACCCCAGGGCAAGGGGAAGGCCGCGATCATCGCGAGTAGCGATGAAGAGACCGAGGAGATCGACACCGCTGCCCTCGAGTTCGGCACCTCATCAGGAGCCGCTCTCGACGACACGGTACGCCCCCAAGGTCAAGCCTCTGGTCCATCCGAGATGGAGCAGTCCGCCACCGTCCACGCGGAAGCGGATGCAACCAACACAAGCGCCGAGGAGGAAGCCGCGAAAGCAGCTGCAGCCAGCTCGGAGGCGGAGGCCAACCAGACCGCCACCGAGAATGAAGCAGCCCAGGCCAGCACCGACAACATCGCCTCTTCAACATGATCTTATCCTGCAAGCTTCTTCACTCAAACACTTATCAGATCCCCGGGATGCCGGGTGCAGATGTATCAGACTCATTTACATTTTCTCTTGCTACTCAATTTTATTTCCACTTGTTATCTTCAATTTAATCATTTTGAGCAGCCCTGGCTCAATGCCGGGTTGCGTTTCCATGCGAGTCCCCGAGTTGCGGTTCTTATTCACCCTCTCTTTTCATCTCTGCTCTACCCACAACTTGTTGCTTTTTTGGTATTCGAGTCACAAGAGTCAAAGAGCCGAGCTGCAAATACTTAGCCGCTTAGAAACAAACATAGTAACGTAACCCACCACTTAGCCGAAAAGATAAGACAGAGAACAAAAGTAATGAACACTCTACTCGGTTCCTGCACTTTTTCTTCCTTAGCGATTTTCTTGTGCTCATTGACCTTTTGCTTGTTCTCTTGCTTGCCATGAAGCCGGGTTTCGGACAGCAGCAGAGTCGAAGAGTTGGCATATAGGTTTAGACACAGTACTCAATACGCTTATGAGTTCTGAAGTCAAGCAACCGAATAGACAAACAGTAAAGCCGAGTAAAAACACTTAGAGCAATTTTGGACGAGGGCAGTCCCCGAGATCAATTTCAGATTGCATAGTAGAATTTCAACTCGGATAAGAGGGTACATACACATCTTTGCTCACGAATGAAAACGACGGAGTAGAGCTACATTCCAGGGACGCTTTGATTCCTCTCCAGCTGTATCTGCCCTGTTCGCCTGTGATGGGCGCACATCTACAAGGTAGTACGCATCATTGTGCAGCGCTTTGCTCACAATGAAAGGCCCTTCCCATGGAGGAGACAACTTGTGCATCCCGGCCGTGCGCTGCACGAGCCTAAGGACCATGTCTCATTCTCGGAAAACCCTTGGGTTCACCTTTCGGCTATGATAACGCCGCAGGTTTTGCTGGTAGATAGCCGAACACGACAGAGTCAGCTCTCTTGCTTCTTCAAGCAGGTCAACGTCGTCTTCTCGAGCTTCTCTCGCCTCCACCTCAGTGTAGACGGTTACTCGGGGGGAGTCATGCTCTAAGTATATTGGCAACACGGCCTCAGCCCCGTATACCAAGAAGAATGGCGTGTAGCCGGTTGACCGGTTAGGGGTAGTCCTTAGACTCCACAACACCGCTGGCAACTCGTCTAGCCAACACCCAGGTGTTTTCAGCAGTGGCTCAATCAGCCTTGGCTTTATGCCTGCCAGTACCATACCATTTGCTCTCTGAACTTGCCCATTGGAGGCAGGGTGCGCGACTGACGCAACGTCTAGTCGGATATGCTTATCTCTGCAGAACCGCACCATTGCCCCCTCTACGAAGTTGGTGCCGTTGTCGGTGATGATGTTGTGCGGGTAGCCATATCTCATGATCACATCCTTCACGAATTTCACAGCTGTGACCCCATCGCACTTCCGAATAGGCTTCACTTCAATCCACTTGGTGAACTTGTCCACCATGACCAAGATATGTGTCATGTTGCCTTTAGCCGGCTTGAAGGGACCAACCATATCCAGGCACCAAACAGCAAACGGCCACGTGATAGGAATTGTTTTCAACTCGGAGGCAGGCATGTGAATCTTACTTGCGAACATCTGGCAGCCATTGCACTTCCTCACGATATCTTCAGCTTGCTGTAGTGCAGTGAGCCAGTAGAAGCCATGCCGAAAAGCTTTCTTGACCAATGCCCGAGAAGAGGCGTGGTGCCCGCATTCTCCTTGGTGTATCTCCAACAAGATTTCTCCTCCTTCTTCTGGGTCCACACAGCGTTGCAGGACGCCTGTGACACTCCTCTTGTACAGCACATCTCGGACTATAGTGTAGCCCTTGGATTTTCTCTGAATCTGCCTTGCAGTAACTTCATCTTCTGGTAGAGTGCCGTCCCTTAGAAAGGATAATATGGGCATAGCCCAACTCGGTGTCTCCCGCGTGGGAAATGCTGGTTCGTCCAGTTCCATTTGGACAGGCTCTTGTGGCTGCTCAGGAGGAGTGGGAGCGCTTCTCTGTAGCCCTGATCGGTTGGCAAGGACCTCCTCAATGAATGCGACAGCCTCTGGATTAAGGACAACAGTCCCCGAGTAAGGAGTGACAGTCCCCGAGTAAGGAGTGGCAGTCCCCGGGTAAGGAGTGGCAGTCCCCGAGTAAGGAATGGCAGTCCCCGAGTAGAGCACGGCAGTCCCCGAGTTCCCTGTAGCACTCTCCCAGTCAATATCCATGGGATCAGATTCCTCACTTGGCAGAGAAGGAACGAAAATGGATTCCAAGTTGGGGGAAGGCTTGATGGATGGCTTCCTCAAATGCTCCAAGGCAATCCCTGCCGGGATGGATTGCCGAGAAGATCCCAACTTGGATAACTCATCTGCCGCTTCATTCTCTGCTCGGTGGATGTGCTGGAACTCACAGCCCTCAAAGAATCCTGTCATAGACTGCACCAGGAAGCGGTACGATGCCATATTGGCATCCAAAGCATCCCAAGTGCCCGAGACTTGCTGTACCACCAGATCAGAATCACCATAGCATATAATGCGCTGCACGCCAACCTCCTTTGCTACTCGCAAACCATGCACCACTGCCTCGTACTCTGCTACATTGTTGGATGCCTTGAAGTGAATCTGCAACACATACTTGAGTTGATCTCGCTTGGGTGACGTTAGCACGACACCAGCACCAAGGCCTTCCTTCACTTTCGAGCCATCAAAGTGCATCCTCCAATAGTTGGAAACTGGAGCAGGAGGTTCATACTGCACCTCGGCCCAGTCCACAAGAAATTCCGCCAGGACCTGAGACTTGATGGCTTCTCTTCTCGTATACGCGGGAGCATACGCTGCTAGCTCGATTGCCCACTTGGCTACTCTGCCACTCGCCTCCTTGTTGCCCATGATATCCGAGATGGGAGCAGAACTCACGACAGTGATGGGGTGCTCCTGGAAATAATGTTTCAGCTTCCTGGCGCCCAGGTATACACCATATGTCATCTTCTGGTAATGCGGGTAGTTCTGCTTGGAGCTAGACAGCACCTCACTGAGATAGTATACTGGGCGCTGCACGCTCTTGCCTTCTTCTTCTCGCTCCACCACTATCACCATGCTGACTACTCGGTTGGTCGCAGCAATGTACAACAGCATCGGCTCTTTGGGTAGCGGACTAGCCAAGATGGGAGCGCTACCCAGCATTGCCTTCAGCTCGTTGAATGCCACGTCCGCTTGCGGAGTCCAGACAAACTTGTCACTTTTCTTCATCAGCTGGTATAGAGGTAGGGCCTTCTCGCCCATTCGGCCCAGAAAACGGCTCAGAGATGCCAAGCAACCTGTGAACTTCTGCACATCTTTCAGTGATCTCGGCAAAGACATGCTCTCAATAGCTTTTATCTTAGAAGGATTGGCTTCAGTGCCCCGACTAGAAACAAGAAAGCCGAGTAGCTTTCCAGCCGGTACACCAAAGGTGCACTTACTCGGATTCAGTTTCATTTTGTACCTGCGTAGGTTAGCAAAGGTTTCCTCCAGGTCGGCAAGCAGAGTATGTGTTTTATTCGTTTTGATGACAATGTCATCTACGTACACCTGCACATTCTTGCCGAGCTGGTCGTGCAAGCATTTCTGCATGCATCTCTGATAGGTTGCACCCGCATTCCTTAAGCCAAAACACATGACACGATAGCAATAAGCCCCGTACGGGGTAATGAAAGCAGTCTTTATTTGATCAGCAGGGTTGAGTGCAATCTGGTGGAAACCAGAGTAGGCATCTATGAAAGACAACAGTTCACAACCAGCAGTGGAATCGATCACCTGATCGATGCGAGGTAGCGGGAAAGGATCCTTGGGGCATGCCTTGTTCAAGTCGGTGTAGTCGACGCACATACGCCATGCGGTAGCAGCCTTGGGATCCTCCTTCTTCTTCTCGACCATGACCGGGTTGGCTAACCAATCCGGATGCAGCACCTCCATGATGAAGTTACTTATCAGCAGTTTGGTGATCTGGTCACCGATGGCCTTCCTTCTCTCATCTCCGAAACGGCGCATAGCCTGCTTCACGGGCTTGGCGTCAGGACGCACATGTAATGAGTGCTCAACCAACTCCCTCGGGACTCCTGGTAGATCTTCATTGGACCAGGCGAATACATCCCGATTCTCACGGAGGAAGTGGATGAGCTCGCTTTCCTATTTCTCCGCCAACCCGGAGCCAATGATGGCTACGCGGTCGGGGAACTCGGGGTCGACCTGGACCTTCTTTGTCTCCTTGGCAGCTTGGAAAGCAGTACCGTGCTGGGTACTCGGCACACCTTGTGCACCGGCTTGTGCGGACTGAGCCATGGCCACCACCTCGTACATCTTCTTCTTCTCGGCCTCAATCACCATCGACTCTGCCAGCTTGGAGCTAGCTGAGGCACACTCTATGGACTTCTTGTAATCGCCAGCGATAGTGATTATGCCATTGGGTCCAGGGATCTTCATCTTTAGATATGCAACATGGGTAGAGGCCATGAACTTGCTCAGAGCAGGCCTGCCGAGTAGAGCATGATAGGGGCTCTGATGATCAACCACTTCAAACTGCAGGCGCTCTGTGCGGCAGTTCTCCCGGGTACCGAATAGCACATCGATCCACACTCGGCCAATCGGGTTGCACGAGATCCCGGGCACAATGCCATGGAAGGTGGTCTTGCTAGGCAGCATCATGTTCTCGGCCAGGCCAAGCTTCTCGAGTGTGTCCTTGTACACAATGTTGATGCTGCTGCCGTTGTCGATTAGCACCTTGCTGAACCTCACATTCTTCTCGGGACCCAGGAAAGTAGGATCTAGCACCAAGGCGTAAGTACCCGGGTTGGGCATTACCTTGGGATGATCTACTCGGGACCACCTGATCTCCTGGTCACACCAATACATGTAGTGAGGGACATCAGGAATCACTGCATTGACCTCCATGGCCCGCCTGTGCTGTGATTGCTTGTCGACTGCCTCAGAAGTGAAGATCATGTAGCTCTCATGGTGCTCTTGGTACTGATTGGAGCCATTGCCCCCATTGTTGCCATTGTTGTTGTTGCCCTGGTAGCTGTTGTTGTTGCCTCTGTTGTTGTTGTTGTTGCGGTTGTAGTTGTTGTTGTTGTTGCGGTATCTCTCATTGTTGAAGTTCTGGTTGGCTCCTAAAGCCACTTGGTTCACATTCTCTCTTCTCGGGTACACTGGCGGCCGAGCTGCGGGTGCGCGAGTAGGCTGCACATTGGCATTGGCCGCTGGCAGAGGAGGAGGAGGAGGCAAGCCATCACTCTTGATCGCCTCCCACCACTCGCACTGCCTAGTGTGATTAGCAGGCCTCGAGGGGTGGTGAGTGTGAAAGCTGCACGGGCCATCCTTCATGTCATCAAAGACAAACTTCTTCGGCTGCTCGGAGTTCCCGCTACCCGACTGAGAAGTGCGAAATGGCTTCTTGTTGCCTTGGCCCTGGTTCTGGTTCTGCCCGTAGGCTCCAGCAGGTTTCTGCCTCTGGCTGCCACCAGCTCCAACAGTCACTGCATTCACCTCCTTAGGATTATACCGATTATCTACTCGGCGCTTGTTGCGGAACTCGTTGCGCTTGCTGTTGCTGAAGTTTCTTCTCGGCTCGGAGGAGTCCATCAGTGGCTGAGTAGGATCACCGAGTGCGTACTGATCCGCAATCTTGATGGTCTCCGCCAGAGTGTTCGGCATCTCCCTCCGCAATCTCTGCCACAACATACTGCCATGTCTGCATCCCTGCGCAAACCAAGTGATGGCCTGTGCTTCATTCACACCCTCACAGGTGTTCCTCAATGTGCTCCACCGAGTAAGATACTCGCGGTCTGTCTCGTCTTCTCGCTGCCTGCAAGCGGACAGCTGCTGTGGCCTATTCGGCCTCTTGTACGTGCTGGTGAAGTTGCTGATGAAGGCATCCGAGAAATCCAGCCAGCAGTTGATGCTGTTCTTGGGCAAGTTGTTGAGCCAAGTGCGAGCTGGACCCTCTAGCATCTGCGGAACATAGCGCACCGCCCATCTTCTGTTGCCATTCGCGATATGGACCGCGGTGACATAGTCATTGAGCCAATCTTCAGGCTTGGTGCTGCCATTGTAGCTCTTGGTGCCCCTTGCGAGCTGGAAACCCTTCACGGAAGGCTCGTTCATGATGCGCGGCCCAAAGCACTCGGGGCCAGGAGGACCCGTACTCTCCAGCCGCGCCGACAAGCTGATCCGGTCCAACTGATGCCTCGCATCTCCAGGCGCCAGCATGCGCTCGCCAACACGGTCATGTACATCATAGCCAGCCATCTCCATGGCCGAGTAGCCATCATCATACCTGTCCACCTGCACAGCTGCAGGCTGCTCCACCGGGTTGGCGACTGGTGCCACTGCGCGCGGCTGCTGCCTCTGCCGAGTAGGCTGAGCTGCGGGTTGCCGAGAAGGACCTGGACGTGCAGCTTCTCGGGCACGGCTTTGAGCTTGATGGGCTTGAGAGCCTGCTCTTGCAGCATTGTGTTCCTGCCCGGGCTGCTGCGGCACAGCAAGCTGTCTCGCGGCAGCAGCCGGGTCATACACCTGCATTTGCCTGTCTCTGCCCGAACGCCCGCTGCGGCTCTTCTCGCGGCTGGGATGCGGAGACGAGGCCTGATCGTTAGATCTAGCCGCGTGCGAGTGAACCACCTGCGAAGCCCCAGCACCCGGGTTGGCCTTCCGGAACTCCTCATTCTGCCTAGCAGCCTCCAACACCAACTCGTTGAGCCTTTCCTGCTGCCTAAGACGCGCATCGCCATCTAGGCGAGGCAACTCGGCAGCTACAGCCTCTGCAGCTCTAAGTGTCTTGGCGGGTGTGCTATATCTGGGCCTGGTGGAGGTGTTTGCAGTGGCAGACTGAGCAGGAGCCTCTACAACTGTCGCCATCTCGGCACCAAGGTTGCGCCGAGTGGCACCTACTCTGCTAGGCCTCCTAGCGACTGGCGTGAAGCCGTGAGCCTTGTTGTACTCGAGCTGATCTAGACTCAACTCCAACCTTACCTTATCCAACTCCGCCTGCTCGGCAAGCAGCTCCAGGCGTTGCCGCTCGAGCTGCTCCCTCATGGCCAGGAGCTCGACGTCGGTCGGAGTGGGCATGCCAGGTCGCGTAGCCGACGCGGGAATGACCGTAGACGTGGAAGGCGGCAAGTTGCTCTCCTTCTCGTAGGGCCGATGAACCCTGCCACCAGCCGGTGCATCGATTTCCTCGACGACGGCCGCAGCACCCGTAGCAGCTGCGCCAGTGTTTGCCGCCAAGCCCGTCACCATCACCTCAGCGCAGTTCGCAGAGCGGCACGCGGGCCTTCCGCGAGCAGCAATCACCGCGGGAGGATCCTCCGCGTCATGCACCAACTCGGGGTACGCGCGGTTGGCGACGGTGGCGATGTAGACGAGGTGAGAGCCGAAGGAGATCACCGAGCCGCCCTCCGGCATGGCCATGCCGCCGAAACAGCCGGCGTTGTCGGTGACGAAGTCGAAGGAGCCGAATCTGTGGACAAGGCCACAGACCACGCGCTCCGCTGAAGAAGATCCCGTCCGAACAGAAACTCCAGCCAGCGCCGCTGGTTGCCCCACGGTGGGCGCCAACTGTCGTGGTGGTGTCATGGCAGATGCCATGGGATGGCTAAAGATGTGGGGACGAAGGACGCTGGAGGTGCTCGGGGAGGGATCACGCGACGAGTAGCCGCGTGAGGTACGAAGTAAACACTGCAAACAACACGATCTACCCAGGTTCAGGGCCCTCGTGAGGAGGTAAAACCCCTACTCCTGCCTTTCTTTGTGTATTTTGGTGTCTCACCGAGTAGCCACAGTACAATGTTCTTGCTACCGAGTAGCCGCTCTCCTCTCTAGATGATGAACTAGGTCAAGAACTTAGGGTTTTCAGTGTCCCAGCATGCGATCCCTTATGCGATGCCTCACGCAGGAGGCGGCGGGGCACCTTATATACCTGGTGCCCAGCCGGATACGTCCAAACCTAGACAAGTGTCGACATAGTGTGCACATCGTCCTTCTTCCGGGTTCCCGCTGACAGCTTTGGTTCCTAATCTTGGCTGCATCTGGAAAGTCGTTGGGCAAAACAAGGGGACAGACTGGTATCACTGTGCCAAAACACAGAGTAGGGCCCCCTTATCCTGCGACGGCCTGCTTCCATGCTGTCACTGTCAGGCAGGCCGGTCCCAGATGAACAGTAGTTCGAATGCTGCCAAGTACGGACCCAGGATACGCGGGATCCTGTGTCAGAACGGCTCCTTTGACTTTCTGGCCCGAGTAGGTTCCCGCCAATTTTACTCGGGCCAACTCTTCTACTCGAAAGGACAGAACTTGATTGATATCTCCTTCTGGTCATCTTGAGGTGAGACCGAGTAGCAGTCGACCGGGTAGCAGGTACCGGGTAGTCGGCTACTCGACCAAACCTCTCTTCTGTAAGTCGCCTTTACCACTTGCCTTTACCCTACTCGGGGGTAACCCCCGGACACCGGAAGCCCCGGGTCACGTGTTCAACAAAACAAATTACCTCATTTTCTGATGGGGTGGGTCGGGTTTCGTTACCCGGTACCCTCCAGTGGATAGCTTCTTGAGAGGGAAGAACCCCTAGTTCGACCAGTTCCTCCAGTTTGGCCTTGGTGACGGAGGACCGCGCCCAGTTGGCGGATATGGAGTTTGTGGTTTTGGCTTTAACCGGCAGTTTTCCCTGCTTCTTGGGTGCCATGGGGTTAACCTGAAAAAGCGTGAGAAGAAAAGATGTGAGAAACGAAACTCGGAAATTATCAGTTGACCGAGTATTGACGAGCGGTGTCAAGCTAGCCTGGAAGTTAAATATGATCCGGGTATCATTTTGCTAAGCAAGGTATGAATTGTCCGGGTATCGTGCATTATTACAAAAGTTGTAGAATTTTATGCATGGATGAGCGTTTGGGGGTGATAAGTGGGTGTCCGTACATCTGTTATGAGCAAATGAGCCGGAGAAGGAGGATTCTCCGGGTGATAGGAACAGGGGCGGAAGATTTGGGCGGCCCAAGCCCGGATTGGGAATTCCATTTCTAGGTTATTGGTGAAATTAATGATTGCAGTTGGTAGGAGAATGAGTTGAAGGGTATATCCTACCTGTTGGGTGGGCTAGAGTGAATACTAGTGACCTAATTCGGCTGGACTCGAGAAGTCGTGGGCGGCCCAATCCAGATCCAATCCGAGGGAGAATTAAGAAGTTGTGAGGGAAAATTAGAGAATGTGAGAGACTTACCGGAGGAGATTGAAGTGAAGCTTTGCGGAGGCAAATGGCGCAAGCTTGGTGCCCCTTCGCGATTCCTGGCGGACAGGCTGGGGGTCTGGCGGCGGATCTGGGCGGCGGGGCGGAGCGCGCTGTGGCGGAGCGCAACCGGCAACGGATGGGCTCCGGTGAGGCGCGCGAGGCTTCTGTGGTGACGCTCTGTGAGCTCGAGCTTGAAAGAAGGAAGGAGGAGAAATGGGGGAAAGTGAGCCGTTGGGGTTAGGGTTACCTCTAAGGACTTATTTATAATGGCCGGGGTGGAAAAACTCATCCCAACGGGTGGGACCCGGAAATTACGGGGTAACGGCTATTTGTGTGAAATCTGCGAGATACGCCTTAAGTGTAGATCGAGGTCTTCTAGCGAAAAAGGGAAGCAGATCCTCTTCGCCGTGTCAAGGCAAATTATCGAGAGAAGTATAAAGTTTTGCTATTCTTATCAAGGCTTAGACCGGGAAGTAGAGCAAGGCATCTGGAAGGAAAGCCGGGTTACTATGTGGCCACCAGGGAGTTGGGCCTAGTCATTTCATGAAGTACTTCAACTCGGTCTCCACACGTTCGTGTGATTGATATTTTTTGCAGGGAATAGCCAGCGCTTCAAGGAGGGATCATTGAAGCCCAAGCTATTCTGGGGACTACTGATGGGGGGATAATAACCCGGTAGGCCAACTCCAAGGTACAACCCGGCCCAAAGGACACAGCGCAGGATCCGGCTAAGGGTAAAGAAACTTCTAGAAGGCCCAAGGTTTATAGGCCTCGTAACCCGGATTGTGGGTTGTAGTAAGGAAAGCTAGGGTTTGTAAGCGGTGTTCGGGTAGGACTCAAGCTGCGCCTTGGAGGGCAAGCCAGGTAGGGGGACGGGTGCTTTATAAACCGGCCCTATGCTTAGCTTTGGAGAGATCCAAGTAGTAATCATATCGCCGAATATCGAGTACCCATTGTACACAAAGAGATCGAGTTAATAAAACGAGATCGGAGACTCGGCGACTTCATCGCCGGCTACCAGATCGAATTCCATCATGTTTTCCTCTGAGCTAAATCCTCTCCCAAACGCCTGTGTCGACTTGCCCCAAGATCAGTTACCCCTGGTAACGTCTGCCGTGATCATCCCACGACAAATCTCTTCCGTGATATTCGGATCAATTAATGAGCAAAGTGAGCCGGGTCTTTTGCATTCTCCTTGGAACATTGACCCGGAGAGTTAGATATGGATTTAGAGAAAGCCGGGTTATTATATGGACCACCATTGGAGTTAGGCCTAGCTGTTTATTAAAGCAACCTAACCCGGCCTCTATGAGTTTGTATGTTTATTATTTTTGCAGGGAATGGCATGTGCTTCAAGGAGGATCCCGTGAAGCCCAAGCTATTCTGGGGACTACTGATGGAGGGATGATAACCCGGTAGGCTAACGCCAAGGAGTAACTCGGCCCAAAGGACGTTGCGCAAGACCCGGCTTAGTATAAAGAAGCTTCTAGAAGGCCCAGGAACGAAGGCCTCGTAACCCGGATTGTGGGTTCCGGTAAGGAAGTTTAGGGTTTGTAAGCAGTGTCCGGGTAGGATTCAGAGTGCGCCTTGGAGAGTAAGCCAGGGGGTCCGGATGTTATATAAGCCGGTCCCTAGGTTAGGGTTGGACAAGCTTTTACGTGAGCAAGAACCTGGTCGCTAGATCGAGAGATTTCGAGTATCCATTGTAACACCAATATCGAGCTAATATATTTAGATCGTAGACTCGGCGACTTGATTGCCGGTTACCAGATCGCATGTCACCATGGTTTCCTTCGAGCTAAACCCTCTCCCAAACACTCGAGTCGATTTGCCACAAGACAAGTTACCCCCGGTAACGTCTGCCGTGATTATCCCACGACAGGACTATCAAATGCTACATTGTGACATGGTAGTTACAAAGGTAGCTTTCGGGTTTGTCATGAAGCGTGCTGCAAGGCATGGTCAATCAAGATGGAATTTGCCCCTCTCTTCACTAGAGAGAGATATTACTCTGGGACCCTCGAGTGATCGGATCTAGAAATGCATGGCCATGCTAAATAAGGTTAATAGTTAACCTGGAAAGGGATTCCGATTCACAAAATCGAGAGAGAGTGATCAGCTAGGAGCATGATCAAATATCGTGAGGCAAAAGGAATAGCATAAACATGTGATGGTTCGTCCGATGTGATATTTATGCACGTTTGGGAGTTGGCACGTTTTGCTAGAAACCGCTACCAACTATTGGCCGAGTAGGTGTACTCGTGTCATGTCTAAATGTGCGTGAACTATAGGGTCGCACACTTAAGGCAGAAGAAGCAGAATTCGGATTGGATCTGAAATGGGCTAGAAATGGACTCCAGAGTGGGCTGTTTGAGTCACAGCCCATTATGGGGACGTCTATATAAAGGAGAGGAGGTTGTGTGTTTTAGGGTGGCTAATTCCGCACCACATTCCATTGCAGCCACCGTCTCTCCACGCCCCTGCCGCCCGCGTGGACCTAGCAGTCCGGCGAGCGGTGCTTCCACGCCGCACATGTGGATACCGATAGAGGCGTTGCATCTGTAGCACTTGGACGAGCCACCAAGAGGAGCTGTTCGTGGGAGCGACGGGATCCGGAGGATTCGTACGACTACCCTGCCCCGACACGCTTCACCGAGATCGGCACAACGCGTCTAGTGGTAATCGCGTGATCTATATCTTGCAGTTGATCTTGGTTGACGCGGTAGAAATTTTGATTTGCGCTAGTGTAGCCTACCCCGTTTTTCTACAGTGGTATCAGAGCCGATGTTGCGTAGTTATAGATTCGGATCGTTTACATATGTGATATGTAGATGGGGCATGATCGATGTGATCGACTGTATGGAGTTGATATTTCGATCTGTGATTTGGATTCCGTGATCATGATGCGAGAGGTCGTGGAACGACATACCTCTACCGGTCGGTTTCCGCCATTGGGGTAGACTGTGACACGTAAATCCAATTGCAGCACGCGAAGATCAATATGATTGGTCGAATCGGAGTCTAGATCATATACGGTGTGCATGAGATGCGCGGGGTGAAAAATTGGATCTGCCGCCGGTTTCGGGGAATTCGCAGAAATGAACAGTCCTGGTAAAACAGCTGTAACTTTTGCATACGACCTCGGATCGAAAAAGTCTCAACTGGAAAAAGATGCGCAACAAAATTTTGTTTCGCAAATCTTCCGCCGTTCTAATGAGATCCGATCGATTTTAAGGTTTTGACTAATTCTACTCCTAAGACGGGATTTTAGGCCCTGCAAGATTCGGCGTTAGAACGTCTAACTCGTTTTTGCAGATTTTGTGACCGGTATGGCCCTATGTGTATAATGCATGTGTGTAATATTTTCATGACCTGCATGTCGTGAGTATGTCAACACGGCTGGAGCCATATTGTGTTGTCACTTATTGTATTAACGGTCTGCGTGCCGACTTGTGATGATTCCCTTTATCCATGTAATCTTCTTTTCTAGTTGTTAGTAGTAATAGCTTGTAGAAGTTTCTTGGAGGACTCATCACTCGGAGGGATGGCGCATATGGACCATGGAGATGGAGATCATCATGGTGGACAGGTTCCATGGAGATGGAGATCACCATGTGAAATGGGTCATACTATGTCACAACTATGTGATTGCTATTCCTGTTGTTTTACGCCTATGCATGTTAGATTCATAGAAGTAGAACGATACCTCGCAAATGTTAAGTTCCCATGCCCCCAACTAAAACTTGCACCATCCCATGTCTTCTACGATTGATGGTGGGTCTGTTGCAGCAGGGCGCCATCAGTTTTCGTTGACTAGGTGGGTATGTTTCGGTTAGGTGGTACGACTGTTGCAGCAGGGTGCCATCTGCTGATGCTTACGCGCATAAAGGGTTGGTTAACTCATCAAGGTAATTTTAACATTTAATCGCCTTGGGGCATAAAGGTTGGTGTTTTTGACATGGAGATGTCACCCAACAACAAGAGTCATATGTGATATGATTAGCAAGTGTTCCTTACCGATCTACCTTGTCTTCTAGAAGTGATGCAAACGTCACTAGTCGACTTCTTCGTTGCAGATCTTGAATCACTAAGTACCAATAGAGGGATGTTGGTTTTAGTGGGATTAGACCATGTTAAATTGTTTAATGTCTTTTACTCTATCATGGATTTTTTGTCTTAGTATTTTGCATGTTTTTCTGTTGTAGATCAATGGAACGTAACAACCAACCCACCCCTTTTGCGTTATGATCCGTCCTTGAAAAGGAAAAGTTAAATGGAACAAACTATTCGGATTGGATCCGAAACCTGAGAATTGCTCTCAGGACTGAGAGAAAGGAAAGTGTTATGGATACCCCAATCCCAGATGCGCCTCTTGATACTGACACAGCTGCCGTTAGAATTTCCTTTAAGAGAGCATGTGATGAGTCTCTTGAGGTTAGCTGCCTTATGCTTGCATGCATGGAACCCGACCTTCAAAAGCAATTTGATGGTCAGGAAGCGTATGATATGATCATTGCGCTGAAGGATATATTCCAGACTCAAGCCAGGACTGAAAGGTTCAATGTCGCCAAGGCTTTTGGTGAATGCAATCTAGCTAAGGACAGAGCAGTAGCACCGCACGTGATCAAGATGCTTGGTTATGTGCAGACTTTGGACAAGCTTGGTTCTCCATTGGACCCTAAGTTGGCCACAAATTTAATTTTGGCTTCGCTTCCATCTAGCTATGGGAACTTCATTTTGAACTACCATATGCATGGGGCGGAGAAGGACCTTAATGAACTTTGTGGGATGCTCAAGACGGCTGAGAATGACATTAAGAAGAGTGCAGGGCATGACCAAGTGTTGGCTGTGCAGAACAGGCCTAGGTTCAAGAAGCAGGGTAAGTCTAAGGGGAAAGGGAAGGCTAAAGATTTGATCTCCAAGCCAAAGCCTAAGCCTAAGGACGAACCTAAACCTGACACAGAGTGCTTCTACTGTCATGATACAGGACACTGGAAGAGAAATTGCAGCAAGTACCCTGCCTCAGTGAAGAAGAGTGGAAGTAAGACTTCTAGCTCAGGTACTCTTGTAATTAATGTTATAGACATTTTTCTCGCTGACTCTGTTATTGACTCTTGGGTATTTGATACCGGATCGGTTGCTCACATTTGCAAATCGATGCAGGGGCTAGTAAGGAGTAGAAGCGTGAGACAAGAAGAAGTTGATGTTCGCGTCGGAAATAATGCAAGGGTTGTTGCGTTGTCCGTTGGCGTCTACCAACTGCACCTCCTTTCAGGATTTATTATGGAATTGGATAATTGTTATTACGTTCCTAGTTTTAACCGAAACATTGTTTCTCCTTCATGTTTGATGAGAAATGTTTATTCATTTGCGAGTAAAGACAATGGTTTTTTAATCTCCAAGAATGATATGTTTGTGGCTTTTTCTTCCATTGTGAATGGGCTTTTATTATAAATCCTGCTGATGCTCATGATGATGCTCATGTTTATAACGTAAGTGCTAAAAGGCTACTGCCTAATGATTTGAATCCTACCTATTTTTTGCATTGTCGGTTGGGTCATATAAGTGAAAAGCGTATGAAGAAACTCCATAATGATGGTCTTCTAACTTCGTTTGATTTTGAATCATACGAGACATGCGAAGCTTATTTACTTGGAAAGATGACCAAGTCGCCTTTCAACGGTTCTCCTGAGAGGGTGACAGGCTTATTGGAACTCGTACATACTGATGTATGCGGATCAATGAGCACGACAACAAGAGGTGGTTTTCACTACTTCATAACTTTCACTGATGATTTTAGTAGATACGGTTATGTCTACCTAATGAAGCATAAGTCTAAAACTTTTGAAAAGTTCAGAGAGTTCCAGAATGAAGTAGAGAATCAACGTGGCAAGAAAATTAAGGCTCTACGATCCGATCGTGGAGGAGAATATTTGAGTCACGAATTTAGCGATCATCTTAGGAGTTGTGGAATTATTCCTCAACTTACGCCGCCTGGAACGCCTCAAAGAAACGGGGTTTCTGAACGGCGTAATCGAACCTTGTTGGACATGGTTCGGTCAATGATGAGCCAGTCAGATCTTCCATTGTCATTTTGGGGTTTTGTTCTAGAAACAGCAACACTCACACTAAATAGGGTACTGTCTAAATCCGTAGTTAAGACGCCATATGAGATGTGGAATGGGAAGAGTCCCAACTTGTCTTTTCTAAAGATTTGGGGCTGTGACGTGTTTGTCAAATGAATTCAGTCGGATAAGCTCACACCCAAGTCGGATAAATGCATTTTCGTGGGATATCCAAAGGAAACATTTGGGTATTACTTCTACAACCGAGAAGAGGGCAAAGTGTTTGTCGCTCGGAATGGTGTTTTCTTAGAGAAAGAGTTTCTCACAAAGGAGACAAGTGGAAGAACGGTGCAGCTTGATGAAGTTCAAGATGAGCCTACCGGGGAGGACTCAATGAGTGATGTTGTAATGGCAGAACCAGTTGAAGAACCCGTGGCAAGAGAAGCACCACCACCACGAAGGTCGGAAAGGCTCCGTAACTCGCGAGAGATATTATTGTTAGACAATGATACACGGGAAGTATTATTGTTAGACAATGATGAGCCTACGACCTATGCGGAAGCAATGATGGACCCAGACTCTGAGAAATGGCAAAGTGCCATGAGGTCTGAAATAGATTCCATGCGTGACAATCAAGTTTGGAACTTGGTTGATCTTCCTGATGGTCATAAGACCATAGAGTGCAAATGGATCTATAAGAGAAAGATTGATAAGGACGGAAATGTTCATGTCCATAAAGCACGACTTGTCGCAAAAGGTTTTCTGCAAGTTCAAGGAGTTGACTACGACGAGACCTTCTCTCCCATAGTGATGCTTAATTCTATTCAGATAATTCTAGCTATTGCTGCATATTTCCACTATGAGATATGGCAAATGGACGTCAAGACGGCTTTCCGAAATGGAAACCTAACCGAGGACGTGTATATGATGCAGCCCGAGGGTTTTGTCGATCCTAAAAATGTTGGAAAGGTATGCAAGCTTCAAAAATCCATTTATGGGTTGAAGAAAGCATCTCGGAGTTGGAACATTTGGTTTGATCAGGTAGTCAAAGCTTTTGGCTTTATCAAAAACGAATTAGAGTCTTGTGTTTACAAGAAAGGAAGTGGGAGCTCACTCGTATTTCTAATCTTATATGTGGATGACATACTACTGATTGGAAATGACATTCCTATGCTCGAGTCCGTTAAGACCTCATTGAAAAATAGTTTTTCCATGAAGGACTTAGGGGAAGCGGCATACATTCTGGGTATTAAGATCTATAGAGATAGATCAAAGAGGATAATAGGATTAAGCCAGAGTACTTACATTGAGAAAGTGCTGAAAAGATTCAGCATGGAAGAGGCAAAGAAAGGGTTCTTGCCCATGTCACACGGCATAAATCTTAGCAAGACTCAGTGTCCTTCGACAACTGATGAGCGAGAGCGCATGAGTAGGATTCCATATGCTTCGGCAATTGGGTCTATCATGTATGCAATGATATGTACTCGCCCAGATGTCTCATATGCTCTAAGTGTTACGAGCAGGTACCACGCTGATCCCGGTGAGAGTCACTGGACAGCGGTAAAGAATATCCTTAAGTACTTGAGAAGAACTAAGGATATGTTTCTAGTTTACGGAGGTGAGGACGAGCTCGTTGTAAATGGTTACACCGATGCTAGTTTCCAAACCGATATGGATGATTCCAAATCGCAATCGGGATATGTGTTCACGTTGAACGGTGTAGAGGTTAGCTGGAAGAGTTCCAAGCAGGACACGGTTGCTCATTCTACAATGGAGGCCGAGTATATCGTGGCAGCTGAAGCCGGCATGGAAAGTGTTTGGATGAAACAGTTCATTACTGATCTAGGTGTTGTCCCTAGTGCGTCCAATCCATTGGATCTCTACTCTGACAATAGTGGGACCATTGTGATAGCAAAGGAGCCAAGGAGTCGCCAGAAAACCAAACACTTTATGCGGCGTTATCATCTCATTCGACAGTTCATCGAACGAGGAGAAGTAAGCTTATGCAAAATACATACGGATCTGAATATCGCTGATCCTTTGACAAAACCTCTCCCGAAGCCTAAGCATGAGGCGCACACAAGAGCTATGGGTATTAGATATCTTCTAGATTGACTCTAGTCTAGTGCAAGTGGGAGACTATTGGAGATATGCCCGAGAGTCAATCATAGAGATGATGATATATCTATGTATCCATGATTTGTAATAATGTGCCTTGAATAATATCTTTGTATTGATTGGCAAGTATGTGACTTGTTTGTGAAACTCTTTACTTACATGGTTATTCTAAATATGTCCCTAGTCGGAGTTCATGTGAGGAAACACATAAACATTAGACTAGCACATGTATTGGTTGATGGCTATGTTTCGCAAATCATAGACATGGTGATGTAAAACTAATAATGTGAACTCATGTTATGAACATGGTGTTGGAATGACCCATCTTGAGACATTACAACAATGTTAATAGTTCTCTCTCTACACGATGTGCTTGTTTTGTCATTAGACCTGGGATGGTCGCATGTTCTTGAGAATTGACCTACTTTGGGCTATCAAACGCTACACCGTGACAGGGTAGTTACAAAGGCAGCTTTCGGGTTTGTCATGAAGCATGCTGCAAGTCATGGTCAATCAAGATGGGAATTGCCCCTCTCTTCACTAGAGAGAGAGATTTCTCTGGGCCCCTCGAGTGATCGGATCCAGAAATGCATGGCGATGCTAAATAAGGTTAATAGTTAACCTGGAAAGGGATTCTGATTCACAAGATCGAGAAAGAGTGATCAGCTAGGAGCATGATCAAATATTGTGAGGCAAAAGGAATAGCATAAACATGTGATGGTTCGTCCGATGTGATCTTTATGCACGTTTGGGAGTTGGCACGTTTTAGCACCGCTATCAACTATTGGCCGAGTAGGTGTACTCGTGTCATGTCTAAACGTGCGTGAACCTATAGGGTCGCACACTTAAGGCAGACGAAGAAGAATTCGGATTGGATCCGAAATGGGTTGGAAATGGACTCCGGAGTGGGTTGTTTGAGTGGCAGCCCATTATGGGGACGTCTATATAAAAGAGAGGAGGTTGTGTGTTTTAGGGTGGCTAATTCCGCACCACATTCCACCGCATCCACCGTCTCTCCACGCCCCTGCCGCCCACGCGGACCTAGCAGTCCGGCGAGCGGTGCTTCCACGCCGCACGTGTGGATACCGATAGAGGTGTTGCATCTGTATCACTTGGACGAGCCGCCAAGAGGAGTTGTTCGTGGGAGCGACGGGATCCGGAGGATTCGTACGACTATCCTGCCCCGACCCGCTTCACCGAGATTGGCACATCGCGTCTAGTGGTAATCTCGTGATCTATATCTTTCAACAGATCTTGGTTGACGTGGTAGAAATTTTGATTTGCGCTAGTGTAGCCTACCTTGTTTTCCTAGAGAAACTGCCTCAAGCACAATTGTAGCATCACCACCCTTGTCACAATACTGGTTGTGCCATGCCTTGGGACAGGTCTTCCAAGTCCAAGCATACAGTCAACACTGCCCAGCATGCCCGGAAATCCTCACTGTTCATTCGTTGTATCAATCAAACCGGGTTGAAGACACGGATAATCACTTTGGCAAAACGGTAGACAAATTTGATGGTAATATCCTCCCCAATGCGAAGATACTCGTCGGCATAGTCAGCCGGGATACCATAGGCAATCACCCTCATCGCTGCTGATATTTTTTGATACGGGCTAAACCCCAACAAACCCGCGGCATTCCTCGGACGGGTAAAATAGCGACAATTGGCCTCGCAAGCTTCTACTATCTTCACAAAGAGGGTGCGGCTTCTGTACCTTCTACAGAAGATGTGCAGCGGATAGGTTTGGACGTCGGCGAAGTAATCCCGCATCAGCAGCTCGTTGCCATAAACTCGATTCTGGGGGAAGCAGAGGTGGCCAAGGGTGGATTCTGTGCGTCTCTTTCTCCTCGTCTCCTAGAACTCCTTCACGGCGAGGGCCACCACCAGCATATGATGTCGTCGTGTCACCATCGTCGTCTCCACATCAGAATCGTTGTCGGAGGAAGAATCCTCCAACAAAAACTGCTCGCACGTGCTCAACTCCATCTACGAAAACAAAATCCAGCTCCTAGTCAACTATTTATCGACGCGGCGGCGGACTATGGCGATGGGTCTCAACGTGGAAACAAACTCACCGACTCGTCGCCGAGACCTGTACATTTAGGGGTTCGAGGACGGAATTCTCGGTCGCCCAAGAAATCGTTTAGGGGCCGTCGCCATTTGCGGGTTCTGGTCTGACCGTTTTTTTCACTCGTAAACTGTATGAGGCGGTTATTTTTCAGTTTCCAGCCTTTTAAGGGTTCTGCTAGAGATGCTCTTACTAGTAGTATCTTCAAGCGAGCCAGCTCGTTCGAAATTCAATTTAGCTCCCAATCTCATATGCTCCGGTTAGTTTACATTTTTCTAAAATAATAAAACAATTCAAAAAATTCTGAAAAAAATCATAGATAAAAATGTCCAAATATTTTACACACATGAGTTTTTTTTTAAATGACATTTTTTCTGCTCTGTATAAAAATACAAAATCGGTGTGTTGTAGGAAAACTGGCATTGTCGGGGGTTACCCCCGAGTAGGGGTAAGGCAAGTGCTAAGGGCAAGGTCAGAAGAAGTGTTTGGCAGAGTAGCTGGCTACCCGGTGCTTGCTACCCGGTGGACAGCTATTCGGTCATACATACCAATGGCCAGGAGGAAGAATCAAGGAAGTTATATTCTTCCGAGTAGAGGAAGTTGTCCGGGTAGAGGGAATGGATTCCTACTCGGACCAGAAGTCAATGGAGCCGTTCTGACACAGGATCCCGCGTATCTTGTGTCAGTACAGCGTGCGGTTCAACTTACGGAGTACGTGACTATCTGCACCACGGCGTGGCTAAAGTGATGTAGGTGCCTGTCTAGTCCTGTCACTGACAGAGGGGACAGGACAAGGCTAGGGTCCTACCCTATCTCACTGACAAGGGTGGACAGGTCTCATCTCCGAACGGCGCAACGACTTACGGGGCGAGTGTCAGCGACAACCCGGAGGCGTGCGCGGTTCTGTAGGGCTCCTGTCACGTCTCGCTGTACCTTATACTAGTTTTCTATTCGGCTGGGCATGAGTATATAAGGTGCCCTGCCTCCTCCTGTGAGAGGTTCGCTGCGTTGGCTAAGACATTGAGCATTGGCTTCACGTAGAAAGAACTAGAGAGAAGGGTGGCTACTCGGCTGGAGGCCTGGTTGTACTGTGGCTACTCGGTAAGACACATATAAAGAGAGAGGCAGGAGTAGGGGTGTTACCTCCACACGAGGGCCCTGAACCTGGGTAAGATCTTGGTGTTTGCAGTGTTTGTGATCCATCCCATGCGGCTACTCGCCGTGTGATCCCTCCCCGAGCACCTCCAGCGTCCATCGGCCCCAACTTTAGCCATCCTATGGCATCTGCCGTGATACCACCATGACAGTTGGCGCCCACCGTGGGGCAGACAAAGGCGCTGGCTGGAGTCCATGTTCGGACGGGACCCGTTTCTGCTACTGGGGAGCGCGTGGTCTGTGGCCTTGTCCACAGATTTGGCTCGTTCGACTTCGTCACCGACAACGCCGGAGATCTCGGCGGGAGGCCCCTGCCGGCAGGCGGCTCAGTGCTCTCCTTCGGCTCGCATCTCGTCTACGTCGCCACCGCCATCGTCCGCAAGTTCCCGGAGGAGGTGCTGGTCGCGGAGGATCCTCCTGCTGTGATCGCTGCCCGCGGAAGGCCGATTGGCCGTTCTGCAGACAGCGTGGAGGTGATGGTGGCTGGCCTGGCTGCTGATGCCGGGAAGGGCGCGGCTGCTGCCGCGGGCGTCATCGAGGATCTCGCTGGCTCGAGTGCTGGCGGGAAGACCCACAAGCCCTACGAGAAGGACTGCAACATCCCCCTCTCCACTACTCCGACGATACCGGCATCCGCCGTGCGGATGGGCATGCCGCCTCCCACGGAGCTTAAGCTCTTGACCATGAGGGCGCAGCTCGACCGGCAGCGCTAGGAGTTGCTCTCCGAGCAGCTGGAGTTGGATAAGGTTAGGCTCGAGCTTAGCCTAGATCAGAACGAGTACAACAAGGCCCACGGCTTTACTCCTGTTGCTAGGAAGTCTAGCAAGGTAGGCGCTACGCGTCGCAACTTAGGCGCCGAGATGGCGACAGTTGTAGAGGCTCCTAGCCAATCTGCCACCGCAAACACCTCCACCAGGCCTAGATACAGCACCCCCGCCGTAGCCGCAGAGTTGCCAAACCTAGCTGGTGACGCGCGCGCTAGGCAGCAGGAGAGGCTCAATGAGCTGGTGCTAGAGGCTGCTAGGCAGAATGAAGAGTTCCGGAAAGCCAATCCGGGTGCGGGCGCTTCTCAGATTGTGCACTCGCGTGCTGCGCGGTCCCATGACCAAGCGTCATCCCCGCACCCCAGTCGTGAGAGGGACCAGAGTGAACGCTCTGGAAGAGGTAGAGAGATGCAGGTGTACGACCCGGTTCTCGCCGCGAAACAGCACGCTGTGCGGCGAGAATCCGGTCAGAAACACACTACTGCAGGAGCAGGCTATCAAGCCCATAAAGCTCAGAGTAGGGGACATAGCGGAGACAACGCGGGGCCTTCTCGGCGTCCTGCTGCTCAGCCTACTCGCCAGAGGACGCAGCAGCCTGCCGCAGCTCAACCGCGTGCGGCTGCGCCAGCAGTCAACCCGGTGGTGCAACCCGCTATCGTGCAGGAGAACAGATATGATGATGGCTACTCGGCGATAGGGCTAGCCGGTTATGCTGACCCCAGGAACATTGCTGATCGCCTTGGCGAGCGCATGCTGGAGCCCAGTGATGCAAGGTTCAAACTGGAGAGGATCAATCTGTCCGCGCAACTCGAGAGCAAGGGGCCGCCTGGCCCAGATTGCTTTGGCGCTCGTATCATGAACGAGCCCTCCGTGAACCACTTCCAGTTGGCCAGGGGGACCAAGTGCTACAATGGCAGCACCAAGCCAGAAGACTGGTTGAGTGACTATGTCACAGCCGTGCACATTGCAGGCGGGAACCGGAGATGGGCCGTGCGGTATGTTCCACAAATGCTTGAGGGTCCAGCTCGGACGTGGCTCAACAACCTGCCCAAGGACAGTATCAATTGCTGGCTGGACTTCTCGGATGCCTTCATCAGCAACTTCACCAGCACGTACAAGAGGCCGAATAGGCCGCAGCAGTTGTCCGCTTGCAAGCAGCGGGAAGACGAGACCGACCGCGAGTACCTTACTCGGTGGAGCACCTTGAGGAACACCTGTGAAGGTGTGAATGAGGCTCAGGCCATCACTTGGTTTGCGCAGGGCTGCAGGCATGGCAGCATGTTGTGGCAGAAGCTGCAGCGCGAGATGCCGAGTACACTCGCGGAGACCATCAAGATTGCTGACATGTATGCACTCGGCGATCCAACTCAGCCTCTGATGGACTCCCCCGAGCCGAGAAGGAACTACAACAACAACAACAGCAACAAGCGCAGTGATTTCCGCAACAAGCGCAGGGGCGACCGAATTGATACTCGGTATGATCCCGAGGAGGTGAATGCTGTAACCGCGGCTGCTGGGAGTAGCCAGAGGCAAAAAACTGCTGGAGCCCAGTACGGGTAGAACCAGAATCAGGGCCAAGGCATCAAGAAACCATACAGTGCTGCCCAGCAGGGTAGCGGCAACTCGGGTCCTGCCCCAAACTTCGTCTTCACGGAGATGAAGGATGGCCCGTGCAGCTTCCACACTCGGCATCCTGCCATGCCTGCCAACCACACTACTCGGCAATGCAGTTGGTGGGAGCAGATCAAGAACGAAGGCCTGCCTCCTCCTCCTCCTCTGCCAGCTGCGAATGCCAATGTACAGCCAGCTCGGGCACCCGCTCCTCGGCCTGCAGCTTTCCCGAGAAGAGAAAATGTCAACCAGGTGGCTTTAGGAGCCAACCGCCACTTCAACAACGACCGCTACCGCAACAACAACAACTACTACTACTACACCCGCAACAACAACAGAGGCAACAACAACCAGAACAACAACAACAACAACAACCAAGGTAACAACAACGGCAACAATGGCGGTGGAGCCCGTAACCAGTACCAAGAGCACCATGAGAGCTACATGATCTTCGTCACCGAGCCAGTCGACAAGCGGTCGCAGCACAGGCGTGCGATGGAGGTAAACGCCGTCATCCCGGTAGTACCTAACTATCTGCGCTGGTGCGACCAGGAGGTGACTTGGTCCAAGGCTGATCACCCCAAGGTGATGCCCAACCCGGGTAGCTACGCTTTGGTGCTGGATCCCACTTTTCTGGGACCCGAGAAGAACGTCCACTTCAGCAAGGTGCTGATCGACAACGGCAGCAGCATCAACATCTTGTATTTGGATACATTGAAGAAGCTCGGCCTTGGCGAGAACATGCTGCTGCCCAGCAAGACCACATTCCATGGAATTGTGCCGGAGGTATCTTGTGCTCCAATCGGCCGCATCTGGCTGGATGTCCTATTCGGCACCAGGGAAAACTGCCGCACCGAGTACGTCCAGTTCGAGGTGGTTGATCTTCAGAGCCCCTACCACGCTCTTCTCGGTAGGCCTGCACTCACCAAGTTCATGGCCTCTACCCATGCTTCCTATCTGAAGATGAAGATCCCTGGTCCTAATGGAGTGATCACCATCTCGGGTGACTACAAGAGGTCTTTGGAGTGTGCCTCTGCTGGTTCCCAGCTAGCGGAGTCCATGGTCATTGCTGTCGAGAAGAAAAAGATGTACGAGGTGGTGGCGATGGCGCAAGCAGCGCAGGGTGGTGCACCCGGCATGCCGAGTTCCCAGTACGGGACTGCATTCCAGGCATCCCAGGAGACGAAGAAAGTCCAGGTTGACCCTGAGTTTCCAGACCGTGTTGCCATCATTGGCACCGGGTTGGGAGAGAAATAGGAAAGCGAGCTCATCCACTTCCTCCGTGAGAATCGGGATGTGTTCGCCTGGTCCAATGAGGATTTACCAGGTGTCCCGAGGGAGTTGGTTGAGCACTCGTTACATGTGCGGCATGATGCCAAGCCAGTGAAGCAGGCGATGCGCCGCTTTGGCGATGAGAGAAGGAAGGCCATTGGTGACCAGATCACCAAGTTGCTGATAAGCAACTTCATCATGGAGGTTTTGCATCCAGACTGGCTAGCCAACCCGGTGATGGTTGAGAAGAAGAAGGAGGACCCCAAAGCGGATACCGCGTGGCGCATGTGCGTGGACTACACCGACCTGAACAAGGCCTGCCCCAAAGATCCCTTTCCACTACCCCGCATAGATCAGGTAATCGATTCCACAGCTGGTTGTGAGCTTTTATCTTTCATAGATGCCTACTCTGGTTTTCATCAGATAGCTCTCAACCCTGCTGATCAAATAAAGACTGCCTTTATTACCCCGTACGGGGCTTATTGCTATTGTGTCATGTGCTTTGGGTTGCGGAATGCGGGGGCTACCTATCAGAGATGCATGCAGAAATGCTTGCATGATCAAATTGGCAAAAATGTGCAGGTGTACGTAGATGACATTGTCATCAAAACGAATAAAACACATACTCTGCTTAGTGACATTGAGGAAACATTTGCCAATTTGCGCAAGTACAAGATGAAGCTGAATCCGACTAAATGCACCTTTGGCATCCCGGCTGGAAAGCTACTCGGCTTCTTGGTAGCCAGTCGGGGCATTGAGGCCAATCCTTCAAAGATAAAAGCTATTGAGAGCATGTCTTTGCCGAGATCCCTGAAGGATGTGCAAAAGTTCACTGGTTGCTTGGCTTCTCTGAGCCGCTTCCTGGGCAGAATGGGCGAGAAGGCCTTGCCTCTATATCAGTTGATGAAGAAAAATGACAAGTTTGTCTGGACACCACAAGCGGATGTGGCATTCAAGGAGCTGAACGACATGCTGGGTAGCGCTCCCATCTTGGCTAGCCCGCTACCCAAAGAGCCGATGCTGCTGTACATTGCTGCAACTAACCGAGTTGTCAGCATGGTAATTGTGGTAGAGAGAGAAGAAGAAGTCAAGATTGTGCAGCGGCCTGTATATTATCTCAGTGAGGTGCTGTCCAGCTCCAAGCAAAACTACCCACATTACCAGAAGATGACTTATGGCGTGTACCTGGGCGCCAAGAAGCTGAAGCACTATTTCCAAGAGCATCCCATCACTGTTATGAGTTCTGCTCCCATCTCGGACATCATGGGCAACAAGGAAGCAAGTGGCAGAGTAGCCAAGTGGGCAATTGAGCTGGCCACGTACGCTCCTGCGTATGCGAGAAGAGAAGCCATCAAGTCTCAGATTCTTGCGGATTTTCTGGTAGATTGGGCCGAGGTGCAGTATGAGCCTCCTACTCCGGTATCCAACTACTGGAAGATGCATTTTGATGGCTCCAAGGTGAAGGAAGGCTTGGGTGCTGGCGTGGTGCTCACGTCACCCAAGCGAGATCAACTCAAGTACGTGCTACAAATTCAATTCAAGGCATCCAACAATGTGGTAGAGTACGAGGCCGTGGTACACGGTTTGAAGGTGGCCAAGGAGGTTGGCGTGCAGCGCATCATATTCTATGGCGACTCGGATCTAGTTGCGCAGCAAGTTTCAGGCACTTGGGATGCTCTGGATGCCAACATGGCTTCGTATCGGTTCCTGGTGCAAACTATGACGGGATTCTTTGAAGGATGTGAGTTCCAACACATACACCGAGCAAAGAATGAGGCAGCTGATGAACTGTCCAAGTTGGGGTCTTCTCGGCAATACATCCCGGCTGGGGTTGCCTTGGAGCATTTGAGGAAGCCATCTATCAATCCATCCCCCAACTCGGAATCCATATTTGTTCCTTCTCTGCCTGGTGAGGGAGCTGTCCCAATGGAGATTGACTGGGAGGCTGCAAAAGAGAACCCGGGGACTGCCGTCTCCATCCCGGGGACTGGCGCCTGCAACCCGGGGACTGTCCCTTCTCACTCGGGGACTGCCCCTCCTAACTCGGGGACTGCCCCTCCTAACTCGGGGACTGTCGCATTCATTAAGGGAGTTCTCGCTGCGTGCACGAGATCTCGGGGACTCGTTCCCGCCCCAGAAGAAGAAGAAGTGGTGGCTGATCCAATGGAAGTGGACGAACCAGTGTTTCCCATCCGGGAGACACCGAGTTGGGCTCTGCCCATATTATCCTTTCTAAAAGATGGCACCTTGCCGAGTGATGAGGTTACCTCGAGGCAAATTAAGAGAAGGTCCAAGGGCTATACAATCCTCAAAGATGTGCTGCATAGAAGAAGTCCTACTGGTGTGCTGTAGCGCTGTGTAGAGCCAGAAGAGGGAGAAGAAATACTGGTGGAGATACACCAAGGAGAATGCGGGCATCACGCCTCTTCTCGGGCTCTGGTCAACAAAGCTTTTCGGCATGGCTTCTTTTGGCTCACTTCCCTGAAGCAAGCTGAAGATATCGTGAGGAAGTGCAATGGCTGCCAGAGGTTTGCAAATAAGATTCACATGCCAGCTTCTGAGTTGAAGACCATTCCCATTACTTGGCCATTTGTTGTTTGGTGCTTGGATATGGTGGGTCCTTTCAAGCCGGCTAGAGGAAACATGACTCACATTCTGGTCATGGTTGACAAATTCACAAAGTGGATCGAGGTGAAGCCTATTCGGAAGTGCGATGGAGCCACTTCTGTGAGTTTCCTAAAGGATGTGATCCTGAGGAATGGCTACCCGCACAGCATTATCACGGATAATGGCACAAACTTTGCTGAAGTCAGGTTTGCGAGGTTCTGCAGAGATAAGCGCATTCGGCTAGATGTTGCATCTGTTGCGCATCCCGCCTCCAATGGGCAGGTGGAAAGAGCAAATGGCATGGTGCTATCAGGCATAAAGCCAAGGCTGATTGAGCCGCTGCTGAAAACACCGGGGTGTTGGCTACAAGAGTTGCCAGCGGTGTTGTGGAGTCTAAGGACTACCCCTAACCGGTCAACTGGCTACACGCCGTTCTTTCTGGTTTATGGAGCTGAGGCCGTGCTGCCCACTGACCTAAAGCATGACTCTCCCCGTGTAACGCTCTACACGGAGGCTGAGGCTAGAGAAGCTCGAGAACATGACATTGACCTGCTGGAAGAAGCAAGAGAGCTAACTCTGTCACGTTCAGCTGTCTATCAGCAAAACTTGAGGCATTATCATAGCCGGAAAGTGAACCCAAGGGTTTTACGAGAAGGAGACATGGTGCTTAGGCTTGTGCAACGCACAGCCGGGATGCACAAGCTATCTCCTCCGTGGGAAGGGCCATTCATTGTGAGCAAGGCTCTATACAATGATGCCTATTACCTTGTTGACGCACAGCCATCCCATAAGAACAGGCCGGATAGAGCAGGAGAAGAATCCAAGCGCCCTTGGAATGTAGCTCTACTCCGCCGTTTTCATTCGTGAGCAAATTATGTATGTACTCTCTTATCCGAGTTAAACTTTTATTCGGCAATCTGAAATTGAACTCGGGGACTGCCCTCGTCCAAACTGTTCCTTGTGTTTACTCTGCTTTACTTTATCTATTCGGTTGAACCACTTAGAATTTCAAAAGCATACAAAGTAGTGTGTTTAAACTCACTGGACACTCTGCGACTCTGCTGCTGTCCGCAACCCGGCTTCATGGCAAGCCAGAGAACAAGCCAAAGAGTCAATGAACACATGAAAAATTGCAAAGGAAAGGAAGCGTGTGGCAACCGAATATAGTGTTTTTTTTACTGTTTTTTCTTTCCGGCTAAGTGGTGGGCAGCGTTACTATGAATTTTTCTAAGTGGCTAAGTATTTGAAACTCCTACTTTGAACTCTTGTGACTCGACTACCAACAAAGCAACAAGTTGCAGGTAAGAGCTGAGACAAAAAGGAAAGAGCGGATAAAAAATGCAACTCGGGGACTTGCATAATAACGCAACCCGGCATCGGGCCAATGTTGCTCAAATTAATAAACTTCAAACTTCAAGGGAAATAAAACTGAGTAGCGACGGAAATGATAATTGTTTGATACATATGCACCCGGCATCCCGGGGATCTGATAAAAGTTCAAGTGTTTGCAGGAGATCACTGGTTGGAAGTAGCAGTGTTGTCCAGGTTGGCGTTGGCATCATCAGCTTCGGTGTTGGCGGTGGCTCGCTCAGAGGTGGCAGTGGCCACCGAGATGGGGTCGGTAGCTGAGGTGGAAGCAGCGGACTGGGTGCGGAGTAGCGCTGCAGCGTCGAGTGCCGCGCCAGACGAAGAGCCCAACTCGGGGGCAGGTTGCTGGATCACCATCTCGGTGGTGAGGTTGGCATCTTGGCCCTCGGTTTCCAGCTCCTCGTCGCTATCCGCAACAGCCTTGCCCTTCCCCTTCCCGGATCCCTCCTCGGCACCAGTATTTTCGAAGACACTCAGGTCATCCGACTCGGTGTCCTCATCTTCATCTTCCTCTTCATCTTCATCCTCGATTTCCGCCTCGGTGTCAGGCTCGGTGGGGCCTTCGACAAAGAGGGCAGTGTCCGCGTAGGAGGCGATCTCATACGCAACTGCCTTGCGGCGAGCCACGCAGTCGGGATCGTCTGACCACTTCGAGCCCAGGCGCACCTCAAGGATGGTGTCGAGGTTTAGGTTCTCGTACCAGCTGCAGATGAAGGGAAGCAGCAGATCGGCGCCTGCCCGAGCTGAGGATGCACGCCACTTCTTCAACTCGGCCTTTGCACCATCGAGCTTCTCGGCGAGGGCGCGAATAGTTTTGGGCGCAGATTCGCGAGGCCAGAACAGATCGTGCAGCTTGATGGCCGTGGACACCAGGCCGGTGCCCAAGCCCCTAAGCTGGCGGAGCTGTGACTGGATGCTCGTGAGGTTGTCCTCGATCATAGACTTGGTGCTGGTGGGCAATCCTTTCTCAGCTTGGATTCCTTGAGCTTTGGCCAAAGCAGGCGTGCTAACCGCACAGAGATCAGGGAAGATATCTGAGAAAGCTATCGGAAAGAGTCAGAAATGGAAACGGAGCGGAAATGAAGTCAAGTAGGAAAGAGGAGAAGCAAACAAAGCCAAGGGAAGAGAAGAAGGAAGCAGTCAAATGTAGAGAAGCACAAACTTACTGTTGAGGTCAATGAGTAGCGCATGCAGCTTGTTCTTCCAGGACTCCTCATCGGCAATATGCCTTTCTTCGATTCTACGCGCATTGGCTAGCTGAAGCATGAGGTCCGCGTTGCTATTCTTCAGCACCTCGATTTCCAACTCGAGGGCCCTCTCCTTAGCTTTGGCTGCTGCCTTGACTCGGTCCTTCTCGGCGGCTTGGTTTAGGGCATCCTGGAGAGTGTCTTTCAGTTTGACCTGCATCTGTTCGAACTCGGCGCGCTCTGCATCGCGTTCGTTCCTCAGCTCTGCTTCTCGGCTGGCCAGCTGCTGCTGCACCTCCGCAGGCTTCAAGCAATCGAGATGCTCCTCACGGAATTTCTTGTACTCTTCTGCGGAAAGAAACAGCACGGTGAGCAGAATAACCAAGAAAAAGAAGTAAAACAAGCGAGAAGACGGCAACTCACCTTCCAGATCCTTGATCTTGCTCTCGGCGGAGGCAGTGAAGACGTGGCAGTGTTGGTGCTGCTCCTGCAGTTCTTTGAGTTTGCCTGCAGAGTAAACAGAGTTAGAGCAAAGAGCAAATCCGGGCGTAAACACAAAACGCACTAACCGAATAGCTAAAGGCTTACTTTCAATTGCAGAGAGTTGAAGGGCACGATCCACTGCCGCCTGCTCCAACTCGGCGTCGTTCTTGCGCTCTTTTTCCAGGGCCGCGAGCCGCCGGGTAGTGATGCTATGGTCCAGAGCAGCCGCCGGAACAAGTTGGTCCTCTTCATGAGGCTATTCTGGAAAAAAGGAAGAAAACGAATTAGACAATTTTTGGAAGATTTGGCCCGAGAAGACGGCAACTCGGTTGAGCACCCGTCTACTCGGCCCGAATCTCGGGGACTGGATAGTGGCTAGGGAGAAAAACAAGAACAGAAGAGAAGAAAAGTCACAACTCGGAACAAGCAAAAGAAACTTACAGCGTATGTCTGCTCGATGTCTTCGGCGGCTTTGCAATGAACAAATAGCTTCGCGGCCAGCGTACATGTGTTGGAGGCGATGGTCATGGGATTGTAGCCCATATCAGCCTTGTTCCAATCAGTACGCCAGTGATCCAGCGTGCCTACAGTGCTGCCATCCCACTTCTTGTTCCCAAGGACGCTGCTCTCCCACACCTGATCAATGAAGCCTATTCGGTCAATCACCTGCTGGAGCCCCTCGGTTTGAACTTCAGTCTCGTTGGCCTCGCGTGAGTGGAACACAAGGGTTTTCTTCTTCTCCGACAACTTGGCGTCCACCGCCTTGGCCTGGGCGCCCTTCGTAAGGGCGATCCGCAGCTCACCCTTGGTCAACTCAATACTGTGCTGCTTGGCCATCTGCAGCGTGTAGGGCAGGAAGCTGGGCTGCGACTGAGGAGCGCCCGCGCTCGATCCTTCGCCCGCGCCAGCAGAACTGCCAGGAGCGCCAAGTGTAAGCTGCGCGCTCTTAGCAGCAGGCTTCATGGTTTATTTGGGCGGTGGCATCAGTGCATTGTCCTGCGCAGCATGGCGCGGCGGGTTCCGGCGAGTTGGGGCGTCATGCTGAACGGCCTTCTTGCCGGTAGCATCCGTCTGAGAAGCAGGCTTCTTGGTACCTCGCTTGGAAGGAGGGCTCGGCGCGGTCTTCTGCGTGCTTTGCTTTGCGGGAGGGCTCGGTGTAGTCTGGGTTTTCTTCTGTGGTCGTGGAGGGCTCGGTGCAGTAGGTGGAGTAACCTGCTGAGTAGGCGGCACAGGGGGCCGGCTACCCAACGCAACCTCCGGCTGCGCTTGGCCCTGCAGGGTTTGCTCCACCACAGTATCCTCAGCCCGCTGCTCGGCAGCGGGATTCGGGCGTACATCTTCTGCTTCTTCTACCCGCGGTTGGGCCGCGGGGTTGTCTTGAACTGCAGCTTCGTCTAGCGGCTGCTCCAGGTTCTCGTCCTGCCTCTCAAGGGCGGCATGATCTTGGTGCTCAGCTTCTTGATTGGTATTCTCCCCAGCTGAGGCAGTTGGGGGAGAAGAAGGCGTCTCATCGTGAGCAGCATCCTGCGCGCTCTGATCCGCGCGGGCCTGCTGCTCCAAGTCCATGTTTTGGGCACCAACGCCCATGTTCTCAGCGCTGGCGTCTTCTTCTTCTGCCTTCACGGGAGAGGGCGCACGCGTCCTATCCCGTGCTGCTGGCGCGTTCTCCTCCTCGGAGAGGTCAATGAGTTTCTCGAGGTCGATGGCAGGTTTTCTCTTGGAGGTGGTGGGAGCCGCAGCAGCATCGGCATCCAGGGGATCACTAAAACAGAAGGGGAGTTCAGAAACAAAGAGGAAGGGAAGAGAACACCGAGAAGCGGGAGTAGAATGCAACTCAGATGAAAGTTACTTACCCCTTGCGTGTGGGGAGTTGCCTTTTGGCAATGGCAACCTTCTTCTTCTTCTCGGCCTTCTTGGTTTTCTTGGCGGCGGGCTCTTGGGCACCGCTACCCATCCTCTTCCGAGTAGTAGGAGCAGCTATAGAGATAGGATCGACGTTGAGGGCATCCTCGTCTTCCTCGTCCACCTCAGGATCATCTGCAGAATAGAAGAGAAAAAAGAGTTGAGAAACGGAAAGGGAGGTTGGGTTGCGCTACTTGCAATAAGAGAGGTGGACTTTGTCACCTTTTTCATCCTCGGACCAATCACGAATGGACGCGTCAACTTGATGCTTACCCGGCTGTTCGGCGTGAGGGATACAGAGGGTGTCCTGGGTATCGTAGGCAGTCTCATCGTCCTCTTCTCGGTCACTCCTCCAGTTGGCCTCAAAGAGCTCCTCATCTTCAACAGCTTGGCGATCGATATGCTGGAAAGACAAGCAAGTGGTGCAAATCAATTGAGTACAAGGCTGAGGGGTTCTACCCGGTACAGGATGCAAACACAAAGCATATAAATTCAGAAAATCCTATTCAGAGCAGCATGCAAACACAAAGCATATTAGGCTAAGGCTCTCTACTCGACGGGGCGTGCAAACACAAAGCACATAAAGCCAACTAAGATGCTCGGGGGTGTGCTACTCAACATGGCGTGCAAACACAAAGCACTTAAGGCCTACAGGATATTTGAGATGTTCTACTCGGTATCAAGATACAGAGACAGAAAAGAGAGGGCTAACCTGTTCGATGCGCTTAGTACGGATGTACGGCACAAAGCCGTATTGCTAGTTGTCGATGAGGCTGCTCTTCATGATGGATCTCGCCCAGACGGCGACATCGGCGGTGCTAAGCTCGAAGGTGGTGGTTCTCGTGCAGTCCCGGCTGCCTCCCATGTGGCACATCTTGTGGGAGCGGCGTTGAAGCGGGAGCACTCGGCGTGAGATCCAAAACGCGATGTTATAATCGCGTTTGAATCCCAACTCCGTCAGCTCGGCGAGGCGCTTCTCTATCTGAAGGATTTCGTCATGATTCTTCGGCTTGTATCCCCAATTCTGCTGGGTTGGCGGCGTATTCGTCCACTTGGGGAGATTTATCCGGTCCGTGATTGGCGCTCCTTCTTCGGCAGGAATGTTCTTAACGTAAAGGAAGGAGCGCTGCCACTTACGTACCGTGTCGAGCCCCTGGACGCGTGGGTGGCTGCCGGCGGTGCGCTGCAGCATCATCGCGCTTCCCGTCTTCGTCATGGCGCGGGAGCTCTCCGTGCTTCCGGGCTTGGGGACGCTTTGCTTCCGGAAGAAGAAGTACCGCGCCCAGGTATGAACAGTCGGGCGCACGCCCAGGAACGCCTCGCAGACCACGGCGTGGAAGGCGAGCATCACCATGGCATTGGGGGGCAGGTGATGTGGCTGTAGACCGAAGCGATTGATGAATTCCCTGAAGAAGTCCGACGCCGGGAGGCCAAATCCCCGCTTGAAGTGCGCGAGGAAGACGACGAACTCGCCCTCCTGCGGCGCGGGGATGGTTTCGCCGTACGGCTGCCGGCACTGCACGCCGGGAGGGACGCGGCGGGTATTCACCAACCACCGGCAATCTTCCGCCGTGACGTCAGATCCCTCCCATCCGGCGCGAGCGTCGTCATCTCCGCGGGCCATGGAGATGAGATGGATTGGTGGACGATTTGTGGAAGAGATGGGTGGAGAAAGTGATCTCTGTCTTTCCGGCGTCGCACGGAGCAGCGGCACGGCAAGGATGCGCGGCGGCGGAGTGCTCTGCGGCGGCGGAGAGGCGAAGAGGCAGAAGGTGGAAGTGAGCAGGAAAGAGAAGGAGGAGTTACCGAGGGGGTATTTATCTCTCCCCTCGAGTTGCCGTTACGAGCGGAGGTAGTGGGATCAGTTGTGCACTGAGATCGTGCGGCGTGGGCTGCGCGCCGGTTAGAAACGCACACAGCGCATATTGCGCGCGTAACGGGCGAAGTTAATCCCACGTCGTGATCGTGGGCTATTGAGTGCGGTTGAAGAGACTTAACGGGCTGGTGGGCCCTGGCCGCAGTTATGGGCGCGTGGCCTGCCGTATCCCGGGTACCGAGGCGTCGGAGTGACAGGGGTGCGACACGTGCCCCGTTGCCACACGCAGAGGTGGATTCGCACCGATTGAGGCGGGATTGCGTTTTCAAAGATTTCACCAAGTCTTCTTACTCGGCATCAGAGAAAAGAAATGGTGCTACTCGGAGAAGAAGAGATTCAAGCGAAGGATAAGGGCTACTCAGAGGTGCTACTCGGCATCTTACGGTTCGAAGGCAAGATTTGTTTTTAAGCTGGAAGGGCCCAGTGAACAAGTTCGCAGGACTCTACCAGCTTCGGGGACTAATGTCAGGGGGTTACCCCCGAGTAGGGGTAAGGCAAGTACTAAAAGCAAGGTCAGAAGAAGTGTTTGGCAGAGTAGCTGGCTACCCGGTGCTTGCTACCCGGTGGACAGCTATTCGGTCGTACATACCAATGGCCAGGAGGAAGAATCAAGTAAGTTATATTCTTCCGAGTAGAGGAAGTTGTCCGGGTAGAGGGAATGGATTCCTACTCGGATCAGAAGTCAATGGAGCCGTTCTGACACAAGATCCCACGTATCCCGTGTCAGTACAGCGTGCGGTTCAACTTATGGAGTACGTGACTATCCGCACCACGGCGTGGCTACAGTGATGTAGGCGCCTGTCTACTCCTGTCACTGACAGAGGGGACAGGACAAGGCTAGGGGCCTACCCTATCTCACTGACAAGGGTGCACAGGTCCCATCTCCGAACGACGCTACGACTTACGGGGCGAGTGTCAGCGACAACCCGGAGGCGTGCGCGGTTCTGCAGGGCTCCTGTCACGTCTCGCTGTACCTTATACTAGTTTTCTATTCGGCTGGGCACGAGTATATAAGGTGCCCTGCCTCCTCCTGTGAGAGGTTCGCTGCGTTGGCTAAGACATTGAGCATTGGCTTCACGTAGAAAGAACTAGAGAGAAGAGTGGCTACTCGGCTGAAGGCCTGGTTGTACTGTGGCTACTCGGTAAGATACATATAAAGAGAGAGGCAGGAGTAGCGGTGTTACCTCCACACGAGGGCCCTGAACCTGGGTAAGATCTTGGTGTTTGCAGTGTTTGTGATCCCTCCCCGAGCACCTTCAGCGTCCATCGGCCCCAACTTTAGCCATCCTATGGCATCTGCCGTGATACCACCACGACAGGCATTTCATTCCAAAACTTTGCACGTATGTAAGATATTTGTGCATATTCGTCTCTGATTTTTTTCAGATTGTTTTGAGTCTTTTTACTATTTTTCAAAATTCGCAAACTAATAGGAGCACGTGAGCTCGGGAGTCAAAACTGCTCTCCGCCAGCTCATCCCCTTCCGAGCATTCACCGAACGTTACCAAAATAACACTACTCCCATTCGATAGCAAATTGATTTGGGTAGATTAAGTACTCCCTCCGATCCATATTAATAGGTGCTCAAGTGGATGTATCTAGACATGTTTTATTGCTAGATACATCCACTTGAGGAGCTATTAATATGGATCGGAGGGAGTAGTAATTATGTACAGAAGGCAGCCATTATGGAAACTGCTGCCTGCCAGAACGACCATAACGATAAGGAGAGGGAGGAAAACTCCATTTCCCGTTTTGTTTACTGTGCTTCCTCCCTCTCGCCTCCACACTTGCGCTCCTTGGATCTCCGAGATCGAATCCCGGAATTTTCCCGATCCCAGGAACCCCGCCATGCGCTCCCACCAATCCCACGAGCTCGTGTCTCGCGCTCCCCTTTCAGCTCCCTGATCCCATCGGGCTCTCCCAAGCCGCCGCCGCCGTTGACGCCAATTGGCGGTGGCCGGCATGGATTCTGGCGCCAACAGCGTAAGCTCCGTCGGCGAGTCGCCGCCGCCGGTCTCCCCACCGGGCCGTCCGGTCGCCAAAGGCCGCGGCCTCCGCCGCTGGCGCCGTATCCCCCGCGAGCACCACGACGACGAGGGCTCCTCCCCCGCGGGCCCCGTTGCCGCCGCCGCCACCTCCCCCGCTGCCGCCGATGCTGGCACGCAGGTGGACTTGGCTCAGCTCCACAAACGCCGTCTCCCCGTCGGCGCCGACGGGCCGCCCAAGGGGAAGCAAGACATGGCGGCCGAGGAGGAGGATAGCCCGGTCGCGTCGGTTGAGTCCAGCTTCGTGCCGCCGGAGGCGCCTCCTTCGCCGCCCCCTGCTCCGGCACCCACTAAGCTGGACCCGGATCTCGGCTTCCTGATCGCGTCCACCGGCTTCTCGGTGGGCGCGGGCGGGGCCGACTCGGACAACAGCGACGACCGGACCAGCAAGTCCTCCGCCGTGCTCCCGCGCCACGACTTCTCGCAAGCCGGCTTCGGCCGCGAGCGCGACAGGGCGCGGTCCCGAGCCCCTGGCGCTGCTGCTTACGCCAAGAACCTCCGTACTGCACGCGCGCGCGGCGCCGGTGTGCGCGCTGTCTCTGTAGCCTCCTCCACTGCGGATGCGGAGAACTCGCGCTCCAGTGTCGAGTCCGACCTCCGCAGCACGGGCGCTGCTCACGCGCGAAGGTCAAGTGCTGGCATCAGCAGCAATGGCGTCCACAAGTTTCAGTACACTGATGGCGAGCACAGTGACGAGGAACCTCCGAGTGAGCACTTGCGATCTCCAGCAGGAGGCTTATATAAGGAGAATGGGAGTGTATTAGGGAGAATGGTAATGGGGAATGGTGATTTGTATGCCCATGACCATGGATTTCATGAAGGGAGCATCGGCAAGGGTGAGAATGGAGGGATCCATTCAGGAGGTCTTGATCCCTACACCGAGTCAATTTCGATGCTTCAGTCAGCACAAGAAGCACTTGAGAATGGTATTGTCATATTCCCCTTTATTTAATTCTCGCAAAAAAAAAACCCGTTGGCTTTAGCTTGATGCATGAACGAATAAGTACCCCAAGCTTTCTCTATTAGATTGAGCAAGTGTTTGATACTATTTGACATGGTAGTTTGCATTATCTTGGACCTTACAGGGTGAATTTCAGAATTTCTAGACTAATAATAAATAATAATTATAGTATATGTTGTGCTATTTATTTTAAAATTTCAATTTCGTAAAACAGTCTACTTTATTAGCTTGAATTAACTGAACACTTGATGCATCATAGTGTTCAACAATAAAAGGACAATACTTACATGCATTATGCTTGTAGGGGGTCTAAGATAATATTTTTTTTGACAAGTTTATGTTGTAATAGCATTATGCTTCGTTCATACCAAGTGGTGTTGATTCAGTAACAATTCACTTCTGAAGAAAGCATATCATCTTCCATGGCCATTACTACAGATTAAGTGGCTATTCTCCTAACACGTCGCTCTTGATTTGCATTCATGTTGGATCTGCAAGATGGTGTCCAATACGCTGACCTTGTTCTCTTCTTTGTACACCACCAACCATATATTAGCTTCTTCGATGCAACGACTTCTTGTCTGACGTGCACAAGCCTGCTAATTAGCTTCAAGGTTCCTAGCTGTGCACAAGACACCTTTTTGGCCGTTCTGGAAAATGAAACAAATTTTACATTTCTTTTTTTTTTTTTTTTTTTTTTGACATTAAATTTTACATTTCTTGCCTAGTGGTTCCACTGAAAATCACAGTTGGAACTAATATATGTTAAGAATTGTAAGAGGGGAAATTGGAATGCCCCTTTTTTGTTTCCCTCATGGAAGCCCACATGTAGTGAGTCATGCAATTAATAGAGTTGAGATGGAAGAAAAGTTGATGATTTAGTAATTGATGTTCATCAACATGTCCAGCTTGATCTCTGGTAAAAAACCCAAGAAGAAGAAATCGCTTGTAGTAATGGAGATGAGAAACTTCCATCCAAATTAAGTGCATAGGTGGCGGCAAGGTAGGACACGTCGATGCTAGTCAGCGATGTGAGAGTGTCTGTTATGACTGGAGTCACGTATAGGAGGAGGGGGCCCAACCGTGGGTCACCCTAGGGCTTAGCCCATTTATCTATTTCAGTTTTCCCTTATATATATAGATTGTAATAGGTCGTGAGAGGCAAGCAATAAGAATATTTCTATTGCCGGCTCCCCGAGGAGCCGGAACCCTAACCCTAGCCGCACCTCCTCCCTGCGCCTCCTCTCCCTCTCGCACGACGGCGCCCAGCCGCCGGCGTCCGCGAGATCGGCCGCGCTCAACTCCCTCCTTCCCCTACAATCTACGCCCTAGACACGGTAGAACCCTAGTTCCTACCAACTTGGTATCAGCTAGCACTTGTTCGATCATGTCATCGCCCCCGTTCGCCTCCGCGGCCGCTGCGCCGCCGCCCTCCACCACGGTCGCCGCCTCCACGGCCGCCGCCGCCACCACGGCCGCCGCCGCCGCCCCCGCCGCGCCGGTCATCTACTCCCCCGAGCAATTGAGCGGGGCCATCAACGACCTCGCCACCGCCGTCCAGGGGATACGGGTGTTCTTGATGAGCTCCCACGGGCCCCCAGCGCCACCGCAGCACCCGATCTTCCCCGTGCCGACGCCGTCGCCTTGGCCGCCGGCGTTCTCCGTCGGCCATCTGCAGCCGCAGCCGCAGCCGCCCTCGACGCTGCCGTGGCCGCATTGGCCACCACCCGCCACCGGAGGGCCGGTCTCCACCGCGCCGGGGGGCGTTCCGATCAACCAGATACGCTTTCCCCCGTCGCCGTCACCGCTGCCGGCTTGGCTCGCCGAGTCGACACCTCCGCCGGTCTACACCGCCGCCGGGGAACCGCCGCTGCCCACCCTCCCGAGTCCCACCGCCGTGGGCTTCGCGCGCCCCCAGGACGACCGCGCCGGGGTATACGGCCACGGAGCCGCCGCACCGCCACCGCCCCGCTACGCCAAGGTCGACTTCGCCACCTTCGACGGGTCGGAGGACCCCCTGAATTGGCTCAGCCAGTGCGAGCAGTTCTTCCGTGGGCAGCGCACTCTGGCGTCGGATCGCACTTGGCTCGCCTCGTACCACCTTCGGGGCGCTGCCCAAACCTGGTACTACGCCCTCGAGCAAGACGAGGGCGGCATGCCCCCATGGGACCGCTTCAGGGAGCTATGCCTCCTTCGCTTCGGGCCGCCTGTTCGCGGTAGCCGCCTGGCGGAGCTTGGGCGCCTCCCCTTCACCTCCACGGTGCAGGACTTCGCCGAGCGCTTCCAGACCCTCGCGTGCCACGCCCCAGGCGTGACAGGCCAGCAGCGTGCGGAGCTCTTCATCGGCGGTCTACCGGACCACATACGGGTGGACGTGGAACTACAAGCCCCCCAGGACCTGCAGACGGCGATGCACTACGCGCGGGCTTACGAGCGCCGCGCCCAGGCCATGCAGCCGGGTCCCCCGAGCCGCGGAGCTCGACCACCGACCCGACCCCCGCCGCCGACCACGTCGGCCACAAGACCACCGCCGCCGACCACGCCGACCACCGCTCCGGCGTCTGCGCCGCGCACGTTCCGGCGTCTCACCCCAGCGGAGCAACTTGAGCGCCGTCGCCTCGGCCTGTGCTTCAACTGCGATGAGACCTACGCGCCGGGCCACGTCTGCCCGCGCCTCTTCTACTTGGAGACGGTCGACGACAGCGAGGCGGACACACCCGCCGATCCACCAGTCGAGGCCACGGCGTGCGTGGTCTCGCTCTACGCGTTGGCGGGTATCCGCAATGAGCAGACGATGCTCTTGCCGGTGACGATACTGGGCGAGCGTCTCGTCGCCCTCGTCGACACCGGCTCCACGCATAACTTCTTGCCGGCGGCCACGATGCGCCGCTTGGGACTTGAGCCGACGAGCGGCGATCACCTCCGCGTCACCGTGGCCAACGGCGATCGCCTTCGCTGCCACGGTATGGCGCGGAACGTGCCGCTATCCATCGGCGACGAACACTTCACCATCACGTGCGCCGGCATCGATTTGGGCTGCTTCGACTTCATCATCGGCGTGGACTTCTTGCGGACACTGGGTCCAATACTGTGGGACTTTACCGCACTGACGATGACCTTCTCTCATCAGGGCCGCCGCGTCCGGTGGGAGGGCATTGGGGGCGCCACCCCGGCACCGCAGCTCCAGCTCGCCACGGCCGACCCCGACGCTGAGCACCCCCTGCTCACTCACCTCCTGCAGCAGCACGGCGACCTATTCGACGAGCCGCACGGCCTTCCGCCGGTCCGGGTGTATGACCATCGGATTCACCTCGCACCGGACACGGCACCAGTTGCAGTACGGCCGTACCGCTACCCCCAGCTGCAGAAGGACGAGCTCGAGCGACAGTGCGCCCTCATGCTCGCCGCGGGCATTATTCGGATTTCTACATCACCATTCTCCGCTCCGGTGCTGCTCGTCCGCAAGGCGGATGGCACATGGCGTTTCTGCATCGACTTCCGCGCCCTCAACGCACTCACGCTCAAGGACAAGTTCCCTATTCCGGTGGTGGATGAGCTCTTCGACGAGCTCCATGGGGCGCGCTTCTTCACCAAGCTCGACCTCCGGTCGGGCTACCATCAGGTGCGCATGCACCCGGACGACATCGCCAAGACGGCGTTCCGGACTCATCATGGCCACTTCGAGTTTGTGGTGATGCCCTTCGGCCTCACCAACGCCCCAGCAACGTTTCAGGCCCTGATGAATGACGTCCTCCGCCCCTACTTACGTCGGTTTGTGCTCGTTTTCTTTGATGACATTCTTATCTACAGCCACTTGTGGGCGGAGCATCTACAGCACGTCGCCATCGTCTTCAACGAGCTTCGAGCGCATCATCTACACCTTAAGCGCTCGAAGTGCTCGTTTGGGACGACATCGGTCGCCTACCTCGGCCACGTCATCTCCGCCGAGGGGGTGGCCATGGACGCCGACAAGGTGGCGGCCGTCACAGCTTGGCCGCTACCTCGCTCGCCGCGCGCTCTTCGCGGCTTCCTAGGTCTCGCCGGATACTACCGGAAATTTATCCGGGACTTCGGCCTCATCGCGACACCGCTCACGCGACTGCTACGTCGCGATGCATTCGCCTGGGATGACGAGGCCACCGCGGCATTCGAGGCCCTTAAGGGGGCCCTCACGACGGGCCCCGTTCTCCAGATGCCGGACTTCACACGGCCGTTCATGGTCGACTGCGACGCCTCCGGGGTGGGGTTCGGCGCCGTCCTTCACCAGGGGGAGGGGCCCCTCGCCTACTTCAGCCGGCCTTTCGCCGCACGTCACCTCAAGCTCGCGGCGTACGAGCAGGAGCTCATTGGTTTGGTGCAGGCCGTGCGGCATTGGCGTCCCTATCTTTGGGGGCGCTCGTTCCTGATCCGCACGGACCACTACAGCCTGAAGTATCTGCTGGACCAACGGCTATCTACAGTACCACAGCATCAATGGATCAGCAAGCTGTTTGGTTTTGACTTCACGGTGGAGTACCGTCCAGGGCGCCTCAACACTGTGGCCGACGCCCTCTCGCGCCGCGACACTACCGACGACGCCGACGCTTCCGAGGGGACGCTGATGTGCATCCGCTCGGGGCCCTCCTTCGCCCTCTTCGACACCATTCGCCGGGCCACGGCGGAGGCGCCGGATGCCCAGCTCCTGCGGCAGCAGCTGGAGGCGGGTGAGCTCGACGCACCGTGGCGTCTTGCGGAGGGACTCCTCTTGCATGGGCGCCGCATCTTCGTCCCCGACCACGACGACCTTCGGCATCAGGTGTTGCTGCTGGCCCATTCGTCGGGCCATGAGGGGATCCAGAAGACCCTCCACCGTCTCCGCGCCGACTTCTACATTCCGAGTGATCGGGCGTTAGTCCGTGATTGGGTGCGCTCTTGCGAGATATGTCAGCGCAACAAGACGGAGACCCTGCGGCCCGCCGGGATGTTGCAGCCACTAGAGGTGCCCTCACAGGTCTGGGCCGACATCTCCATGGACTTCATCGAGGGCCTCCCTAAGGTGGGCGGCAAGTCTGTCATTCTCACGGTGGTCGACCGCTTCTCCAAGTACGCGCACTTCATCGCGCTCGGTCACCCGTATACAGCCGCATCCGTGGCACGTGCCTTCTTCGATGGCATTGTTCGTCTTCACGGCTTTCCCGCGTCGATTGTCAGTGATCGGGATCCCGTGTTCACGGGGCATGTGTGGCGCGACCTATCTATTTCAGTTTTCCCTTATATATATAGATTGTAATAGGTCGTGAGAGGCAAGCAATAAGAATATTTCTATTGCCGGCTCCCCGAGGAGCCGGAACCCTAACCCTAGCCGCACCTCCTCCCTGCGCCTTCTCTCCCTCTCGCACGACGGCGCCCAGCCGCCGGCGTCCGCGAGATCGGCCGCGCTCAACTCCCTCCTTCCCCTACAATCTACGCCCTAGACACGGTAGAACCCTAGTTCCTACCAGTGTCAGCTATGGCATCATTACACAAGAATGGTGGACGAAGATGTAAAGGACTAACCGGAACTCCTGCGTCATGATGGCCATAGCAGGGAGCACATCTCTAATTTTAAATCAGCATGCTTTGATGGAAAAAAATTGACGAACATAGTGTAGAAGCTGGACCACATTATGTGAGGACATCCTGCCAAAATGGTCTTTGTTGTCATTTTATTTAATTTTAATTGTAAGATCAGGCAATAAACGTAATATCAATACTTGTTTAAAAAGGAAAATATGCTATGCATGTTCTTTCTCCATTAGACACATCACAAAACACAAACAGTCGACTGTTGAATTGGTTATCAATGCCTTTATTCAATGCTGTGGCAATTAATTACTTCAATTCTTGACTTGTCCGTTCGATAATAGATCTATATGTTGTGTTTTCATATATCATATTATGTACTGTCGCATTCAGAAGAAAACTTTGTAGTCTGCTGTCTGCAAGCTTTTTTCAAAATAGTTTCAGTAGCAGTCAGTAGCTGCCACTATAGAATAGCAAGAGCATTTCCTTGCGGGCATGTCTGAGAAGTTTCCTTAGTCCATTTCCTGTTATAAATTATTGAGTACTCTGTTGCCGTGTCATTGCAGCAGGACCAAAGTGTTCTGTTGAAAACATGACATCTTCTTTTGCTTCAGTCAAAGCTTTTTTGCAATAACTATTTCCTTTTCTACATATTTCTGCAGAGATCCAAATGTTTCTGGAAATAAGAAAAGAGAACGGTGATGATTCCGCAGCCAACTACGGTGAAAATGAATGGATCAGTTCACCTAATTGCGAAGAATTTTCAGAAGAACTAGGTGAAAAACTGAAGCTTCTCGAGTCCAAACTGGAAGAAGCTTCCTCTCTCATCGATGAGAAGGATTCAAGAATTCGTGAACTTGATGCACTGAACCAGACACAACCAAGGGAAGTGGCGCTATACAGTAGCAAGCTGCAGTCTCTACAGTCTGAGGTTGATCAACTGCTGATGGAGAAGATGGAGGCAGAGATTCAGTGCTTCATCCTGAAAAGAGCTTCAGAAGCATGGCAACCCCAGACCGAGGATCAACATACTCTTCACGAAGCACAGAAGTCTCTGTCTGAGGATCACAAACAGCTGGAAGTCAAGCTACGGCACACCGAGAACAGAGCGATGATGCTAGAGGAGATGACGGAGAAGCTAGAGTCACAATGCAAAGAGCTTTCGAACGCTTCAGAGGTCCTGAAGCTGCAGGCCGGAGCAAGTCGAGCTACGCTTTTCTGTTCCATTCAGCTGGTGCTGCTGTGCATCGCGCTGTGGACATTCGTCGAGCGGTTCTTGCCCCCTCCCGCTGAGTTTGTACCTACTTGAGGTTAGAGATTTCCTCCCCGCCGGCGATTAGCCTCTGTGTAGACATTCTTGAAAAGTTGTTTCCTGTAATCTATTATTAGGCATTGATGGCCTTATAAATTTTCGGTTTGTAACATCAACTCAGATTTTGCTAGCAATACGTTTACTTGTACTTAATTACAAATCTGCTTGTTGCTACTCTGTATCCTGGAAATGTTAATGAATTACAGATATGCTTGTTGCTCCTCTGTATCCTGGAAATGTCAATGAGCATCAACGTCTCAGTGTACCAGTGTTCATGCTATCATCTTCTCCACCGCTGTTTGGGTGTTCCGTGCAAGCCAAGTAGGAGTAGTACAATTTTTCTGGGGGCACACATACCAAATATGTATAGGACTCAGCCTAGGGCTCGGGTGACCTAGATTTTACATAGCTCTCGGCACCGTCGTCCCTCCCATTGGCTTTCTTCTCCTCTGGCGAGTCCCTTCAACCATCACCGGCCTAACTGCTGTCCTCCCCGCCCGTGTCCTGCGGCTATCCCTCTTAAGTCCGGTGAGAGGACGCATCTTGTCCGGCGCCAGCACACTCACACCCCCAAGCTAAGTTTATTGCTTGCCGCGTTGTTGGCAGCTCCAGCCTGCTCTATTCCTCGCCGTCGCTGCCATTGACAGCCGCGTCGTCACTGTCGCCGGGCTCGGGGCTCCACCTCCTCTCTCCCCTCTGTAGATGGGTCGACCGAGCACTAATCTACTCCCTCCGTCCGGAATTAAGTGTCATAAAGCTTGACAAAAGTGGATGTATCTAGACATAATTTAGTGTTAGATACATCCATTTTTGTCAAACTTTGTGACATTTAATTCCGGACGGAGGGAGTAGTTATCTGGCAAAAGTTTTTGGAAAAAAGGAACTGAAGAATATAACTGCATAGTGCAGACATGGCCATGGAGAAAGAGATGGGGAGAACATTGTTCATTTGGCAATCAATATACACACGCGGTTGCACTACTTGTCCAGATTAATCATTGCACCATCATCTCACATACATGATACATACATCATCATCAACGGTATAGAACTAATGAAAACATGGCAGATTACAACGAGCTGCTCCGGCACGGCATCCAGGCAGGCAGGAGAGGGGAGCGGCGATCAGCCGGAGAAGAAGGTGGGGTCGTATCCGTTGCTGGTGGTGGCGAGGATGTAGTATGCGACGATGTGGCCGATGGAGCCCCAGGCGAGGACGTCGACGATGTTGAAGCCGACGGGGTCGTTGGACTTGAGGATGCCCGCGAACTCCTTGGCGCGCATGTCGCCGGCCTCGAAGTGGGTCTTGCCGTTCTGGGCGGGCACCTGCTTCGCCACGTTCTCCCGCTGGAAGTTGAAGAAGACGAAGCGGCCCAGCACGAGCGACAGCCCCGTGCTGAGGCTGATCACCACCGACGGCTCCAGCGCCGCGCGCGCCGCCACGGACCGCCGAGCTGTGGAGGCCGTCGACCGGAAAGAGACCGCCCTGGACGGGGACGGCGCTAGGCGGAGCCCGGCCACGGAGGGCGGGGACAGCACGGCGGCGGTCGAGGTGGCCATGGATGATGGTCCTGTGTGTGGCTGCGCAAGAACGTACGACCAATGTGCGGCGAGTTCTTGATCTCTCGGTAGGCGCTATGTACTACGTGTGGTTCGGGTATATAGCGGGGTGGTGACGTGGGAGATATGGCGGGGCCGCGGGAATGCGAGGTTAGTGGTGGAGCGGAGGGGGATTTGGTGGTGTGCCCATGGCGTGTGGCCATTGGAGGGCAGTGGATAAGGTATCTAAGCCATACTCTCATCAAGTCAGCACTGTGTCGTCGTGTCACCCGTGTGCCCCTCGACAGTTACATGGATTGCCAGCCACTAGTTCTAGTCTGAAGGAAGTGGGCTGTGCAGGGAAAGTTCTCTTCTCCTGGGATTTAAATTTGGATATTCGGCCAGGCCTCCCGGAGTTGCGAACTGATATGATACCACACCCTCCGTTTATAAATAGACGACTTTCATTTGTCTAAAACTGGATATATCTAGACTAAAACATGTCTATATACACACTTTAGACTAAAAGTGGAGTTAGTATATAAAAAAAATAAAAAGATGTTCAACAGTTTTCTCTCGATGACAAAAACACACTTTGTATATCCCGTCCGATTTCTCGTCACAACATTATCCTTGGTTAGCAAAACCTTACGGTGAAGGAACCACATAAAAATGTTAATCTTCGGTGGTACCTTAAGTTTCCAGATATACTTAAAAAAGCGAGTATGGTCATTCATCAAATCAGCGTAAGATTTTACACTAAAGTTTCCCGCGTCTCTTAGTTTCCACTTAAAGGAATCACTATCCTCCGACATCTGAACTAGCATAAGTCTTTCTATGAGATGCAACAAGCCTCCAAATTTTCATCTACTAGGGACCGCCGAAACTTGATATTCGGATGCTCATTAGCAATCACTTGTGCAACAGAAACATTTTTTCTCTGCACAATGTTATATAGTCGAGGATATTGTTCCGCTAAAGGTGGCTGTCCTAACTAAGGATCCCAAAACCTAGTCCTGTATCCACCCCCCACAGAAAAAAATACGATAAAATAGTCTTGTTTGACCCCATCGCTCCTTCCCAAAAAGGAGAGTCTGTGGGTTTGCCCTAAGGTTGAGACAAAGGTTTACCCCTCAAGTATTTATTACATAACAGTTCATGCCAGACGCACTATTCCGTGAGAATTTTAAAAAACTCATTTTTCTTAATAAACACTCGTTCTTAATATCAAGAACTTCAATGGCAAGACCACCTTGGTCTTTAGGTCTGCATACTATATTTCATTTAGTAAGACGGTATTTCTTTTTCGACCGATCACTTTGCCAAATAAAGTGAGATCTAAAAAAAACCAATCTCTTCCGTATGCCAATGGGTATCTCGAAAAAGCATAGGAGAAACATGGGTAAGCTTGTGAGGACCGAATTAAGCAACACAAGACGATCTCCATAGGAAAGCAACTTCTCTACTGACAAATTTAATTTTTGTTCAAAACGATCCTAACCGGCTTCCGCTCTTTGTTTGGAAGTTTAGGTTCGTGAATTGGAATGCCAATATATTAAACGGAAGATCACCAATCCCGCATCAAAAAACGTGTCTACAATCCTCTTGTAAATCCTTGGCCTACCAAAGCAAAGATTTCACTCTTATGAAAAATTATCTTTAGTCCAGACAATTGTTCAAATAGAGACAAAATCAATTTCATGTTCACGGCCTTCTCTAGGTCATGTTCAAGAAAGAGGGTCGTATCATCAACATACTGCCGAATAGAGTCGCCACCATCCACAAGGTAAGGAACTAAACTACCCACTTGACCGTCCTCCTTTGTCCTTGAAATGAGTATGGCCAACATGTCTACCACTAGATTAAAAAGAATTGGAGACAGAGGATCTCCCTGATGCAACCCTTTTAAGGTACCGAAAAAAAGACCAATATAATCATTCACCCTAATACCGACACTTCTTCCTTGAACAAATCTTACAATCCATTCACACCAATGTGGTGCAAATCCTTTCATGTGAAGAGTTCGTTGAAGAAAGTCCCAGTTAACTTTATCATAAGTTGAACATATAGTATGGGCACCTAGAAGGGGGGGGTGAATAGGTGCTACGACCAACTTTAAATTTTCTTCAAATTAAGGCTTGACACAAAGGTAAATTCTCTAGATAATGCAACTACGGTGAATTTACCTATATGACAAGAACAATGATAAACAGAAGTGAAGGGGGGAAGGAACGAGGTAACCGATATCGGAAGCACGCGGAGACACGATGTATTCCCGAGTTCCTCCTTGTTAAGGGAGTACGTCTCGTTTGAGGGGTGTGAGTTTCGCCACGAATGCCTACTCAACGCCACAAAGGCCTCACCCTATTCTCCGATGAACCCCGCCACAAAGGCCTAGTCCACCTTCCACTATTTATCCCCTTTGAGGCGAGAATCGAGTAGTTTACAAACAAGTTTGGGGCACATACCCACAACCAAATTGGGGGCTCCCAACAATCACAAAAATCACCAAGAGTAGCAAGATGTCTAGGTTCTCCACAAGAGGATACCCTAGATTAGTTTCCCTCGAGAAAATGAGGGGGGAATGAAAAACCGTTTGGTGAAGACGTAGATCGCGGCCTTCTCCTTCAATCCTCCGAAGATCAACACTTTTGGGTGGAGGGACTGAGAGATCTAGCAAGGTGGGTGAGTTCTAGCAATGGTGAGATCTATTCTGGACAAGCTAGCTCAAGGAAGAAGAAGGGAGGGGGTATTTATACCTCTGACCCAAATTCGAGCCGTTGGATTCATTTTTGAGAATGTCACACCGGAGACTCCGGTGTAAAGTCCGGAGACTCCGGTATGAAAAGTGTCCGCACAGCCCCAGACCAGAGGCTCCGCACCTAGAAGACCGGAGACTCCGGATAGTCTTCGTACAATCTACGAAGTGACACTAGTGACTCCAACTTCACTCCATGCTTGGGAAATGACGAGTCTGGATACTCTGGTCCGCCAGACTGGAGACTCCGGTGTATACCGGAGATTTGGCGGAGATTCCGCCCTTTGTCTTGACGCCTTCGCGCAGAGTATGTGTGGGGTAGAACGAGCATGCTTGAGTAGGAGATAGTACGGAGACTCCGGTTAGTCTCGGTAAGTCTCCGGAGTGACACCAGTGGGTGACACCATTTTGCCCAGTGATATCCCACAAGTATAGGGGATCGTGTGTAGCCTTTTCGATAAGTATGTCGAACCCAACAAGGAGCGAAAGGTAGGATAAATATTTTCTCAAGTTCAATCAACCACTTATACAACTCTACACACACTAAACATTTGCATTATCTAGGAAATAAAACTAGAGCAATGGTACGAGAGATACCTTTGCAAGATAATAAATACAAGAAAGTAAATGTTAGTGTTGCAGCAATAAAATATACTAAGTAACCATAAACTAACAATACCATGAGTGTAGAAAAGTGGTCGTAATTGTGGTGGCTTTGTCCAAGATTAATTAGTGAAGATGTCGGGTTCATTGTCTTCGATGCAGTTTTCTATGTGGGAGAGGCAAAGCTAACAAGCTCTCACTATCCAATGATTGCAAGTACTTATGATTGAAACTCTAGAAAACATCTGTAGCTACTAGAAGATACATTAAGGTAAAAATACCCAACCATAGCCTTAAGTTAATGGTCCTCTTACTCCCATACGTGCAACTAACCGGTTTGAGTCCTTACGTTTCTGTCACTCCGGCAGAACTACACCCCTTCCTTTGCACATACTACTAACCCTATGGTGTTTATCCAAGCGCGCACAATTACAATGGACACCAAAGGACAGTACCATATTAACATACAACTCTAATGAACCAAAGACATTCAACCAAGCAATCAAAAGACAAATAAACTACACAAACATGACATAGATCATAGGATAAATATTATAGCATCAAACACCATGTTTACATAGGACGGTACAGAGGGTTGTGGGAGGATGAACCACTGAATACAAGAAGGAGATGATGATGGAGGTGTTGGTGAAGACAACATCATGGCGGAGAGGATGGATAAGGGTAGCACGTGAGGTGCAGGGCGGCCGTCGGCGGCGCAGGGGGCTCCTCCTGCACCGGCCGACCATCATGGGGGAGCGCCGCCCCTTAGCCCCCTTACTCCATGGCTTCTTGGTGCTGTAGATGAGCCCTTCTCCATGAAGATGAGACCATGGGGGAGGCAAAATTCGTGACTTTTGGTGGCTGCCCAAGAATTAGGGTTTTCCTCTCCTTACATGTGATGAGACAATGCTCCCCGGCCCTCCGATGGATGGCCCCTTGATCCAAAGGTTCTTGGGCACATATAAAACCTTCCTAGGGACCCCTCTCAGCCCCAAAGTCGTGGCTTGGCTGAATCCATCAAATATGGTAAGAGTTGGACTCAATCCCGTCACCGATTCCCGTAATCCCGTAATCAGATATATATCCTCCAGTAAAATGGGTCCACAGGTCGCATACGAACTCGGATTGGGCTGTTCTTGGCTTAAATGAAAGTTATGGAAATGGCCAACAACTTTGTAGGGAATTTTATCTCCAGTTCCCGTTGTCTTTGGGGGTAAAACTTATGATCTCTAAACACTGTTGCTGGACAAATTTCAGGAAAGTCAGAGTCCTTTTGCAACAAGTCTCATTTTGTGTTTTCTTGTTAATTCCTACTCATCAAAGAGTAAAACAAGAACATTGTGCACTCATGCAACTATTAATAGGTTAGTCCAAATAAATCATAAACTTTATATAAAAACAAGTGTCAAAAACATAATATTAGCATGAAACAATCAAAAATTATAGATACGTTAGGGACGTATCAACATCCCCAAGCTTAATTCCTGCTCGTCCTCGAGTAGGTAAATGATAATAAAGTTATTTTTTATTGTAAATGCTATGATCAGGTCCTGAACAATTGCATGATGTATGGATAGTAAAACTTAGCAATCGTGTTACCTAATGAAAAGTATCAATGAACTAAGAGCTCATAACATGAAATTTATAAACATCAACAAGATTGTAATGATCATAATAAAGCATGGTAGAGTGGTATCTCGCTTGCCCTTAATTGTGGAGAAAAACATAAATGCCAGGGCACCTCTGAAGTTCAAGGGAAGACTAGAAGTAAAGATATCAAAGATACAAGTACAAAAGTTATACCACAATAACCCGTGCTTTTGGAGAAACACATCACACTAAGAATGACAATTATGCTCTCAAGAAGATGCTCAAAGAATATGGTGGAGACTCAACATAAAAGTAAAAGAAAGGCTCTTCGCGGAGGGAAGCAGGGATCACTCATGTGCTAGAGCTTTTATTTTATTAAACAAAGGTATTAAAAGTTTGACACTCCTCCCATCCATCTTACACAAACCATGACTAACCGAATCCTCGGGTGCCTGCCAACAATCACATACCATGGAGGAGTGTCTATATTTTAACAGAGTTGTATGCTAGTGTCAACGAATGGTAAATAGAAAATACAGTACGTCACAAGCCAACTAGATTTCACAAGAGCGGCTCCCATATGAAGGACGCATCTAGGTAGAAGGTCATCCCTCTTTCTATTTTGTTTACACAATTATGTTTTGACTGATAAATCAGGGGGAAAAATAGTGAATAGAATTTATTTGCATTAATTTGGGGCTGGGCACCCCGCTGCCAGTTCTTCTATCAATTGGATAAGCGGATGAACTCACTAGTCCAGGGTGTGAAATCCAATCAACAAGTGAGATAAAGATTCTCTATTTACGTCCTCATGAGCAAAAACAAGAACACAAAACAGGAATAATTTTGAAAGTTTTAAAGGCAGCACATGAGCAATTTACTTTGGAGTGGCAGTTAAATACCACATGGGAGTTTATAGTGGACTCTGTGGAATAACTTGATTTTCAGGGATTTGGAGGCACAAGTAGAGCTCATACTCAGTGCAAGTGAAGGTTAGCAATAGACTGGGAAGCAACAATCAAGAGAGCAATAATTACCATAATCATGTTTGCTACAAAGTAAAATTAACCGAGGCATAAAATTGATACTAGAACTCCTAGGCAAAATAAATCATCGAGGCTTATTGACTTTTTGTTTTCAGTCTTAACATGCGTGATCATGTGCCAAGTCGATTCAAATGAAACAAACAGAGGAGGATACCATAATGCCATACCCTACTATGAATAGGACAATGCATGTTAAGATCAAAATGACATAATATACACTATTAGCAAGTTGAAAATAACCATAAGAAAACATAAACTACTAAACAATATCATTTGCACATCATTTTTAAGTTTACTAAACTTTGAACCACCTCTCTAAACAGGAGATAAATAAAAGATATGCCGATCAATTTATTAATATAACTGGTGTTTGATGCTAAGACAGCTAAATAGTAAGATACAAACGCTCCAAGTTTATTCAAATTTCTATGTTGCTCAAAAAACAAAGTTTAAAGGTTTGCAAACCGAGGGTTTTTTGATGAAGAGGGATGCGGAGACATCCCCAAGCTTATGACTTTGCCCATTCTTCAATATTTCTATGTTTGGTGTTCCTTCATTCTCTGTGAAAAAATTTCAACACAAAAACTTTCCCCTTCTTTTCTGCGGTTAGACATTAGTGCAATAGAGAATATTTCCAAAGTGATGCTATTAAAACAAATAAAATTTTGTTTTAGAGTTACAGAAAGTTTTCTTAAGTGGCCAAATTCTAAATAAAAGGTAAGACCCAAAGGGACTCAAATGAAAACGTAAAAGAGGCCACTCTTGCAACAAAAGTCAGAATCTGTTCAGAAAAACAACAGCTGGAAAACGAAATTTTTAGGTGCACTTAAAAATATCAGATTTTTTTGCCCATTTTTGTGCATGCATAGGATTAGGTGATACATAATCTGTAAAATTTTTGTGACATTTCGAGTTTCCGGTAAAAGATGAAAAATCGCGCAGTGGGCAGTAGATGCTAAAAACAGAAAAGCCATTTTTTTACATATGTATCAACTAAGCCAAATGGGTAAAACTTGGTACTTTATTTTTGATAAACTAAGAGACCAGAGGCTAAAAAAGATCTAAACATTCTAGCTACATCAAGGGAAAAAAACAAAACTGAAAGCAAAAATAAATGACGCTCCAAAAATAACACATAATATATGAAGCAATAAAAATATAGTGTCTTGAAAGAGGACATGATATTTTTGTTGATGAAGAAGGGGATGCCATGGGCATCCCCAAGATTTGACGGTTTTACTTCTTGGATATATCCTGGGGTGACATGGGCATCCCCAAGCTTGATCTTTTGTCCATAATTCATCTTCTCGTATCATTTTTCTCTCCCTACACTTGAAAACTCACTCCATACAAAACTTCACACAATCTTCATTAGCAACGTTAGTGTAACCAAAATAGTAAATCCACTTTGGTTAAGTTTCAACACAATTCTAACACCCATTAAAACATTAGCTACTGTTACAACTTATTTTAAATCTCTTCCCCTCAAAAGAACACCAAAAGAAAAAGATTAAGGCCCCGCTTGGAATGTATTGTAAAATTCCGGCTCCGTATAGATTTTCTGGCTTTGCACTAGTGTCACCGGATTTTTAGGAGGACCTAACCACCTCCGTGAGAATATACCCGGGTATTTGGTTAGAATACTAGCATCCAAGCGAGGCCTAAGAGGCAAATGCAAATATTGGCAGAAATCTGTCAAAACAGAACAGCAGGTAAAGATTGATTTTTTTTAGAAAATCTTATGTTCATCAAACCAAAAAGTGAAAAAGTAATGGAAGTTTTATAACAACCTGGGGTATATGCACAAAATGTTTCGGTTCAATTCGATGTTCTGCCTGAGAGAAATAATTTTTTTGGTGGCAGCACAAAATCTGTTTTAGGACAGCAACTTCCCTAAATCTTACTTCCTCCCTATTAGAGTCTATTCTTGGCACAAAAACAAAATAAAAAGGATAGTAAGAGGTTATACATAGGTAACAACTTTCAAGACTCAAATAAAACAAAATAAACTGAAAGAAAACAACACGAAAACGGAATAAAACATGGGTTATCTTCCAAGAAGTGCTTTTCTTTAACGTCTTTTAGCTAAGCATGGAAAAAGGAGGGATGCCTTGGGCATCCCCAAGCTTTGATGATTGAATATTTAATTGAGGTGCACTTGCGATTTCCCAATATTGAGCTTTTTATCTTCTCATTTATCTCGTATCACCATCTCTATTGGATCTTATATACTATATTCACGTAAAACTTGACAAAAACTCATTGGTAGGATTAGTACTCATTAAATAAAATCCACTCATGTTAAAGTTTTGACAAGTTTAAATTAATATTATCTACTTTATACTAACCAATTTATAAAAATTTATCGATCAAATAAAGATTATAAACATTGAGTATAAGCACAATACAAAATAAGCATGACAATCTGCCAAAACTGAACAATCTGTAAAGATGACAGTTAACGAGATATCTACGTAGCTCAAATAAAAAAACTCAAAATTAATGATAGAAAAATAATTATCTCAAGTTTATGCACAAATTTTTTCAAGTAAAAATAATATTCTGAGATTTATCATGACTTTTTATGTGAAGCACAGGAAATCTGTCTAAACAGAATCAGTCAGTAAAGATCGAATTATTATACCTATCTACGTACCTCAAATCAGAAAAAGTACTTCTAATGAAAGAAAGATAATAATCATTACTTTGCACTAAAGAAATTTCATATCAATATAACTTTTTAGTGATTTTTAAAATTTTCTACGGTGGATCCCAAAAATCTGTTTCTACGCAGCAAAGTGGAAAAATTGCATCATGAACAAACTAAAAGTTATCTATACATTTTATTTTTATGGTACAAAGTAATATGTACAATATATACAAGTTTTTAACTGAAAAACTTCCATGGAAATAATTGTTTTGGTTTCATAGGCATGAACACAAGTGTTCAAGGTCGACCCCCACTTAACCATTATCTTTCCAATCACTTTCCTTGTTGAAAACATTTTTAGATACCAAGTATGACTATTTTTTTAATTTGTGTTCCCTATCCATAACTAAAGATAGAAAAAAACTTAAAACTGAAAAATAAAACTACTTATAACTGAAAGCAAAATTACTTAGAGACAAAGCAAACAAGTGCACACAAGAACATTCACCCCACGCTATTGCTCCCCGGCAACGGCGCCAGAAAAGGTCTTGATATCCCACAAGTATAGGGGATCGGGTGTAGCCTTTTTGATAAGTAAGAGTGTCGAACCCAACGAGGAGCTAAAGGTAGGATAAATATTCTCTCAAGTTCAATCAACCACTGATACAACTCTACACACACTAAACGTTTGCATTATCTAGGAAATAAAACTAGAGCAATGGTACGAGAGATAGCTTTGCAAGATAATAAATACAAGAAAGTAAATGTTAGTGTTGCAGCAATAAAATATACTAAGTAACCATAAACTAACAATACCATGAGTGTAGAAAAGTGGTCGTATTTGTGGTGGCTTTGTCCAAGATTAATTAGTGAAGATATCGGGTTCATTGTCTTCGATGCAGTTTTCTATGTGGGAGAGGCAAAGCTAACAAGCTCTCACTATCCAATGATTGCAAGTACTTATGATTGAAACTCTAGAAAACATCTGTAACTACTAGAAGATACATTAAGGTAAAAATACCCAACCATAGACTTAAGTTAATGGTCCTCTTACTCCCATACGTGCAACTAACCGGTTTGAGTCCTTACGTTTCTGTCACTCCGGCAGAACTACACCCCTTCCTTTGCACATACTACTAACCCTATGGTGTTTATCCAAGCGCGCACAATTACAATGGACACCAAAGGACAGTACCATATTAACATACAACTCTAATGAACCAAAGACATTCAACCAAGCAATCAAAAGACAAATAAACTACACAAACATGACATAGATCATAGGATAAATATTATAGCATCAAACACCATGTTTACATAGGACGGTACAGAGGGTTGTGGGAGAATGAACCACTGAATACAAGAAGGAGATGATGATGGAGGTGTTGGTGAAGACAGCATCATGGCGGAGAGGATGGAGAAGGGTAGCACGTGAGGTGCAGGGCGGCCGTCGGTGGCGCAGGGGGCTCCTCCTGCCCCGGACAACCATCATGGGGGAGCACCTCCCCTTAGCCCCCTTACTCCATGGCTTCTTGGTGCTGTATATGAGCCCTTCCCCATGGAGATGATATCATGGGGAAGGCAAAATTCGTGGCTTTTGGTGGCTGCCCAAGAATTAGGGTTTTCCTCTCCTTACATGTGATGGGACAATGCTCCCCGGCCCTCCGATGGATGGCCCTTTGATCCAAAGGCTCTTGGGCACCTCTAAAACCTTCCTAGGGACCCCTCTCAGCCCCAAAGTCGTGGCTTATCCGAATCCATCAAATATGGTAAGAGTTGGACTCAATCCCGTCACCGATTCCCGTAATCCCGTAATCAGATATATATATCCTCCAGTAAATGGGTCCACAGGTCACATACGAACTCGGATTGGGCTGTTCTTGGGATTAAATGAAAGTTATGGAAATGGGAAACAACTTTGTAGGTAATTTGATCTTCCGTTGACGTTGTCTTTGGGGGTAAAACTGATGATCTCTAAAAACTGTTGGTGGATAGATTTCAGGAAAGTCACAGTCCTTTTGCAACAAGTCTCCTTTTGTGTTTTCTTGTCCAAATAAATCATAAACTTTATATAAAAACAAGTATCAAAATCATAATATTAGCATGAAACAATCAAAAATTATAGATACGTTATGGACGTATCACGCAACTTTGGTTCTTCACAGAAAACCTCACACCGGAAACTCCGGAGTGGCAGACCGGATACTCCGGCCTGGATTAAATTCCTGTAAGTTTTCCATGGGAGATCTATTTATCCTTTTTGATTCTCATACCACCATTTAATCTTATTGAAATACCCTGAAAGACATCAGCACAATTAAGTGTATACATGTGTTGTTAACAAACACCTAAAACAAGATTTAGCCGCAGTTGCGCTTTCATAAGTGTTCTCAAAATCAGTTTTGAAAAGCACTCCATCAAGATTTTCTACTTAATCTCATGAATGATTTCATGTAACACCACGACCCCCTCCAGAATATTCCTTCCGGGAAGAAAATTAGATTGAGATAGGTGAATACCATTTTGAGCAATGGACGTAACACGATTGGTTCTAACCTTATAAATATATTAAAGCTGACGTTTAACAAACATATGGGTCTATATTGTTCAATTTGACACACATATTATTTTTTGGATAACAAGGTTATAACACCAAAATTTAACTTAAACAAGGGTAAATCACCTTAATACGTGCAGACATGTCCATCAAGCCAACCTTGAGAACATCCTAGGATTTCTGATAAAACTCCACCGAAAACCCATCTGATCCAGGAGTCTTGTTATGTTCCATTTGAGAAATAGCTTCGAACACGATATCAAGAGACTATTTTCCAATTAGGATATATAAGGAAGATCACTGGTCATGGTTTCTCTCATCGACACTGAACTAGGAACCGGCACCCCAAACTGTTTCCTGTAATATTCAGAGATGAAGATTGTCAAATTAGACTGTCCTACTATCGTTCCTTCATCTTGTTTGAGATGGACATATTTTTCTTACGAGATTTACCATTGGCAATAAGATGAAAATATCTCGTGTTATTATTCCCTCTTGGATATGTCGAAGTTTGGCATGTTATGTTCATTTGTATTCTTCGTCATGAAGAAGTCGAGCTAGACAATCATCTGCCTCTGTTTTAACAGCTCTCTCGGCTTCACTAAATGGGATAGATTCGTATTTTAAATCCAATTCATCAATCATAAGTAGAAGCTTATCTTTTTGTATCTCATATTCTTCACTCAAATTCATGGATCACCCTCTAAGGACACGACGTAAATGTATAATATTATTCTGCCACCTCTCAATAGGGGTAGCTCCCTCTGAAATAGACATCCACTCAACCCTCACCATATCATAAAAACCGCCATGTCTAAACCAAGATAGTTCAAAGGAGAATAAAGTACGATTACCTAGATGTGAAGCATCCCTAGAGTCCAAGATAAGCGGAGCATGATCCGACCCCATACGGGTCAGAGCACGAACAGCGGCCAACGAATACTTCTGTTCCCACTCAACATTAGCAAGTATCCTATATAATTTCTCATACATTGGAATATCTCATCTACTTTCCCACGTATATTGTCTTCCCAAAAGCTCAATTTCCTTCAGGTCAAGAATTTCAATAATAGTATTAAAAATAAAAGTCCATCTGCATTAAAATTATTTCTATTATTTTTTCCTCACGCTTAATAAAATTGAAATCACCACCAATCAGAATTGGATCTTTCTCGCCATCACAGATACAAACAAGATCGGAAATTAACTCTAGTTTCTCTTCATCCTGTGCCGCCCCATAGATGACAACTAAAGCCTAGAGAAAACCATCGTTCTTAAACTTTAAATGAAACTTAATACAAAAATCATCAGGCAACATTGACTGTACATATATCGTTGCATTATTGAAACGAACCAAAATACCACCAAAACGACCATGTGGGGGTAAGCAATATCGAATATAGTCTAACCCGCCGACCAAACGATTCAAAAATTGAGCAGAAAAATTAGATCTACCTGGTTCGAACAGAGCCACAAAATCGAACTTATGTTCCTCACGGCCTCATGAACCACCAAATTTTTAGCCCAGTCTCCCAACTCATCACTGTTCCAAAAAAACCATTCATTGAGATAAACAACAGAGTTTGCACAGCCGAGCGCTTCTCCTAGGCTTGCGGTTAACACTTACACCTTTCTTACGGGTTCGTGTGACTTTCACACCGTGGGTCAGATCCAAATGATCCCCAAAGCCCTCTTGTACCACGTCATATAGATCCTCACTAAGATTTTTAGCACCTATCAGAACCAAACTTCCTTAGTCATTATCATCTTTAACTCGTATAGCATTCTCTAAAAATTGAAATACGACGAGATTCTTCTGTATGTCTCATAAAATTAACCAAAGCATTTATTTCTGAAGGAGAACATCCAAAAGTGATCCCAACTGAAAATCACGATAAACAATAAGATCATTCGGAAAATTAACAAAAGAAAGGTTAGGCTTAGGACTCATACCTGAACCAAGCATAGCGCCGCGAAAATCCACCAATTGGGCCACCCGCTCCATCGTTGAAGCGTGACCATTTGGCTAGGCCCGAGGACGCTCACTATAGCGCAGCCCCGCCTGCATTGATTCAGAAATGCTGCCATAGGCAATCACTTCTTTCCTAGATGGTGTACGCACGACTGGACCATCATGCACCACGCTAGCCCCACCCGACCATCCTGACTGATGGGACTTCGTGATGAAGGAAGAGGAATGGAAGATCGATGCAGACGCCGATGCAGAAGAGACCTTAAAGGGAGCCACCTGCCCCCCTCAGCGCCCGTCGCCATCACAAGACGCAACACCATCCGATGATGCTGTGCACTATTGGATGTATGCCCAAAAGGAAATATATTTATACATATATTTCATAATTATGATTCATACTACTATGTTTTGACTGGCGTGGTTCCTGAATATGAGTTTCAGAGGAAAACTTACGATCACCTGTAGTAGCATGAACATAGAAACAAACCCTAGTATTTCCTTTTACGACTAATTATTATATGTTTGATGGCTATGTTTCCTCGTCATGGACATTGTTTTTTTTCGACATCAATTAATAGCATATTGTTGGAAGGGAACAATACGGCTGGTTATTCCCTAAGTAGATTTATATTCTAAGAGATCCCACTAAGACATATTTGTCCTTAGAATCATATCGCAGCACGACTATATTACAATGCATCCTTTGACCATGAGGTTATATGGATAATATATTTTGGAGGTTTTACTTTGGTGCTATCAAGGGTCACACCGTAAACTGGGTGAATATGAAGATAGTTACTGGGTAATTCTAAAGAAGTATGTTATCTTGATGTTATGAGATAGGAATTACTCCTCTGTAAAAGGAGAGATACATACCTGGGCCCACTAGGTATTCTTGATATCCATAAGTTCCACAGACAATGCATGATGATGATACATCATGTGAGATATCATAATACGGTAACAAGAAAGAGGAAACTTACCAGATAACGAGACGAGACAAAGGTATTAGTGAACTGGAGTCTGTTTCACAGGCAATACCGGAATCAATAGTCTTTGGTAAGTTCGCTATTGTGAGTAATGGCATATTTGTATAATAACCAATAGGTTCAAAATTTTATTTGTTTAGTATGTGGGAGCAATATGAGTGTCCACAACCCGCTATTGATTATTAAAAAGAAAGAGTTTCCAATTTCTTGGCCACACACCATCGTGAGTTCGAGGGGACTTTCAATATATGGAAGCAGTGTCGTAGGGGAGCAGTTTTCCTCCTCGGGGTAAACCCTAATTTTAGGGGATGCCATGTGGGACCCATGGTCTCACAAAGTGCACATGTGTTATGTAGGAATTTTCCTAAATTTAGTTGATAAATAAATGAGTGGGAAAAATAAAATAAAAACAAAATGAAAAAAGAGGGGGTTGGATTGGACTCCAAATCCTCCTAGGAGGTGTGGTGCGGCCAAGGGAGGGGAGGGGGAAACCGAACTTCCCCCATGGCAGGTGTCCTCCTTGCTCCCACTATATAATCTCCACCCCTCCTCTCTTTAGAGAACATATATATTGAGCCTTTATGCATCTCTCTTTCTCTAGGCGAATTAGAGGAATAATTAGAGCTTCTAATTAAAGCAATTCCAATTGATTAGAGACTTCTCTAATAATTAGAAGAAATAATCAGAACTTCTAAATAGATCACTTCTAATAGGATTAGAACCTCTCTAATAGAGAAATCTAATTATAGCCCTTCTAATTGGTTTAGGGATCTTCAGTCTCCTCTAATTAGATTAGATCTTCCTCTAATTGGATTAGAGCTTTGTAACATCCCTAATTTTTGGAAAGTCCAAAAATCACTAAAAATTGAAACCTCTTGTTTTCATGTTATGCAAGTCACCAAAAACCAAATGAGAAGCAAGAAACAAAAGGAAACAATACATATTTCAATGAAATTGAAAATTACCAATCCAATTATACCTCTATTCCATAAAACCTAAAAACCCTCTAAAAATGAATTTTCATTAGATAAAGAAAACCATTTTATCTTTAGCAAACTTTATTACATAAAATGTTTTCAATTCAAATATTACTTTGAAAATAGTTTATGGTAACAAAAATCCCAAGATTTATAAACCTTAATAAAATTCTAAGCCTAAAAAATATTTGATGAGAATAAAATATTTTAATAATAACTTTTAGTTGTTATTCCAAGTTTTAAACATAAAGGAGTGAATATAAAATGCTTTTCTTTGTAAATAACATAAAATAAGACTTAGAAAACAATATTATGACTTATGGGATTTTTTCCAAATTTTATTAAGCCACTTTTATATTTATTTAATTTTCTATTCTAAAAATGGAATTAAGTTACTATTAATAAATCACTGAAATGTTAAATTTATAAAATATGAAAGTGAGGTAAAATGACTTTCAAAAATAGTATTTGACATGTTTATTGTCTCTGAAATTTTATTTAATCAAAACCTCATTTTATTATTTTTTCTAATTTAAAAATGGTATTAAGTACTATTAGTGAATTACATATATTTTCAAATTTCAAAAATTAAAATGTGTCCAAAATTGTTTTCAAACATGCTTAGTTGAAAGAAAATTTCATTTCAAGATTTTAGAAATTTATTTGAGGTGTTTTGGATTTATAAATCAAAAGATACAAAATAAATAAGAAAACAGGAAAAAAAATGCCGACGTTAGCTGACGTCATCATCGTCATCAACTCACAGAAACGGCAATGGCCGTTTCGGCCACAAATTTTTGCAGAGTAAATTCTCGTGTTTAAGGCCATCAAAGCCAGGACCTTTTTCACCCCTTAAAACCACCTCTCCCCTCTCCATTTCCCCTCCCTTGCCCCCTCGTTTCATCCCTCTATTTGGGAGAAATCGCTCGCCGGAGTCCGTGGGATCCGCCGCCGTGTTTTGCCATTTCCAGCCTCCTGAGTGAGTCTCCGCCGCCCCTCAGTGGTTCTCTTGTTTTCCCGAGGCCTTGCGCGCGCTTTTCATTCCCGTGTCGTATCATTTCGTGCAGCGTAGCAACGAGGACGAGATCGTCGGAGCACGGCCGCCTGATGGCTAGGTTGAGACTCCAAGTGCAGAGTGTGTAGCTAGTGGCAAGCCTTCTTGCCCACGAGGGTGACTCGAGGGTTTATATCGAACTCTTGGGGAGCCAGTATTTCAGCAGTTGTCTTCCAAGCTTCCTCCAGGATCCTGCAAACAAGTAGAGAATTTTGTGCCCTCAACCTCACCAAGTGGTTGTCAAGCACAAGGTGTGAGACTTCTAAATTGCAATGCAAAACTGAAAGTAAATGTGCAATAATTAAATCTACTACTAAATCAAATGAGAAAACAAATATGCAATGGATTGTTTTTGTATTTTTGTGATGCAAGTGGTGATAGAGATAATGTAAATTCGAATTGGAGATGCAACTAAAGTAAAGTGCAAGTAAAGTAAATTGCAGCAAAGTAACTAGAGTGTTTTCTTATATTTAAAATAGGACCCGGGTTCATGGTTTCACACTTGCATTCTCTCAAATAAAGTGGTAGACGGTGGACATAAAGAATTACATGTGAGATTACAATAACATGTTTAACATTGAGTACTTTCATATGGGCATCACGTCCTAGCATAGAGATCTCTACGGTCATATTGATCCCTCTTATACTCCACCAAGTAGTAATGAGCAATTGTTTAACATTGTAATTCTTTTCAGCATGACAAAACCTTTCAATAAATGCAGCCCTTAAGTTGAACCAAGTAGTAAAATTGCTAGGAGGCCATCTTAATATCCAATCTAATGCTTTGCCTCCTAGTGAGTAGGGAAAGAGTTTAACTTTAGTAGTGTTGATGTTTGCATGATTCAAGTTCAAAGTTTTACATCTTTCATCAAATTTCTTAAGATGGAACAAAGGGTCTTCTTTAGGCTTTCCATAGAAATGAGATTCATAAATCATTTTAATAACACTAGGATCTACCTCTAATTTTTCAACGGGAATATTTAGCTCTTGAGGGAAATTCCTAACACTGAATGGCCAGTAAGTTCTCTGCTCCATTTTCCAAGTTTTTATGTAGTTTTTAATTTTGTATGCAAAACAAAACTAAAGTAACTAAGAAAATTCGAAATACTAAAATAAACTAGATAACTAAATGCAAAACTAAAATGCAAACTAAAATAAAATATGCAAGACAAAACAAAAACAAGAACAAAAACAAAACAAAAACAAAAACAAGACAAGAAACAAAACAATTTACTTGAAAGAAGGTGGAGATAAAAAGGACGGTACTCACGTAGGTGCAACCTCCCCAAGCTTAGGTGTTTGCACACCTTGTTGGTGATGAAGACTTCTTGTGAGCTCCCTTGGACAACTCCTTCACCTATGGCTCCCCGGCAACGGCGCCAGAAAAACGCTTGATGGCTAGGTTGAGACTCCAAGTGCAGAGTGTGTAGCTAGTGGCAAGCCTTCTTCCCCACGAGGGTGACTCGAGGGTTTATATCGAACTCTTGGGGAGCCAGTATTTCAGCATTTGTCTTCCAAGCTTTCTCCAGGATCCTGCAAACAAGTAGAGAATTTTGTGCCCTCAACCTCACCAAGTGGTTGTCAAGCACAAGGTGTGAGACTTCTAAATTGCAATGCAAAACTGAAAGTAAATGTGCAATAATTAAATCTACTACTAAATGCAAATGAGAAAATAAATATGCAATGGATTGTTTTTGTATTTTTGTGATGCAAGTGGTGATAGAGATAATGTAAATTCGAATTGGAGATGCAAGTTAAGTAAAGTGCAAGTAAAGTAAATTGCAGCAAAGTAACTAGAGTGTTTTCTTATATTTAAAATAGGACCGGGGTTCATGGTTTCACACTTGCATTCTCTCAAATAAAGTGGTACACGGTGGACATAAAGAATTACATGTGAGATTACAATAACATGTTTAACATTGAGTACTTTCATATGGGCATCACGTCCTAGCATAGAGATCTCTACGGTCATACTGATCCCTCTTATACTCCACCAACATGTGAAATAAATCATAACACCTCGATAATTAAGGAAAAACCAGAGTATAGCTTTAAGCAATGTGACATGAAGTTGAAGTAAGAACTTGCTAGATCTAGTCATGGAGATTGATTAGTGTCACTTCAAATCCCCGGTAACAAGGTACTCCTTTTTATCCCTAGTGAGGTAACTAAGAAAGGTTTAACAAAACCTAAGTGGATCACTGAACTTCTGTCACTTTCACAGCACTAGCCACCCCCCGTTACTCTAACTAATGCACCCATCACCCCACACACGCTCTCAAGAACTAGATTGATCAAAGCTAGCAAATAAGAACAGGGTACATAAGATACATCTACTCAAATAACTCAAGACAAACAATTGCAATCTCAGATTCAATAACTCATAGAAAAAATCCACCACATAGGAATTACAACGGTGCCCGTAATCATGTGAGGCAGCTCATACGGATCTAATTAGTGAAGCACATAGAGAGAGATACAAGTGCTACTTCCACAAACCCATAGCCCTGGGGTGGACTACTCTCTCTTCATGGAGATGTCGATGGAGATGACGTTGGAGGGGTAGGAGATCACACCGGTGGCGCCCCGCCGGAGTTTCCCCCCTCCAATCTGGAACTCCAGGTCTCTGTTTTGGTGTTTCGGTGTTTCGGCGGCGCTCCTCTCCGTAAGGGTACGGGGGACCCATTTTATAGTCGGTTTTAGGTCAAGACGGAGTCGGTAAGTCGAAGATGGAAGGAATTGGGAACACAGGGGCCAAAAGGGGGCCTCTCACGCGGCCAAGGAATCTGGCCGCGTGGAGGGTCCTCTTTTGGGCCTCCTTGCCCAATTCTCGTGGATCCTTCGCCCGCAAGTCTTCTCCTTCCAAGAAAATGACCCCCGCAGATTTTCAGGTGATTTCGCGGAAGTTTGCCCCCTGAAACGTCAAAAATATAGAAAACGGGGTTTCTGACAGGCAGGGTTAATTCCATAAAAGTTGGGGGACTTTGTAATTTAACCCCAAAATACTATAAAACATTGAATTATACCCTTATATGATGCAATATGTAATAGAAAACCATGTGAAAATATGCAAAATTCATCTATGCATTTTACATGCATCACCGCCTCGGGACCACTTTGCCGCAATGGTTGCAGAGCCCCAGGAGCCTCCCCGTGGTCATCATCACCTCCACCATGTCGCGTTGCATCTCCAAGTGGTCTCCATCGAGCTCGAACACCACCGGAGAAGCACTGCAGTCCGAGCCCGAGCGAGCGCCGCCGTCCTCGCCACTGCCGGCGACAAATTCCGGCGGGATTCACAGCGGTGAGTTCCTCTCTCTTCCTTAGCCGTCAGATCTATCAAGAACACCCCAGATTAGATTCCCCCTCGAAGCGGTACGGGCCAATCAGAGAGCGCCGCGTCAGCTTGTGCGTTATGACCTTATCTGTCGCCCAGCGCAGCGTAGAGCCGGCCCAATCCCACCTCTTATCCATCGCACCGCGCGGCAAATCGCCATTTTTGGCCCAGCCTGTCTCTGGATTTAATTCCGAATAAAAATAGAATTACAAATTTGGAGAATAGTCCCTGGAACTTAGAAACATCATATCTTTTTAACCATAATGCCAAATTTAGCAAACTTGTACTTTTTGAAATCCCCTGGATATGTAGAATCTTTTAGCACTGTTAAAATTCAAATTTTACAAACTTAAATTGGCTCAAATTGAAATATGCTTGTTTGATGAATTTTAGCATAATTCAAATTCTACAAATAAAAAAATTGCAAATAAAATATATTTGGAAACCTTAGGATGTGTAGTTTCATATCCTCTGTTCCAAAATAAATTTTGAAAAAGTTAAAATGGAATTTAGAATTAAGTGGTATTTTAGTATTTTTGGCATAGATTTAATTCTATAAATAATTTTAATATAGTTCCTTTTGCAAAATTGTTCCAATTGGTAACCTTGAACCAAAAACAAACTTTCCCACCCATTTTGGACACCCTTGGACCGTGACCATGTGTTTTTGACCAAAAACCCAACATATAGATACATCCATTTTCACCATGTCTTAGAATTTGTTTTCAACTGTTATTCTTTGATGTGGTGGCTATTTTGGAGCCAAGTCCAAGTCCCTAGTATATGTAAACCATATAAAGGACCAATTAGTGAACCTCAAACACTAGTACCTTAGTCTTTCTATCTACTTCTCCACTCCCCTATTCTTGCTTCAAGAATCCATCAAGTTAACAAATGGAAAACAAGACTCAAGCAACAGAAGGCACTTCACTTTCAACTTGGTGGCAACATGAAGAGCTACAAGGAAGATCAATGAAGAAATTTTGAAGAAAAGATTTGGACTCGACGATTAGAAGCAACTCAAGGAAGTACAAGTGTGAAGAAATTCAGAAGAAAACATCTCCCACTAGTACAGAAATGCTCTTCTGTGGCGCACCAATTTTGAATTTTGTGGTGCACCTAGGGGCCAGAGGGGTGCGCCACAGAATTCACGCCACTAATTTTTTTCTGTGGTGCACCCTGGCCGTGCGCCATAGAAATGTAAATTATGTGGCGCACCTCAGCCGTGCGCCACCGAAATTTGCAATTCTGTGGCGCACCAAGTAGGGGTGCGCCACAGATTTTTTTTTTGAATTTCAAAAAAAGGCTGCCATATCTAGATCTGGCCGTGGGAATTTCGGCGAAATTTCAAAATTTCGCCGGAGCTCGTCGGATGCCGTTGTGACCGTGGCCTTAGGTGGCTTGGTCGGTGGTGGGTGGAGGATGGGGGTCACCGGAGTTGGTGGAGGAGGAGAAGGAGGAGCTCGCCGGAGGTGGTGATGGAGGAGGAGGAGCTCGCCGGAGGTGGTGGTGGTGGTGGAGGAGGAGGAGGAGGAGCTCGCCTGAGGTGGTGGTGGAGGAGGAGGAGGAGCTCGCCGGAGGTGGTGGTGGAGGCGGAGGAGGAGAGGTGGTGGTGGTGGTGGAGGAGGAGGAGGAGAGGTGGTGGTGGAGTAGGAGGTGGAGGAGAGAAGTGGAGAGGTGGTGGTGGAGTAGGAGGTGGAGGAGAGAAGTGGAGAGGTAGAAGAGAGAAGGGGAGATGAGAAGTGGAGGAGAAAAGAAGAGGAGGCAGGATTCAAATTTCGAATCCTACCCAACAATTCTATGGCGCACCAAGTGTAGGGGTGCGCCACAGAATTTTTTTTCTTTTTCTTTTTATTTTCTCGTAAAAAATCTTCAAACGTCCATAACTTTTTTTCCTTTTGGAATTTGGCGATTCTAAAAAAAGCTCACAGGCCGAAGTATGCAAAAGTTCCTTTTTCTCTCTAGTTTTTTTTATATCTTGATCATTTTTCCGACATCGTATGCAAAAGTTATGCCCATTTTACTTTTTAACGAACTTTTGCTCAGAAAGTCGAAATTCATATTTCAAAATTTGATAAAAAAATAGACCTTAAACTCTCCGTGCATCTATAAGGGATTTATTTTTTGATGCTTTTTAGACCTCGATCTCTCCCGTGAAAAACTAGAAATGGTGTTCCGGGGGGGGGGGGGTGGAGTTCGTGCGTGTGGACAGAAAGTTTGGGGATGAGAATTCTGTGGCGCACAGGACAGTGGTGCGCCACGGAAATTTTATATTTCCGTGGCACACTAACCGCCATGCGCCACAGAATATGAGTCTGGGCCCCAACATATTTTTGTGGCGCACCTCTGTCCCGTGCGCCACAGAATTCCTCTTTACTGTGGCGCATACCCCCGTGCGCCACAAAAATAAATTTCTGTAGCGCATACTTACATGGTGCGCCACAGAAATCCATCCACAGAAAGGCACTTCTCTACTAGTGTCCCTCTCCTTTTGTATCTTCTTATTTTCTTTCTTTTCTATTTGACTTAGTGGTATTTGTAACCATCCCATATCTAAACCAACTAGTGAGAGAGGCATGAAGAATTTATCAAGACCAAGAGAAGAATCCATCCAAGGAACAAGTCTACAATAGATGCATGAAGATGATATTCAAGAAGACAAGCATGTGAAGACTTGGAGCTTCCACACAAGTTGAAGAATAAAAAGTTGTTTTTGCCCAACCCTTGACCCCAATAGAAAAGCCCAATACTTTATCTTGTTATCTCCATTGATATGAAGTTATTTGAACCTATACCTACCTTAACCCAAAATGGAAAGACTAAACTAGACCACTCAAATGTTTTGATGAAAACAACTAAGTGTTACACCTTATTATGTGTTACTTTAGTTTAAATAGTGAGACATCCTTAGTGAACTCTTGGAACTTCCTCAACAAGTATGGTTAAAATAAAGTTAGTTTTCTACAAACTCAACCTAGTCCAATCCCAAGTAAACCCTTGGAATTTCCTTAACAAGTATTGAACTCAAACCTTAACCTTGTCCTAGCCAACTTGGTTAAACCCCTTTGGATATGTTAGTTGCTCTGTATGTTTTCTACACTTATGTGTTTGATTTCTAGGATGCTTGTTTATTTTGTTATTGTGTTTCCAATGAATAGATTGTACGGAGAGCAACGATCTTTTCTGAAGAGAGTGTGATTTCTTCACCAATTTCAACAAGGCAAGTAACACACCATCAACTACCCATTATTTTCTATATGCATTTGTTGATTTTGAGTAGTATGCATGATAGGAGATTTTAATAAGTTATATTATGCTATGCTATTATCCTAGTAGTGTGTAGCCATATCTTTTACCCTTGTTATTTTGATAGCCTTAGAACTTAGTAGATGCTATGCAATATTACAAATTGTTTTACTAGATGTTGAGGAAAAATCCTAAGTATAACTAAAGAATGAACCACCTCGGTGGAAGTGGTAAGACTGGTTTATGTTGAGTGTTGCCTCAGGGCCCTTGTCAAAGGGTTATTCCACTTGAGGTTGTCACTTGAGGATTGCCACCCAGGAACAAAGAGATTACTATGTCCCTCTAAATCTAGTAGCTTCCCGTGCATCCTTTAGTCATATGGGCTCTGTCTTGATCAACTAAGTTGAATGAACTCACCAGGCTTACAAGCATATGTAGCTAATTATAGGTGGAACGGGTAAGACAAACGGTGGTGGAATTTATTCTGAAAGATCTCGTCTCAATCTTGTCCTTTCCTTAATGCACTCCGGGTGTATAGGATGTTTTGGGCTGATTTGAGTCTAAAGGTGAAAGTGCATAAACTCTGCGGAGTCAACAAACTAAGATCTTAGCCGTGTCCCCGGTTATGGACAACTATGAGTAGTTGGACAAGGATTGACGGAAGAATCTCATCACCAATTTCAATAAGTAAAATTTTGACCAAGTGAACAGTATTGTGGTGCTTGGATCTTAATCCAATGTTGCCACCTTTTGAAAAGAAAAGTTTGTTTTACCAAAGTGATAGGAGAAAACTGTCTTTATGCAAACTTAGCCAAAACTGCACTCAGCCAAATAAGCATATAGTATTAGTCTTGCCATTTATATCCACCATAGTGTTACTTGCCAATACATTAAATTGTATTGACTCCCTTGTGGCTGCATATTCCATATTGCAGATATTTTTGAAGACGAGTGAGGATTTCGTTTAGGATCTCGAGACTATCGCCAACATGTTTTGCCTGTGGCACATGAAGAAGATGGGCTCAATGTTGTTCTATGATTTCCGTTGTATTTCTTTGTTTTCTGCTAGTCTTCTAAGACTATGCAAGTTGTAATATTATTTTGTAAAGACTGGATCATGCGATGTAGTAGAATTTGATGCATTTGCATGATATTTCATCTTCTACTGTGGTGCTAGCAATTGATCCAGGGACTAGCACAATAACACAAATGTTCTTACATTATTTAAATGTGAGAACGCTACAAGTGTCCTCTAATTGGATTAGAGTTTCCTCTAATATAATTAGAGATTCTTCTAATTAGGCTGAGGTGATCCTCTCCTGATTAGACCTATCTTCTAATTACTCTCTCTCTCTCATGTGTTTAGAACTACGCCTTCATATATACCTGTAACGCTAAGTCCTGGACGGTGAAGCGCTGCAGAATTTTCTCCGACGTATGTGTGCATACTCTTAGAGGGGTAACACATGAGACCCTCAGCTTATTGGATTACAGTGTTGGATGTGGGGAGTTGGCAACATCCTCACCCATAGGCTTATGTGTGAGGATCTTCTATAGGATTCATCAACATTTCTTCCGCCACAAAGGGGTTTGGTGCACGATCTCAAAAGATATTGGAATTTATATTCACTTGTATCTGCATAGATAGATCTTGGCGGTTGCATAGAACTTTGGTGAAAAATTTAAATACCTGTTGCGAAACCCAGCATGCGCACACAGGAGTGCAAATAGACACTGCACTTGACGCCCCGTCGTGCATCAATGAAGTAGGAGTGTCCCCAAGGGAAACAACAGCCCCTCCTAGGTTTGTCTCGATGGACCATGAAGACCCCCTAGGGGGGTTCCAACAAAACTCCCCAGAGCCTTCACAACTGGGGACGAAGCCAGGCCCTCCGACATGGGGATCAACAAAGCAACAGGCTAGAACTGCTTGCTGGCAGGAAAAGCCTGCATTTTCTACTGCAATAGGCTGCCCTAGAGAAAAACATAGTGTTACTCCGCACTGCAGGAAAACCAACAAAACTAGGAGGTAAGAAAACAGATTTTTAACCTAACAAATTCGAGGACTGAACCCGCGAAGTCATATTCTTCCCCTTATCAAACAACGGCAAAAAAGAATCCTTAGCTTGCGGAAAACATTTACTAACAAGAGGAGATAAAATCATCCCTTTTGTACGCACCGCCGCCAAATTATGAGAATGACCATTATTGGACACATTGTGATTCATCATCGTAGCATCCACTCATTGGAACCACCGTATCCCGCAATGACCAAATCATTTAAGTTGGTTTTGGCTAATGCATCCTGAAAGTCATCACCTACTTCACCCTCATCCTCATTATCACCATCGTTATCATGAAATGAGTCAGCCATAAACATATCCAAGCCATATTGGTGTTCTTCTCCCTCCACCTCAAAGGACAACTCATATAGCCCATCCTTAATGAACATAGGGAAGGTTAACGATATTTTATTGTAGTTGAGACACCCGACAAAAATCCTAATAACTACATGCTTGCGAGTATACCCATACCCACCTTGATTGTTTTTGCCTAGCAAGTACCCAGTTGTCCAAAGAGCCAAATAACCCCCTTTGTGATGATCTAGGATGCCCGAAATACGAAACAAAATTTCCAGAAGAGTTTCAAAAGGTTCAATCTTCTACCCCCAAATATCCATAGTCATCTCCATAACACTATTTTCTACGTTACAAGCTCCAAAAAAATTCAGACAATCCAAACTCATTCTTTGAAGGGAATTGAACCTTAAAATATTATGACCAACTTGTCGAACATCCCACACGAAATGATACATGGTGACTAACCTATGGAGCTGGAAACCGCCTGTAGAATAGACATCTTACTACCCGTTACGGTCACATAAGCCATCTTTACATTCTCTAGCTTAGGGAAGTAGTGTTCCGACAATGGCATCCCAAAGAAAACAAGCTCATCATGAGCATACGCATAGATGATCAACTAAGGTTTTGGAGCTGCGGTCGACGATCAGGGACCATTAACATGCTCAAGCCCCTGACCAAAATCAAAAGTAGGAACCAAGAAATCCTCAAGCAAATGCCTCGCCACCCCACACCTGAAGCATTTTAATTTGTCCGTTTTCTTGCCTTTTTTCTACAGTGCCCCACCACCACAACAGCCAGTTGCTCCGCCGAAACTAACTGATTGGCAAGCTGTTGATGCGGACCCGAAGCCATCGGAAGAGCCACCTGCGCCATAGGGCCTTGCGCCACCTGTTGACCAACATCACAGAACTGTTGCGTCCCCGTCGCATGGAAAGCATGTTGCACCGTCCCCACCTGCGCAACACCGACCACGACGGATGCATTAGGAACAGTTGCAGGTCCTCCTGCTGCATCTCCACCTTGTCTCGTCACCGCGGGAGGGACAACCATGTTTACAAGCACCACTACTAGGATGCATGTTTACAAGCACGACCGGGAGCCATGTTTACAAGAACTTCACACACATTAAAAAACACAAATGTATAAGAAACACACATGAAAACAACATTGCACATGCATGATATGAACTGCAAAAAAATTGAAAACACGTGAGCATGGAAGCTCCTGCAATAAATAAAGATGCTACAGAACAATAACCAAATTGAACCAAACAAACTACCCTTATGTTACATTTCAAATCATATTAGAATGGCCCAACAACAAATAAAGATGTCATAGAACGATAGAAAATCGAACCAAACAATCTACCTTATGTAACATCTCAACTCATATTAGAAAGGAAACTAGTATCTAGCATGGAGAAATGTACAACACAAAGCCACAAAAAATGACCAAAAAATCCAGCTCCACAGACACTAATAAAGAGGGCATTCCACTGAGAAATACATGTTAAAATGTGCCTAAAACCCTTACAAATACTAGAAATACCTATAGATACCTGATGACCCACAACTATAGGGGATCGCAACAATCTTTGAGGGAAGTAAAATCTAAATTTATTGATTCGACACAAGGGGAGCCAAAGAATATTTATAAGCCTTAACATATGAGTTGTAAATTCATATGCACCTAGAAGTAGACTTGCTCGCAATAGTTTATCAGAAGAAACGGTTTTATAGCAGTAGCAGTAGTAAAATAACAACATGAATAAAATAGAAACATCGGTAGCAATTGTGGGACCCAGCATGATTGAAATAATGTAGGCATAGGGAATGGATGAACGCGTGTTGCATGTATAATATAGTTCATATAATAATAAAAACATGGGCATTGTAGATAGCTAATAATAAATCATCCAACTACTTGGTAACCATAGGCATATGTTCCATATTTAGTCGTACGTGCTCGAAATGAGAAACTTGCACACCATCTTATGTCCTACCAACCTGTTTGCAGCGGGGCCTTAAGAGAAACTACTGGTAATTAAGGTGCTCATTTTAATAAAGCACCGGAGCACAGCATTAACACTCCGTGAACACATGTGATCCTCACATCACAGCCATCCCCTCCGGTTATCCCAATTGCTGTCACTTGGGGCCTCGGGTTCTAAACAACGACAAGTGTAAACAACTTGCAGGTATGATCAAAAAAATAATTATCTTCATGAAACAATAACATGTTCAAATCTGAGATCATGGCACTCAGGCCCTAGTGACAAGCATTAAGCATAACAAGTTGCAACAACGGATACTAGGCACCATGCCCTAACAATCTGGCATTATTACATGAACGATCTCATCCAATCCCTACCATCCCTCTCAGCCTACAGCGGGGATTACTCAAATATGGATGGGGGAATCACAGATGGTTGATGGAGACGTGGTGGCGATGATGATGGACATGACCTCCTCCGAATCCCCATCCCGACAGAGTGCCAGAAGAGGAACTTTTGGTTCCTGAATTGGATTTCGAGGTGGCGGCGGCGCTCGGGTGTTTTTCTCTGGAATATGACCACCCCCCCTCGGTTTTTAGGTCAGGAGGGTTAAGTAGTCAAAAGGGGGCACCAGGGGGCACCCGAGGCTGCCACACCATGTGGTGGCGTGGCCTAGGGGGGCACTACCAAATGGTGTGGGACCCTCCTGGCCCCTCTCCAGCTCATCTTGTGGCTCGGGGGGTCTTCGGGTAAAATAGGAATATTGGGACCTTTTGCGAGCATTTTACTGAAAGTTGATCTTTTGCACAAAAACGAGACACTAGGGCAATTCTGCTGAAAACAGCGTTAGTACGTGTTAGTTGTATCCCAAACTCACAAGTTTAGAGGAAAACAACAACAAAAGTGCTCGAAAAAGTAGATACGTTTTGGACGTATCAACTCCCCCAAGCTTAGCTTATTGCTTGTTCTCAAGCAATTCAGTTAACAACTGAGTGCGATAAAAGAACTTTTACGAACACATTTGCTCCATATGATGTAAATATTCTCACTATATGATCAAGTGCTTAGGCAATTCATAATAAGAAGTATGCAAATAAAGTCACCTAATAGTTATGCAAACCATGAAGATATGCCAACTCACTAATAACAAGCAACATGAAATACATCAATTCGCAGGATTGCAATGTTCATAATAAGATATGATAAAGTGGTATCTCGCTTGCCCTTAATTGTGGGAAAAAACATAAATGCAAGGGCACCTCTGAGGTTCAAGTGAAGACTAGAAGTAAAGATATCAAAGATAGAAGCATCAAAGTTATACAAAATTAACCGTATCCCGGGACAAGCACATTACGCTAAGAATGACAGGTATGCTCTCGAGAAGCTGCATAAAGTTAGAAGATGAAGACTCAACATAAAAGTAAAAGAAAGGACCTTCACAGAGGGAAGCAGGGATTAACATGTGCTAGAGCTTTTTACTTTATTAAAAACAGAAGTAAAATGATTTGGGAGGTGATTGTTCATGTCAACGAATGGTAATAGAGTTCTTGTTATCTTCCATACTAAACAAGTTGAGAGGGATTCCGCATTATTCATATTAGGCAGTAATAGCATGACTTTATATAGTATGTCACTCCTCCCCATCTTGCTTTCGCAAACCATGGCTAACCGAATCCTCGGGGTGCTTGCCAACAATCTCATACCATGGAGGAGTGCCTATTTATTTGTTTAGCTTTATGATGTTATAATGGTCTAACTAGATCTTTGCAAAATTAGTGACGAGCAGATGAAGCATGCAAGTCGGGGTACTTAATTAGTATGGAAGATAACAAACCCAACTACTACTTTCTCATGAGCTAAAACAGTGTCACAACACGAGAAGTATTTTGAAGTTTCAAATGTAGCACAAGAAAATTTACTTGGAGTGACGGTGAAATACCACATATAGGTAGGTATGGTGGACACATTTGGCAAACTTTGGTTTTTGGGAATTGGATGCACGAGTAGAGCTCATAATCAGTACAAGTGAAGGCTAGCAATAGACTGGGAGCGACAATCAAGAGAGCAGTAACCGTCATAATCATGCTTGCGACAAAATAAAATTAACGAAAGCATAAAATTGATACAAATACTCTGAGGCAAAATAAATCATCGAGGCTTAATTGACTCTTTGTTTTTAGTCTTAGCATGCGTGAGCATGTGCCAAGTCAATTAAAGCGAAACATTCAGAGCAAGATACCACAATGTCATACCCTTCTATGAATAAAACAAAGCAAGTAAACATTTATACGACATGCTATCTACTATTAGTAAGTTGTAACTGATCATAAGAGAGCACGAACTACTAAGCATCCATTAAATAACATAAACCTTACATGAACAAACTAAACATGTCCACATGGATGAGTATATGTACAAAAATTAAAAGAAATAGTGTTCATACCAACCTCTCGCCACAACTTGAATTGTTGTAAATCATCATAATCGCTCTTCACTTGTGTGGCTTGGATAATATGAAATGATAACCAAGCTCCAATGGAGTGACGGAAGGCTGTCAAACTCTGGAGCAAAATTTACAAAACCAAAGAAGAACAACAAATATTTTTGTGTTTTCGAATTTAAAACAAGATCAGAAAGAAACAAGCAAACAAAGCAAAATCTTTTTGGATATTTTGAATCGCAAAACTGAAATAGAAAGCAAAGCAAACCAATAAAAGAAACTAAAGAAAAAAATAAATAGAAACAACATAAATATTTTTGGTCTTTTTGCGTTTTGGAAAACAGAAACTAAACAAATAAAACCAAAGAAAAGAAAGAAATGGAAAACATGGATATACAAAGAACCGACAGAAACATGATATGCTAATGAGTGTGATGTCGGCATACCTCCCCCCAAGCTTAGGCTTTCGGCCTAAGTGGATATCAATCCCAAGAGGTCTAAGAAGTGGCGTCCCCATAGTATGTCGAGAATGGGACATCCACCTGATACGAGCTTGAGGACGCCCCGGTGTAATGCACGGTGTAGTCCTCGGAGGGGCGTCCTTCCCCATTTGATGCTCAGGGTCGTGGACGCAAGCAAATGCAACTGCTCGTCCAGATCCTCCTTTGAGCGTGACCGCAACATCTTGCGAATATTGAACAAACCAAGCTGCGGCAAAGGAACTTCACTTTCATCTTCATCAGTAAATAAAACTCTATATACTAGATTTCCAGCACTAGAGTTAGCAGTAACAAAATGATGAGCTTTCATGGCAGTAAGATCAAGTCTCTATGGAGCTAACAACTCATCATTGTGAGAAACAGAAAGGTCTAGAGCAGTTAACATACGCGTAGCAATAATACCCCCATAAATGGGCCCTCTAGCAGCTAAGCGACGAGCAATGAGAACACCAAGGTTATACTTATTGTTATAATTGAGTGCAACAGCCAGAATAGCTAAATGATAATTTGAAATATTACTAGTGTTTCCCCTACCAAGAACACTAGTGGCAAGATAGTAAGCAAAATATCTAATAGCAGGGAGTTGAATGTTCCTTATCTTGCCGTGCAAATCATTGGATCGTCCCTAAATCCTCCTCGGTAGAGCTCCAGCAAATCATTGGGTCGTCCCTAAATCCCCCTTGCTGTCCCAGACGTATTAATACCTATGATACTGCAAAATCTTACCAAGGGCATGGTAAAAGGCCTATCATAGATCTTGAATTCAATACATGGGTTATAAGGAGAGTTATCCAAAGTAAAGCTCTCAACAAAAGTTTTACTGAGTATAGCATATTGAGCGCTTTCGACATTCATATAATCAGTTAGAACAACCTTACCAACAAGCAACAAGAAATCATCAAGTATTCTTGCATCATTTAAAAAGTTAAAACAAGGGTAAGTAGATGGATGTGCATCTCCATCATCTCCCTCATCTCCAATACTTAGTGCCATAAGATTTTCATTATATGATGGCCTCAAACGAGTAGTTGATCTTAAAGGCCTTTTCCTCCTTAGTGCATCACTCTCAAAAATATCTCCATAGGTATAGTTATACATCTCCCTTTTTTGAAATTTTTAACAAGCATCATAAAAAATGATTTTGAAACAATTATATGAAAGAAACTATCATAGAGACTTGTAGGAGGGCTATACATGCATGCGACTCACATAACATGTCACCCGCAGTACCAAAATACTCAAGAAATACTCCACTAAACCAAATTCTACTTGGATAAACGAAGGAGTTATATACCGGAGATCAAATGCCCCAAATTTCAGCAACACAGATGGGCTGAGCAAGGAGATCAAAAATTCGTGAAGAAGAACGGCAGGGAGGAGAGCAAGTGGAGGAATGTGTTCGAGTTTGGTGGAGAGAGAGGAGTGTTTGGCAGGGAGGAGAGCAAGTGGAGGGCCAGGGGCCCACACCATTTTCTGGCGCGCCTTGGGGGCTTCATGCGCCACCTGGTGGTGTGGTGGTATGGTGGTCCCCTTGGGTTGCCCCAGGTGCCTCTCTGCCTCATTTTAACGTAGAAATTTAATATAATTTTTAGAGAAACTTTATTTTAGGCATTTTCAGAATTTGATAAATGATTGTAAACCTAGAAAACGATTATTGAATGATGGAAAACAAAACCAAAACCAATTCTACAGAAGTTCTAAGACACTTTAATGTGCAAATAACCAGTGGAAATAAAGGTGGAAGTGGTGAAAACAAAATAGTGGATGGTGAAAACATGTGTAACAAGGTGAAAACAAAAGTAAACATGGTGAAAACAAAGGTGAACATGGTAAAAAAAAGGTGAACATGGTCAAAACAAAAGTAGACAAGGTGAATACATTTTTTCTTCATTCAAAATCACTTTGTTAACAAGGTTGATCAAGTCATGTTACCAAAAAAAATTACATGAAGCATAACTTTGCATATGACTACCTCAACTTTTAATAGACATAGTCCCAATCATGAAAATGTCATATTCTTTTTGTGGTATTGGAATAGGACAATAGAATTATCCAATCTTGATGGTCTCAATATTTTCAATTGAATTTAGACCATATTTCCTGTCAATCTTCTTGGGAAAATAAACTGTGTGCTCTTTATCATTGACATTAAAAGTTACTTTTCCTTGGTTGCAATCAATAACAACCCCTGCAGTGTTAAGAAAAGGTCTCCCAATAATACAAGACATATTATCATCTTTAGGCATTTCCAACACAACAAAGTCAGTTGATATCAAACAATTATTAGCCACTTGAACAAGAACATTCTCACAAATACCAACAGGAATAGCAGTAGATTTATCAGCCATTGGCAAGGATATATCAGTTGGTATTAATTTTTTTAGAGAGAGTCTCTTATAGAGATAAAAAGGCATAACATTAACTCTTGCCCCAAATCACATAAAGTTGTTCTAACATATTTATTTTTAATGGAGCATCGAATAGTGGGTATACCAGGATCTCCAACCTTTTCGGAACCTTATCATTAAAAGAGTAATGAGTAAGCATAGTGTAAATTTCCTCATTAGGAATCTTCCTTTTGTTAGAGATAATATCTTTCATATATTTTGAATAAGGAGGCAATTTAATAGCATCAGTCAAAGGAATTTGCAAAAACAAAGGTTTCATCCACTCACAGTACTTCTTGTAATGTTCTTCTTCCTTTGATTTATGTTTCTTATTTGGAAAAGGCATGGATTTTTGTACCCAAGGTTCTCTCTCATTACCATTTTTATTAGCAATGAAATCCTCCTTAGGTGTACTTTGCATTTTTAGTTTGCTTTCCAGTTTCAAATTCAATTTCTTGTTTATCAGAAGCATCACTCTTATCATTACCACTTTTAGTGTCAGCATCAGGAACAAATATACTATTAGGATCTTTAGCAGGTTCAGAAGATTCTACAACAGTTTAAGGTTTGTTCTTCTTTTTCTTAGAAGGAGTACTATTGTTTTTAACTTGTTGAGAATCTTGTTCAATTATTTCAGGATGACCCCCCAGGATATAAAGGATCTTGAGTAGAAATACCACTTCTAGTACTTATTTCATAAACATGTTTTTCTCTCGAAGCATTAACTAGCAAATCTTTTTGCACCTTAGTGAGTTGATCAATTTGAGTTTGAACCATATGGAAATGTTTCACAAGCATTTTAACATCATTAGAGGGTCTCTCTGTAATATCATGCAAATTATCAATAGCTCTAGAATTTTAATTAGATGATTCTGCACTCTCATATTAAGTTATCTTGCTTAACAATGTAATTATCAAGTTCATCAAGGCATTGATCAGGTGGTTTAGAATAGGGAATATCTCTATTATCAAAACTAGCATAGTGGCCCGCTCATACGCGCGGGCAACATATTTAAAATTAATAAACAAATAAATTATATGCATTCTTAAGAGCATCCAAGAATATGTGATATCTTTGAAAAAACAATTAAGTTAGCTCTTTTTGTTTCAGAAATATGAGCATAACATTAGTTTACAATGAACCAATTAGCCACATTAAAGTGGAGTGGAAATGGGAAAATATTAGCTACAAAAATTATCATTTGCTTACTCCCATCCTAGCTTTGAATTAAACAACCACCCTTTGTCTCTAACCAAAGTAATTTTAATACTCTTCTCATGTGACCAACACCCTCTCGATGGAATTTCTACACCATAGCATGGACATCAAATATTCCACCATTGATACCTACAGAACCAAAGTCTAAAACTCATGTGATAACTATTTTCAAATATATTTTTAAATTCCAACAATTAGTTGCATTTGTATTTTTGGTATTGTTATAATGGAGAAAGGCTTGGTATTGTAATTGGGGAATAAATGTGTTAAGAATTTTATAAGTCGTGCATGGTTTAGGCGAGTGAACATTACATCTATAATTCTACAGGTAACTACAAAGCAAAGGATTGACTCAATTGATAAGTTTAGTGCTAACCAAATGAAGATGACTAAAATACATGTTTTAAAATGAAATAACGTATACCTAAGGATTGGCTTACGCTAAATATTTACTACCCGATATAACTAAAATAAAATATTATGGGCTACACCTACTTAAGATGGAAAATTTACAACAAACCACTATGTAAAACATATATTTGGAGACGATGTTAATATTTTATACCTAAATAAATTTAAGAATATGAAAAATAAAGACAACGAAAATGCTATTACTAACCAATAAAATGGAAAGCAACTAAAATCCTCAAGATGCACATGATACATCTGGTATCCTTAATATCAGAGAAAAAAACTACAAGAAGACACAACATAAGCTATCAAGGTAAATAATTGAATAATTATCTTAGAAATCTAATGCCAGGCGATGTACCTTCATTTTTGAAACAAATGAGTGATATAAAATTATCTAGAAAGCCGCTTGTGATTCTGATTGTACCTGATGTTTGCTCCTTGTAGCTATCCAGGTTTGGGGATTTTTGGCTAGATGTAGAACTCCAGAACTTGACCGAAATAAGAAAAAAAATCACACCAATATTCTGGAAAATGAAAGTTCGTGACAGAATGAATCAAAGAAGGAACACAAACATTATACATGGATACGGTTAATGGGTAATCTTCAGATAATAGTCGCATTAAGGAGAAAAATATTATACCATTTCCAATTATATTGTCGCACATGAAGAATTCAACGCCCAATGTATTGTCTAGCGAACAGAACCCTAGCTAGCCTAACAACACTGAATAAGTTACAGCTACTGTGAGTGTCTACAAGTTTCAATAACTTAGGGTAGTTGAACCTAAGAGCAGTATGACTAACACATAATTTTATATCCCAGTTTGTTTCCTAACTATGTAAAGATAAAAATCATAAAAGAGTTACGGACAGTAGTAGACCCAAGAACCTTTTACACAAAAAATGTACCATGAATCAAAACTTCTACCCTAGGAGACTACCTGCCCCACAAATATTTTGCTTTTGTTGTAATTTGTGAACTGAATTCAGTTTTCTCTATAGCTACCCTAAAACAAAATCATTTTTGTTTATCTATCTAGGGAGTCGAATTAAGGAGAAAAATATTATATCATTTCCAAGAATCTTTCCAAACAAACTTGATGAACATATAATATAGATATTATCTGAGTTGAGAGCAAGTTTTTAAAGTTTACAATATTCTAGTCCAACCTGAACGAATCTCGTTCAGGTCAGAAAAAAGAGCGGAGGATCAACCCGAGTACATGAAGACGGTGCGACACTGTTAACGTTTTTTTAAGAGTAATTAAGAATGCTAAGGATTAAATTCAAAAAAAAAATGCTAAGGATTAGTTAGTGAACCCACGTCATCTTGTAAATTATTTTTATCTACAGAATAGGAGTAGAAATTAGTTGTTACTATTTTTTTTGTTGACCAGAGCCAAAAGGTTGGAAATATAATTAGCGTGTACGGCATCATAGTAAGATTGAAACCTGCAACACTGGACTGCATGCATATGTGCCTGTCTACATAAAACTCTATCTCTGAATGTTCACACAAGTCTGATTTTTCATGCATGACTGTGTGATATTTCACCTATTTATCTTTTCATCAAATTATATTTATTATTTATAATAATCTACAATTCATCGGTTTATTCACACAGAACATGCATGCACATAAGGAGCGAAAAAATAAAGAAAAACAAAAAGTAAGCTGCATCAAAATTGCAAGATTAGTTTTTGTACTGCATCATATTTGTCCCCTCTGGTATACTTCAGAAAGAGAACTTGATGTGACATGAAAACTGGAAAAATATATGCATACACGTATCCTAAGTGCGTGCTGCATACATAGACCAGGATGAGATTGTGTGCTTCTCTTCACATAATTATGGTCTACTCTATTTATCTTCTTATATTATTTTAATCCCGTGTGTAGAAAGTTGAGGATTGATACGGGAGGCCATCAGACCACCGAGAGGCATATACCTGCACTTACATGATGAGTGTGTCTCGTGCTGCTTAATTATATACTCGGGATGCATACATACTTGCTTCACGATGAATACGGCAGTGAGCAATTTGGAAGTCATCCGGTCAGGATCTCCGATTAATGGGAAGTCTTGGAATTGGCAGTGTGCCCCGGGGTGGCGAAGTGACCCTTGCCCACTTCCCTACTCGATTTGCCGCCCAGGATTTGCCGCTCGCCGGACCAGCCGAAGATTCAATCTTGATTCACGAATCACATCTTCCCTACTCGATGGCCATAAAAAATATATATAGATCTATGGTGCTCCTAAAATAAATTAATACATGGGATACTCACGTAGGCTAGGATCTGTAGGCTGGGGTCTGGTGCTCTTTCGTGAGGAACAACCGTGCGAGGCACTATGCATGCGGCAGAACAGGGACGCCATAAGGACACAACGCAGCTTCGCAGAGAGACGGCGGCGCGATTGCTGAGAGGGTTTGATCTAATCAACAGAAAAAATAAAGGATGACGGGTCAGGTTATTTCTGTTGTGATGGCAATGGTGGGTAATTTCTTCGCTTAAGCTGAATCTAATCTAATGGCTGTAGATTTTTAATCTATTAAATATGGGGTCGGATGTTTCTGATTTTTGTGGGATTTTCTAATGAATTCTCTAATTTCTGGTTAGCCCGTAATGTACTTTTAATATATAATAGATATTGGAGGGAGTGTATGAACCCACGTCATCTTGTAAATTATTTTTATCTACAGAATAGGAGTAGAAATTAGTTGTTACTATTTTTTTTGTTGACCAGAGCCAAAAGGTTGGAAATATAATTAGCGTGTACGGCATCATAGTAAGATTGAAACCTGCAACACTGGACTGCATGCATATGTGCCTGTCTACATAAAACTCTATCTCTGAATGTTCACACAAGTCTGATTTTTCATGCATGACTGTGTGATATTTCACCTATTTATCTTTTCATCAAATTATATTTATTATTTATAATAATCTACAATTCATCGGTTTATTCACACAGAACATGCATGCACATAAGGAGCGAAAAAATAAAGAAAAACAAAAAGTAAGCTGCATCAAAATTGCAAGATTAGTTTTTGTACTGCATCATATTTGTCCCCTCTGGTATACTTCAGAAAGAGAACTTGATGTGACATGAAAACTGGAAAAATATATGCATACACGTATCCTAAGTGCGTGCTGCATACATAGACCAGGATGAGATTGTGTGCTTCTCTTCACATAATTATGGTCTACTCTATTTATCTTCTTATATTATTTTAATCCCGTGTGTAGAAAGTTGAGGATTGATACGGGAGGCCATCAGACCACCGAGAGGCATATACCTGCACTTACATGATGAGTGTGTCTCGTGCTGCTTAATTATATACTCGGGATGCATACATACTTGCTTCACGATGAATACGGCAGTGAGCAATTTGGAAGTCATCCGGTCAGGATCTCCGATTAATGGGAAGTCTTGGAATTGGCAGTGTGCCCCGGGGTGGCGAAGTGACCCTTGCCCACTTCCCTACTCGATTTGCCGCCCAGGATTTGCCGCTCGCCGGACCAGCCGAAGATTCAATCTTGATTCACGAATCACATCTTCCCTACTCGATGGCCATAAAAAATATATATAGATCTATGGTGCTCCTAAAATAAATTAATACATGGGATACTCACGTAGGCTAGGATCTGTAGGCTGGGGTCTGGTGCTCTTTCGTGAGGAACAACCGTGCGAGGCACTATGCATGCGGCAGAACAGGGACGCCATAAGGACACAACGCAGCTTCGCAGAGAGACGGCGGCGCGATTGCTGAGAGGGTTTGATCTAATCAACAGAAAAAATAAAGGATGACGGGTCAGGTTATTTCTGTTGTGATGGCAATGGTGGGTAATTTCTTCGCTTAAGCTGAATCTAATCTAATGGCTGTAGATTTTTAATCTATTAAATATGGGGTCGGATGTTTCTGATTTTTGTGGGATTTTCTAATGAATTCTCTAATTTCTGGTTAGCCCGTAATGTACTTTTAATATATAATAGATATTGGAGGGAGTGTACCTCAATTGTAGATGGATGAGGAATTGATTTACATAATTCTTCTATAGGTGGTAAATTCTTCACATCTTTAGGTCTAATACCCTTCCCTTTAAGAGATTTCTTGGCTTCCTTGATCACTTCATCATTTAATTCAAGCATTACCCTCTTATTTGGTGTTGGTGTTGGGGTTGGTTCAGGTATAGTCCAATCATCATGATTCTTGCTTATTTTAGCAAGTAATTCCTCAGCTTCTTCAGGAGTTCTTTTCCTGAAAACACAACCAACAAAACTATCCAGGTATGTCCTAGATTCAACAGTTAGTCCATTATAGAATATATCAAGGAGTTCACTTTTAGCTAATTGATGTCCAAGACTAGGTCTAAGTAAAGAACAAAATCTTGCCCAAGATTCAGGAATTTTCTCTCTTTCAATTTGCTTAAAGTTAAAGATTCTTTGCAAAGCAGCATGTTGAGCACTAGCAGGAAAATATTTCTGAAAGAAAGCATTAACCAAACCAATAGGACTATCAATAGATCTAGGAGACAAGTTATTAAACAAAGTTTTAGCTTCATCTTTCAATGAAAAAGGAAAAATTTCTTAGTATCATCAGAAAATAAACTACTCAAAGATGAGAGCTCATTCATATGTTCCATAGCACTTTCATTTTCAGTACCCCAAAAAGTTTCTCCCTCAACAATAGATATATAAGATAAATCTAGAGAGAAATCGTAATCCTTACCTTTAATGTTTATGGGGGATGTAGAAAACTTAGCATCAGGAGATGGTTTATATGTAACAGCACGTCTTCCAAGAAGACTCTTAATAGCACTTGCACTAGTGGTAGAATGGCATTATTCAATAAAGTCATCATCAAGTTCAATATAAGTTTGTTAAAGATCCTCACTAGGACTATTTCTAGACTCAAGTGAACTAACAGGTGTACAAATGTTTTCATTAGGAATTTCAGTGTTTTAAATTTGTTTAGATCTAGCAATTGTGGCATCTAGGAAGGGACCTAATGAAACATTCTCATCAAGCATAGTAGAAGCATCATAAAAATTATCAGAAGCATTTTCAGACTCAACAGAAATATCAGTAGGTGTAACATGTGTATATGGTGGTGTATGAAGTTTACTCATCACAGACGGTGAATCAAGAGCACCAGAGGTGTTCAGAGTTGTACCTCTCCTTGTAGTGGATGGCAATATAGGGGCTTTCCCATCACGAGTTTTACCCATGATGAAAAGTTTGCAGCGAACAATATCACGTTCAAGTGAGCTTATAAATAAAGCTATGCTTCCCGGCAATGGCGCCAGAAAATAGTCTTGATGACCCACAAGTATAGGGGGGCGCAACAGTCTTCGAGGGAAGTAAAACCCAAATTTATTGATTCGACCCAAGGGGAGCCAAAGAATATTTATAAGCCTTAACATATGAGTTGTCAATTCAGCTGCACCTAGAAGTAGACTTGCTCTCAATAGTTTATTAGTAGAAACATTTTTATAGCAGTAGCAGTAGTAAAAATAACAACAGGAATAAAATACAAATAGCGGTGGCAACTGTGGGAACCAGAAGGATTAAAATACTGTAGGCATAGGGAATGAATGAACATGCGTTGCATGGATATGATGGTTCATATAATAATCAAAACATGGGCATTGCAGATAGATAATAATAAAGCATCCAAGTACAAGGTAACCATAGACATGTGTTCCATATTTAGTCGTACATGCTCGCAATGAGAAACTTGCACAACATCTTCTGTCCTACTAGCCTTCTTGCAGCGGGCTTGAAGGGAAACTACTAGTAATTAATTTGATCCTTTTAATAAAGCACCGGAGCAAAGCATTAACACTCCGTGAACACACGTGATCCTCACATCATAGCCATCCCCTCCGGTTATCCCAATTGATGTCTCTGTGGGGCCTCGGGGTTCGGACAACGACATGTGTAAACAACTTCCAGGTATGATCAAAAACATAATTATCCTCATAAAACAATAATTTGTTCAAATCTGAGATCATGGCACTCGGGCCCTAGTGACAAGCATTAAGCATAACAAGTTGCAACATCGATAGATAGCACTAACAACGGCTACTAGGCACCATGCCCTAACAATCTGGCATTATTACATGAATGATCTCATCCAACCCCTACCATCCCTCTCATCTTACATCGGAGATTACTCACACATGGATAGGGGAATCATGGATTGTTGATGGAGAAGTGGTGGCGATGATGATGGCGATGATCTCCTCCGAATGGGGTTTAAAGGTGGCGGCGGCGCTTTAGTGTTTTTCTCTGAAATATGACGAACTTCCCTCGGTTTTTAGGTCAGGAGGGTTAAGTAGTCGAAAGGGGGGGTACTAGGGGGCGCCCGAGGCGACCACACCATGTGGTGGCATGACCTAGGGGGGCGCTCCACCAAGTGGTGTGGGCCCCTCGTGGCCCCTCTCCAACTCATCTTATGGCTCCCGGGGTCTTCAGGTAAAATAGGAATACTGGGACCTTTTCCGGGCATTTTCCTAAAAGTTGATTTTCTGCACAAAAAAGAGACACTAGGAAAATTCTATGTATCCCAAAATCATAAGTTTAGAGGAAAACAACAGCAAAAGTGTTCGGAAAAGTAGATACGTTTTGGACGTATGAATACCAATGATTACACACACGCTGCACCAACATGAGGGACATGGATATATCTTCAAAACTGAAGCCATGTCAATATATGATAGAAACCCTAGCAATAATCCCCTAAAAAGGACCAAACCTACAAATTGAGAATTCCAGAGGTGTTAGCTAGGCGTGATGGGCATGCATTAGAGGTTTACTAACTTGAATCCTTGCCAAGAATAGAGATCTCACCGGGAACAAAATTGTACTAACCCGTCTCCTCCTTGTACCACTTCTCACCACCCCGAATGAGAATGAGATACTGGTGTACATTGCAGAATTTTTAAAAAAACTCGCCCAATGTAACCGCCAAGATCAGCTATGAATATAACGAGGCATGCCCAGACATTCGATGATCTAGCACTTACGATTACCGGCAACGGAAGAACGGTGTAGTCGTACTATATTTCGAATAATTGTAGATCCTCACAACTAGGCCTCATTGCAAGGATGTCGCTAAGATTCCCTTGTCAAGGATCACGTGTGTAATCCCTCTTGTAGTATCCATGCATTCACTTTTGTCAACCCTCCAGCGCTCCGCCGTCTAAGACTCGGTGCTAACAAAGAGGGAACAACCTTTCAACGTTGCTTTGGGGGTAGATCTAACCAACTTGATCAGAGATATATGAGACTGGTGTTATCAAGACATGAGAGGGAATTATAAATTAGAGTACACTCTAACTGGGAGATGACACCACAAAAACCCAATTAGAAGAGGCACTAATTCTACTAGGGAGAGTGAGAGAGAATAAGCTCAAAGGCTAATTGATATGTTATGTCATGGGAGGGTGGGAGTATATATAGGGGGAGGCAAGGGAGACCTACCATGGGGCATAATCGGTTTGGGGGCAGCCACGGCTGGCCATACCCAAAAACCTAGCCCAACTCGGACTGGACTCCCAATTAGGAGTCATGTCCCTTTCCACTTCTTTCCTTCCTTTTTTTGTTCTTTTAATTTTTTGGCATGATTCCTTTTCTCCAAAAATCAAACAAGGAATATTTTTGGGGAGTTCTTGCGCCTCATGTGTGACCCTTGGGCTCACATGGTCGACACCCAATACTTGGGTGCTGCCCTGGTGCATTTCTTCCCCCTTCGGCACTACCCACTTATAAGGGTTTTGCCTAAAGCTGTTCCGGAACCCCGTGACCCCTATAGATAAAATCATAGATCTTATCTAGGTTTGTCAGAAACATATTTCCAACATCCCGGCACATCTCATGTCCTCCATATCTCTCCATAATAATTCTACCCTCTCCCGGCATTATTTCTCTCTCATAGTAACTTCACCGGAACAACTCCGAATGACTCCGCAATTATTCCTATGACATAGGAATGACTCCTAATTTCTCAAAACCACTTATAGTACTAAAACACTCTCAATCAAAGGTTGACACAAGTTAAGCGTGCGAACCATAAATGTCGTGGGATAATCACGGCAGATGTTACCTGGGGTAACTGATTTTGGGGCAAGTCGACACAGGTATTTGGGAGAGGGTTTAGCTCGAAGGAGAACATGGCGAAAGCAATCTAAGAACCGGAAAACAACTCGCCGGCTCTCGATATGATTATACTGGATACTCGATAACAGGTGTTACAACTATGACTTGAATCTCTCTTAGGCGAAGCCCAGGGGTTGGTTTATATAGTACTCATACCCCTCCGGGCTTGCCCTACAAAACGCTCCTCGAGTCCTACTCGAACTCTACATACGAACCCTAACTTTTCTTACCGTAACCCACAACCCGGGTTACGATCCTTACAAGCCCTGGGCCTTCCAGGAGTTTCTTCGTCCTTAGCCGGACTCGGTCCATCCGTCGTTTGGGCCGGGTCACACCCGGGAGCTGGCACACCGGGTTACTATTCCCTCATCAGTAGTCCCCAGGATAGCGCGGGCTTCACAGATTCATCCTTGAAGTGCTCGCTATTCCCTAAAAAGATATGAAACGCCCAAGCTTACGTGAACCGGGTCAAGTTACTTTAACAGATGACTAGACCCAGCTCCGTAGCGGTCATTCGACAGCTCGATCCTTCCTCAAATGCTCAACGGACCTTTCCAAGTTTGAATCCTAAGATATTAAGGTCCTATTCTCGATAAGGATCCCTGATATCTCGGGATGAATCGCGTTCCCCCTGTCAACGGAATATTCCACCTCGTTCCAAACGCCCGCAACACCAAATCTGTGCGGATAATCATTGCTCCGCAACTTCCGGCTTTCCAGCCGCAGGCGAGCTCACCACCTCCCTTATAAATATCAACCGAAAGTAACCCTAGGCCCTTCACTTCGCCTTAACATCCTTTCTCTCCTTGCTTCCTCGCAGTCCCTGCCACCAGGCTTGCGCACGCTGCGAAAGATAAGGCCATCTCCGGCCGCAATCGCCCCCGAGCTACCCAACGCCGCCATCAAGCACCGTTGTCACACCCGCGCTTCCTCATCGAGGGTCGTGACGCGACACTCAAGCCGCGCCACGCACCACCCTCGCTTCGGACCTCAACTCCTTTGGTACGCCTTTCTTCAACCATTCAATTGAAACTCGCAGCCTTTTCAATCTGACCAAGATTGGATCTGGGTCAACCCGTAAACTAATTTTCTGATATCACCAAATTGAACCGCTTCGGTAGACCTTAGTTCCTTTAATCACCTGATGCGTAGTCGCAGCTCATCCCCGCGCATTTATTGGCCATCCAACTTTGCATAAGATTGCTTGCGAGCTTTTCGATCTAGATCCATTCCACCTTGCTCTTTCCGCCTGTCGCATTAACACCCGGAAAATCCTCTTTTTCCAGCTAATCCCTCCATAATAGAGGTATGGGCAACCATCCATGTTCACCCAATTCACCCCCACGCGTAAGTAATTAACAGTTTACTCAACCTCATCTGACACCCGGAAAATCTTCCGCACTTAACATCGTAGTGCATTATCCGGGTTTCATTTTAGCCTTCAACGCCCTGATGTCTCCAAACTCGAATGATTTGATGTTCCGAACCTTACTCCATACATTTCCTGTCCCTTGCAGGTCAACTCCATGGCTCCTAAAAGGCAAGGAAGACACCCGGCTTCTGCAAAGGCCTCTCAAACCACTTCTGCCAACTGGGGTCGATCTTCAACGACAAAGGCCAAGCTAGATGGGATGGCCGAGTTAGGAATCCTTCCTTCTCAAAAGGAAATACACTGGAGGGCTCCTGGTGATGAGACCCGCCCCACTCCTACCGGGAACGAGGTAATTTGTTTTACCGAGCATGTGACCCGGGGATTCCGTCCCCCGGGTCACTCTTTTTTCCGGGAAGTCTTGAGCCACTACGGTCTCCGGGTGTTCGACATAGGGCCTAGCTCTATGCTGAACATCACCCACTTCATAGTTTTGTCCGAGTCGTACTTATGCACTCCACCAAACCTTGTTCTTTTTACCGAATTATTCCAATGCGAACCATGCCATCAGAGCGGTAACGGAACACTTCTTACCTGCGGCGGGGTATCCATCCAGCGTCGCAAACACTCATTGATGCCACCTCTCAACCTGAACTCCAACGCCAAAAACTGGCAATTATCCTTCTTTTATTGCCACGACACTTCTCCGGATGGTGAGAGGAAACTACCGGGTTATTCGGAGAGCCTTCTCGAGCCCTCCGAGTCTTTCAGTGCCTTTGCATCTGATCTTGATAGGGAAGCGATTCAGCCCCTTCTGGCCAAATTAGCGGCTCTCTCAACCCACGGCCTTCTTGGGCTCAATCTAATAAAGACTTGGGTAGACTTCCGGGTTCAGCCCAACTCGATTCGCCCGAAGCTGTTACACGAATATTCGGGTCACGTCACGGATTCCCTCCGCTACTCCACCAAGAACTTCCCTGCCGGCAATACCAACAAAACCATCAAGGGCTTCCTGACGGAGAGACTAGATGTTATAAAGAACACTACCGGGTTACCCCCGTTTACCCGGGAAAACCCCGCCCCAGCGGTAAGACCTGACTCCTTTTTCTCATTTCAGTACTTTCATCCGTTATAGTCTCTAACCACCACTAGTGTTTATTTGTTCACAGGATGACGATCCCTTCTGGAAAGTTGAAAACCCCCCTCCTTCTCAAGACCCTGAAGAGGAAGCCGAGTCCGTTGATGATGATGAGGGTACTCTCCCATACCTTTTACACCTGCCTTTCGTCTGTGTTATTTTTCTTATCTGATACTTACTCGGCTTTCAGGGTCGGGGGATGAAGAGGAGGAAGAAGAAAATGACCCGGAAGCCACCGAGTCTGACCAGGAGCCCCCAGTCGGAAACAAAAGGAAGGCTAGAGGGGTAGTTGAAAAGGTTCCCTTCTCTTCTATGTCTCGTGCGCCTTACTCCTTTGCTGCTATGCATGAACTTAACGAGCGATTATCACATTCATCCTTCTTGAAGGACCCTCTCCCGACTAAACGTAGGGTGACCCGGAATTCTCCGGGGAATGATCCCCTTAACCCGGGTATCTCCACTTCACCCACTCATCGAGCCAGTACCCCTCCAGCTCAACCTTCCCAATCTCCTCAACGTCATCCGTCTCCCAATCATCCACTTGCCGGGCAACTTCGCGTGCCACAGCCAGTGCTCTTGCCGACGTCATCCGCCTCCAGCGGCGAGCTTCCCCCGGACTATGCCGTGAACACCGGGTAAACTACCTTTACTTATATTTTCTCATACTGGTTACCTTTCTTTTTTCCGTATATTCCATTGATCAATGTCTCCCTTCTTTTCTTCAGTGCCACAGTTACGCTGAGTGACCCGGATATCCCTGAATCAGAAGAGCAGGGAGAAGAGAAGCCGAGTGATGACATGGACGTTGAGGTTGAGGACGAGGCCGAGGACGGAAATGGAGAAGATCCTTTTAAGGACCCAATTCCACCAAAGACTGCCTCCCCCCAGCCCTCTGAAGAAGTGGACGAAGACATCATTGTGGAGACCAAGTCGGGCTCTCCTATCCCGGACGTTCAAACAATCCGGGTTTCGACCCCCAAACCCGGAACAACTCCTCCACAAGAGGGCCAATCCTCTGGCCCTTCTCAACTTCGCCCTGAAGACATGACCTTTGCTCAAATGCTAGATGCCCTTCATACCTTGAAGGGAGACGAAGAAAACATACTAGATGCCTTAATAACCAAGCACGAGGTAATCCCGACTAATCATCAATTGTTTCCATGCCTAGTCCCCAAGTTCCGAGTAAATTACTAGGTAACTTGCTTGGAACTTTGCGTAATGTTTCTGGCTGATCCCTCTTCATGCTTCTTTACAGGACTATGTTTCACAGTTGGAGAAGAAGCTGGCCAAGTCCACCAAGCGTATTGGAAAAGAAACGGCCCTTCGTGAAGCTGCTGAGACTGAGGCTCGCAGGTGCCAAAAGATGACGAAAAAGTACAGGAAGAGAGCTCACAGGGCTAAGGAGAAACTTACAACTCTTTCTGCTCAAATTGCTGATGTTCACCGTACTGCGACTGGTAAGATTTTTGAATTTCACCTTTTTATGACTCGGATTGCCAACTGCGCTTGCGTGCCTACTATCTTTGCTCCTTTTGCCTTTTTTAGCAGGCCCACGTGATACTGCCCCCGAAGAAGATGATGCTGCCAAGCTTAAAACCATCAAGAATACTCTTCGCCAACTTTGCGGCGGAGTTAGCTGGATACTTGATGAGTTGCGACTGCCGGATGTCAAGCCAGATAATATGAAGAGGTTACTGGAATTCTGCTCCACGATCCCCGAGTGGATTTGGCACTGGAAACGGTCCTCCTGCCGATTCGGGGTAACCCGGGGGCTCGCACTGGCTAAAGCCTACGCTCCCAAGCTACAACTTGCCAAACTTATGAGTGGATTTCCGGAATTCAACTTGGATGGGTCCAAGTTTTTGCCAAAGGACTTCAAGGCTATTCAGAAAGAAGTCCGCCATCCGGCTAGCGTTATTGCTGACAGCTTAGAGATTGATGAGATTCTCCCTGCTTATGATGCTAATGACAAGGTTGTCAAGGCGAACCGTCCCCAGCCATTCGATATGCTTGCCCGTTGGAAGGAGCAGGCGATCAAGGTGAAGGAAGAGGCCGCTAAGAAGACCGGGGCCGACTCTGCTCCTGCAACTTCTGCTGCACAACCCGGGACTGCTGCTGACCCAAGTGGCGCCGCAACTACAGGTGGCGACAAGGGCAAGGCCAAGATGGATCCTGCAGCTTGAAGTAATGCCTATCATTCCACATACGTCAACCGGCAAAGCATCATTAAAACAGCTTTACTATTCGTTTAAGCAGAGCGCCTGTGCTCTTTTGATACTTTATGGTTTTTGTAACACTTTATTTAAACTCCCGATGCACTTCGCGCCCCTCTGCGCTTTTGATGAATATGTCTTTGCATTTGTTTGTTCTTGATATCCGCTTGCTTTATTCTCGATACCTTATACTGTTTTTTTTATACTTTCCTTAGCAAGACCCGTCCTCCAGGTGTTGTCGTCTAGGGATCGGTTTTACACCTGAATCCCTAAGCTCCTAAGACCCGGATGCGCGGCTCGTTTTAATTTTATCGGCTGGATGATGCTGTTTCTTCCTTAGAGCTCATAAGTCCCCAGTCCGGGTTTCCGCGTCTAGGATGCATGATTGTTTTCTTTCAAGGAAACGACTCGCCTGTCACTGAATGCCCAAGACTTCAGGACAGTTTTTTATGAGGCTTGAAGTTATGCTTGATAATCGTTGAGTTTCCGGCTATCGGCCTTATACTCTGCATAACTTGTGGTTTAGATGACCCTTTCGACTATCTTGTACTATAAGCCGGCTTTCGCGTGGATACCATGTTGTTACATCAATACGAAAACGGGGTCAAGCGAGTCCCGTTTGGGTCTCATGACCGACATTAATCGTAAGCGAACGAATCATGCCACTTCGTTGCGAGTCACATCGAGCTTAAGTAAGAATAGCCGAGAAATTTGGACTTCTTTGTCCGGTTATAAGATTGTAGCCGCACTCGTTTTTTCGAGTGACGGCCCCTATAACTCATTGGCATCAAGGCCGGGTCTTTTTTGAGTTTACAGCTGTGCTTGTGTGAGCAACCAGCCCTCAAGACCTGAATATTCACATTGTATAAATAACACTTGCTTCTTTTCTTGATAATCCCTTTTTATTTGATATGAAAAAATTAGGCCAGCAAGCCGCCTCATTAAAAACCCATCCAGTCCCCAAGGGTGCCCTGGACAGGAAAAGAGTGCGTCTGGAACCTGCTGCCTGTTACATCTTTTTCTGCTAAGTATAGTACGGACGTAGCTGAGCCACGTTCCACGGTCTATCTCTTTCTTGCATAGGTGCAGTTGTGTGAGCCGTATCGTTGAGTGTGGTCGATTCTTCTCTTGCATCTATCAAGTAATATGACCCATTATGCAGACTCCGGCTTACGATGAAGGGTCCTTCCCATGGTGGCGATAGTTTGTGTCTTCCCTCGTTTGTCTGAACCAAGCGCAAGACCAAGTCTCCCTCCTGAAAGACCCGGCTTTTCACCCGCCGACTATGATATCTTCGCAAGTCCTGCTGGTATATGGCTGATCTTTCCAAGGCTTGCTCCCTTTGTTCTTCTAACATATCCACGGCGTCTTGCCGGGTTTTCTCGTTCTCTACTTCCACATAAGCTGTCACCCTTGGTGAATCATGAATGATGTCGCTTGGTAATACCGCTTCTGCGCCGTAGACCATGAAAAAAGGTGTCATCTGGGTGGATCGGTTGGGTGTAGTGTTAATACCCCAGACCACGGAAGGAAGCTCTTCAACCCATGCCCCAGCGGCCCTGATACAGGGAACCCTCAGTCTTGGCTTCAATCCACGAAGTAGTTCTTGGTTCGCCCTCTCAACTTGCCCGTTGGCTTGCGGATGTGCTACTGATGCTACATCAAGCCTGATTCCATTGCTGCCACAAAATTTTTCCATCTCTCCAAGGGACATGTTAGTTCCATTGTCGGTAATTATGCTGTGGGGGTACCCGAACCGGTATATAATTCTTTTCAGGAATTTGACTGCTGTGGCCGCTTCGCAATTGGTGACTGGCATAACCTCCACCCATTTGGTAAACTTATCAACAGCAACTAAAAGGTGCGTCTTCTTGCAAGGTGACATATGGAAGGGGCCGACCATGTCCATACCCCAAACAGCGAATGGCCAAGTTAATGGAATGGTCCGTAACTCCATAGCCGGCACATGAGTTTGACGAGCGTACCTTTGACATCCGTCGCACCTTGCCACTATCCGCTCCGCGTCTGCTAGAGCTGTGAGCCAGAAGAACCCATGTCGATAGGCCTTGGCCACAAGAGACCTTGTGGACGCGTGATGCCCGCAATCACCTTCATGGATCTCCTTAAGAATCTGTCGGCCTTCTTCTGGTGTCACACAGCGCAAAAAGACTCCTGCCGCACTTCTCTTGTACAACTCTCCATTGATAATAGCGTATCCTTTTGCCCGCCTCACGATTTGTCTTGCTAGTACCTCCTGTTCTGGTAGTTCGCCTCGTGATAAGTATGCCAGATATGGCTCCGTCCATTCGGGGACGCCGTGTATCGTAGCCACGAGCTCCACGTCCGGGCCTCGATTTGCTAATTCTTCTTCAGACTCGGATTTAACTGACGGCCGCCATAGCTTGTCCACGAAAACATTAGGTGGAACCGGCTCCCTGCGCGAGCCGAGTCTAGCGAGTGCGTCCGCCGCCTCGTTCTTTCTTCTGTCTATGTGCTCCACTTCATACCCGGAGAAAGACCCGGCAACCCTATCAACCTCCCTGCGATACGCTGCCATAGTGGCGTCCTTCCTGTCCCAGGTTCCTGACACCTGCTGCACCACGAGATCTGAGTCCCCAAAGCATCGTATCCTTCTAATGTTCATCTCCTTGGCTACCTTCAAGCCATGTAACAGAGCCTCATACTCGGCCACGTTGTTTGAGCAATCAAAATGAATCTGTAGCACATAACTTAGTTTGTCCCCCTTGGGCGATGTCAGCACCACTCCGGCTCCTGACCCCTCGTACTGCTTTGATCCATCGAAGTGCATGGTCCATGACTCGGAACTTGGAACTGCGGTAACCATTCCAGTGTGCGTCCAGTCGTTAACGAAATCAGCCAAGGCCTGGGACTTGATTGCCGATCTGGGCTCGTAGCTTATATGATAATCTCCCATCTCTATTGCCCATTTGGCTATTCTGCCCGTTGCATCCGAGTTCCTGATGATATCCGACATTGGTATTGAACTAACCACTGTTATGGGATGTTCTTGGAAATATGGCTTCAACTTCCGGCTGGCCATAAAGACCCCAAACACCAATTTTTGCCAATGCGGGTAACGCTGCTTCGCTTCCGATAACACTTCACTGACATAGTAAACCGGCCTCTGGACCGGGTAACCTTTCCCATCTTCTTTGCGTTCCACGACAACCACTGCACTGACGGCTCGGGGGCCGGCTGCCACGTATAATAACATAGGCTCTTTAGGACCCGGCGCCGCTAGTACTGGTGCTTCAGATAACTGCTTCTTTAGTGCTTCTAACGCCTCATCTGCCTCCTGATCCCATACGAACTTATCTGATTTCCGCAAAAGCCGGTACAGGGGTATTGCCTTTTCTCCAAGCCTGGATATGAACCGGCTCAGGGCTGCCACGCACCCCGTGAGTTTTTGAACGTGCTTCAAATTTTCCGGTTTCTTCAAATTCTGTATGGCCTTGATTTTATCCGGGTTTGCCTCAATTCCTCTCTCGGAGACTATAAAGCCAAGTAACTTCCCGGCCGGGACTCCGAATACACACTTCGTTGGGTTAAGCTTCATCTGATACCTCCTCAAGTTTTTAAACGTTTCTTTTAAATCATCAATAAATGTCTCTGCCTTCCGGGTCTTGATAACCACATCATCCACATATGCGTGCACGTTACGCCCAATTTGATCCTCGAAGCACTTCTGAATACACCGTTGATAAGTTGCGCCCGCATTTTTCAACCCAAACGTCATGGTTTTGTAGCAAAAGGCCCCAAAAGGGGTTATAAACGAGGTTTTCTCCCAATCCTCCCTTTTGAGTTTAATCTGGTGGTACCCCGAATATGCGTCCAAGAAACATAGCAAGTCGCTTCCGGCTACCGCGTCTATGATCTGGTCTATCCTTGGCAGCGCGAACGGATCCTTTGGGCAATGCTTGTTGAGGCTCGTGAAATCGATGCACATCCTCCACTCATTTGTCTTTTTCATCACTAGAACCGGATTCGCTAACCAGTCCGGATGAAATACCTCCATGATAAAGCCTGCGGTTAATAGTCGTGCGATTTCCTCACCTATAGCTCTTCTCCTTTCCTCGTTCATTTTTCTCAAACCTTGCTTCACAGGCCTGGCCCTGGGATCCACATGCAAACTGTGCTCTGCCAACTCGGTAGGGATACCCGGCATGTCGCTGGGTGTCCAGGCGAACACATCCGCATTTGAGCGTATAAATTCCACTAGGGCCTTTTCTTGTGCGTCTTCCAAATTGGACCCTATAGTGAACTGCTTGGTGGGGTCTCCTTCCACAAAATCTACTTTCTTGGTGTCTTGAGCCGCCTTAAATTTCACTCTTTCGTCTTCAGAATCTGGTCTTCTCAATGCCGTGCCATCTTCCGGATCCACCTGAGACCGGTAATATTTAAGCTCTTCCTTTCTGCAGGCTTGCTCGGCCATCACCGAATCTCCCTCATCACACTCTGCTGCTATATCTCGGTTTCCATGGATAGTGATGGTCCGCTTGGGGCCTGGAATTTTTAACTGCAAATATACGTAGCACGGCCTAGCCATGAATTTAGCGTAAGCCGGCCTTCCGAACAGAGCGTGGTAGGGGCTATGCAGCTTGACCACTTCAAACATAAGCCACTCCACCCGATAGTTATCTACCGATTCTCCAAAGACTACTTCCAAGGCAATTTTCCCTTCGGGGCGTGCCGAATGACCCGGCACGATCCCATGGAACACCGTCGAACTTTTTTGTAGCTGAGACTCCTTGAGGTTCATGCGCAAGAAGGTTTCCCAATATAGGATGTTGATGCTGCTCCCTCCGTCCATCAATACCTTTTTCAATTCATAACCATTGACCTGTGGCGAAACCACTAACGCCAAAGTTCCGGGGTGCTCTACTCCTTCTGGATGATCTCTTCTGCTCCATGTTACCTCTTGCTCTGCCCACCTCAAGTATTCCGGAGTGACCGAGGAGGATAGATTCGCTGTTTGTTTTAACGCCTTTTTGTCCCTGCTGGAAGTTCCTGTAACATGCACATGATATTGTCCTTTCAAATTGAGTGTACGTACCATGCCGATGAAGATACTGATTTGGCCGATTGACACCACGGATCCAGATTCGCAGCGATCCGAGTCCAACTCCCACCCGGAACTGTCCACTATTCTTTCTCCTTCGCCATTGGAGTAGATCTCGCCGACGACGAAGTTCTCCATGCTCTTCCGAGCTTCTCCCGTGATGTAAACACCTTTGGACGCAGGCCCCACGGTGGGCGCCAACTGTCGTGGGATAATCACGGCAGATGTTACCTGGGGTAACTGATTTTGGGGCAAGTCGACACAGGTATTTGGGAGAGGGTTTAGCTCGAAGGAGAACATGGCGAAAGCAATCTAAGAACCGGAAAACAACTCGCCGGCTCTCGATATGATTATACTGGATACTCGATAACAGGTGTTACAACTATGACTTGAATCTCTCTTAGGCGAAGCCCAGGGGTTGGTTTATATAGTACTCATACCCCTCCGGGCTTGCCCTACAAAACGCTCCTCGAGTCCTACTCGAACTCTACATACGAACCCTAACTTTTCTTACCGTAACCCACAACCCGGGTTACGATCCTTACAAGCCCTGGGCCTTCCAGGAGTTTCTTCGTCCTTAGCCGGACTCGGTCCATCCGTCGTTTGGGCCGGGTCACACCCGGGAGCTGGCACACCGGGTTACTATTCCCTCATCAATAAAGGTTCGGTAACACACATATGTGTTTGGGAACTTACTAAACAATAACCAACAACGGAGCCATGGACGCCCATGATGGTTGATGTGTGTTCACAAAGAACGAGGGGACCTTCAACTTACTCTTTGCACTTATTCCCCTAACTACACAATACCAACGATATCACGAGGTGAGATAATGTGCTCTAGTCTGATCAAACTCTTTTGATCATAACACGTACAAAACTCGTAACGATAACGTTCCATTTTCTCATACATATTCCTAATGACCTTGTGATAAATCACACCGTGTCTAGACACACGATTGGTTGATGTCGGTGATATCGAGAGGGCCCATAGGATGTATTTATCCATCTTATGGAGTAGTTAAGTACTATTATTGAATGATCTCAGTTCCATTACACGCTCTAGGTCATACCCAGACGTTAACTTTATAATCTCATCTTACGGTAGATGTTTGAAGACATCCAAAGCATAAATGTTGATTATGCGGTTAATAGATATTCTCATAGTATAGGAATCCAAGTAAAAAAATAATCCATATTCACTTTGCTAAATCATTACAATTGTTAGCCTCTTAGCAAGATCATATACTTGGGTCGGTTCAGTACTATTGTTACCCTAACAATAAACTCCTATGATCGCTAGAATTATCAAAGTCCATGATCAGGAAAATATGATCATCTCACAACACATAAAGATAATCTTAGAGACAAGATCAGAAACTCGTGTTTGTTTTTATATCTTCACAACTGCACAAAGGTTTTTCTTTGAAGACTTCATGTACTATACCAGTTATAGCACGATGATATAAATTAATAATGAACTTGGAGATAGAATAATAATTGAATATGATTGCATCTAGGGTATATATCCAACAGTCTCCCACTTTCTCTACAGTTAATAATACTCTAGTTAGTATGATTTCATAATACCTATGGAAGTCCGGTGTTACCCACACTTTGCATGTGGTTCTCTAGACCATCTTCATTCACCTTTTGATCCAATAACATTGTGATAAACTTACATTGAATTTATTAGGAATTGGAATTGTATGAATGTGGTTCCTTATTAGAATTGACAATTCAAATGTCTCTGAATAAATTATCAAACCGTCTTTTGAAACCTCACTAAGTCGAATGACTTTTATCCAATAACTTGCAATCCACAATGGCACACATTGTGTTCTAACTATCCGTAGAAATATTGTAGAGCCCACTCATAATACACCACTGTTAATAAATTGTACAACATACAATATTATCGATTGAAGAATCATGATCTGAATTAAAATCAATAAAGATTTGATTTTTTAATTCCACCATAAATACATATGTGAGTAAAAATCTCACAATATTATTGTAAGATTTACCAAATCTACTGAGTCTTCTTACACTTTATAACACCACTACAAATAATTATGTGAGAAACATCTCACTATAATATTGAAAGTTTAATTACAAACAATTAACTGACTTTATGAGAAATTTTTACTTAAATTTTTCTTCTTTATATTGGTTGGCTAAAAAAATGAGCACATAAGAAACTTACTCGTGGTAAAATCACAAATTTTGTGACTTGAACTCAATCATTTGTATTTTCTCGCCAATGACTATTAAGGTCATGTTTATATCATAATATCACGTCATGTTTACTTTTGAAACCGATTGTTTTGTCGCATTATTTTTGCAATTTGAAATTTCTTTCAGAATCATACTTAGCACACTCATCATAGTAATCTTCATTAAACTACTTAATCTATCTCATAGATTCTGAATTTAATAAGACATTTTCAGAGAATTTATCCAAAAATATTGTAAATCCTTTCACGAGGTATTCTTATTTCAACTAGGACTAGCCGAATAAAATATCATTTGTAGCTCCCACCGACGTTTAAGTACCTTCGCTTTATATAATGAAAACTAATAACTTCTTGTTTAATTAACATGATACTAAATGATTTTTCCTGAACGAGGTCAATAGTTTGGTATAACTCTTATACCGTACTTAATCCATATAGAATCTCTAGCTTCAATATCAGCTTCTCCTTCCTTGAGTAAGGCAAACAACATCAAAACATGCCACTCTTCTATGATGGTATTGTAATTTTTACAAAACCATGATATACCGGCGGAAGTGACCTAGTACGACGTCACAGAAGTGCTCCTGAGTTATTGGAAGACTAACATATCCGAGTCTTCTTTCCAAATAGCTTTATGGGTTCACCCAACGCAAACTGACTATTCATCAGTTCTTTGGTCAAATTGTAATGCACATTGGGCACTTTATGTGTGAATAGAGCCTTCAGCTGCTCTACCAAATGGCAGGGATGACGGTTACAAAACCGATCAGCCATCTCAACATCCCCAAAATTGTTTCCATTTGCAGCTAAAGGCTCACGACTTATTATAAGATTAAAATGGTATATTTTAAAGGGATCCATCTCTACAATAAAACAACTTTATTTAGACTTTATAGCTCAAAATTAATTCTACACTAATTAATTCAATAAAATTAAAATTAAGATATGCTCCCACCGAAATTGATATTCCTCAAAATCAACATTCAGTGAAATGAGATCCACAATAGATTATGAATAGAAGGATGTATCCTCCTCAACCAATCATAACCTGAAGGGTAGGCCACTATTCCAATCAATCCATATGATTCTCGCTCATCTTTTGATGTATGTGCTCCGAGCTCACGACTTTATGCCTGAACGACAAGACAACCAACTGACTCCGCCACATAGAATGCACCTTGTATCCAAGTGAACAAACTCTAACCCGCCTCCCGACAAGTGGAGACACGTTGACCCTTGTATCCAAGTGATGAACGCGTACCCATGCTGGTTTGACGGTGTTACAATTCAGAGAACACGAATTACCTTGATATTTTTAAGTGAGGACTCACCTTAATGAACGACTTTTCGGGGATATCCAGAAAGGGGTATCCTCCGACATCCAAAAGGCCGGACTGCGTAGTGGCCCAAGTGATATGCCGTATTGGGCGGCCCGTAGGACGAAGCGAAGGAGGAAGTTATAACATCCTAGTGTTTGGGAAGTTATAAGGATCAAAATATAATATGTGCATTTGCAAAACATGCATCTAAAAATACGGAAAATTTTGGCGTGGAAGTTTAAATGAAGCAAAGTGATCAATGTTTCACTTGACTTGATGAAATAAGTTTAGATCATCTGGTCAAGAGTACATTTGGATTGATCTTTATAAGATGTATCTTACAAACCAAATCATTTGATAAGACAAACCATAATTGGTTATGAGCAAGCACAAACTCTCAACAACCTTAACCACAAGTCTTTAAGTGACTTGGAATAATTCACTAGGTATCTAGAACTCAAAGAGGGGTGAGTATCCAAATCACATAACTGATAATCATATTTCCGAGTAGTACACAATTGAACCATATCATGAACAGAGATGTTATGTCCTATAAAACAATAACTCTTTAAGTTATAAATCAATTCACACTACAACTCTACAAATATTCTCACAACTATTCAGTAAACCTTTACAAGTTAATGCCCTAGGTGCCATAGAATGCAAGTCATACAAACAAGTATTAATTCAAACCCCACAAGTGGGAAATGACATAATAATTGTTATTACCATATTTATGGAATATGTACATATCTCATCAACCATAAAAGAAGTACCTACAATAAGAATTAAATCTTCTTAAACTACTGTTAAACCTTTATCATTACATATGATCTTCCCAAACCTCTAAGTCTGCATTATGCATGGCAAAGATAATAAAAATAAGAATATAAAATAACAACAGGACACTTTGAGAAACCAACTAACAACTTTGACTTAAACCATTAAACCCCAAAAACCTTCACATGCTCATTGTCTCATTCATCTTATACCAGTGAGCATATGAAATATCAACACATTAAGGGATCATATGATCAACTTATTAAGCATTCCACATTTCTATCCAAATCAATATTCAACAACTAAAGTATCTCTCGATATAACTAATGAATAACAACAAGTTATAACCTCTATTAGAGGAATTGAATTGATAGCTAAGTAAAACTAATCATGTATGAAATAAGAACATACCTTATGGGAAATAAAATAAGAAGTATATGAAACGAGAATAAAAGCTTAACTAACTCTTAATCTAGATATTTCTACCTTGTCATGATCATCCTGTTATTTTGTCCAGACTATCTTATTTTCTTATTTCCCAATCTTATCTAAGTCATTATGCAAGAGAAGCAACCCACAAGAAAGGAGAAACTTAGATAAGAAGATATGCAGAAGGGTTCTTTAGAGAGTTCTACAAGTGTTATTCCAATCCATCATAAGAGTGTTTGGAACTCTTATATCTTAATCTTATATTATCAATTCCTCCTGAAATAGTGTGATACTCCAATCTTAGTGTCATATATAAGTATTTTGGTAACAAGATTGTACACCTTGTTAACCAATCACTTTTGTATGCTCAAACAATTGAGTGTCATACACAAACAAACAGAAGGTTAGATAACCTAGTACATCTCAGCCAATTTTATATGATTAGCAATTTGGAGGAAAGTCTGGCCCACTTGTTAACAAATTCTTCTTGTATGCATATGGCAACTTGATGTCATAAAACTAACTTACATACTTTTGTAATCATCTAAGTAAGATCTTTGCTTGGAGTAAATGGTTGTCTTCACCACAAGGGTGAGACAGTTGGAGTAGGAATCCAAGAGATGCTCCTACTTGCAAGTGACAAAGGCAGTATCCGAAGACCAGTGGGAACTAGAAGCAAGGATATTGCAGGCAATAGAAGACCAAAATGCAACACTGCCTCAGTAATGGAGAATAAGAAAATATCTAGTGAATCAGAAATATTAGAGAACTAATAACCTATGTCAAGCTCATCACATATGAGGAACTCATAATAATATCTTTAATGGAAACAATTATCAAGTATGAATTAATAACAAGACATTGCATCCACATGTCTTATGATATGTGGAGGTTAATGGTAACAAGATTAATACCTTGTTTTCCATATCCTTCTCATACATATGACAAATAGATGATAACAAAAAGTCATCCATACATAACCATGAAAATGATTACATGTTCTAAAAACCAACACTTGGATAATAGTCATACTTGCACAACAAGGATGGAAAACAAACATATAGTCTCTCCTGATATTGGGAACCAATTAAAATCATCTGGTATGACTTGGAGTGATATTTCATAGTTGGTGAATTTTCCATAAGACGTAAAAACACTACTAAGTAGTGTTACCAAAATATTTTCTAAAAGGAATTGTATCTAAAATTGTCCAATTAAGTTATACCACTTTGTTAAACCACATGTTTGTTGTGTGCTTATGATAATCATGTCTATGATAATTTTAAAGCCATTTAATAAATTAAATGGAGAGAAAACAACAAAATCACTTAAATTGAACACCCAAATGAAAATTCGAACCTTCTTCAATTTCACTTAAATAAAACATGGTGAGATTGAATTTTTAATAAGAAATCCAAATATATTTTTTTCTGTTGACAAAAAGGCCCTGAAAACATTATATTACTCTCAACTTTTAAGACAGAAGGACCACTTTGTAAATATCAGGGATTTCAGGGGGTTATCGAAAACCAGAAGGCAGAGGAGATTATCGCGCTGTCGAGGTCGCCACTGCCACCTCCTGCTACCCGCCTCGCGTGGATAAGACCCGAGGGAGAGAGCCATGCTGTCTCACTCTCTCTCGCCTCGCTTCCTCATCCGCTCTCTCTGCATTCCCCATCCGTGCCCGAAACCCTAGCTCCAGCCACTTCATACGGCCGTCGACTCTTGCCTTCCCGGGAAGAACTGCAGCCACCTAGAGCTTTAACTCAACATCCTCTACCACCTTGCCAAGAATCGTTTGCTAGGAAGCTCGGAGGCGGACGAATCGATCCATCTTGTTCATCTTGGGCCGACGCGGTCATAGAGGATTCCAGCTTATTCCAGCCATGAATCGCTTCCCCGACCTCACCACAGCGATTCTCGTGAGCCCCCGGACCTCCCTGTGCCTTCCATTAAATTTTTCGAGCTTGAATTCATTGAGCCGCCGTGCGCCATGGTTCTCCGTCGCGCCAATGGTCACCGGAGATGCTCCGGTGACCATATGGTCAAAAAGCCGCCACCCCTAGCTTCCCCTTGAGACCCTCTACCGATTGGAACCAACAAAATCGTCCAATTTGCGACGAATCACGGGATTGGGATTGACGTCAGGAGCATTTTTACTTTTCTTTTTTATTTTAGTTCTTATTTAAAACTAAACTAACAGGTAGGTCCCACCTGCCAATTGAAAATGGTAGAAAATGAAATAAACTTAATAAATCAATAACTTCTAAAATATATCAAAACAAATACAGATAAAAATATAAATGTTTAGAAAATAAAATCGAAATGTGCATAAACTTCAAAAAAAAATTTATCAACTATAAAAAATGTTCTATAAAGTTTAAAAATTAAATATTTTTGAATTTAAATTAATTCATTTAAAAATTGGGAAAATAATAAATAATTCAAAAATTTGGAAAAATACAAGTTATATACCAACTTGCTCAAAATGAAAAATGCAACTCATATATGATATTTACAAAGTAATTTGACCAAGTTATCATGTCTGTAATATTTTGCCTAGTCATTTAATTCATTTAAAATCAAGAAATTAATAACTTATTCAAATATTTTCAGAAAACTTGAAATGTTATATCAAATTAAAGAGAAAAGCATTTCCAATCCAAATATGTAAAACATAAAATGTTTTGGTTACCTTATAAACTTGTTTCTAAAAGTATAATAAAAGTCTATCATGTTCCATTATAACCAGAAATAACTACCACAATATTATTTTCCTTATTAATAAAAACTTCATGTTTTCACACCTACTAAACCTATCATCCCAAGTTATTAGCAAGTTATGTGATGATAGAGATAGTTGTACTAGTTCATAATTTTTGATTAAACTCTTTGTCATTAGCTCTACACTTTTAAACGTAAAATAGAATGTCTTCGTTATCTTTTCAATAGTTGTTTCCATGTGTTATTGTCTTATTGCCTAACCATGTGGTAACTCCTTATAAAATTAAACATGATAGCAATGGATTTAAAGTGAAACAAACATAACTCTAAAAGAAAAAATAACAATATCACCACAAGTAATGAAACAACTCACCTAAAACTTGTGTGATTAAGTTATCGTATCGAACGTAGCTTACTCTTGTAAGCTGGGGTATTTTCCAGGGTATTTTGCGATGCATCTCATTAATGTGCATGTATCATCTTGCTAGTGTTTTCTGTAGTCCTTACGGGGACTACTTTGCTATCTTTCATATCTCGGGATTTTCTACGTGACCCTCGAACCCCGAAGACATGGATTATTATTGTTATTTCAATCTCAGGCAAGTTCATCACTTGCTCATATCCTTTGCAGTATTTCCTAATGAACTATTTGCAAAAACCCTATCGTATTACCACCTATTCTCAAAAGAATGCATGATCCTATTTTTATAATAATATGACTACTTGAATGACTACCCGAGTGGTAGTGTTCAGTTTGGTGGGCGGATGGGACGATGGTAAGATGAATAGGTCAAACGAAGGTTCCATCTACATGGGAAAGTATTACCTAGTACTTAACCACAAATGCCGTCAAAACTCGGTGCACCGTAAATACCGCGTTAACCATGGGTCTTGTATGGGGCGAGTAAGCCAGCTATGATCTTTTCTCGTTCGCATGTCAACGGGCTGTCAGAGCTGTTCGTTGTAGGTCTTGCGAGACTACATGCACATTGGGTGGGATCCCTTAATTCCCACGGACTCTGGGGTATATGATGGTCTGCCCGGGGCGCCTAGTTATCCATCGTGAGGGGTGGAGTCAGGGGTTAAACCTGCGTGGAAGAAATGGGTGGGCATGCGTTGTGCGGAGAAGCATGGTTTTACTTGGATCAACAACCGGGCCCCACACCTAAGTGGGTGTGACAGGATCTCGAGCCTGGTTATGCAACATGGTCTTGATCGCCTATGGGTAAAGTAACGCATCTCTGTAGAGTGTAAAAGGATGTGGCATGTTACCCCATGTTCCGGAAAGGAACCGCGAACACTACAGGAAAGGAAACTCCATGAAGTTCTAGCTCCCGTGATGGTCTGGCGGGAATAGTTTTCAATATTAAAAGCAACCTCTTGAAGAAAGATTTACAGAACCTTGCATTAGCTTATGACTCTTTCGAGTCTAAAACTGTAGTTAGTGCATCAAACTACCAAATGTATATCATAAACTGGTTGAGTAACGCTCTTTACTCATTCGTTCCCGTTTGACCCCCTGCTTAGAGTTGAAGCCTTATGGAAGTCGTCATCGTGAAGCCATCCCAATCTAAGGAAGATATCAACAACGCCGGTGGAGGAGAAGCTATCGTGAAGTCGTCATCGTGAAGCCATCGTGAAGTCATATCTTACTTAGCCAGTGAAGCATCGTCATCAACAACGCCGGTGGAGGAGAAGCTATCAAGGTGTAGGTAGATTCCATTCTTGGACCTAGTTGTTTACAAGCCATAGATTAGGCCTAACATAAGCCGTAGTGGATTAGGTTCTGAGCTAGAGTTATTCTCCAGCTTGGAGCTTTGAATTGCTTCTTCTGATATTTCATTTGCATGAGACCTTCTTTGATTCATAAAAGGGATTCTCGATATTTTCTAATGAGAGTTTGTATCCTATAGCTTTGCTTGGACCTACTATGTTTCTGTTGTACCACTCCAAGGGATGTAATATTCACGGATAAGTCCTTCTATGATTATTATGTCAACGACTTCTGCACTACACATGCACTGGTGTGCTCGTTCACCGCAGAAGTCCTAGATGGCGTCCCTACAAGCCCATCCGAGTTAGTTTAAGACCCGAAGAGCGTAGATATTAGGTTTAGTTGTTTGGATGGTGGATCTTCCTATAAGCCTCAATCCGATGTTCCTATATAAAGCCGGACGAGATAAACCGTAGGGAAGACTCGATCGAGCCTAGGCACTTGTAACCTTTGTTTGGCCATCGCCGCCATAGTTGATATTGCAGGAAGTAGGGAGCCAATCTGGCTAACCTGAACGTGGGTAAAAGCTTCGTGTCTTTGTCCTTAGCGCTCCCCCATGTTCGCCCCCACGCTCTCTACGTTTGGGAAATGGCATCTCTTGCCACATATCTAATCCCTAGAACTCGACATGACTACTTCGCAAGCAAGGTGGAAACAACAAAGGATAAACATCACATGCAATTCATAAGTCATGTGATCTGGTATAGCCTTTGTTCTTCGGGGACTCTTGACGCATCTCCAACGATGATCCTCCATCTCGGTTATTCACACCAAGCAGGAAATCCGAGGAAAATCCGGTGCGGTGAAAATTGCTTCAAGCCTTTCCACGACAAAGAAACGACCACTTTCACTTTTCATGTACTTCCTCCCAGCTCTACGATGATTTCCTCATTGTCGATGTCGAACAATGACAATCCTTTGGCATTGGCCATCATGTCAAAACAGAGTAACAAGATAGTTATACCAAACCACACACACGCCCTGCAAAACCAAGTTAGACGCCCCTAACGCTTTTTTTGCAAGTTTTAACATGGCTGTAAGTTCTACGATCAACTATCGTCATAACCTACACAAATCGAGGTATGTTTATTCTCATTCACAATACGGGGGTGATTGAAACACATGCATCACGAAAACATCTAGAGCCTCAATCTAACCACATTCATAACCATGATCTCCGTGTGGATCGAATCCACATGCCCATTCCACCATGCCGTTATATAAGACCAATTATGGTGTGACCCAAAACTACTGAAGCACTTGTTTGGATCAAGCGAGATATGCCAAGGTTAACTGGAGCATCCTAAGATTGCCAGAAGTTTGTAAAAATCCACACAATGCCATCGGAAACACAACAAACGCTTCTTATTGGGAAGCAAGGAAGATAAATCGAATATCAGTGAACTTTCTAATATACTTGCACAAACTTATGAAATACCCGCATAAAATTGTGCTCTAGATCAAATCGTATGTACGCATAGCATGCTGTGATACCACTATGGTTTACGATACAGAATTTAAAAAAATCCCTACGTAACCACCAAGATCACTATGGAGATAACGATGCATGCCCATACATGCATTGATCAGGATCACGAATCACCGGACAACAAATTATGTTTAGTCGTAGAAGAGATCTGAACAATCGTAGATCCTCACAACTAGGTCTCGTTGAACGGATTCTCTAACCTTCTGTCGTCAAGGATCACACTTATAATATCTCTTATGGTGTGCATGCGTACACTCGTGTCAACCTTCCAGCACTCTGTCGTACAAGACTCGGCACTGATGAAGAGAGACCGTCTTTCGGTGTTGCTAATTGGTAGCTCTAATCAACTGTGGTTAGACCTATATGATTCTGCAAGTTTCTCAACAAATGAGAGAGAATAGTGATTAGAGCAAGGTCTAATCGGGAGAGGAAACCTCAAAAACTCAATTAGAAGAAGTTCTAATTCAATTATAGGGTCTCTAATTAGAATATCTAATTAGAACCTATAATTCTACTAGAGAGAGAGAGAGAGAGAGGCTTGAGAGCCAATTGATATGATTTGCAATAATCATTGGGGTCCTTTTATAGTTGGAGGGAGGAGATAATTTTATTGAGAGAAAGGTGCAATATTCCTAGTAGGAGTAAGGGGCTAGCCGCACCCCCTCTTCTACCTCAAGTGGGATTGGACTCCACTAGGAGTCCAACTCCACCTCTTCAATCCTCTTCCTTTTCCCTTTGGGTTTTTCCTTTTTCTCGCTCAACCAAAATAATTTTGTATAGATCTTGTTAGTCCTTTTATTTGGATATGAATAGCTCTCTGGTATTTATATAATACTTGTTAAGAGATTGGTTTCAAATAAATTTATTGGTGTTGGTTGAGAGTAAAGATATTTCATACTTATAGTGGTGCAAAGGAAACTTGTTTAGACTATGGCTAGGCTTTGACATGTCATGTTAGATGTAATTTTAATTATGTTCTTAGTAATTTATGATGTACCATGAGTATCAAATAACTTAGAGTGATTAATGTGCTATTGAAATTAAATCATGTGTTGCTTTGATCATAATGCGTCATATTATTGTGGTGCCCTCCTTTGAAGATTATTTCGGATTGACTTGGTGCATGCTCATACCATGTTATGACTATTAACAAAGTCACAAACTTGTTGATAATTTATTTTTAGATTAGTAATACCACTTTATGCTTTGATCAATAATGGTTTTCCGCTATCCATGATTATGGCCATTATTTCTCTCTTCGTTGGTCACTCCGAGTCTTTTGCTATCCTTCACATGTACTTAGTATGAGCTCCACTCGTGCATTCAACTCGCTTAAACTAAATTTATTCTAGTGTGTACACCATACCAACCCATACATGTTATTTCGCTGCCATTCCAAGTAAATTTCTCGTGTGCTACCTTTAAAATCTTCAAAATTACTAAACCTTGTTTTGTGTTCCTGTTTTACCTCATGAGGAAGTATTAAATGTTTTATCATTTCTTCACGTTGGATGGATTTATCTCTTCACTTGCATGCATAATGTGCTTGTCTCTAATACTGCAAAAAGAGCTTGCAAATTGGTGCCCAGCACACAAAAGATAAATGCCAACATATAATGCCCGGTCAATCTCCTTCACATGTTTTTCCTGAGAAATCAATCAAACAATGGTTAGTGATGAACAAAGGAGAAGAGGAATGTTATCGTTCCTCTATGGGAGCCCCTCTTCAAAGCCATTTGACATGGAAACATAATAAAACATTTATTAGCATTCATTGACATAAGCATACACCTATCTTAAATTGTATTTTCAATACCTTTGTTTTATAAAATGAAAAGCTCTAGCGAATGAGTAATCCCTGCTTACCTTTGCGAAGGGCTCTTCTTAAGATTTAGGACGAGTCTTCATATTCTTACGTTATACACCAATTAGGAAAGCATAGTTGTCACTCTGAGTATAATATGCATTATCCTAAAAATTATTATTGATTGGAATACGATTATGGTATGGATTGTTCTAAAATTGTTAGTATCTAGTCACCACTTAAACTTTGGAGGTTTCCTAACAATTATGTTTTGCTATTCCATGAAGGAAAAGCGATATACCACTCTACCATACTTTTACTATGATCAAAACAAATGTATAACTTTCAGTTCATCATTTCTTATTGTCAATTATTTGTGTTACTTCTAATGTTGCAACATAGTTGCTGATACGTCTCCAACGTATCTATAATTTCTGATGTTCCATGTTGTTATTATGCCAATTTCTACATGTTTTCCGTATGTTTTCCTACGTTTTATTACGTTTATCGGGACTAACCTATTAAAAAGATGCCACAAAGCCAGTTCCCTGTTTTCTTCTGTTTTTAGTTTCAGAAAAGTTGTTCTGGAAATATTCTCGGAATTGGAAAATTCGAAGCCCAGAAGTCTTAGAAGTCCTAGAGGGTTCAGGAAGTCCCGAAGAGCCCCGGAGGGGGTCCATAGGGTGGCCACACCATGGGGTGGCGCAGGTCCCCCTTGGTCGCGCCACCAGGTGGTGTGGGCCCCCTGGCCACCCCCCGGCATCGCCCTTTCGCCTATTTATACTCCCCCGAGGGAAAACCCTAGGGGAATCGACCTTTTCCACAATACATCTGTAGCTCTGCCGCTGCCACCGACAAGTTTCGGGGGACAGAACTCTGTTCTGGCACCCTGTCGAGACGGGGAAGTGCCCCTGGAACCCATCTCCACCGACTCCATCGCCGTTGCTGTCTCCTATGATGAGGAGGGAGTAGTTCTCCCCCGGGACTGAGGGCTCTACCGGTAGCTATGTGGTTCATCTCTCTCTCCCATGGTGTGATCTATATGTGACCATGAGCTTTGTAATCTATTTGAATTCGTAGATGTTACTCTTCATGTTTTTCTACTCAAGTGCTTTATTAATATGAACTTTGGAGTCACCTTGTATCGCGGTGTGAAGGTGACAGTGTGCACATCGTGTGTGTCTCCTCTATGAAATTGTGGTGTTTGCGTGGAACCATATGGGTCCTATGGTGATAGCATGGGGGTTACTTAGTTGGGAAGTGCTTACTCTGAGGAGTGCTATTAAAGCCCTACGCAATGATTAGTGTTCATTATCTGTTATGAGATCTCCGTAAACGCTTTGATCATGGTATAAAGGTGACAGTGTGTGCACCGTGTGGTTTAGCATTATATTCATATTTTGTGTTCGATAACCTTGTTGTTATTCGACCGAAGAGTGGTTAAGAGTAGCATAGTGAAGAGAAGTTATCTAGTTATTCATTTATGTGAGCATTGTTGAGAGTGTCCTCTAGTGAAAGTAGGAGCCCTAGGCCTTGTTTCCAAGCATTGAAACACCGTTTTCCGCCTGTTCTGGTACATGTTTGCTTGCTGCCATATTTATTTCAGATTGCTATTATCACTTATTATCATCCATATTACTTGCATTTTACTCTCTCTTCGCCGAACTAGTGCATCTATACAGCTGACGATTGTATTAGGTGTGTTGGGTACACAAGAGGGATATCTTTGACCTCTACCTCCCTCAGTTCGATAAACCTTGGGTAATCCACTTAAGGGAAACTTGCTGCTGTTCTACAAACCTCTGCACTTGGAGGCCCAACACTGTCTACAAGAATAGAAGCGTGCATAGACATCAAGCTCTTTTCTGGCGCCGTTGCCGGGGAGGTAATGTAAAAGGTACCCACATCCTTGGGTGTGAGTGCTCAAAGTTATTTCCTTTAGATTCTACAATTATATCTGTTTGTTTCTTGTTTTCACTAGTTAGGCTTATTTTTTTACTTGTTACTTGTTTTTATCTTTATGCTTAAATGGAAAACAACAATACAATGAGAGAGCTTTATAATATTTATCTTGAGTTAGGACATGAAGTGTTTGAAGAGAAAATTAAAAAACCTATGGAGCTTTATTTGCATGCTAATAGCAATGTTATTAGTATGAATTCTTTGAAGACCATTATTGCTAATGCTATGGAAAATTCTAAGCTTGGGGAAGCTAGTTTATATGAAAATGATCTTTTTAGTTCCCCAAGCACGGAAGAGGAAATTTGCTTTGATGATGAGGCTATGCCTGTTACATATAGTAGTGATCATGGTTGGGAAAAGCACAGTACTTTTGATATTGAAAATGATGATATAGAAAGCTCTAAACTTGTGGATGATGTGTTTGAAAATCCTTTTGCTAATGATGATTATATGCTTGATACATCTCCTCCTAGTAAAAATTATTCTTCCTATATATGATGATTACAATGATGAATATGATATTTTCAGTACACCTACTATTGAGGAGAAAATTTATTTTGATGATGCTATGTCTCCTATATTTAATGATTATGGTGATGAGAATAATAATGATAGCTATTTTGTTGAATTTTCTCCCACTACTATTAATAAGAATTACTATGCTTATGTGGAGAGTATTAACTCTTTTATGCATGTGGCTCATGATAAGAATGTTTCTTGTGATAGTTATATTGTTAATTTTATTCATGATGCTGATGAAAGTTATTATGAGAGAGGGAAACATAATTTTATGCATCTCAACAATATCAAGTTTCCCCTCTTTATGTTCAAAATTATGAAGTTGCACTTGTTTTTCTTTCCTATGCTCGCTGCTTTGTGGTTTCATGACTTGTTTTCTACAAGATTATTTTTCATAGGAAGTGGGTTAGACTTAAATCTTTACTATTAAGGTTACAGTGGCGGTGAGGCGGTGTCACACTTCAAAGTAATTACGTACCAATTGCCACCGCACAACTAACTACCCACTTTTGGATAGCTACGGGATATGCCACGGCCCCTTAATTTTCTCCCTTTCCTAACCTCTACGGAAGAAAGGCACCGGCCGCAACACCATTTCCTCGCAGCATCGAGTGCGTTGCATCACGTGGCGTCTCCGCATCTTTCTTCTTCTTCCTCCTCCCTCTGCTCTCATCTCCATCTCTCTCTCCTCATCCTCCTCAATTCGGTGCGAGCGCTTGGGGTAGGGCGCCCGATCGCATCGCGATGGCGACCGACGCCGGCGCCGCCAACAAGAGCGTTGTCTTCCGCAAGCTCCGCGCCAAATCCGACAACAAGGTAAGTACGTATGTGATCGGTTCCCACTGCCCGAGGGTTTGTTTCCCTTCCTCCCCGTGCATCTCCCTCCCTCGATTTTGTCCCGTTTGATCCCTGGACCTGTGCCCCTCCCTCACTAGGTCTTTGTGTTCACGTAGATGTGCTTCGACTGCGGCGCGAAGAACCCAACCTGGGCCTCCGTCACCTGCCGTCCACCACAGCCTCGGCGTCCACATCTCCTTCGTCAGGTCTAATTTCCCAACCTCCTTCCCTGACCACGCTTACCTCTGCTCCTCACTTTGTCTAATTGTAATTTTTCACTGCGGTGTGCTTCAAAGACTAATCAGCCATGCACGTGTAAATTCTGGATCTTATTTTTAGGGGGATTTGGCCCACCTCGTTAGGGTTTGAATTAGTCCATCGTATTTTTGTAAGTGCCTGTCATGCTCATTTAAATTATCATGCCATGTGAAGTGAAGTAGCAAAATGTGTGCCAGAATGCGGCTTATATGATTATGATGTGTGTGAGGCAAGGTGTGTGATTCTGAAGCCTCTTTTTATAGATATGGGAATTATGTTTTTGGTTTTAGCTTGTGTGAATCAAATTTTTAGATAGGTCTTACTCCACTTGTTACATACCTACATTGACCTGATTACTGCTGGACGTCGAATAGAAAAGATTGGAATTTATCACCGAGTTTTCACAATAATCTGCAGATCAACGAATTTGGATTCGTGGCCCCCTAGCCAGTTGAAAATGATGGTTTATGGAGGAAACAACCGTGCACATGCTTTCTTTAAGCAGCATGGTTAGACCAATGGTGGAAAGATTGAAGCAAAGTACACTTCAAGAGCTGCCGACTTATACCACCAGTTGCTTCATAAAGAGGTTCATAAAAGTTCCACTGAAGATGGAAATAATAGTTGGCCATCCTCCCCAGTCGCAGCTTCTCAGAATTCAAACCAGGCATCTGCATTTCTAGATCTGAAACTGGCAGAGGCGTCGAAAGAAGTTGTAGATGAGAAGAATGAGCCTGAAGTCATCCGTTCACCTAAATCTCCTGCCCATTCATACAAGAAGCCAATTGGTGGAAACAAGCCTGGCGAACTTGGTGCATGCAAGATTACGTCAAAGGTACTTTACACCTTACTAAACCGAGGAGATAAAAACCCTTTTGTTTTCCAATTTCTATTCTTCAAATGGTGATGCTGTCACTTGGCCACTTTTCCAAGTTTTTTTTTGGAAGAGTAAGAAAATGAAGAGTCTTTTGCTTATATGACACTTTTTTTTTGCTGATATCCACTGATTTTTTTAGTTACCGAATTTATTTATTTACTTTTCGTTTAGTCAAGTGGAAATTTTTAATTTCTGTTAATTTTTAAGGCGAGTGAAAGCTTCTATGAGCAGGAACCTGAAGAACCAACTCCTGCTCTGCTATCGGTGACCGAGAGCACTAAAGTCGTCAAGATTTGAATATTGGGTGAATTGTTGTTGAATTGAGGCTTATAGAAAAAAACCTGGGTACTTTGTTTGGAATCTTCGGCATCTCCTTGGCCATCTTTATTTTTGTTCATTTGCAGGAAGCTTTGCTATAATATCCGAACTTCAAGTTGTGCAGCTGCTCCATGAACTTTAGTGAAGCTCTTAGTTAGCTGTAAGTTCTATTAGAGGTTTGTCCCGATTCACATTTTACATTTGATATCGGTACTCTAATTCTAAACGCCCTCTTGGTCTTCTTGGGTGTGCATGTATACTGCCTGATGATATGGATGGAAGTCTATATTTTGCTGAACCTAAATTTTCGCTTGTCTTCAACTTTGTGCAGATTGCAGCAGGCTGTACCCCTCCCATTCCTTCAAATATTCTAAAGAGATAAATAATATATTTTTTCGAGGGAGAAGAGATCAAGAATATCAAAACCCTCAGAGGTAATGTACATCTCATCTTGTATTTTCTCAGGGAATATTTTCCTTCTTTAGTTAGATTCTAGCTATTCTGTCTTAGACACAACAAAGAGGACTGTGCAGCAAGATCGTGTAGCTGAACTATACAAGATGTGTAGGGGAGATCTCAGGAGAGAATGGAGGGAAACCACTATGGCACCTATTTTATGTTTCTATTTTTTCTCTATATATAGTTTATTTTTGTTGCATCGCTCCTAGAGGCAAGGTAGATGCTTCAGAAAGTTAGATGACTTGGTTAGTCGATACATGTATGTGCACGTACATGGTTACTGAAGTGTTGTAAGCAAGAGCTTGTAATCCGCTCTTGATAGATAAAATTGGCTGGTGTGAAGGTGTTTGAGGAAAAAATTGTGGATAGGTTAGTACAGTATGGATATAGAGGTCAATATATATTTGAGAGTTTGCTCAAACAGCCATTGTTTATACAAATTCTTTATTACCACTTCCATGTACATCTGTCAAAATTGACACACTCTCCTAAAATATTTGTGATTGACGATTTCACAATCGGAACACATCACACAAATCGGAAAATGCGGAGATGCCTGAGGGGACTCAGGGATGGAGGGAGCCCGATTTAGACAGAGAGAACGGCTCGGCAGCGCCAATGGTTCTGCCGGGAGTCAAGAACAAACCTAGAAACATGAGTGACATCATTTCTCTACGAGAGCAGATCGACGACCTGCATCTGCAGAAACAGCTGGTCAAGAAATATGAGGCGCCAAGGTCTGTCAATAGTACTGTCAGTGAGATGAACATGGTCTGTTCAACCATTCATGGGCTGAGATGCCAGGTTGCTCAGAAGGAGGCTTTGATCAAGTATAAAAATTATCAAATGCACAACATAAAGGTGAGCATGAATGTATGGGTACAAAGATGATATTGCTTTTGTTAGTCAATTTTTTGTCCCGGTAGTTTTAGTTCCCTAAGTCATGTTTTCTGGATGATCCTTGTCATTCAGCCAATTTTGTGATGCATGGACAGGTTAGTAGTTTTGTGGCTCCTGGACTGGTTAGTATTTTTGGACTTCTACGTAATGTTTCTGCTTGGTTTTAACTTTTAGTACTAAGCTTTCAAGCGATCTGCTCTTGCACTATATTTTGTAACACTTTTAATTTGTTAGTTAGAAGATCATGCTTCTGGTTGCTTTAGCAGAAGCTTTTGTGCATGGTTATGCTAATAGTTAATTATTTTTAAGTTTATAACTTGTATTTGTATTCAATATTTTAGGGTCATGGCAAAACTGAAAACCATAAATCTTCAAGGGCCATATATCGAGCCATTTGGATCCAAGATTATGGTGTCTACACAACATAAATATCATGTACTGAATGTTGTGTTGTTTATTTCTAAATTTTTGCTTTTATCTAATCACCATGAATATCGAACTTTATTTTCTTACTTATATGTGCCAAATGACGGAAGGGTTGGAGCTAGATGCGTTACTCTTCTCTCTACTTTCTTTGTCGAAAAGTTAGTTATGTTCAGACGTATATGATGCCAAATCGCACGACGCTGGAGATAACCATCAAGTTCAGTGCTACAACGGGTACATGTTGCCCTCTGAGTTTGATTTAGGCGTGGATATCCTACTAGGAAAGCATCTTCAATTCTTCACAAAATACAATGTCATTCTACAAAATCAGTGTCTTTGTATATCTTTGTAATGCTCTGTAGCAATGCACGAACTATGGCGATTTGCTAGAATTGAAAAAACACCGTTGGTACATAGTGGATAGGGCGATTTTTTGTATTGGGTTACTACAAAGCATAATCATGGTGCAATGATGAAAGATTGTTGGTGCGAGATGACTATAAAGCACACTGGCGACGCAATGGTCAAAGAAGTGAAGTTTAGCTGCACCAATGATTAAAAAAAACATCAGTGTACATTGAAATGACCACAAATGCATGCTCCTTCTATCGGTTGGATGGTATTGTCAGTAAAATTATATCGTGCATTATATTTACATATTTGAGATTTTTTTTTGAAACCCCGTGGCAACGCACGGGCATTGAACTGGTTTGATTTAAATTTGCTTATTTCTGCTCTCTTTTTCTTCAATTCATTCTTATGTGAGCATCTTCTCAAATTATCATGCCTAGCTGAAAAAGCTTTAAAGAAAAGAACTTCTTGGGAGATAACCCATGTTTTTATTTTTGCATTGTTTTTCTATGTTTTCTTTGAGTCAAGGGGTTGTATACTTCTGTATAAACTCCTTTGTAGTGCCAAGTAAAGTTTCTGACGAAAGTTGGAGTTGGTTTTCGGATTTCTGCGCAAAAAACAGATTTGTGCTGTCCAACGTAAAACATCGTATAAAATCCTGGAAGACCAAAATTATCTGAAATGTTTTTTGCTTATTCCGCTGCTAATTCCGCAACTTTTCTTAGTTTACCACTTTTTGATTTGAGCAACATAAGATTTTCGAGAAAAAAATCATCTTTACCTGCTGTCCTGTTTTGACGGATTTCTGCCAATAATTGTATTCGCATCTTAATCTCTTTCTTTTGGTGTTCAATGTGTTTATGAGTGTTAGGCTTGTGTTGAAACTGAACCATGTGAATTTATTATTTCGATTGCACTAACGTTGCTAATGAAGACTGTGAGAAGTTTGGTGTGAAGGAAGTTTTCAAGGGTCAAGAGAAGAGGATGATATGACGTGATCAAGAAGAGTGAAGAGCCTAATCTTGGGGATGCCCCGGTGGTACATCCCAGCAAATTCCAAGAAGACTCAAGCGTCTAAGCTTGGGGATGCCCAAGGCATCCCCTTCTTCATCGATAAATTATTAGGTCACTTCTAGTGAAACTATATTTTTATTCGGTCACATCTTATGTGCTTTACTTGGAGCGTCTTTTATTTTTGCTTTCAGTTTGTTTAGTTTTTTTGCTGTAGCTCATGGTTGGATCTTATTATACTTGTGTGGGAGAGAGACACGCTCAGTTTTCATTGCTTAGAACACTCTAGTTTTCATTCTTATTATTCTATGAGTGTTCACTTTTTGCTAGTACTGCGTTTAGCCTTTGTTTTCATGCATCTCTTATTTAGAGCTGTTAGTTTTAGTAGTGTTATGTGAGTACTCTCATGTTTGCTTGCTGTATCATGTAGAGTATTTTTGTTAAAACATATCTTGTATGTGCTTGGTTGAGAATAGAAATGCTTATGTGGTAGTTGGTATAGTGGAAAAATTCGCATGGTCTTGTAGATCACTAAACTGCTTCACTTGAATCATTGTTGTTGTTTTGAGATATTAATTTGCTTAATGGATAAACGGGAAGGACTAGTAAGTATAAACTTCTAATGGTTGGTCTAAGAAACTTAGAACTGTGCCACACTTAAATTATCCTTTATACCACACTTTTGCTTTATGTTTAGCACTAATACTTCAGTTTGGAGAGAGTTTTCATATTATCATTCATCCATAAGTATGTGGGGAACTTTAAATTATATAACTTGGCTTGTATATTCCAATGATGGGCCTCCTCAAATGAGCTCTAGGTCTTCGTGAGCAAGCAAGTTGGATCCACCCCCACTAGTTCCATTGGAGAGCTTTCATACACTTATAGCTCTATGTGCATCCGTTGTGTGGCAATCCCTACTCCTTGCATAGCTTAGGTTGTAAGAGTTTCTCTTGTCTAATGACCACTTTTAGCTTTGTGATCCTTTCTTCCATCGACCTTCCAAACCCCCCACAATGTTGTCTTTTCCATAACATCCCGGTGTCAGGGACCAACGCAGAAGACTTCCTTGTTTTTAGTGTGCAAATAGTTTAAGATTCAAGCATTGCGTCGTGTAGAAAGTTTGACTTGATCCTAACAGGGATTGTGAAGATTGTTTTACGTGCATGATATTGTTGTTCTTGAAAGATTAAATCATATCTAATAAACTTTGCACGTTTGATAGTCTTTTAGTATTGATTCATTAAAAGTTTTACTTCTTTTTTCTTTTTTTATGCATTACTTATTGATATCAAATATAGATCACATCTTTAGTTCATTTGATCCTAGTTTGCATGCTCTGCTTTACATATTATGACCAAGATTATGTGGTAGCATGTCACCTCAGAAATTATTTTGTTTTACCGTTTACCTACTCGAGGACGAGTAGGAACTAAGCTTGGGGATGCTTGATACGTCTCCAACGTATCTATAATTTCTGATGTTCCATGTTGTTATGATGCCAATTGCTACATGTTTTCCGTATGTTTTCCTACGTTTTCTTACGTTTTCCGGGACAAACCTATTAACAAGATGCCACAGAGCCAGTTCCTTATTTTATGCTGTTTTTAGTTTCAGAAAAGTTGTTCTGGAAATATTCTCGAAATTGGAAATGCAGTGCCCAGAAGTCTTAGAAGTCCCAAAGGGTTCAGGAAGTCCCGAAGAGCCCCGGAGGGGGGCCATAGGGTGGCCACACCATGGGGTGGCGCGGTTCCCCCCTTGGCCGCCCCACCAGGTGGTGTGGGCCCCCTAGCCACCCCTCGACATCGCCCTTTCGCCTATTTATACTCCCCCGAGGGAAAACCCTAGGGGAATCGACCTTTTTCCAAAAATACATCCGTAGCTCCGCTGCCGCCACCGACAAGTTTCGGGGACAGATCTCTGTTCTGGCACCCTGCCGGGACGGGGAAGTGCCCCCAAAACCCATCTCCACCGACTCCACCGCCATCTCCATCACCATTGCTGTCTCCTATGATGAGGAGGGAGTAGTTCTCCCCTGGGGCCGAGGGCTCTACCGGTAGCTATGTGGTTCATCTCTCTCTCCCATGGTATGATCTATATGTGATCATGAGCTTTGTAATCTATTTGCATTTGTAGATGTTACTCTTCATCTTTTGCTACTCAAGTGCTTTATTAATATGAACTTTGGATTCACCTTGTGTCGCGGTGTGAAGGTGACAGTGTGCACATCGTGTGTGTCTCCTCTATGAAATTGTGGTGTTTGTGTGGAACCATCTGGTTCCTATGGTGATAGCATGGGGGTTACTTAGTTGGGAAAGTGCTTACTCTGAGGAGTCTTGTTAAAGCCCTACACAATGATTAGTGTTCATTATCTGTTATGAGATCTCCGTAAACGCTTTGATCACGGTATAAAGATGACAGTGCGTGCACCGTGTGGTTTAGCATTATATTTATTTTTTGTGTTTGATAACCTTGTTGTTATTCGACCGGAGAGTGGTTAAGAGTAGCATAGTGAAGAGAAGTTATCTAGTTATTCATTTATGTGAGCATTGTTGAGAGTGTCCTCGAGTGAAAGTAGGAGCCCTAGTCCTTGTTTCCAAGCATTGAAACGCCGTTTTCCGCCTGTTCTGCTACATGTTTGCTTGCTGCCATATTTATTTCAGATTGCTATTATCACTTATTATCATCCATATTACTTGCATTTTACTCTCTCTTCGCCGAACTAGTGCACAGATACAACTGACAATTGTATTAGGTGTGTTGGGGACACATGAGACTTCTTGTATCTTGATTGCAAGGTTGCTTGAGAGGGATATCTTTGACCTCTACCTCCCTGAGTTCGATAAACCTTGGGTGATCCACTTAAGGGAAACTTGCTGCTGTTCTACAAACCTCTGCACTTGGAGGCCCAACACTGTCTACAAGAATAGACGTGTGCATAGACATCAGTTGCTAAGTTTTCATTAGATTCAAATAACATTTATCATGCCTTTGTTAAAAAAATTGATCTTAGCTTACCATGACATTACATAATAATTGATCAAGTTTGTGTTGGCTTCTTGTCACCTCAAAAATTATCTCTGTTATCACTTACCTACTCGAGGACGAGCATGAGTTAATCTTGAGGATGCTGATACGTCCCAAACGTATCTATAATTTTTGATGCTCAATGCTTGTGTTCTAACAATTATCCTATGTTTATGCTATGTTTTCTATTATTTCTTTGGACTAACCTATTTATGGTTGAAAAGTGCACAAGTTATTGTTTTATACTTTGATGTGTAGGAATTAATTGAATATTGGCAGGAAAACACAAAACGAGTCTTGTTGGATGCGGACTCTCACTCTGCTGAAATTTGTCCATCAACAACTTTTAGAGATTGTCAGCTTTACCCCCCGAAGATAACATCAAATGGAAAAACGCTAACAGATAAAAAGTGTGGGGAATTTTCTCCTTATAATTCTCGAGACAAAATATCTGAATACGGGAATCTGAATCGGTGAAATGATTGAGTCCAACTCTTATCATAACGGATAGAATTGGCCAAGCCACGACTTGCGGGCCTCATGGGGGCTTAGAGAGGTCTCTAGGAAGTTTCTATAGGTGCCCAAGAGCCCTTGGACCAAAGGGCCACCCATATGAGGGCCATCGATATCACTGAGACACATATAAGGAGAGGAAAACCCTAATTCTTGGGAAGCCACCAAAAGCCATGAACATGCCTCCCCATGGACCTCATCGCCATTTGGGAGGGACCATATACAGCAGCAAGAAGCCATGGAGGAATGGTTCTAAGGGGCGGCGCTCCCCCTTGATGACAGGCCGGTGCAGGAGGATCCTGCACCACAGGCGGCTCCCGGTGCCGCCCTGCACATCACATGCTTCCATTATCCATCCTCCCTGCCATGATGTCGCTTTTACCAACACCTCCATCATCCTCTCCTCCATAGTTACAACGTTCCACTATCCCACAAACCTCTATAATCCCCTATGTTAGCATGGTGTGTGATACGTCATAAACGTATCTATAATTTCTCATGTTCCATGTTGTTTTCATGCTATATGCTACATGTTTCCTATACACTTTATGCCATTTTTATCAATTTCCTGGGACAAACCTATTGACAAGATACCACAGAGCCAGTTCTTGTTTTCTGCTTTTTTTATTTCAGAAAAATTGTTATGGAAATATTCTCGGAATTGGGCGAAAGAAAAGCCAAAAGTCTTAGAAATTTGTTGCCCACACGGAGTCTGAAGAGGACCCAGAGGGGGGCCCTGGAGGCCCCACACCATAGGGCGGCACGTCGCCCTCCCTCTCCGGCGCCCTCCCTCCATGGTGCCATCGCTCCTCCACGCGCACTCCTCCACGGTCGGCGGTTCACCTCCACGGCGGCCGACGCTCCTACCCAAGGCCGGATAAGGTAGCTGCCCCCTGGCCACGCCAGCTGGTGGTGTGGGCCCCTATCCGCCCAGCGGCGTTGCCCTTTCGCCTATTTATACCTCTTCATAGGTTAACCCTAAATACCCGAGCCTTGTCCACGAAAAACATCCGCAGCCGCCGTCATCGTCAACCCTAGATCGGGAGGGTTGTGGAGCTCTCCCCGGCTCCCTGCCAGGAGGGGAATTCATCACCGGAGGGCTCTACACTACCATGCCCGCCTCTGGAATGATGCGTGAGTAGTTCATCCTTGGACTATGGGTCCATATAAGTAGCTAGATGGTTGTTCTCTCCACTTTATGCCTCATGTTTAGATCTTGTGAGCTTCCTAACATGATCAAGATCATCTTATTGTAAAGCTACATGTTGTGTTTGCCGGGATCCAATGAATATTGAATTATATGTCCAATGATTATCAATCTATCATGCTTATTCATGTTTATGTTATTTATGATATTACATGCTCTCCGTTACTAGTAGATGCTCTGGCCAAGTAGATGCTTGTAACTCTAAGAGGGGGTATTTATGCTAGATAGTGGAGTCATGCCTCCCTTTCACTCACGCTCGAGTGATAGAAATGTAACATGTGGGGGATGTGTTGTTGCCATTAGGGAGAAAACAACGATGTTTACATTGTTTACATTACACACTTTGCTTAATGCGATTATCTGTTGATTGCAACTTAATACCCGAGGTTTGATTGGATGACGCTCTGAGGGTGGATTATTAGTCATACATGCAGTTGGATAACGGTCTATGAATCTTGTTGTAGTGCCTTCATGAATCACATAGTAATCATCATGTCATGCATATGCACTACGGTGCATCCTTTTATGTAGAGACACCACTAGTGAACTGTGGACCCCGATCCATTTCTTACGCTGATAATACAACCACTGCAATCACTGTTTTCCTACTGCTCCTACTGTTTCTTACTTCCATCACTGTATTCTTTTCATCTACAGCAAACAATTACCATTTTCTACACCATACGTTTAACCCTTTATTTTACGCAAAACCGGTGAGATTGAAAACCTCACTGCTTCATTGGGGCAAAGTGATTTGATTGTGTTGTGTAGGTTCCACGGTGCTGCTGAACCAGTAGTGCGCCCTGCCAACATAAGTTGACAACAACCTTCGGAAGTGATTTCCTTCTCCTACTGGTCGATTCAAGCTTGATTTTTTCTGAGGGAAACTTGCTACTATGCTCTTCATACCCTCCTCTTGGGGTTTCCCAACGACTGCAAGACCTGCACCATCAGTGTGCGATGTTATAAATTATTTGCACATGATCTATTGCATCTATGTCATGTTTGTGTAGTTCCCTTTTGTCATATGATTGATTGTTGAATCTATATGGATGGATTGAGCAATATATTAATTTTTTTACAGTCCTATGGTGCCCATCATATGTTTATGCGCACATGGATCACATCCTAGGCTTTGTAGTATGTGGAAAAAGCTACAGGGTAGGGATGCTTGAGTGACAAAAACATGATTCCCATTCTAGTGATTGAAGTATATGGGAAAAAAAGGACCATTTGATCTTAATGTTAGGGTTGGTATTTTATTAACCTTAATGTATCTTTTAATAGTTGCAGATGTTTTCTATAGTTCCAGTCATTAGTACTTTCAATTATTGGATAGTGAGAGCTTGTTAGATTTGCCTCTCCCACATAAAAGAGGAATATCAATTCCACTCCTTCCACTACTTTTCCACATTCGTACTTTTGTTACTTTAGTGTTCTTTATTGATGTACCAACTAACATTTATTTAATTGTTCTTTATTTTCTTGCAAAGCTATCCTTTCATACCCATTTTGTTCCCATAGTTCTTTTTTCTAGATAGAGCAAATGTTTGATGTGCGTAGAGTTGTAGAATAGGTTGATAGAACTTGACAGAATACTTATCCTACCTTTAAATCCTCGTTGGGTTCGACACTATTACTCACGAAAAGGTTACAACTGATCCCTTACACTTTTGGGTTATCATAGGTGCGTCGCCATCGCACTCACGCACTTATTCGTCCCTTGGATCCCCCTCTCCGCAACGCAAAGTGATGCCACATCTCGTCCCCAAATCCAGAGACGGTATTTTCCCTCACCGCCTCCCTTGTCACCGTGTCGGTCAGTGAACGACATTTTGTTATGCATGCCCAAGGAGGACAATAATCCCTCTTTGCAATCGGGCCGAATCTTCTTGCTCTGGCTGAAGGAGGAGAATAACTGGAAGAAGGAGATAGAGTGGGTGGCGCATCCTATGCAAAACCTGGTGTGCCTTTCTCCTCTCTCCCATAGGTCGCGTGGATGGCGTACTTCCGTGAAGAGTCGTCCTTACGCCACTCCAACGGCCCCGAGAACGATCTGAGGTTGCATACCACCATCTTTACATTGTAGGTAGTCGTGCTTCAGGCCTCCTTTAGCTTCACGGAATGGTGGTCAGGGGAGGAGTTCAGCATCTGCATTGATAACGAAGGCCCTCCTGCAATCAACAATGACATCGATGAAGATAGGGAAGGCGAAGTCGGCAGCTACTACGATGGGGAAAGACTGGATTGGAGCATCTTCGAGCGCTACTATCGTTCAATTGTTTTGGATTTTTATTTTAAATTACATTCAAATTTGTAATATTAGCCAAAAAATTGAATGAAATTCAAAATTTTATTGCGGTTTAAATTTTTTCAAATTCATTACAAATTTGATGGAAATTTTCATTTAAATTATATTTTCGACGTGCCACAGCTAAGACTTACCAATGGCATGTATTCACACGCCATAGATAACCGTTACTGGTTGCTTATTTTTGGCATGCCACCAGTAACACTTGGCAATACAAGCACGTTACTGCTAGGTTGTTTTCTACTAGCGTTTGCTTCAACATAAAAAACATGTTATGTCACTTACAAAAGATTAAATTCAATTTTTGTGACAAAGAGTTAGAAACCCATTTTTGCACTAATAGGTTTCATGGCAAGATTCACCCTTGTGCCAAATATGGTCACATATGATGATCTATGCAATGGATATGTCAACTATCTTAGTAATTTGGCTCAAAATTCGTGAATGTTTGATAGAGGCAAAGGTGTCCGATCTTTCGATGAGATGATAACTACGATTTGGGTGGCGTCGACGTTGACGATCCGACTACAAACGTACGAGGACGCTGCGCCTTAGCAATCGCTACACCAACTCCGGGAGGTTATTGACAGCGCCGTAGCACGGTCGACCCAACCACTCAGGTCTAGCTCCTGCAATCAATCGAGAACAAGCAAGAACTAAGAGTTGGCAATCAATATATTGCGAATATAGATGAATGATTATAGCTGAAAGTGGGGTTCCGAAAGCGGACTTAGAATGGTCGATCTGACACAAACAAAGTACGGCGAAGTTGCAGCGACGGCTAACTTTTAACTAAACAAAACCCAGCTCTAAAAGAAACCCTAGGGGCTGTATTTATGAGGGGAAAAGAGGGGAAATTTGTGCTCCCATGGGTGGGGCCACGAAATCCAGTCTAAACCTTTTTTCCCATGAATACGGACTCTAAAAACTGCCCACCAAGGGGTATGACGAAAATACATGGGCCTGGCCCAATAACGAGGTGTCGCAGCACCTATAAAAGGACTTGGACGAAAATAATGAAGTGGTAGCTTGTATAATTCGTCCAAGGCTTCATTTGGCATTATGGTGACTTCCTGCTGCTGTAATCTCCCTCCGTGGCAGTGCCATCTTCTCCACTTGTGCTTCTGCTGCCAGCTCCATCCTCGAACATGCTCCATAGTTTGTCCCTCTCATCCACGCTAGGTCCATTATTCCTGAGAGAAACAAACACATTTGATTTAGGCAATATCATATTCTCATGTATATTAGGAACAACTCGTAGAAACGATAGTACCTGCTGATTAAGTTGACGTGCACGAGCTCTAGTCATAGGTCCTTGTAATGGAAGTGGTGTAGTAGTAGCGATGTCCTCATCATCATCCCCCTTCTTGAATCGAAGTCGTCCTCGACGCTATGTCATCATTGTCCCCCAAATATGGCTTCAAATATGCAATGTTAAATGTGGGACTAACCCCGAAATCTGCAGGTAACTCAAGTTTATATGCATTATCATTGATCCTCTCTAACACCTTAAAAGGACCATCAGCTCGTGGCATTAATTTTGACTTGCGCAACTCAGGAAAACGGTCTTTACGCAAATGCAACCAAACAAGATCTCCAGGTTTAAATATAAGTTCCTTCTGTCCCTTATCACCATAGATTTTATATTTAGCATTCATGCGTTCAATGTTCTCTTTAACAGTGGAATGCAATTTTAAGATCAAGTCAGCACGTTGTGTAGCATCTAAATTATGTTGCACCGAAGATGGAAGAGGCAATAAATCAATAGGTGCACGAGGAATAAAACCATACACAATCTCAAAAGGGCACAATTTAGTAGTAGAATGCAGCGAACGATTATAAGCAAATTCTATATGAGGCAAACATTCTTCCCACTTTTTTAAATTATGTTTTAACACAGCCCTTAACATAGTAGACAAAGTTCTATTAACTACCTCAGTTTGTCCATCAGTTTGGGGATGACATGTAGTACTAAATAGTAATTTAGTCCCCAACTTAACCCATAAACAGCGCCAAAAATGACTAAGAAACTTAGTATCACGATCTGAAAGAATAGTATTTGGCACACCACGTAAACGAACAATTTCACGAAAGAATAAATCAGCAACATGTGTAGCATCATCACTCTTGTGACAAGGAATAAAGTGTGCCATTTTTGAAAAACGATCCACAACAACAAAAATGCTATCCCTCCCCTGTTGTGTGCGAGGCAATCCTAAAACAAAATCCATAGAAATATCCTCCCAAGGCACACTAGGGACAGGAAGAGGCATATATAAACCATGTGGATTCAAACGAGACTTAGCTTTTTGACATGTATTGCAGCGAGCAACAAACCTCTCAACATCGCATCTCATACGTGGCCAGAAAAAGTGTGCAACAAGTATGTCCTCCGTCTTCTTCACTCCAAAGTGACCCATCAGTCCTCCTCCAAGCGCTTCCTGTAACAACAAAAGACGAACCGAGCTATCTGGAATGCATAACTTGTTAGCACGAACCACAAATCCATCACTAAGGACGAATTTGTTCCATGTTCTACTATCCTTACAATTCTGCATTACATCCTTAAACTCAGCATCATGCATATACAAATCTTTGATGGTCTCCAACCCAAATATTTTGAAATCAAGTTGAGAAAGCATAGTGTAACGACGAGACAAAGCATCAGCAATAACATTATCTTTACCCTTCTTGTGCTTTATGACATAAGGAAAAGACTCAATGAATTCAACCCACTTAGCATGTCTACGGTTCAGTTTTGCTTGACTTCGAATATGTTTTAAAGATTCATGATCAGAATGGATAACAAATTCTTTGGGCCATAAATAATGTTGCCAAGTTTCTAAAGTCCTAACAAGAGCATATAATTCCTTATCATAAGTAGAATAGTTGAGACTAGGCCCACTCAATTTTTCAGAAAAGTATTCAACAGGTTTACCATCTTGCAGTAACACACCTCCCAAACCAATACCACTAGCATCACATTCAAGCTCAAAAGTCTTACTAAAATCAGGAAGTTGTAGCAAAGGAGCATGTGTTAACTTATCCTTTAATAACTTGAAGGCCTCATTTTGTGGTGTACCCCACACGAAAGGAACATCTTTCATTGTCAATTCATTGAGAGGGGCAGCAATGGTGCTGAAATCTTTCACAAAACGCCTATAAAATCCTGCAAGGCCAAGAAAACTCCGCACTTGTGTGACTGTTTTTGGTTGCGGCCAACTCTCAATAGCTTCAATCTTTGCTTTATCAACTTCAATTCCCTGTGGAGTAACAACATAGCCAAGAAAAGAAACACGGTCTGTGCAAAAGGTGCACTTACCAAGATTACCAAACAAATGCGCAGATCGCAAGGCATGAAAAACAGCACGCAAATGTACCAAGTGATCATCCAAAGATTTGCTATAAATCAATATATCATCAAAATAAACTACCACAAACTGTCCAATGAAAGCACGTAAAACTTCATTCATTAATCGCATGAAAGTGCTAGGTGCATTAGTTAACCCAAAAGGCATAACCAACCACTCATATAAACCAAACTTAGTTTTAAATGATGTTTTCCATTCATCTCCCAATTTCATACGAATTTGATGGTATCCACTACGCAAATCAACTTTGGAAAACAGAATAGAGCCACTTAATTCATCAAGCATATCCTCTAAGATAGGAATGGGATGACGATATCGAATAGTAATATTATTAATGGCTCGGCAATCAACAACAAAACGAGATGTGCCATCCTTTTTTGGTACCAACAAAACAGGGACAGCACAAGGACTAAGGGATTCACGTATATGATCTTTCTCAAGTAGCTCCTGTATGTGACGCTGAATCTCTTTTGTCTCCTCGGGGTTGGTACGATAGGGCGCCCTGTTTGGTAGTGAAGCACCGGGAATTAAATCAATCTGATGCTCAATCCCTCTAATAGGTGGTAATCCCGGTGGTACATCTTGTGGAAAAACATCCACATACTCCTGCAAAATGTTAGTGACAGCAGAAGGCAAAGAGGGAGGCAAATCCTCAAATCAAAATAACACCTCTTTGCACACAATAGCATAGCAAACAGAATTGAGAACATCCAAATCAGTAATATCAGATTTGCTAGCTAAGAAACATGGATTTGTCAATTTAATCTCATGTGAAGGTGACGAATTTGTATTAGTCTTATGTTACTGCAATTCTTTAGCCACAATCTGATTTTCACTCTTGTTAATCTCTTGTTTCTTTGCTTTACTAGCTCTAGCAATGTCATCTTTCAAAATTTGTTCAGGAGACATAGGAAGCAAAGCAATTTTTTTATCCTTATGAACCAGAGTATATTTATTTGTACTACCATGATGTACAGAATTTTTATCAAATTGCCATGGTCTACCGAGTAAAAGAGAGCATGCTTGCATAGGTACCACATCACAATCAACAAAATCAGTATATGTAGCAATAGTAAAATGCACACGAACGGTACGCGATATTTTAACCTTGCCGCTGTTGTTGAACCATTGAATGTAGTAAGGACGAGGATGTGGCTTCGTTTGAAGGGAGAGTTTCTCTACCATCTCAACACTTTCCAAATTGTTGCAGATCCCTCCATCAATAATGATGCGTATACATCGTTCTTTGACGACCCCTTTTGTATGGAACAGATTGTTCCGCTGTTCATGTTCTTCCTTGGTCACCTGCACACTCAAATCTCGTTGAACAATTAAAGACTCATACCTCTTAGCGGCTTCAGCAGCCATACATTGTACATCTTGATCAGACTCGGTGCCATCATAATCCTCTTGTGCAATAAGAGCCAAAGTCTCCTCATCATAGTCACTAGCGGAATCGTACCCGCCATCTTCACGAGCTATCATCACACGCTTGTTTGTACACTCACGAGCATAATGACCCCAACCATCACAACGGCGACACTGAATTTTACTTGTGTGTCCCGTAGAAGCCATGGAAGATGAAGACTGTGTAGAACCAGTAGGGGGCATCTTAGGTGATGGTAGTGGTGCCTTGCTTGACGGTTCTCTGCTAGTCGTGGTAGCGGGACTCGAAGGAGAAGCTGTGGTGTGTGTAGGACGTGTACGAGAAGTCCATGATGTAGCACGACCTGCAGAAAAATTAGTCCGTGCGGCTTGCCGATCCTGCACTTCACGTTCAGCAATACAAGCAAGATGGAACAAACGAGTGATGGTATGATATTCTTTATATTCCAAAATAGTTTGAATTTCTTTGTTTAACCCACCCCTAAAACGTGCAAGCATAGGTTCAGTATCCTCAATAACACCACATCTTATTAACCCAGTTTGCAATTCCTGATAGTACTCCTCTACAGAATTTTTGCCTTGTTTTAGGTTCTGTAACTTTTGAAGCAAATCACGTTGATAATATGGTGGCACCCAACGCGTACGCATAGCATTCTTTAAATCAGTCCAAGTGGTGGGAATGGCATTAAGATTTACTCGACAATATTCAGACCACCAAATAGAAGCAAAACCAGTAAATTCACAAACAACAGCTTTAACACGTCTAGCATCAGGATAATGTAAGCATGCGAAACGTTGTTCAGTTTCTAATTCCCATGTAAGATAAGCATCAGGATCATATCTACCCGCAAACGGTGAAATATGTAATTTTAATTTGGCTACATGGTCATCGTCGTGCAATACCTGAAGGCGTGGTCCAACATTACCATTACGCACGTTGAGGCGCGTCCTACCCGCGGGATGCACCGGAACCTCATCTCCCACGTCCTCATCTTAATCCTCATACTCAACAACATTAGCATCACGAGCAGCTGCAGCAACACCTTGCTCAATCGGAATACGTTGCGCCCGTCCAACATTCGTAGGTATGCGAGGACCAGCGCGTGGAGGTGCTAAACGAGCGAGCAGCTCGTCGAATTTTGTGTCGAGCTTAGTGTCAAAAGCTTGCTCGAGGCCTGTTATCTTCTCAAGCGCCTCCCCAAGTTTGGTGTCGATGTCCTCTGTGTGATCCGTCACAAGCTTGGCGAACTTTGTGTGCAACTCTTTGTTCGTTTAGCTCTCCCATTCATCATCGGATCCTGTCATGGTTAGTGGACAACAAAAGAAAAAAAAATCACGAGTATATGGTCCTGTCAACTACTAGGTGGTGGGAAAAAAATGCCTAATATGTCAAACCAAAAACAAAACTCTTACAAGTTCTCACCCAACAGCAGGAGGTGACCGGCAACGAACGATGTCAAGTCTCAGTGAAGATTAGATGGAGCGATTGCCAGGTGAAAGTCACAACGCACGATGTAGAATCTGTGGAGCTTTAGGAGGCTTGAATATAGTAGCAAGAATTAGCAATAATCAAATCAGGAATGCAAGTTGAATAAACGCTCAAAGACGGTACTGTGCTGGTCCTAGGCTAGAACGTTTTAGAGACGCGAGCCTATAACACCAACAACGTCACGGCGAGGCAACAACAAGCAAAAAGAGAAGAAGTATGAGCAAAGAGCAGTAAAAAAACTGCACTAAAACGAGAATTTTTTTTTTGGCTCTCACCAAACCTCAGACTATGTCTGTGGTTGGGCGAGTTCCCGATTTTTTTTTCTTTTTCGCTCTCTCCAAACCTCAGACTATGTCTGTGGTCAGGAGAGACAACGATTTTTTTTTCGGGATTTTTTTTTGCTGCTACAGTAGGTCGCGAATTTGGAGTCTCAAGCTGATTAGAACTCTAATCTATTGATAGAAATAAGAATTGAAACAACGATAAACCCCCTAACCCTAACTAGTAGCGTGGAGGCGGCGCACGGGAACAAGTGGAGACGCACGCGTGCGGATGGAAGCTATTGGCGGCGCGATGCAATATGGTGGCGGCAAGGTAGCGGCGCGATGGATAGCTTGTCGAACAGCGGTAATGGAGATGATAGCGGCGGCTGATTGTGGTGCGTGCGGCGGCTGTTTGTGGTGGCTGGATAGTGGCGGAATCTGTGGTGGTGGCAGGCAGCGGTGATCTGCAAACGTGCGAGGTGATGCGGCAGCGGCACGGACGAACTATGCAAAGAACTCGAAACTCTACGGGAATAAACGCTAAGACCAGCAACTTGACACGACGATGCAGACGAAAACTCAACAATGCAATACATTGAAAAGAAGATGCAAAAGGCCCGGACTGGTTGTAGGATGGGATGATCTAACCCTAACAAAAAAAAATTGGCTTTTTGTGGACTGTAGGTATGAAGAACAGATTGAATCTAATCTATGAAAAACAGTAAATCTCACCGATCAACCTGAAATCTGACACCACTTGATAGAGGCAAAGGTATCCGATCTTTCGATGAGATGATAACTACGATTTGGGTGGCGTCGACGTTGACGATCCGACTACAAACGTACGAGGACGCTGCGCCTTAGCAATCGCTACACCAACTCCGGGAGGTTATTGACAGCGCCGTAGCACGGTCGACCCAACCACTCAGGTCTAGCTACTGCAATCAATCGAGAACAAGCAAGAACTAAGAATTGGCAATCAATATATTGCGAATATAGATGAATGATTATAGCTTAAAGTGGGGTTCCGAAAGCGGTCTTAGTCTGGTCGATCTGACACAAATAAAGTACGGCAAAGTTGCAGCGACGGCTAACTTTTAACTAAACAAAACCCAGCTCTAAAAGAAACCCTAGGGGCTGTATTTATGAGGGGAAAAGAGGGGAAATTCGTGCTCCCATGGGTGGGGCCACGAAATCCAGCCTAAACCTCTTTTTCCCATGAATACGGACTATAAAAACTGCCCACCAAGGGGTATGACGAAAATACATGGGCCTGGCCCAATAACGAGGTGTCGCAGCACCTATAAAAGGACTTGGACGAAAATAATGAAGTGGTAGCTTGTATAATCCGTCCAAGGCTTCATTTGGTATTACGGTGACTTTCTGCTGCTGTAATCTCCCTCCGTGGCAGTGCCAACTTCTCCACTTGTGCTTTTGCTGCCAGCTCCATCCTCGAACATGCTCCATAGCTTGTCCCTCTCATCCACGCTAGGTCCATTATTCCTGAGAGAAACAAACACATTTGATTTAGGCAATATCATATTCTCATGTATATTAGGAACAACTTGTAGAAACGATAGTACCTGCTGATTAAGTTGACGTGCACGAGCTCTAGTCATAGGTCCTTGTAATGGAAGTGGTGTAGTAGTAGCGATGTCCTCATCAATGTTCATATATGATAGTCCATTTTTTTTAAATAAAATATGTCAATCCATGTTCATTTTTTGTAGCAGCTAGTAAACATAAAAGAACTCCACGCTAAAATATAATTGTTATTTTTCATTTTCTTTATTTGCTTTGATTTATTTTGAAAATAGGGTCAAAATCGCCAGCAAAACTATTCATCGCAAGGTCCTTAATATTTCAACTCCCTCCAAGATTATTGCATAGAATCCTACTTGTTTACCTTAAAATGGTTTTTTCTTCCAATTTTTACCTTTTAGTTAAATCTTAAATAAGTTTTGGAAAGATGAGCTGAAACTCATTTAATTGGGCGAAACTCACTACAAAGGCAAGAAAAATATGAATATTTGTGATTTACCATTCAATAATTCCTACTCTGTTTAAAAATCAGAGCGGTACCATTTTAAACCATATTCCTTGCACTTAGTTCACATAAAAATTTGATTGCTAACTCTTAAAAATGGAAAATTATTATTTTTATGATGAAAAGTTTGAAAAAAAAAAGTAAATGTTATTTTTCAAGGCAAGATCCAACTTTTTCCAAGTATGATCATCTTATCATGAACTATGCCACATAAAAGACCTTGATTATTTGGATTGGAACTCATGAATGTTCATACATGATAGTATATTTTGTGAATGTTCATGATAGTATTTTTTGTGAATGTTTTTTATAAAATATATAAAAATCCATGTTTACCATATTTCGTAGCAACTATTACAAATAAAAAACTCCATGCCGATGCTTTTTTATTTTTTATTTTTTACTATCTAAAATAGAGTCATAATCATTGGCGAAAGTATTCACAACGAGGGCCTAAATCTTACTACACCCTCTGTGGGTATTGCATATAATCCTACGTGGTCACTTAAATGATTTTCTTAATGTTAAGGGGCAAACTGACACATTTAGAATTTAAATTTAAATTTGTGCTGAAACAGTTAAAAATCATTCTAATGGGCGGGGAAAGAGAGATGGAAAGGAAAGACGGGAAATCAAACAAGAATATGACTTAGGAAGGATGGCAAACTATAAAATTTATTTATTTTAAAAATTAAAGTACTTCTATAAATAATCAATATTCTTAAAAGAAAATTGTCGAGTGCATGCTTAAGATCAGGGTATCTACTATTGTATTATCATGCAGGGGTATGTTTGGTTTCCTTCATCTATGGTCTAAATTCAGTACACATATGACCTTGCACTAGTATTTTGAGTTTCTATTGAATACTAAATTCCATTGCTATATTTTGTGTGGCTAATGATTATATATCTACAATCATGTAGATATCCATTGTTGGGCGGATATGGTTCGTAGATGTTTCTACCTATGAAATGGACTTGTCTTGGGGTGGGGGACATGGCTATTTATATTTACAAGAGTTTGCAATACCTCTCCGTACTTTATAAGTGTATAGAGTACACACATTCATTTCTAGAGTTCTCCTCTTTAGTAAAACAATCTACGCATATTGAACCTTATTTACTCGTCTGTTGAGAGAATGCAACAGAGGATCCCACATGTTGGGCCAGATGACATCCTAGTCAGTGTGCACGCAACTTTACATGTTCCCCTATCTTTTGTTGTAGAGACGATACTTTAAATCTGATTCAAATTAGAATTTTCGTGCTTAAATCTGGTTAATTTCTCAGAAAAAATATACTTCAAACTTTACAATGTAACAAATATGTTGTTAATAGTTGGATTAAATATACATATGTTAGCAAATTTAGTCCACAATCTAACCACTACAGTGCTCTGTAATGGTAACAAAAAATTTATAAAACATTTGTACTTTAGTGCTTAATTAGTTTTAGAAAGATCATCTGAAACTCATTTTACCGGGAAAAGTCGCTAGAAAATTAAGATAATTGTGAATATATTTGATATACCATCCAATAATTTCTAATTTGTGTAAAAATTAAAGTTGTGCCATTTTACACCATGTTCTTTGCACTTGCTTCACAACAAATCTGATTGATAACTCTTAAAAATGGAAAATTGCTTTTTTAAGACAAAAAGTTTGAACATATTTTTAATTATTATTTTTATGGCAAGATCCAACTTTGTGCAAAATATGATCATCATATTGTGAACTATGCCACAGATAAGGCCATGACCTTGATCATTTGGATTGAAAGTAATGAATGTTCATACATGACAGTGCAATAATCTATTTTGTGAATGTTTTTTATAAAATATATAAAATCCATGTTTATCATATTTTATAGCAATGAGTACACATAAAAGAATTCCATGCCAGTACTTTCATTTTTTATATTTTTTAATTTTAAAACAGAGTCATAATCATCGACGAAACTACTCATATAGATGGCCTAAATAGTTCAGTACCCTTTATGGGTATTGCATAGAATCCTACTTGGTCACTTTAATGATTTTTTATTTATTTTTAGGGGCAAACTATCACACTTAGAATTTAAATTTGAATTACTGCTGAAAGAGTTGGAAATCATTCCAATGGGTGGGAAAAGAGAGACGTGAAGGAAATATAGGAAATCAAATAAGAATATGACCTAGGAAAATGACAAATTAAAAATTATTTTATTTTCTAAAAATAAAAATACTTCTAAAATAATCAACATTTTGAAAAGAAAATTGCATAGTGCCATGTGAGTGAACACTCGGAGAAAACAAATTAAAAGTTGTTAGCCGAGCGCCTATGAAGGAGCACTCTAGAATAAGCAAGGCATAGGCAGTTTTCCACAGGTGTTGTCGTAGGGGAGACGTGTCATATATTTCTCCAATCTTAAACCCTTTTACCGACTACGCAACTGCGACACTCATCATACATTGCCCCTTTTGCCCAGTGCTACCGTGTCGTCATATAGACCTTGCTGCCGAGTGTTTATTATCTCTACTCGGCTAACATGTGCCTTTGACAAGTTCCCAATAAAGTGCACTCAGCAAATAATGGGGAACTCGACAACTTAGACGTTTCGCAGGGTATCTACTATTCTCTTCCATGCCGTGGGATATGTTTGGTAGGTCCATCTATGGTCTAAATTATGTGCACATATGGCCTTGCACTATTATTTTGAGTTTCTATCCAATAATAAATTACATTGCCATATTTTGTCTTGCTAATGACTTTTTTATAATGGGATATTTTAGTACACCCAGCCAGTGCAACAACTTAATATCAAGAGCAGTCGGGACATCAAGGATGCACAGGGCCATGCTGTTATGATTCATGGATGTTTCTACATGTGTAATGGACTTGTCTTGGGGTGGGGGCATGTCTATTTATATTTAAGAGAGACTTTCAATACCTCTCCATACTTAATACTTGTATCCAGTACACACGTTTCATTTCTAGAGTTTTCTTATCTTCACTAAAACAATCTACACATTATGAACCTCATTTACTTATCTGTCGAGAGAATGCAACAGAGGAGCCCACATTTTGGGCGAGATGACACCCTAGTCAGTGTGCACGTCAGCTTTACGTGTTCCCCTAGAGACGAAACTTTAAATCTGGCTTAAATTAGAATTTTGGTGCTTAAATTTGGCTAAATTTCTCGCGAAAAAAATCTACTTCACAAACTGTCACAATGTAACAAATATGTCGTTTAATATATACTTGGATTAACTAAACATATACTAGAAAAATTAATCCACAATCTAAGCACTGAAATGCTCTGTGATGGTAACAGAAAATTTAAAAATTCAACGCCCATGTCGTGGGCATCCTAGAGGAATGGATGGGAGGGGCAGTGCGAACATTGATGTCGAGAGGCAGCATCCGGTATTCTATGTCAAGATCTCTCAAGATCTTCATCATCTCATGGATAATGAGTTCTCTCCTGTCAAACCTCATCCCCATGTCCTGGAAGTTGATAGTGTGGCGGCACCATATGGATATTTTAAGTCTGTTTGTGTCATCGATGTCGCGGAGTACGACCATGGACCCAGGGTACCAGTGCTCTTTCTTGTTGTCGAGGTAGCTGAAATTTGGAATGACAAAGCGTTAGAAATTCACGCAATTGGTTGCCTAGAATGTGTTGGTGAGAAAACATAGTTGATGAGGCGGGGCAAGAACAAGGGCACGTACTGCATCAGTCTTTCCTTCATGAGGGCGAGTTTCTCGGGCGGTGTGGCGACGTTAACAGAGAAGTCGACGGCATCTCCCATGTCTGGGCTTCTGTAGTAGTTCATGATGGGCAAGGCGGCAAGCTTGCTGTTGGGATAGTAAACCTTGAGGTTGTCGTATCGCAGGAAAATAGTGGTCATGATGTTCATCTCCTCAACGACTACCTGAAAAAATAACAAAGTCCCAACAATTTATAGCCACGTCAATTAGTGTCTCGCATGAGGATGCGAAAGTGGGATCTCTCTTATAGCGCTCAATTTTGATTCACGAGAAAACACGGGGAACCCACTTAACCTGCATATTGTCGACCTCACACCGGTCGCCGACGTCGAAAGGGTGCATGACGAAGAGGAAGATGATGGCCTCGAAGATGGTCTTGAGGGTGTTGCCAAAGATGAAGACAGCGACGAGGAGTTGGGAGCTGATGACGACAAAGAAGCGTGTGGTGGTGATGCCGAGGATGAGGAGCCATAGCGCGAGCACGATGAGAACGACGACGACGTTGGCCATCTGGTGGAGCTTGTTCACGGCGGTCTTAGTGTCGTTGAGCGTGAGGGCGAGGGCCTTGCGCTCCCTGAACGCGTTCACCACCCAATTCTTGAGCGACCTCTTGCTCACCCGGTTGTGCTCCTGTGCTCCCTCGAAGAGGTCCATCGCCTTCAGGGCTTCTTCCTGCCTCATGAAACGCATCAGGTCCGCCAGGTATATGTGCCTGCATCCAAGCATCATCGTTCACCGTTCAAATTTGAACTATCGATCATGGCGTGACACTGCAATAAGATACTCCCTCCGTATCAAAATATAAGGTGCTTTAGCGTTTTCTACACTACAGTATAAAGACAGACACGTTTTGCTGTGAAGACTCACATGCATCTTACACTGAGAAAATTGCACCTAACACCAACGTTTGGTGTCATTGTTGCATAAAACACAAAATCAAAACCTGTTTTGCAGCGAACCCTAGTTTCTTGTCTAATCTGTTGCAACAAGGCCAAATAGCTTATTATTTATAGTTATTTGATACATTAATACATACCTGGCATGTGGGGATATTACTCTGCACCGTATTAATATACCGTGTACCAAAATAATACGATATTTTAAAAATGCATATACCAAATATTTGGAAATGTCTGAGTGTGTCCAATTAGGAACTATCAATTGTTTATTCATGAGTAGTGGGTGTCCATTTCCTAGTAGGTTTCATGTACTTGAGTCCTAGGCTAGTTAGCTTTCATGTTAAGGTGAGTCTTATATATGTGTAAGTATCGGTTTTGGACAACGCCCTACAATGTTAAGGCTGAGTATGTATGCAAAGGTCATGCAATATAGCATTATACGTGAGAAATAAAGATAAAAATTAGATGCCCAAATATATATGCAAAGTTTTTCATGGGTATGTATACTATGTGATTGATCTTGGGCATTATGTACATATATATTTGACCGTGTGAATATGTTGATGCACCAATATTTTGCACATATGTTGATGTCCAAATATTTTGTCTATGCAATTTTTAAAATAATTCCATATAATTGTGGTATATGGTATACAAATACACTGACATTAAGGGGCTCACGTGTCAGGCACGTATTAAGGGACTAGATCAGTTATTTGGGTTTGCCGCAACCGATTAGATAAAAAAAAAACCGGGGTTCGTTGCAAAACAAGTTTGAATTCTGTGTGCTGTGCAACAATGACACCAAATGTTGGTGTTATGTGTAATTTTCTCTCTTACACTAGTAAAACACATCTAGATAGGTGTAGTTTAGAAAATCATTAAAACATCTTACGATTTCAATATAGAGCCAGTGGTAACTAATTAAGTGCTTACTTGGATCCAGGCTTGGCTACATTGTGGAAAATCCTCTTGGCGGCGACCTTGGCCTCGTACTCGCTGTGTATCTGCGTAGCCAGCTCGTCCTCCTCGCACGTGGCGTGCTTGATCTGCTCGTCCATGGTGGTCAGCGCCCCGTAGCGAACAATCTTCATCAACCTCTTCATGCTCCACGCGGAGATGTTCTTCTGGCTGAGCCTGTGGAGCTGGTCAATGGGGATGGACCCTTCGTCCACGGATTTCTGCTTCTGCAGCTGTTTGCTAACCACTCGCCGGGACGCCGCCCCCGAGAGCCGCCCACTCTTGGGCGGCACGGTAGCAGCAGGCTTGCTGGTGGGCATGGTCGCCGCCTGGAGGTCACTGGGCATGGCCGCCCCGGCGGTCTGCAGGCGCTGCACCTCCGCGAGCATGCGGCTCTCGTCGACGAGTGGCGGGCCGGAGAGCGTCTCGATGACGTACTGGTTGAAGAGCGCCTCCTGGATCCTGTCGAAGAAGGTGGAGACGTGGAATGAGGAGGCGAGCACCTTGAGCAGCAGCGTCTTGACGAGCCGGATCACGGTGGCCACCAGGAGGCAGCACAGCACCTTGGTGACGTAGGGCAGCACGAGCGTGTGCGTCTCCTGCTGGGCGTCCTTGTCGAAGAGCAGGTGCCAGGACACGAGCGCGACGCCGAGCCAGAGCACGTTGCGCACGCCGTAGACGAAGTAGAGCCACGTTCCAACGTATACGCTGGCAATATCGACACGAGGAGCGAGGATGGCGCGCGTACGACTGAAACCACGCGCGCACCTTGGTGACGTAGAGCAGGTGCACCATGCATCCCTCGATTCCGTTGAGTAGGTACGTGCACCATGCGACTCCAACAAGTAAATTAAACCACGTTCCGTTGCGTCGGTTCTGTAGCGCTCCTCCTTTTCTTTTCTTTTCTTTTCTTCTGCCTCTCTCGTGCACGCTTATTCATTCCCGCGTCAAGGAAATGGAATCGCTACCTAGCTCGAGTAATTAGCTAGTACGGTACTACACTACTACGTACCAATCCTTTCTCACTTTTTGTTTCCAACGTACGGTCGCGAGCTCCCTACGTTCCGTGTTTATTTTTTCTTTCCAACGTACGCTCGCGAGCTCCGTTCCGTGTTTTTTTTCCCCTTTGAATTTCTCGTCGCGATCGAGCCTTCCTTTTCCTCTTCAATTTCTCCTTGCCGGCCTATAAAGCATGCATGGGCTAGCTGGGCTTTAACTGAAAACCCACTCCATAGTATCCATCTCTTTCTTTCCAAATAAAACATAGATACCATTAAGGGTCTCGTGGAGATGAACATGCCCTGATCCTGAATATATTTACATTGCTACACTTCAAGGGCCTAGTTAAACAGACTACGCTCCTCCTTTTCGTTTGCCTTGTCAAGGCAATAACAAGTGCACGCACGGAAAAAATCAAATCGCTAGCTTAGCTCCCACCAATGCTCCGTATTTCCGGACAACACATCCATCCACCCAATCTAACTAGCCATTACTTCCGTACCAACTACCAAAATCCTTTCTCACTCTTTTTTTTTTTTTTTCTTTCTGATAACGTACGTACGCTCGCGAGCTCAGCTCCGTGTTTTTTCTCTTTCGATCCGCTATCCAGCCCTTCCTTCTTCTCTATATTAAGTTTCTCCCTCCCGGTATTACAAACCATACATGGGCTTCAACTGAAAAAACAGCCCATATGTATTCATCTCTTTATTCTTCTCCCCTCCTTTACACTATTATTACTACTAGTAGTAGTTACAACTTGTGGTCTGCCTGCCAGTGTTACAACCACTATTCCACGTCACGTCCCAGCGGAGCACCGCAACACCGGCAGGCCATAGCAAAGCGCGCAGGGCCATCTCGTCCTCGCCGCCGACTGTCACACTCCACAAAGCGGAACCTGCAAACAACAGAAGCAGCAGATTAAGTAGAGGCAAGCATATGCTTATGATTTATATTACACGTACAAGATTATAGAGCTAGCATTTTGCCAAAAAAATCCTACAGTGCCCGCACACCCTAGAATGTTAAATTACTCCACAACCATATGCATGGGTGAACTAGCCAACCATTCAACATACACAATCAAGCCTCATCACCATTAGGAGTCTCTCTTCAAGGTTCTAGTCCTTGGCACCCATGAGATGCCACCGTCAAAATCGGTGTTAATTAATTCACGTTCAGTGCGAATTGTAAAATTCTAAAAAAAATAATGTTTTTATACAATGCGAACAAATGATGTTTTTTCGATTGTCCGCCACCAAAGTGATGGTTTTCTAAACACTCCCTTGTCGGAGCCCATCGTGCCCCTCTCCAACTACGGTGGCTCGCTCAAGTTGCGCTGGTTTTTCCCGAAAAGGTGGCACCTCGATAGTAGGAGCATCCCTGTGTCGCCACCATCCATATGTGCCACCAAGTTTACCCGGCATGCCCTCGCACTAAGGGAAACACACTGGACGCAGGCGGCCAAAAGTCGGGACCGTTGGTGTACGAGGGAATATTGGAACCCATCAACCTCGTCGTCAGCGTATACATTTTTTTTCCGACGGCCACCGTCGTCCTACACAAGCCCGTTGATGAACCTTGAGGCATGGTCCTGGGGAACGGACTCCGTTATTCCTAGAAGATATGTCGACGGCATACCCGTATGTAGATTTATTTATTTATTACGTTCCACTAATTAAACTTGATGCATTCCTTATATGTGGATTTATTTGTTTCCCTACATAATTGTATTCTAGTTATAGGTTATGAATAATTCAGGGTGGTTACTACCTTCGTATGTCGGTATCCCGCCACCCGCGCGCATGAAATAACGGCGTGAATCTTCCGGAACCCAGACCTACAACACATAAATGTAATATTAATAAAAAATACATATATATTATAGACCTAAACATAAATATTAAATATACTACTCAATTTGTACAGATCCCCGAAGCTCTAAAGCCCCTCTTTAATTTTGGGAAAAGCCTAGAAATTGCGCCTCCGTCCTGTACCACCCTAGACGGGCATCGAAAGGGGGTAGAACCTTCTCTTTTTTATGCATGGTTAGGTCATAGAAACATGTTAAGACAAGTTTGGACCTAGGATATTCAAGAAGATTCCTTGGGGTAGACATGCGGCGGGAGTTTCGCAGTTTTCGGGCCTCACAACATGCCTCGAAAGTCCCTGGTCGGAGAAACCGTAGGGAAACTTGTCAATAGTGGGGTATAACTTTGTCTTGGGACTTCCTAGTGCCTATCCTAACACAACCGAGCAAAGATTTCCACTTTCCTACCCCCTTTCGACGCTATCACCGGGTGTAGACGTATAAGTCGAGATTATCTCCATCGGGGCTAGGGTTTCGACGGAGAGGGGCTTCGGAGCATCAGGATCCCATTACAAGCTAGGGTGTGCCACAAAAATGTGTGTATAAGTGTATTATGGGTTTTATATGGTAAATATTTCACTCCGAGGTGTGACCTGCTTCACCGACATCCACTTCTCTCTAGGGAGTTTATCTGCACTTATAGCGTGAAAGTCCCATATCGGACGAACCAGGGGGAATCTTATAAAGAGTTGGGTTCTAAGTTTGTTTTATGTGTTCCTAGGGACTAATCTAACACAACCAAACAACTAGTTCCACTTTTATAACCCCTTTAGACGCCGTTACCGCGTGTAGACGTATAAGTCTGGTTTTTCTCCAAGGGGGCTTGGGTTGCACCAGAGAGGGGGCTCTGGAGCATTTGGATCCCAGCATAACTTAGGGTGTGCCATACCATGTGCGTACAAGTGTGTTGTGGATTTTGGATGGCAAATATTGCACCCCGGGGTGTGACCTCATTAACAGACATGCACTTTCTTTAGAGAATTTGCATGCACTTATAGCGTGAAAGTCCCATAGCGCACGAACGGGAGAGAATATTCTGATCATTTGGGTTCTAACTTTGTTTTCTGTGTTCCTAGGTCCTGCCATAACACAACCAAGAAACTAGTTCCACTTTGCTACCTCTTTTAGACGTTATTACCACGTGTAGACGTATAAGTCTAGTTTTTCTCCGGCGGGGCTAGGGTTTCACCGGAAACGGCTCCGGAGCGAATGGATCCCAGTACAAGCTAGGGTGTGCCATACATGTGTGTCAAGTGTGTTGTCGGTTTTGTATGGTAAAGATTTCACTCATGGGTGTGAACTACTTAACCGTCATCCACTTTTATCTAGGGAATGTACATGCACTTATAGCGTGAAAGTCCCGTAGCAGACGAACCAGAGGGAATCTTATGAAGAGTTTGGTTATAACTTTGTCTTGGGAGTTCCTATGGTCTACCCTAACACAACCAAACAACTAGTTCCAGTTTTATTCCCCCTTTCGACGTCGTTGCCGCGTGTAGAACTGTAGACTCATAAGTCTAGATTTTCTCCGGCGGGGTTAGGGTTTCAACGGAGAGGGCATCGAGAGCATCGTGATCCAACCACAAGATAGGGTGTGCAATAACATTTGTATACAGGTGTGTTGCGGGTTTTGTATGGCAAAGATTGCACTCTAGGGTGTGACCTGCTTAACCGGCATCCACTTCTCTCTATAGAAATTACATGCACTTATAGGGTGAAAGTCCCGTATCAGACGAACCAGAGGGAATCTTATGAAGATTTTGGTTCTAACTTTGTCTTTTGTGTTCCTAAGGCTTACCCTAACACAACCAAACAACTATTTCCACTTTTCTACCCCTTTAGACGTTGGTACCGCGTCTAAACGTATAAGTCTAGTTTTCTCCACCCGCACTAGGGTTTCACCGGAGAGGGGCTCCGGAGCGTTTGGATCCCACCACGATCTAGGGTGTTCCATACCATGTGTGTACAAGTATGTTGTAGATTTCTTATGGCAAAGGTTGCACTCCGGAGTGTGTCCTTCTTAAACGACATCCACTTCTCTCGAGGGAGTTCAGATGCACTTATAGCGTGAAAGTCCCGTAGCGGACAAACTAGTGGGAATCTTCTGAAGAGTTGGAAAAGATTACACTCGTCGATGAGACCTGCTAACCGACATCCACTTCTCTCTAGGTAGTTTACATGCACTCATAGCGTGAAAGCCTCGTAGTGGACGAACGGGAGGGAATCTTCTAAAGATTTCGGTTCTAACTTTGTTTTGTGTGTTCCTAGGGCCTATCATAATAAAAACAAGAAACTAGTTCCACTTTTCTACCCGGTTTCGACGTTGCTACGCGTGTAGACACATAAAGCTATTTTTTCTCCGATGGGGCTAGGTTTCACCGGAGAGGGGCTCCAGAGCGTGTGGATCCCACCAAAATATAGGATGTGCCATTGCATGTGTGTAAAAGTGTGTTGTGGATTTTGGATGAAAAATATTGCACTCCGGGGCGTGACTTGCTTCACCATTGTCCAATTCTCTCTAGGAAGTTTACATGCACTTATAGCGTGAAAGTCGTGTAGCGGATGAAACAGAGCAAATCTTCTAGAGAGTTGGGTTCTAACTTTGTTTTGTTTGTTCCTAGGTTCTACCCTAACACAATCAAGCAATTAGTTTCACTTTTCTATCCTGTTTCGATGTTGTTACCGCGTGTAGGCGTATAAGTGTGGTTTTTCTCCAACGGGGCTAGGGTTTAACCGGAGAGGTGCTCCGGAGCGTCTGGATCCCACCACAAGCTAGGGTGTGCCATACCATGTGTGTACAAGTGTGTTGTGGATTTTGGATGGTAAATATTGCACTCCTGGCTGTGACCTGCTTAACCGGCATCCACTTCTCTCTAGAGAGTTTACATGCACTTATAGCGTGAAAGTTCCGTGGCGGACGAATCAGGGGGAATCTTCTAAAGAGTTGGGTTCTAACTTTGTTTTGTGTGTTCCTAGGGACTAACCTAACACAATCAAGCAAATATTTCTACGTTTTTACCCTCTTTCGATGCCGTGACTGGGTGTAAACTTATAAGTTTATATTTTCCCAATCAGGGCTAGAGTTTCGCCAGAGACGAGCTCCGAAGTGTCAGGATCCCACCACAAGATAGGGTGTGTCATACCTTGGGTGTATAAGTGCGTTTTGGTTATTGGATGGCTACCGCTCGACGTTCAAGGGTATTCATCCGTAGGTGGATAACCCTATTCAGGAGGAGACCGACGAGAAAGCGTTGGTCGTGGGAGAGCGCGGCGGGGAGCATGGTCGAATCCGTTGTTTTGATCAAGTGACCCCGCATACTCCTGAGTTGAACCTCACGTGTATCAAGGCTACCCTCACCGCCGACAGCCCCTCTATCTCGCCTCCTCGACGACCTTCCTGAGCTCGCCATGATGTAAGCTTATCTCAATTTCATCCTCTTGTTCCTGAGTGGCTAAGTTGATTAGATTCAAGTTACATCGAGATTCATTTTTCTTGAAATTATAGCCTGATCTGGAGGCGTCCTACGATGTAGTTTTTGCGGAGTATGAGGCGGCGTATCAGGAGTGGGCGAAGAAGAGAGAGGCCTATGAAGGTTGGGAAGAGTTGCGCAATGGTGTAAGTTTTACCATTTTCTTTCTGTAAAAGATGACTAGGCATATTTCCTTTACTCTTATCCTTTATTTCTGCAAAGTCTAACATCTAAACTATTTTGTAAGCGACCAAGGGGTTTGTTTGTTTTTTCCACCGAAGAGCGAGAGCCACTACCAGTACGACCAGCTAGGCCGGGGCTGGCCTGCCACGGTGCCCATCGCAGGTTAGGACGGGGCTGGCCTATCATGGTGGCAAGCTACAGGAGTCGCCAAGTCGTTTGTCACGCCGAACGCGGGAGGGGCAACATATATCCTGAGTCTAAGCCCTCAGCGGCTTCTGCATGACGTGGTCTTGCCGGAGATGAAAACATGCATGCAATTAAACATGTGCACGTCTGCAAGGTCTCATGCATATTAGCCGGTAGTTCGTTTGGATCAAGTGTGCACGCTATTGTAATTTAATTAGCCTATATATATTGTTTACTGCATGAGCTATATATAGGAACACGTACGTGCAACATGTAGGAAACAAGATCCATGCATGCGATCGAACATGTGCACGTGGGCAAGCCCATATACGTCCCTGCACGTCTACAACACCTGGGCAATCCATGTGAGCGTCTTTCCTCCTACCGTCACTACCGACTTCTCTACGCCGGCGCGTCACACAAAATATTAGGTTGCACCACGAGTAAAGTAAATGTCCGTACAAGGCAACGACCACACCCCTCACTCTTGATGTCAATCTATCTCCTACACACGGGGCACATCCAACAGCTTAGTCTTGATTCTTGAAGCTAGGGACCAAATTTTCTTAAACTTTTGTACGCATAAGAATGAGTAGGATGGCATATCGCAAGAAAATCAAATCTTTTCAGACCACCACACCTCAATTATTCTACACTAGGTAGTGACTCGCCTCCAAAGTATACATTACGTGCGGGGAGAAGAAGATATGGGGAGCTACCTTAGGTATGGTGACGGTGGTGGTCGTGGCCGTGGGGCCTTTGAATTCCTCCTAGACAGGTCGGGGCCGATCACGCATTGACACACTCTCATGTTCTTGGTAGGCACACGGTTATTCAGACAGTTTTTCGTCACCTAATTTTGTGGGGCTATAGCACACTATTTTCATATTGGCACTTTTTCTGCCCATTTCTGTTTAGGAGCTATAATAAGCTTTTCTTTCTACGGTTGCTTTGTCCATCTTTCATTTTGACAAAGCCCCCCCCCCCCCCCCCCCTTCGTGTTGATAGTTTCCCTGTCTTTTTGAAACTTCATTATTTTCCCGCTCCCTTTTGTTTTATCAGTTTTTTAGCCCGTTCTACATGGTTTGAGCTTTGACAGGTTTCACGCTAGTAATTAAAATACACACTTTTGGGGGTACCCGTCTAATTTTTGTGATTGATGATTATGTAAGCAGGCATAATTTATTTCATGAGCATAAAATATGGGATATTTGACACATCTACCGCCCATTTTGTTTGGTAGTTTTCCCGCCAGTTTTGAGCTTTAGTGGTTTTCTCGATTATTTTTCACGTACAAACTTTTGGGGTTACCCGTCTAATTTCCATGACCCGTGATTATGTAAAAGCAGGCATAATGTACTCTGTAATTATAAATCCCTTCTACGTGAATGAAATATTTGATAGTGGTCCTGCCTATTTTTATTTTATTTTTCCCGCCTAGTTTGAACTTTGGCGGATTTCCCGCTTGTTTTTAGCATACAAGTTTTGGGTTACCCGGCTAATTGTTATGACCGGTGATTATGTAAGTAGGTATAATGTAGTTTGTAAGCATACAATATTAAGAACTTCCGCATGAATAGATCGCTTGACATTAAGCTGTTCCACATGAATGGAATGCTTGACAGTTTTCCCGCCCGTTTTTTTTTAGTTTTCTGCCTAGTTTAAGTTTTTGCGGATCTCCCACCCGTTTTTAGCATACACTCTTTTGAGATACCTGTCTTTGTCCCTGATCTACACTCAGACGACCACAAACCAATTAAATAGACAAGGTAGTGACTCACCTTCAAAGTATTTGTGTAGGTACGACGAACGTGGCTATATGCCCTTTAAAATCCCTGATGAGGGGAGAAGGCCAGGTCGGGCAATCTGTTCCGGCGACGACAAGGTTGCAAGAAATCGGATATGAAACGCGAAGGCGAGGGAGGTCGTACCAGTCGGCTATGAGACTTGGAGCACCGCGAGAGGGGTTAGGAGGTAGATGAGCAACCGATGGTTGTTGCTACTCCCTCGGCAGTCCCATAGGACACCGCGCTTGACATGGAGCATGATAGTTAGTACTTGTAATTTCACGCACCATCTCGTTGTTGCGTTTTAGTTTTCTGCATTGCTTATTATTTCATTTGTCGTCTTGTTGTCACATGTCAAATTTTATGAATGAAATGAAAGCACAAGACCTGTAATTTGATGCGCCCTCTCATCCGCACGCATCTCGAGTCCCTTCTTTTTATTCCTAGGGATAGTTATTACCTATAATTTCACGTGTCGTCTCGTTATTGGGTGTTATTTATTTATGCTATGATCCAACTATTCTCTATGATGTCATATGCCATCATGGTGTATTGTTGCTTTGTGCATGAAATTATAATTATCATCCATCATAAAATGGTAGGTGCACGTATTTTTCCACGAGCCACAGATTTTGCATGCGAGTTTGATTAAGGATATTTTGGTGGCATTGGAAAGATTTCCCGAGGTTAGATTTTCCACGATATTTAATTTTTGCAGAACACCACCATTTTCGTGGCCCTTTCCCCATACTTAAGCGCACGACACACACAAAATCCGACCAACCAAAGGGCGTTTAGACCCTCCAATAGGTCACCAGTTTGACAAGATAAAAAGTGATCGGAATGCGCCTACAAATTGTCATATATTTTTATGGTACCTATTCCATGCTAGTATACTGTTATAAGTTAGCATCTCATCCGCCACTCACTTCGTGACTAAAGACAACCGACCGTACCCCATTCGCGTCGCTCCCCAGGGCGACCGAAGGGGCCAACCCTAGCTAGCATCGATAGAGGCTGGGCCGGCGATCTCCCCTTCTGCCGCCACCGTCGATGGCGGTGGCCAAAGTGGTGGCGGGACCCGGTGCCAGATGGCTCGGGAGACGGATGTGGCGACGATTCATGGGCCTGGGGAAGCATCACCAGGGAGTTGAGTGCATCGTCTCGGGGCAAAGATTCCTGGATATGCGGCAGCGGCGGGAGCCTCCATTGTCTACGCCGGCTGCGGATCTAGGACCCGCCTAGATCCATCTTTGGCATGAGCCGATAGTGCGAGATGGGGCAGCAAGGAGGCTTCATTTGCCGGTGTTCCAGCCAGCTACGGGGTCGGGTGGTCTGCTTGCCGGTGAAAACTGCGCCGGCTTCGGCCATGGCGGACAATGGCGGTGTCTTTTATGTCGTTTCCTTCTTGAGGCATCATCATTGCAGTACGCGTCACCTAACTCGGGCTGCTCCGAGGGAACCCTAAATCTAGGTATCCCGGAGTGGATGATTGCGGCGCCTTGGTGTCGCTCCCTCTCTCGAGGGCATCATTTTGGAGCAATCGGCTGGAGGGAGAAGATGAAGTGGTGTTTCATCTACTGCATCGACGACGACAAGTCTCAGCGGCATGGTCTCATGGGGTATCTGTGTTGGACGTGGGATGATGGACGCAAGCAGGGAAGTGATGTTGTTTGATGTCATGGCGGCATCGATGGCAGGTATGACATGATAAATGCCTTGATCCCTATCCTGAAGACGAGTGAGCAGAAGACGGTGGCGGCAACTTCTAGAGTGTGTACATCGATGTGTGTTGCGGTGTGCTGGACCGGTAGTGCCCACTTCTCGCTGATGGGGGGCTTGGTGAGGCCTATGGTTTTTAGATGATGCAAATTGGTGTCATGGCATCAGCCATGTTCTTGGCCATCCCTTTCATTAGTCTTGTAGGTAGCAAGCCGTCGGTAGCTTGGTGGCTTCAGGTTTAGTTTATTGATATAATTAATTGTAAGACATGATAGTGTCTGTTCTATTTTTAATAAAAAACAGTTTGTGAGCATCATTTCAAAAAAAAAATCTATCACCTTTTTGTTACACATTGTCATTTTATGCACGACGCACCATTTCATATGATGTCTCGTCGCTGCACGTTATCATACTCTCTTCTTTCATGCCTAGAAATAATTATTGCATATCCATTCACGCTTCATCTCGTTGTTGAGAGTTACTATTATATGCAACAAGACAATTATTGCCTATGATATTGCTCACAGAATAACAGAATCAGACTGATTCATTTTCTTATGGTTTCTCCCGCCCATCCGGCGAAGCATCTGTTTCACCACCTGGTCGCTGTTTAGCTTTATGCTCTATTCTTGTTTCTAGTAGGGAGCGTGTTGGAGAACTCAGGCCAGGCTGATCCGTCCACACCCGTCAAGGTTTAGGCGTAGAAATAAGTTTTTTTTACCATTTCTCGACTAACTCGATCAAGATAAGCTTCAGCAAGCCGGTCTACACCCAAGCCTGGATATTGGTACAGCCGCACCCTGTGAGCGGGTCCTGCGTTCACTTGGTTCCCGCCTTGACGAAGAATAGCTGACAGAAGTCACATCTGCCGTTATATCCCCAGATACACCTCGTAGAGGGCGACGAATTACGCCAAGTAGGTGATGATGTTCGCCCCAAATAGTGAAGTTGTATCCTGAAGAACATGAGGAAGTCATGCACGAAGCCGTTGTAAGGGAACACTGGTCCATGCTTGATGTGAGAAGTGAGAAGGACCAGCTTGCCGACTTGCGGCCCGGGACGATCTCGCTGACGGGAGGGGGGAATGAACAACCTCCACCGGCATCACCAGATATCCGCCACGGCGGAATCTCCGCACCTCCTGCTCCTATAAAATGGAGCCCAACCACCCGCCGCACTGACTGGCCATCTCCGGTGTTGTCCTAGTGGGGGAGTTATCGCATGTCGACAGAGAAAAAGGATGGTGGTCTGCTGCGCGTCGTGAGAGACAAAGGGAAAAGGCCGTTTCTGGTGCACTATCGTGTGTCGTCGACGAGAATTGATGACCCATGATTTTTTTTGGGGAATGACGCACTGTGAGAAGAACGGAGGAGCAGCAGCGACAGATAAGCGAAGAAGAAGGGGCATCGATGGGGAATAGGGTAATCTTTTGCTCATGTGCGTGCCTGACCACTATTTATGAACGGTACCGCGCCTGTGGTCAGCGGGGCGAATTGTTTCCCACGCACATGATGACTTACTGCATCGGGAACCGTCCCGCCAAGGATCCAACACTAAGAGAGACGACCGAAGAAAATCCGACGCACAGGAAGCAAAGGGACGACACTACTAGACGTGGTCGCGGAGCGACAATACATTGCCAATGGAAGCCACTATGTCATGTCTAACTGGCCTGCGGAGCGCTCGAGGAATGCTGGCTCCAACGAGTCACCGGCGGGGCTTCTCCAACTAACCATATATCAGGAAGGAGCTTGTAGGAAATTTTATGGCCAACAATGGCCGCAAAGGCCCTCTGTTCTTGGGGGATAATATCGGTGGGATCACCACCGAGTGGTTTCAAGACCGAGGAAGGAACTACCCCTCGAACCGTGTGTCGTCTAGGCGAGCCGGTACGAAAGCTCCTGACGGCGCAAGCCGGCTACGCTAGCCGGGCGACAATGAGCCATGTGATAAGACTACATGGACCGTGTACCCGCGACATGGTGTGACGCTTTCCAAAGTGCTTGCACAATGTTAACTAAGCCGATGGGACATAAAGGAGGAGCCATACCAAAAACTCTGTGCCTCCATCATGCACAGTGTCACCGGGTATGCCGGCTTGGCATTGTGTATAGTCACCACGGCTCCGCACCATAGATGAGCAGCCAGCTGGGCTCACCCCGCTGTACGGCTGCCAGTTGCGCACCGTGACCATCCCAACCCACCAACGCCTATATAAGGTGGGTTGGAAGCCCTAGCTTGGGCTAGTCGATCTTTGCTAGGAGAAAACTACACACAACTCCATGAGCACTTTATAACATATGTTCATACGGAAACACCACACATCTTGCAGGGGTAGTTTTTTTACCTCGTTGAGCGCCCTTAATCTAGGCACATCGCAACATCTCTATGCACGTGCTGAAACCTGCCTACAAACGTCGTCGCTCGCACCTTTCGCTCCCACACATTTCTTTTCATCCCCCATGGCACTGCCGTGTAATAAACCATGACACATTGTGTTGTTGCATATTATTATTTTATGCATAATCGTATCAGATGATCCGATTGTTATCGACCCATTGTGATTTTATACATGCAATGATTGTATATAAGACCCATTTTTTCTTCTTACCGCGTGCGTTATTTGGGACTTCGTTTCCCCCCCTAAATAGATATGACCTCTAATTTCATGTGGCATCCATGTGGTGTCGCGGACTTATTTTATGTTAGAAGATAGTTATTACCTATCATTTCATGTACCGGTCGATTCTTGTGAATTATTATAACATATCATTTGATGTGTCATCTGCGTGCTAGGATACCTTGTGCCCTCAACATTTTAGCATTATTGTCTCTAATAGGTAATTCACTAAATGTCCATCGGAAATTGTTGTTTTGCCGTTTTCTTTCCCATTGGGGTGGGGGGTGGGGGTGGCATAGCACACTATTTTTTATTTAGGCGTTTCGTGGATACCTAGGCTTCCTATTTCTTTAAATGGAGGCAAAAAAATTCCTTTCATATTGACAAAGAAGGAGTAAAAAGGAAGGACAAGGCCTAAAAAGGAAAAAAAATATGGTACAATTTGAGTCCACGACCATGTTGCCGTAGCAACCAAATCCGACACTACCACGACGGAGGAAACCTCAGGCAAGACGAAACCCGAGCCGCCGATCCAACATCTATGCCAACCCCAAGGCCACACCCCTAAACTAGCCGACGACCATGTCACCCTAGCAACCATAGCCGACACTAAACACAGCGGAGACAACCTCAACGCAAGAGGAAAATCCGGAGCCGCCGCTCCGACATCCATGCAGGCCCAAGGCCACGCCCCTAGACTAGCCGACGACCATCTCTCCCTAGCAACCAAAGCCGACACTAAACACGATGGAGTCAACCTTAACGCAAGTCTTCCGTAGCCACCGCTCCGACATCCACGTCGGCCCGAGGGCCACCACCTAGCCGATGACAAAGAGTCGTCGCCGCCAACCACTAGCACCCCACAACCCCCTTTGGCCGACGGAGCATCCAAGGCAAGGCCCCGGGAGGGAAGCGACGCAGGAGCGTCGCCCTTGCCGGATCCCATGAGGGGTCTAGAGTTGTCCCCGAAGAACCCGACTCGGAGAAGCGAGAGCACCGCCCCGCCCACCAGTGCATGGTTTCGCCCGATTGTGCATTGCAAACCCCGCAAACCGCCTAACGACGACCGGCCAGACTACCAGCACTGCCAGCCGCAACCATCGCAACACCTCACGCCGCGGCAATTGTCGACCACGACCCAGATGTAGCTCCGAGGACCTCGGCTTCCTCTTTCCTGGACAGATGGCAGAAGCTTCACGTCCGGCAGTGCCTCCAAGAAGGAAATGCTACACTAGGGTGCCGCCACTACCGGTTCCAACCAAGGTCAGAGCAAGAACTTTCATCTCAAGCTCACCACCAGACTACCACCACCTCCCGACGCCTCGGCGAGCACCTCTCTGCACCGCACAACGCCTACCACCAGCAGGCGCACCGCACCTCGCCCGGCCGCTCAAGCCCGCAAGGCTGAGATCGAGCCCGACCGGGCCCAGATATTGCCCATGTTAGCCATCCCGCCCATGGCGCCCACCCCTCTGCCGGACCGACGCTAACAGATCTAGGTGCCTCCAAGCCACTCCCAAACGCCGCCGCCGCACGCTGCATCCATCTGCGACCACGAGGAGCGAAAGCCGAGAGAGCCATACCTTGACGCCGTCGTTCATCGCCAGGGTTGTCACCTCATCCGGTCGGCGGCGAGGGGGTGGAGGCGGGAGGAGGGGGTGACGGCCGGGGAACTAGGGCTCGGCCCTGCTGCCTTGGGGAGACGACGCGGGGGGCGAATGAAGGGTATGTTCCACACATGGATGTGTGGCTCGGATGATGCCTAGGCATCCTAACATTTCACATCCCCCCTTGGATAAAATAATGGATGAAAATATATTCTCTTATGTAGAAACCCCATATCCAATCTCTCTCTCGATCGGGTGATGGCCTCACCTTGTGGGGAGTCGTTGTAACTTAGTAAAGACATCATATACCTTTGTCTCTTTTCGTCCCTCTAGCCCTTGGGTTTTGGCCTAGGTGGATCTAGTATGTGGTCATGGTGTCCCATGCGAAATTGTCTATGCATCCTAGAGTGGCTTCGACGCCGCGTTACCTTCCCATAACGGGGACATCACCTCAGTGATGCATGATCTCAGTCGTGTTTTATCATTCAGTTGTGCCGACAAGGCGACAAACGACAACAAAGGTCTTCTGCGAGTTATTGTGCATTCCTTCCCTTAAAAGAAAATCAAATCTACTCCTTGAGAGAAATCCGATATTCGAGTCACGCCATAAGAGTCGCGATCATCGTCTTGTTAGGAGACGCGGCGGGGGAGGGGGGGGTGTGTGGTTGAACCCCACATCTCACAGCCACGAAACAGAATGTTCACTCAAAATAAAATTTGGAATAAGGCTGGTGCCAACCGGGGCGGTAAGGCGGGGCGGTAGGGCTCTTACCGCCCGGTTTGGGGCGAGAGGGGGCGAGACGGGGGGCGGGAGGGAGCCGACGGGCGGTGGCGGTGGCGCCCGGCGACAGGGCCCTATCGCCCGGCCTCCCGCCCGCGTAGGCGGGGCGGTAGCAGCAGCCCGGGGCGAGAGGGCGGGGCGGTAGGGCGAGAGGGAGGGGCGGGGCGTTGGCCGGCCCGTGCGAGAGGGGGGGGGGGGCGAGAGTGGGTATCCGTTGGGGGCCAACGGCTAGCTGACGTGGCGCCCCCCTATTGGTCCACGTCAGCTAGCCGTTAGGGGTTACCGTTGCTGTCAAAAAAATCTGAAAAAAAAATCGAAAATTTTGAAATTTTCAGCTGATCCCTCCTATAAATACCCCCTCATATGCTGCACTCATTCCACACCAACTTCATCCTCTCTAGTCTTCATTTCCACCCTCTCGACGCCATGTCTTTGTCAAGCAGCGATTCGAGCGAGGGACTGGAGGGTGAGATGATGGCCGCAATGCAGGCGGCAATGGAGGCCGAGTATGAGGCGGCGCTCCAAGCGGTGCCAAGACCGCCGCGGCGCCGTCGACAGTTCATCAGGCGTGATCGTGTTGGCGCCGCCGAGCGGCTCTACGACGACTACTTCGCCCCCAACTGCGCTTATCCTCCGAGCTTCTTCCGGCGAAGGTATCGGATGAGGCGATCCCTTTTTCTACGCATTGTGGATAGATTGGGTGAATACTCTCCGTATTTCACCCAAAGAGTTGATGCTCTGAACCGTACGGGTTTTTCTCCGCTACAAAAGTGTACTACGGCGTTGCGTCTGTTAGCTTATGGATCCGGTGCTGATACGATAGATGAGTGGCTTAAGTTAGCTAGACAAACTTCGTCAGACTGTCTAGATCAATTCTGTGAGGGCATCATCGACTGTTACGGGGAAGAGTTTTGCCGTCGACCTAACGTCGCGGATACTCAGCGTCTGTTAGCGAAAGCCGAGGAGCGCGGCTTTCCGGGAATGCTAGGGAGCATAGATTGCATGCATTGGCAGTGGAGGAACTGCCCAGTTGCGCATGCCGGTCAGTTCACAAGGGGAGACATCAAACACTATACCATAATCTTAGAAGCCGTTGCGTCGTATGATCGTTGGATCTGGCATGCTTTTTTTGGAGTCGCCGGGTCCAACAACGACATCAATGTGCTCAATCAGTCGCCATTGTTCACGGATGTGCTTAGAGGAGAAGCACCCATAGTGAACTTCACGGTGAATGGACACCAGTACAACTAGGGTTACTACCTTGCCGACGGCATCTACCCCTCCTGGCCGGTGTTCATGAAGGGTGTTACTCTTCCACAAAGTGACAAGCAACGTGTCTTCACTGCTGCTCAATCGTGTTGGCGCAAAGATGTGGAGTGTGCATTTGGAGTGTTGAAGTCTAGGTTCAACATTTTAGCAGTTCCCGGACGCTCCTACTCCATGCGCACTCTTGGGTTGATCGTGCGTGCATGTGTCATTCTGCACAACATGATCATCGACGATGAGCGTGGTACCAATTTGGAGAACAGCTATGAGACAGTTGCTAGCAACGTCGGCCCTCCAATACATACCAATGCACCACCAAGCCTAGCAGCAAGGATTCAGATGGACAACGAAATGCAGGACTCGCCATGTATACACAGCTCCAGCAGGATTTGATTGAGCATGTGTGGGCTCATCAAAACTAGATTATGTAATTTTCTCATTTTTTATGTAATTTTTATTTATTATTATGTAATCGGTACAATTTTAGTTGAATAAAATAATTTCTTCTATTATTTGCAACGTTTTTAATCTTCAAAATATGTGTTGACGTGGAGGAGAGAGAAAAGCTGATGTGGCAGAGAGAGAATCTTATAGCCCGGGCTATAGCCCGTGCACTGGCACCGTGCCCGTGAGAGTGGCGTGAGAGTGGTGAAAAAAGGTGACGTGGAGGGGCTATAGCCCGTGAATAGTGCGTGGTGCATTGGCACCAGCCCTAAGCCCGGCGCGAAGCAGCCAAAGCCGAATTTGGAAAAGAGCCACCCTGCCGGGCATATTATTTGATTTTGGAGGAAAATAGTGTATCTTGTCATCTTGTGTTAGCGGGAGACCAAAATTTGCACAAGCCTTTGTTTGGGGGACCCGAACCACCCAACCCTCCCGTAGCAGACCGCACCTTCACCCTGTTCTCTCCCACCCACACCACCTCCACGATCCCCTTTTCCGCCGCCTCGTCTCCGGTCGAATCCTGCCCACTCCGGTGACCCCCGTGCCGCAGAACACCGCCCCTGCACCAGATCCTCCTTCTCTCCCTATTCCATGGCGAGGAGCCACCAAATTGCCGCCCACATCAATCCCTAGCTCCGGAGCAGGAGCATGGCAGCGACGGCTGAAATCGGCAGAGGGGCAGGAGCATGGCAGCAACGGCTGAAATCGGCGGCGAGGCTTCTGCCCGCGCGCCTCCACGGTCTAGGCCGTCGTCGAGAAGCTCGCCTTCGCACTCTATTCTCCAAGAACCCGATGCGCTCCTCGAGGCTGCTCTTGGTTGTCGTCTCCCGCGGCGGCACCTCCGCCGGCCGGCACAAGGTCGACCGAGGCGTGGACGTCGGGTTGCTGGCCACGTGCTGGAGCGGACCTTCAACGCCATGGCTGGGCGGCTGGAGGCCAGAGGACGGTAACCCGTGCGGCTTGGTGGGCGTCTCTGGTACAGTCCAGTTCATCGTCCAATCCTGGCGGCCTCGCGCTCCTACGCCGCCGTCGTGGTCGCTTGCCTGCGTTCGAGCGCGTGGGAGGGGTCTGCGCGTCCGTTCCACCGACCGGCCGACATAGGCAGGACCGAGATCTGCACCAACGCCTCCCTCCGAGCCCTCCAGCGCAGCAGGTGAGACCGTCCTCCCTCTTCACCTCCTTCATGACGCACCTAGTCACTGACCGGTTGTAGGAATCCCATCTTCCACACGACTAACCTAGTGCTCTTCTTCATATATTTGTTTGCTTCTGCATGCTAGTTCAGATCCGAAGCTAGTTTACACACATATTCGAAATTCTCCACTTATTGTTTTTCTTGTCAGCTACCATATTCTAGCTTGGAATAATGATATAGCACCTGCTAGATTAGATATTGCTGGTATGTTTTACCAAATAAAGTATGTATTGTAATTCTTGTAATGTTCATACCTAATAGTAATTTAAATGTAACAGTGATAAGCAGGCCGCGGAGATGGCAATGGCGGGCTTGCCGTGGCTCTGTCATGGCGGCGGGGATGCACGAAGGAGGAGGAGCTACTCGTGCCCTGCTGCCACCGCCGTCCATGCACATCTGCCACCGGCGTCCACCCGGTGGATATCGTAGCTGGAGGCTGCAGTCGCATGGCGCCTTGGTCCCGCAAGGGAGCCCCTTCATCAACAGACTACTACAACTCTTTGGCTCGGGCAATTGGCTATACTTCAACAGGAGGTAGGTGAAAATCCTTTCTCTGTGGATTCGTTGCTCTCGTGTGCATCCAGACGCGTGTGTGTGTCTAGCTTCTGAATTTTCTCTTGTATAGTTTCTGAACTTGATACTCTGTATGATTTATGTACATGCATAAAGTCCCATGGTAAGATCAGGAAAACTACCAGTGTAGTCTCTATTCAATCTTTGTGAGATATTTTTGAATCTCGTAAGGCTTGTGGAGTTGTATAGTAACATTATATGGTGGAGATAATTTTTAACAAAGTACTTAAAGTGAAATCCATCCTTTTATTTGTTTACACCTGTATATTCATGTCTGTTACTGTCTGATTCTTTGTGTCTATGATTTTGATTTCTAAACTAAAATGAAGCCTCTTCTTTTCTTTGTCAATATTCATTGTTTCCAGGAAGTATGTGGAATGATATATTTGTACTTTTCTACCTATCTTATAAAGAGAAACACTACATAGAAATTACATTTTAATCTACACAAAATTTTACTACATCAAGTAGTTCCGCTTCCGCATTGATGCTTTGATCCCTAATTAAATAATCGACGCGGTTATTTGGATTTTGTATACAATGTGATTGATGCTAAACTGCCATGTCTAGAGCTCTATTTTGTCCCCTAGATCTAGCCATTTCTGCCTTTACTGGAATGTGTGATCTTAATTGGAATCATCTTGCTTTATGCAGGCAGTTACACTGGAAGAGGCATTGGAGCTGCGCAAGGACATGGTTCTTGACCGTAATTTCGAGGCAATGCACGCCCAGATGTAGTATCATGGTAATCTCCAGGACTGCTTATTTTCAGCTCCGGAAGCTAATATGTTGCTGTACTAGCAATCTGTTGTGATATGTGGATGGTTAAATCCGTTGCAATTTCCTTTTATTATCCCTTATTATCCACATGATTGAAATGTAGAAAACAATGGTATAGGTCATGCTGAAATTTCTAACACTATTTCCAGTCAAAAATAGTATATTGCTAGCTGATTAAGTACATATTCTCCTAGTACTTAGACATATACATGTAAACATATCAATTTAATGGTTGCTCTACTTGTTTGGTCGTGTTTTAGAATTCCTGAAGCTGAGCTCTGTGCGTTTATGCATTTTTGTTTTGAACAGAGACACATCGGATGAGTACATGGCGTGGGGCGTCCACCTCTTGCAAGCTGCTCTCTGTCATGTCCACTGCCGACGACCTGAACACCCAAAGGTCAACTTCTTCATCTTTGCTCACATTGCAATCATGCTTTGCATTCTTATCTTACTATCCAATTTCATCCTGAATTAGTAAACGATTTGACAGAACTGGTGTCGCCAATCTGCATGCTGATGCCCATATGAGGCCGCCGTCCTGCTACTCGTCCAGGCCATGGACACCAGCATCACTATCAGCAAATATGCCGTCGAGGTAATTCTACTCCCTCCACCATGTGGTTTGATCTGGTCGTTGTTGAGTTTTCCATGCAAGGAATTGTGTATGGAAGATCGATTATTTGGTCCTGCAATATCATGCGAACCACTGGGTTTTAGAGTGTCGTTGTCATGTTTTCTGGGGGAGTCCAAGAGAGAAGTGTCTCGTTTCCATGTGTTTCTCCATTTAGTTGCAGATTTGGGAATCATACCGGTCAAGTAGCTTAAATGGAGAGGTATCTTCCAAGCATGACCCCACCCTTTTATGCACTTGCATTGTACATATCCATGACCTAATAAAAGGGCGGGTTAAGAATGCAGTCAGTTACATTATTAGGGGTACTTGCAAACATGATGCTCTGTAACTAACACACCCTTTTATTAGGTCTAGTTTTCATGCAACCATGCACATTATTGGGTCTAGTGGCAGAATTAGAATATGAATGATCCCTTTCATATTTTTTGTGTGTTCCTTGTAACCCAATGTTGATAGTGGAGAAATCTCGTTTATAGGACTAATTTTCTTGTTTCTTTGTTGTACATGATCCTGACCTGATGGCAGCATCTGGTCATGGCGGCACTTCAAGACTTACGGTTTTCCACTCGAATTGCTTTTGGTCAATCTGCGGTTTGACCATTTTTCTGGCTTGTGCATCCTGTTAACTTTGAAGGAGTATGTGTGGGCATCCCACAAGTGTTGTCCTGTATCTGAGATTCTGAGCAAGATTATGCTATTTGTGAAGATGATCTGTATGATGGTATGTGGTGCAGGGGAGGCCCCCCCCTTTAGCCGTCGACGAAATTGAGTATATAAATTACATCCAGGCCGGTTATGCGGTGGCTGGCTCTTGAGGTGGCTGTGGTGCTGATACAAACCAGAAGTTTGTAATATTGTTTCTTTGTCATAGGCTACTCCCTCCGTTCGGAATTAGATGACTTATGCTTGTCTAAATACAGATGCATCTATATGCTAAAAGATGTCTAGATACATCCATATTTAGACAAATACAAGTCATCTAATTCCGAACGGAGGGAGTAGTAGGGAGCTAGAGTTGAAAATCTTTGCTACCCAGTAGGCTGAATTAGTTGCAGATGTCAATTTGTCATAGTTGTTTTACTTTGAACAACAATATTCTGATAAAAAGTGTGAGCAAGCTCAGGTGCAGATTCTCGAGCTTACCTGGTATAAAGATGCTTTCGGGTTGTACGGTCACGTGTAAATGTTCCAAAGCAATAAACTAAAACTAATATTTGTGCCGCATGAGTATGGCGTGTTTAATTCCTCAATCGTGTATATATGTGAACATGATTCAATATATTTTTCTCCCAAGTAATAGAAATTTATTCAATGCTTGTTCATGTTAAAGTTCACTCTGCTGGTTGATGGATATAAAATTGGAACCCGTTTTCTAAAAAAATATACATCGAATATTTGTATATGCATGGTGTACAAAGGTGCAAAAGTCCATCGTCGAATATTGAATAGTGCCGAGATGCTCGTATCCCTCTCGTCGCTAAATATCCAATCTTTGGTTTAAAAAAAGTTTTGACCAGACGACAGAGTATTGATTCTTTGGACACTACATCAATACATGTACTACTGCAGAAGACCAACCGACCAAGCCACGCGCCATAATTACTAGAGCTAGAAAACCGTGGCTACAATCAAATGCAGTTGCATCATTAAAGACCCATGCCATGTCACCAATCCAAGAGACTATGCATCTTGGCCATCCATCCCAGCCAACCAGAGGAGATAACATCTTGGCCCTCCATCCAAACAAGAGGAAAGACAATCCGCATCATCTTCTCCCTCCTGCACAACACATCTGAACACCATGCTTCTATAAATACAAACCCACCGCCACCAAAACCGCGTGCGGGTTCGCGTGACTTGTGACTTTGGACTTTGGCGAGGACGAGGACGAGGATGCGGGTCGTCATGCCTGCTCGTGAAGTCCTTGTCATCGATTTGCGGCGAGCTCTCTCTTCTCTCGAGCCATCGAGGTAACTCCATTTCTTGTTCCTTCCAGCGTCTGGTCCCTTCCTTTTTTTATGGGTGCAAAGCCTGATGGAGCAGGAGCTGGCGCAGCACATGGATATATAGTTACGGAATGCATAGTTAATTTCCCTTATGGTGCAGCATATACACAGGCCCGGCCCTGATTCCAAGGGGCCCCATGTCCGACTAGCTAAGACGCAACCAGAGGCGCGGAACTCATCTGGACGGCAGCGACGCCATCGGAGCATGCTGGGAGGTCGAGAGAACATATTTTTTTGTTCGAACGGAGCATGATAGTCCATTTTTTTAAATAAAATATGTCATCCTAATCAGTGTGCACGTCAGATGAGAGAATGCAACAGAGGATCCCACATTTTGGGCCAGATGACATCCTAATCAGTGTGCACGTCAACTTTACATGTTCCCCTATCTTTTGTTGTAGAGACGATACTTTAAATCTGATTCAAATTAGAATTTTCGTGCTTAAATATGGTTAATTTCTCACAAAAAATATACTTCAAACTTTACAATGTAACAAATATGTTATTAATAGTTGGATTAAATATACATATGTTAGCAAATTTAGTCCACAATCTAACCACTACAGTGCTCTGTAATGGTAACAAAAAATTTATAAAACATTTGTACTTCAGTGTTTAATTAGTTTTAGAAAGATCATCTGAAACTGATTTTACCGGGAAAAGTCGCTAGGAAATCAAGATAATTGTGAATATATTTGATATACCATCCAATAATTTCTAATTTGTGTAAAAATTAAAGTTGTGCCATTTTACACCATGTTCTTTGCACTTGCTTCACAACAAATCTGATTGATAACTCTTAAAAATGGAAAATTGCTTTTTTAAGACAAAAAGTTTGAACATATTTTTAGTTATTATTTTTTATGGCAAGATCCAACTTTGTGCAAAATATGATCATCATATTGTGAACTATGCCACAGATAAGGCCATGACCCTGATCATTTGGATTGAAAGTCATGAATGTTCATACATGACAGTGCTATAATCTATTTTGTGAATGTTTTTTTATAAAATATATAAAAATACATGTTTATCATAGTTTATAGCAATGAGTACACATAAAAGAATTCCATGCCAATACTTTCATTTTTTATATTTTTTAATTTTTAAAACAGAGTCATAATCATCGACGAAACTACTCATATAGATGGCCTAAATATTTCAGTACCCTTTATGGGTATTGCATAGAATCCTACTTGGTCACTTTAATGATTTTTTTTTATTTTTAGGGGCAAACTATCACACTTAGAATTTAAATTTGAATTACTGCGGAAAGAGTTGGAAATCATTCCACTGGGTGGGAAAAGAGAGACGTGAAGGAAATACAGGAAATCAAATAAGAATACGACCTAGGAAAATGACAAATTAAAAATTATTTTATTTTCTAAAAATAAAAATACTTCTAAAATAATCAACATTTTGAAAAGAAAATTGCATAGTGCCATGTGAGTGAACACTCGGAGAAAACAAATTAAAAGTTGTTAGCCGAGCGCCTATGAAGGAGCACTCTAGAATAAGCGAGGCATAGGCAGTTTTCCACAGGTGTTGCCGTAGGGGAGACGTGTCATACATTTCTCCAATCTTAAACCCTTTTACCGACTACGCAACGGCGACACTCATCATACATTGCCCCTTTTGCCCAGTGCTACCGTGTCGTCATATAGACCTTGCTGCCGAGTGTTTATTATCTCTACTCGGCTAACATGTGTCGTTGACAAGTTCCCAATAAAGTGCACTCAGTAAATAATGGGGAACTCGACAACTTAGGCGTTTCTGGTAGTGCACGCTCAAGAGCAGGGTATCTACTATTCTCTTCCATGCCGTGGGATTTGTTTGGTAGGTCCATCTATGGTCTAAATTATGTGCACATATGGCCTTGCACTATTATTTTGAGTTTCTATCGAATAATAAATTACATTACCATATTTTGTCTTGCTAATGATTTTTTTATAAAGGGATAATTTAGTACACCTAGCCAGTGCAACAACTTAATATCAAGAGCAGTCGGGACATCAAGGATGCATTCATGGATGTTTCTACATGTGTAATGGACTTGTCTTGGGGTGGGGGCATGTCTATTTATATTTAAGAGAGACTTTCAATACCTCTCCATACTTAATACTTGTATCCAGTACACACGTTCATTTCTAGAGTTTTCTTATCTTCACTAAAACAATCTACACATTATGAACCTCATTTACTTATCTGTCGAGAGAATGCAACAGAGGAGCCCACATTTTGGGCGAGATGACAAAACTTTACGTGTCAGCTTTACGTGTTCCCCTATCTTTTGCTGTAGAGACAAAACTTTAAATCTGGCTTAAATTAGAATTTTGGTGCTTAAATTTGGCTAAATTTCTCGCGAAAAAAATCTACTTCACAAACTGTCACAATGTAACAAATATGTCGTTTAATATATACTTGGATTAACTAAACATATACTAGAAACATTAATCCACAATCTAAGCACTGAAATGCTCTGTGATGGTAACAAAAAATTTAAAAATTCAACGACCATGTCGTGGGCATCCTAGAGGAATGGATGGGAGGGGCAGTGCGAACATTGATGTCGAGAGGCAGCATCCGGTATTCTATGTCAAGATCTCTCAAGATCTTCATCATCTCATGGATAATGAGTTCTCTCCTGTCAAATCTCATCCCCATGTCCTGGAAGTTGATAGTGTGGCGGCACCATATGGATATTTTGAGTCTGTTTGTGTCATCGATGTCGCGGAGTACGACCATGGACCCAGGGTACCAGTGCTCTTTCTTGTTGTCGAGGTAGCTGAAATTTGGAATGACAAAGCGTTAGAAATTCACGCAATTGGTTGCCTAGAATGTGTTGGTGAGAAAACATAGTTGATGAGGCGGGGCAAGAACAAGGGCACGTACTGCATCAGTCTTTCCTTCATGAGGGCGAGTTTCTCGGGCGGTGTGGCGACGTTAACAGAGAAGTCGACGGCATCTCCCATGTCTGGGCTTCTGTAGTAGTTCATGATGGGCAAGGCGGCAAGCTTGCTGTTGGGATAGTAAACCTTGAGGTTGTCGTATCGCAGGAAAATAGTGGTCATGATGTTCATCTCCTCAACGACTACCTGAAAAAATAACAAAGTCCCAACAATTTATAGCCACGTCAATTAGTGTCTCGCATGAGGATGCGAAAGTGGGATCTCTCTTATAGCGCTCAATTTTGATTCACGAGAAAACACAGGGAACCCACTTAACCTGCATATTGTCGACCTCACACCGGTCGCCGACGTCGAAAGGGTGCATGACGAAGAGGAAGATGATGGCCTCGAAGATGGTCTTGAGGGTGTTGCCGAAGATGAAGACAGCGACGAGGAGTTGGGATCTGATGACGACAAAGAAGCGTGTGGTGGTGATGCCGAGGATGAGGAGCCATAGCGCGAGCACGATGAGAACGACGACGACGTTGGCCATCTGGTGGAGCTTGTTCACGGCGGTCTTAGTGTCGTTGAGCGTGAGGGCGAGGGCCTTGCGCTCCCTGAACGCGTTCACCACCCAATTCTTGAGCGACCTCTTGCTCACCCGGTTGTGCTCCTGCGCTCCCTCGAAGAGGTCCATCGCCTTCAGGGCTTCCTCCTGCCTCATGAAACGCATCAGGTCCGCCAGGTATATATGCCTGCATCCAAGCATCATCGTTCACCGTTCAAATTTGAACTATCGATCATGGCGTGACACTGCAATAAGATACTCCCTCCGTATCAAAATATAAGGTGCATTAGCCCTCGCTCCTCCACGCTGGCGCCGCTCCTCCACGCGCACTCCTCCACGGACGGCGGTGCACCTCCACGGCGGGCGACGCTCCTACTAGAGGCCGGATAAGGTAGCTGCCCCCTGGCCACGCCAGCTGGTGGTGTGGCCCCTATCCTCCCACCGGCGTTTCCCTTTCGCCTATTTATACCTCTTCACAGATTAACCCTAAATACCCGAGCCTTTTCCATAAAAAACATACGAAGTTGCCATCACCGTCAACCCTAGATCCGGAGGGTTGTGGAGCTCTCCCCGGCACCCTGCCAGGAGGGGAATTCATCACCGGACGGCTCTACACTACCATGCCCACCTCTGGAATGATGCGTGAGTAGTTCATCCTTGGGCTATGGGTCCATAAAAGTAGCTAGATGGTTGTTCTCTCCACTTTATGCCTCATGTTTAGATCTTATGAGCTGCCTAACATGATCAAGATCATCTTATTGTAAAGCTACATGTTGTGTTTGCTGGGATCCGATGAATACTGAATTATATGTCCAATGATTATCAATCTATCATGATTATTCATGTTTATGTTATTTATGATATTACATGCTCTCCGTTACTAGTAGATGCTCTGGCCAAGTAGATGCTTGTAACTCTAAGAGGGGGTATTTATGCTAGATAGTGGAGTCATGCCTCCCTCTCACTCACGCTCGAGTGATAGAAATGTAACAGGTGGGGATGTGCTGTTGCCATTAGGGAGAAAACAACGATGTTTACATTGTTTACATTACACACTTTGCTTAATGCGATTATCTGTTGCTTGCAACTTAATACCCGAGGTTTGATTGGATGACGCTCCGAGGGTGGATTATTAGTCATAGATGCAGTTGGATAACGGTCTATGAATCTTGTTGTAGTGCCTGCATGAATCACATAGTAATCATCATGTCATGCATATGCACTACGGTGCATCCTTTATATGTGTCAATTACTCAGCTGTAATTTGTTTACCCAACATGATATCTATCTTTTATGTAGAGACACCACTAGTGAACTGTGGACCCCGATCCATTTCTTACGCTGATAATACAACCACTGCAATCACTGTTTTCCTACTGCTCCCACTTTTTCTTACTGCCATCACTGTTTTCTACACCATACGTTTAACCCTTTATTTTACGCAAAACCGGTGAGATTGACAACCTCACTTCTTCATTGGGGCAAAGTGATTTGATTGTGTTGTGTAGGTTCCACGGTGTTGCTGAACCAGTAGTGCGCCCTGCCAACATCAGTTGACAACAACCTTCGTAAGTGATTTGTTTCTCCTACTGGTCGATTCAAGCTTGATTTTTTCTAAGGGAAACTTGCTACTATGCTCTTCATACCCTCCTCTTGGGGTTTCCCAATGACTGCAAGACCTGCACCATCAGTGTGCGATGTTATAAATTATTTGCACATGATCTATTGCATCTATGTCATGTTTATGTAGTTCCCTTTTATCATATGATTGATTGTTGAATCTATATGGTTGGATTGAGCTATAAATTAATTTTTTTACAGTCCTATGGTTCCCATCATATGTTTATGCGCACATGGATCACATCCTAGGCTTTGTAGTATGTGGAAAAAGCTAGAGGGTAGGGATGCTTGAGTGACAAAAACATGATTCCCATTCTAGTGATTGAAGTATCTGGGACAAAAAGGACCATTTGATCTTCATGTTAGGGTTGGTATTTTATTAACCTTAATGTATCTTTTAATAGTTGCAGATGTTTTCTATAGTTCCATTCATTAGTACTTGCAATTATTGGATAGTCAGAGCTTGTTAGATTTGCCTCTCCCGCATAAACGAGGAATATCAATTCCACCACTCGTTCCACTACTTTTCCACATTCATACTTTTGTTACTTTAGTATTCTTTATTGATGTACCAACTGACATTTATTTAATTGTTCTTTATTTTCTTGCAAAGCTATCCTTTCATACCCATTTTGTTCCCATAGTTCTTTTTTCTAGATAGAGCAAACGTTCGATGTGCGTAGAGTTGTATAATAGGTTGATAGAACTTGAGAGAATACTTATCCTACCTTTAACTCCTCGTTGGGTTCGACACTATTACTTACGAAAAGGTTACAACTGATCCCCTACACTTGTGGGTTATCATAGGTGCGTCGCCATCGCACTCACACACTTATTCGTCCCATGGATCCCCCTCTCCGCAACGCAAAGTGATACCACTTCTTGTCCCCAAATCCAAAGACGGTATTTTCCCTCACCGCATCCCTCGTCACCGTGTCGGTCGGCGAAAGACATTTTGTTATGCATGCCCAAGGAGGATAATAATCCCTCTTCGCAATGGGGCCGAATCTTCTTGCTCTGGCTGAAGGAGGAGAATAGCTGGAAGAAGGAGATAGAGTGGGTGGCGCATCCTATGCAAAACCTAGTGTGCCTTTCTCCTCTCTCCCCATAGGCCGCGTGGATGGCGTACTTCCGTGAAGAGTCGTCCTTACGCCACTCCAACGACCCCGAGAATGATCTGAGGTTGCATACCACCATCTTTATATTGTAGGTAGTCGTGCTTCGGGCCTCCTTTAGCTTCGCGGAAGGTGGTCAGGGGAGGAGTTCAGCATCTGCGTTGATAACGAAGGCCCTCCTGCAATCAACAATGACATCAATGAAGATAGGGAAGGCGAAGTCGGTAGCTACTACGATGGGGAAAGACTGGATTGGAGCATCTTCGAGCGCTACTATCGTTCGATTTTTTGGATTTTTAATTTGAATTACATTCAAATTTGTAATATTATCCAAAAAAAATTGAATGAAATTCAAAATTTTGTTGCGGTTTAATTTTTTTCAAATTCATTATAAATTTGATGGATATTTTCATTTAAATTCCATTTTCGACGTGCCACAGCTAAGACTTACCAATGGCATGTATTCACACGCCATAGATAACCCTTACTGGTTGCTTATTTTTGGCATGCCACCAGTAACACTTGGCAATACAAGCACGTTACTGCTAGGTTGTTTTCTACTAGCGTTTGCTTCAACATAAAAAACATGTTATGTCCCTTACAAAAGATTAAATTCAATTTTTGTGACAAAGAGTTAGAAACCCATTTTTGCACTAATAGTTTTCATGGCAAGCTTCACCCTTGTGCCAAATATGGTCACATATGATGATCTATGCAATGGATATGTCCACTATCTTAGTAATTTGGCTCAAAATTCATGAATGTTCATATATGATAGTCCATTTTTTAAAATAAAATATGTCAATCCATGTTCATTTTTTCTAGCAGCTAGTAAACATAAAAGAACTCCACGCCAAAAGATAATTGTTTTTTGTCATTTTATTTATTTTCTTCGATTTATTTTGAAAATAGGGTCAAAATCGCCAGCAAAACTATTCATCGCAAGGGCCTTAATATTTCAACACCCTCCAAGATTATTGCATAGAATCCTACTTGTTTACCTTAAAATGAATTTTTCTTCCATTTTTTACTTTTTAGTTCAATCTTAAATTAGTTTTGGAAAGATGAGCAGAAACTCATTTAATTGGGCGAAACTCACTACAAAGGCAAGAAAGATATGAATATTTGTGATTTACCATTCAATAATTCCTACTTTATTTAAAAATTAGAGCAATACCATTTTAAACCATATTCCTTGCACTTAGTTCACATAAAAATTTGATTGCTAACCCTTAAAAATGGAAAATTACTATTTTTATGATGAAAAGTTAGAAAAAAAATTAAATGTTATTTTTCAAGGCAAGATCCAACTTTTTCCAAGTATGATCATCTTATCATGAACTATGCCACATAAAAGACCTTGATTATTTGGATTGAAACTCATGAATATTCATACATGATAGTATATTTTGTTAATGTTTATGATAGTATTTTTTTGAATGTTTTTTATAAAATATATAAAAATCCATGTTTACCATATTTCGTAGCAACTATTACACATAAAAAACTCCATGCCGATGCTTTTTCATTTTCTATTTTTTTAATATCTAAAATAGAGTCATAATCATTAGCGAAATTATTCACAACGAGGGCCTAAATTTTTCTACACCCTCTGTGGGTATTGCATAGAATCCTACTTGGTCACTTAAATGATTTTTTTAATGTTAAGGGGCAAACTGACACATTTAGAATTTAAATTTAAATTTGTGCTGAAACAGTTAAAAATCGTTCTAATGGGCGGGGAAAGAGAGATGGAAAGGAAAGACGGGAAATCAAACAAGAATATGACTTAGGAAGGATGGCAAACTATAAAATTTATTTATTTTAAAAATTAAAGTACTTCTATAAAAAACAAATATTCTGAAAAGAAAATTGTCGAGTGCATGCTCAAGATCACGGTATCTACTATTGTATTATCATGCAGGGGTATGTTTGGTTCCTTCATCTATGGTCTAAATTCAGTACATGTATGACCTTGCACTATTATTTTGAGTTTCTATTGAATACTAAATTACATTGGTATATTTTGTCTGGCTAATGATTATATATCTACAATCATGTAGATATCCATTGTTGGGCGGATATGGTTCGTAGATGTTTCTACCTATGAAATGGACTTGTCTTGGGGTGGGGGCATGGCTATTTATATTTACAACAGTTTGCAATACTTCTCCGTACTTTATACGTGTATAGAGTACACACATTCATTTCTAGAGTTCTCCTCTTTAGTAAAACAATCTACGCATATTGAACCTTATTTACTCGTCTGTTGAGAGAATGCAACAGAGGATCCCACATTTTGGGCCAGATGACATCCTAGTCAGTGTGCACGTCAACTTTACATGTTCCCCTATCTTTTGTTGTAGAGACGATACTTTAAATCTGATTCAAATTAGATTTTCGTGCTTAAATCTGGTTAATTTCTCACAAAAAATATACTTCAAACTTTACAATGTAACAAATATGTTGTTAATAGTTGGATTAAATATACATATGTTAGCAAATTTAGTCCACAATCTAACCACTACAGTGCTCTGTAATGGTAACAAAAAGATTATAAAACATTTGTACTTCGGTGTTTAATTGGTTTTAGAAAGATCATCTGAAACTCATTTTACCGGGAAAAGTCGGTAGAAAATTAAGATAATTGTGAATATATTTGATATACCATCCAATAATTTCTAATTTGTGTAAAAATTAAAGTTGTGCCATTTTACACCATGTTCTTTGCACTTGCTTCACAACAAATCTGATTGATAACTCTTAGAAATGGAAAATTACTTTTTGAAGACAAAAAGTTTGAACATATTTTTAATTTTTTTTATGGCAAGATCCAACTTTGTGCAAAATATGATCATCATATTGTGAACTATGCCACAGATAAGGCCATGACCTTGATCATTTGGATTGAAAGTCATGAATGTTCATAGATGACAGTGCTATAATCTATTTTGTGAATGTTTTTTATAAAATATATAAAAATCCATGTTTATCATATTTTATAGCATTGAGTACACATAAAAGAATTCCATGCCAATACTTTCATTTTTTATATTTTTAAATTTTTAAAACATAGTCATAATCATCGACGAAACTACTCATATAGATGGCCTAAATATCTCAGTACCCTTTATATGGGTATTGCATAGAATCCTACTTGGTCACTTTAATGATTTTTTTTATTTTTAGGGGCAAACTATCACACTTAGAATTTAAATTTGAATTACTGCTGAAAGAGTTGGAAATCATTCCAATGGGTGGGAAAAGAGAGACGAGAAGGAAATACAGGAAATCAAATAAGAATACGACCTAGGAAAATGACAAATTAAAAATTATTTTATTTTCTAAAAATAAAAATACTTCTAAAATAATCAACATTTTGAAAAGAAAATTGCATAGTGCCATGTGAGTGAACACTCAGAGAAAACAAATTAAAAGTTGTTAGCCGAATGCCTATGAAGGAGCACTCTAGAATAAGCAAGGCATACGCAGTTTTCCACATGTGTTGCCGTAGGGGAGACGTGTCATACATTTCTCCAATCTTAAACCCTTTTACCGACTACGCAACTGCGACACTCATCATACATTGCCCCTTTTGCCTAGTGCTACCGTGTCGTCATATAGACCTTGTTGCCGAGTGTTTATTATCTCTACTCAGCTAACATGTGCCGTTGACAAGTTCCCAATAAAGTGCGCTCAGCAAATAATGGGGAACTCGACAACTTAGGCGTTCCTGGCCGTAGTGCACGCTCAAGAGCAGGGTATCTACTATTCTCTTCCATGTCATGGGATATGTTTGGTAGGTCCATCTATGGTCTAAATTATTTGCACATATGGCCTTGCACTATTATTTTGAGTTTCTATCGAATAATAAATTACATTGCCATATTTTGTCTTGCTAATGATTTTTTTATAAAGGGATATTTTAGTACACCCAGCCAGTGCAACAACTTAATATCAAGAGCAGTCGGGGCATCAAGGATGCACAGGGCCATGCTGTTATGATTCATGGATGTTTCTACATGTGCAATGGACTTGTCTTGGGGTGGGGGCATGTCTATTTATATTTAAGAGAGACTTTCAATACCTCTCCATACTTAATACTTGTATCCAGTACACACGTTCATTTCTAGAGTTCTCTTATCTTCACTAAAACAATCTACACATTATGAACCTCATTTACTTATCTGTCGAGAGAATGCAACAGAGGAGCCCACATTTTGGGAGAGATGACACCCTAGTCAGTGTGCACGTCGGCTTTACGTGTTCCCCTATCTTTTGCTGTAGAGACGAAACTTTAAATCTGGCTTAAATTAGAATTTTGGTGCTTAAATCTGGCTAAATTTCTCGCAAAAAAATCTACTTCAAAACTGTCACAATGTAACAAATATGTCGTTTAATATATACTTGGATTAACTAAACATATACTAGAAAAATTAATCCACAATCTAAGCACTGAAATGCTCTGTGATGGTAACAAAAAATTTAAAAATTCAACGCCCATGTCGTGGGCATCCTAGAGGAATGGATGGGAGGGGCAGTGCGAACATTGATGTCGAGAGGCAGCATCCGGTATTCTATGTCAAGATCTCTCAAGATCTTCATCATCTCATGGATAATGAGTTCTCTCCTATCAAACCTCATCCCCATGTCCTGGAAGTTGATAGTGTGGCGGCACCATATGGATATCTTGAGTCTGTTTGTGTCATCGATGTCGCGGAGTACGACCATGGACCCAGGGTACCAGTGCTCTTTCTTGTTGTCGAGGTAGCTGAAATTTGGAATGACAAAGCGTTAGAAATTCACGCAATTGGTTGCCTAGAATGTGTTGGCGAGAAAACATAGTTGATGAGGCGGGGCAAGAACAAGGGCACGTACTGCATCAGTCTTTCCTTCATGAGGGCGAGTTTCTCGGGCGGTGTGGCGACGTTAACAGAGAAGTCGACGGCATCTCCCATGTCTGGGCTTCTGTAGTAGTTCATGATGGGCAAGGCGGCAAGCTTGCTGTTGGGATAGTAAACCTTGAGGTTGTCGTATCGCAGGAAAATAGTGGTCATGATGTTCATCTCCTCAACGACTACCTGAAAAAATAACAATTTCCCAACAATTTATAGCCACGTCAATTAGTGTCTCGCATGAGGATGCGAAAGTGGGATCTCTCTTATAGCGCTCAATTTTGATTCACGAGAAAAGACAGGGAACCCACTTAACCTGCATATTGTCGACCTCACACCGGTCACCGACGTCGAAAGGGTGCATGACGAAGAGGAAGATGATGGCCTCGAAGATGGTCTTGAGGGTGTTGCCGAAGATGAAGACGGCGACGAGGAGTTGGGAGCTGATGACGACAAAGAAGCGCGTGGTGGTGATGCCGAGGATGAGGAGCCATAGCGCGAGCACGATGAGAACGACGACGACGTTGGCCATCTGGTGGAGCTTGTTCACGGCGGTCTTAGTGTCGTTGAGCGTGAGGGCGAGGGCCTTGCGCTCCCGGAACGCATTCACCACCCAATTCTTCAGCGACCTCTTGCTCACCCGGTTGTGCTCCTGCGCTCCCTCGAAGAGGTCCATCGCCTTCAGGGCTTCCTCCTGCCTCATGAAACGCATCAGGTCCGCCAGGTATATGTGCCTGCATCCAAACATCATCGTTCACCGTTCATATTTGAACTATCGATCATGGCGTGACACTGCAATAAGATACTCCCTACGTATCAAAATATAAGGTGCTTTAGCGTTTTCTACACTACAGTATAAAGACAGACATGTTCTGCTGTGAAGACTCACATGCATCTTACACTGAGAAAATTGCACCTAACACCAACGTTTGGTGTCATTGTTGCATAAAACACAAAATCAAAACCTGTTTTGCAGCGAACCCTAGTTTCTTGTCTAATCTGTTGCAACAAGGCCAAACAGCTTATTATTTATAGTTATTTGATACATTAATACATACCTGGCATGTGGGGATATTACTCTGCACCGTATTTTTATACCGTGTACCAAAATAATATGATATTTTAAAAATGCATATACCAAATATTTGGAAATATCCGAGTGTGTCCGATTAGGAACTATCAATTGTTTATTCATGAGTAGTGGGTGTCCTTTTCCTAGTAGGTTTCATGTACTTGAGTCCTAGGCTAGTTAGCTTTCATGTTAAGGTGAGTCTTATGTGTAAGTATCGGTTTTGGACAACGCCCTATATACAATGTTAAGGCTGAGTATGTATGCAAAGGTCATGCAATATAGCATTATACCGTGAGAAATAAAGATAAAAATTAGATGCCCAAATATATATGCAAAGTTTTTCCTGGGTATGTATACTATGTGATTGATCTTGGGCATTATGTACATATATATTTGACCGTGTGAATATGTTGATGCCCCAATATTTTGCACATATGTTGATGTCCAAATATTTTGTCTATGCACTTTTTAAAATAATTCCATATAATTGTGGTATATGGTATACAAATACACTGACATTAACGGGCTCACGTGTCAGGTACGTATTAAGGGACTAAATCAGTTATTTGGGCTTATTCATTCCCGCGTCAAGGAAATGGAATCGCTACCTAGCTCGAGTAATTAGCTAGTACGGTACTACACTACTACGTACCAATCCTTTCTCACTTTTTTTTCCCAACGTACGGTCGCGAGCTCCCTACGTTCCGTGTTTATTTTTTCTTTCCAACGTACGCTCGCGAGCTCCGTTCCGTGTTTTTTTTTCCTTTGAATTTCTCGTCGCGATCGAGCCTTCCTTTTCCTCTTCAATTTCTCCTTGCCGGCCTATAAAGCATGCATGGGCTAGCTGGGCTTTAACTGAAAACCCACTCCATAGTATCCATCTCTTTCTTTCCAAATAAAACATAGATACCAGTAAGGGTCTCGTGGAGATGAACATGCCCTGATCCTCAATATATTTACATTGCTACACTTCAAGGGCCTAGTTAAACAGACTACGCTCCTCCTTTTCGTTTGCCTTGTCAAGGCAATAACAAGTGCACGCACGGAAAAAATCAAATCGCTAGCTTAGCTCCCACCAATGCTCCGTATTTCCGGACAACACATCCATCCACCCAATCTAACTAGCCATTACTTCCGTACCAACTACCAAAATCCTTTCTCACTCTTTTTTTTTTTTCTTTCTGATAACGTACGTACGCTCGCGAGCTCAGCTCCGTGTTTTTTCTCTTTCGATCCGCTATCCAGCCCTTCCTTCTTCTCTATATTAAGTTTCTCCCTCCCGGTATTACAAACCATACATGGGCTTCAACTGAAAAAACAGCCCATATGTATTCATCTCTTTATTCTTCTCCCCTCCTTTACACTATTATTACTACTAGTAGTAGTTACAACTTGTGGTCTGCCTGCCAGTGTTACAACCACTATTCCACGTCACGTCCCAGCGGAGCACCGCAACACCGGCAGGCCATAGCAAAGCGCGCAGGGCCATCTCGTCCTCGCCGCCGACTGTCACACTCCACAAAGCGGAACCTGCAAACAACAGAAGCAGCAGATTAAGTAGAGGCAAGCATATGCTTATGATTTATATTACACGTACAAGATTATAGAGCTAGCATTTTGCCAAAAAAATCCTACAGTGCCCGCACACCCTAGAATGTTAAATTACTCCACAACCATATGCATGGGTGAACTAGCCAACCATTCAACATACACAATCAAGCCTCATCAGACGATTAAGTCCAAGAATTAGTTTCCAGAACCTGGCCAGCAGGCAGCAATAACCAGATTCATACCAAACAAGAAAATTCCTACAACCGACAACTAAACATAGGCGACCATTAAACATAGGCAATTAAGCTTCATCAGATGACCAAGTCCTCCAAGAATTGGATTCCAGGCTCTACTATAGAACAAGACCACTAGGCAGCAATAACGTTGAAGCATGCCAAACGAAATTACAGCAAGAGCATGTCATCACAAAATCCAGAGTCATAACAACACCACTATCAGTCGAAACTAGCGGGTCATCAGATAGATGGCAGGAGCACAGCACAACCATGGCTCCGTGCTGATGGTATCACAGACCATGTAGAGGAGACAAGGACCTGAAACTCGCCTAAACAACGGAGTCGGGGAAGATGCCCAGCACTCAGCATTGTCAGGTCCACTACTATCCAAGCCTGACCTACATCATTTTAAGAAGCAGATTTAGCTAAGTATGTTTGATTGGCATGACAAGACAAATTGAAGGCACTCGTAATTTTGTGTACCATATTAGACCATGCATGGTAACTACATAGACAAGTTAAACAAGTCTACAATATGGTGGTTTAGAAAACCTACAATTCTAGTAAATAGAATTCCTTAGGACAACTGAGCTAGATACCAGAAACCAAATGAAATAAGGTTCGAGCATGGCTCAAAATTCTCATAAATTACAACATTGAAATTAATACCAACAACTATGTCACAGACAAAGGAGATACCTCCTGATGACCTTGGTGTGCCGGGCCGTGAGCTCCTCGTCTAGGCTCCTAAATCAGAGCACAAGTGCATCCGTCGCGTTTCGCTTGCTTGATCCGTCCCTTGACCTCATCCTCCTTGGATAAGCTTTGAACCTGAAAAAGAAAGGATTTTTTTTCAGCACCGTGTGGACGCAGAAGCAGAATCAAAATTGAGCAAATCCATTTCGTACGCACCCTCGACTTATGAACACACAATAGGTACATTGATGGTTTCGGTGCGTACACATTCAAGGTGGGGAAAAGCAGCAAAATTCAGCAAACATATGTGGAGGAGGGGAGGAGAGAAGATACCTCAACGGGCAGCAGAATTGGGGAAGTCTCGGGCAGCAGCACGCCCGGCCTTCAGGTCCGGCGCGTCCTCGCCAAGAAGCTGGGCGGAGGAGGCCGACGAGCAGCGGCGGCCAGGATCGACGGCCAGGGCGGAGAAATGGCAAAACACGGTCGCCCCCTCCTCCGAGGATACTAGCCCTCCCTGTAGTGCGAGGTGGACGAAGTCCTCCGAGGCTCGCAGTGGCACTGTCGCCGGCGTGTGGCAAAGCCAGCGCACACCCTAGGTCACGAAAGTGACGGCGTACGGTCAGCTCGACGGAGCGCCACGCATCGGTGCACGCGCGCTCCGGCGAGCCAGCCAGACGCGACTCCGTGGTGGACGGGCGGCGGCATCTCACTTGCCGACGAGTCTGGGGCGGATGCGCTCGATCTGCTGCGCGGGAGGAGGACGGCGAAAGGGAGGCTCGGCCGGGACTTGGAGAGGAGGGCACGGCGGAAGGGAGGGAAGCTTTCAACCTGAAAAAGAAAGGATTTTTTTTCAGCACCGTGTGGACGCAGAAGCAGAATCAAAATTGAGCAAATCCATTTCGCACGCACCCTCGACTTACGAACACACAATAGGTACATGGATGGTTTCAGTGCGTACACATTCAACGTGGGGAAAAGCAGCAAAATTCAGCAAACATATGTGGAGGGGAGGAGAGGAGATACCTCAACGTGCAGCAGAATTTCAGAGTGCTTGCCGGGGAAGTCTCGGGCAGCAGCACGCCCGTCCTTCAGGTCCAGCGCATCCACGGCCTGGCTGCCGTAGGGCGACCTCGCCAAGACGCTGGGCGGAGGAGGCCGACGAGCAGCGGCGGCCGGGATCGACGGCCAAAGTGGAGAAATGGCAAAACACGGTCGCCCCCTCCTCCGAGGATACTAGCCATCCCTGTAGTGCGAGGTGGACGAAGTCCTCCGAGGCTCGCAGTGGTACTGTCGCCGGAGAGCTGTCGCCGGCGTGTGGCAAAGCCAGCGCACACCCTAGGTCACGAAAGTGACGGCGTACGGTCAGCTCGACGGAGCGCCACGCATCGGTGCACGCGCGCTCCGGCGAGCCAGCCAGACGCGACTCCGTGGTGGACGGGCGGCGGCATCTCACTTGCCGACGAGTCTGGGGCGGATGCGCTCGATCTGCTGCGCGGGAGGAGGACGACGAAAGGGAGGCTCGGCCGGGACTTGGAGAGGAGGGCACGGCGGAAGGGAGGCTTGGCCGGGGCTAGGGGAGGAGGGGGCCTGCCGGCGGGGCCGATCTGAGTAGGGGAGAGGGAGAGAGACGAAGGGGATCCAGAGAGAGTTGTGGGTGGACTGGGAATGGAGGAGACGAGGTGGCTGGTCTCTGTGAATTTTGGGTCCAAAATTTCCCGCTCCGCGCGAGACAAAATTGTGCCGGATTCCTATGGCGGGCTTTTTACAGCTAAAATTTCATTCTCGCGCTCTCTCGGACGCCTGTGCGTACGGTGTTTGGTGTGCTTCTTTAATGGTGTACACCTGGTCAGTCGGTACCTGGTACGCCGGTTCTTGCAACTTTACGGGTTATAGGGAAGATGAAGTCATCCCGGTCCATTTTTCCTCATTGCATGCATGTGCCGCAATAGGTGAAAATGAGACTAACTCGACCTACCTACGATTATAACTTTGTATCCGGATGGCTGGCACCGCCTCTTCGTCGCTAAACCCTCTTCTATATGTCATTGCCGCCCGCCTGACGCAACACCCTTTGAGACTGTATCCAAACTAGTAAACTCTTGTCATTGATAGTCGGGCTCACGCCGGAGGTACCAAAATCGCGCGAAACTAGGTCCACCGATAGATAGGCCATCCCTTCTTGGGCAACCCCGAAATCATCTTCTTGTATGGAATGAAACAAGACAAAGTACTCGCGACGCCCACTAAATATCGCTTTCGTTTGTTTCCGGGCTTCCTCGCTCAAAGCGAGATCCACACACACGCCACTGTGTCTCCTCCCGTCGCCACGACGGATGCCAACCTATTCCTACAAGGCTCCTTCAACCCGACCACGACGACGATAGTTATTTTTTCGACCACACGCTGCTACTATATAACCTTGCCTCCTCCTCCTACTCTCGCGCCTCTACACGAGAGAGGCAATCATGTGTGTGTGAAACTTGCTTGTCGGCACGTTCAATGTGCATGGTCATGTGTTCAGTGGAGGAGGATCATTGCCCTAACAATATCTTCGACGTGACCCAGTATTGCCATATTGGTGGCTGTCGCAGACTTCTCTAGCTCCAACAACAACCACCATTAGGAGTCTCTCTTCAAGGTTCTAGTCCTTGGCACCCATGAGATGCCACCGTCAAAATCGGTGTTAATTAATTCACGTTCAGTGCGAATTGTAAAATTCTAAAAAAAATAATGTTTTTATACAATGCGAACAAATGATGTTTTTTCGATTGTCCGCCACCAAAGTGATGGTTTTCTAAACACTCCCTTGTCGGAGCCCATCGTGCCCCTCTCCAACTACGGTGGCTCGCTCAAGTTGCGCTGGTTTTTCCCGAAAAGGTGGCACCTCGATAGTAGGAGCATCCCTGTGTCGCCACCATCCATATGTGCCACCAAGTTTACCCGGCATGCCCTCGCACTAAGGGAAACACACTGGACGCAGGCGGCCAAAAGTCGGGACCGTTGGTGTACGAGGGAATATTGGAACCCATCAACCTCGTCGTCAGCGTATACATTTTTTTTCCGACGGCCACCGTCGTCCTACACAAGCCCGTTGATGAACCTTGAGGCATGGTCCTGGGGAACGGACTCCGTTATTCCTAGAAGATATGTCGACGGCATACCCGTATGTAGATTTATTTATTTATTACGTTCCACTAATTAAACTTGATGCATTCCTTATATGTGGATTTATTTGTTTCCCTACATAATTGTATTCTAGTTATAGGTTATGAATAATTCAGGGTGGTTACTACCTTCGTATGTCGGTATCCCGCCACCCGCGCGCATGAAATAACGGCGTGAATCTTCCGGAACCCAGACCTACAACACATAAATGTAATATTAATAAAAAATACATATATATTATAGACCTAAACATAAATATTAAATATACTACTCAATTTGTACAGATCCCCGAGGCTCTAAAGCCCCTCTTTAATTTTGGGAAAAGCCTAGAAATTGCGCCTCCGTCCTGTACCACCCTAGACGGGCATCGAAAGGGGGTAGAACCTTCTCTTTTTTATGCATGGTTAGGTCATAGAAACATGTTAAGACAAGTTTGGACCTAGGATATTCAAGAAGATTCCTTGGGGTAGACATGCGGCGGGAGTTTCGCAGTTTTCGGGCCTCACAACATGCCTCGAAAGTCCCTGGTCGGAGAAACCGTAGGGAAACTTGTCAATAGTGGGGTATAACTTTGTCTTGGGACTTCCTAGTGCCTATCCTAACACAACCGAGCAAAGATTTCCACTTTCCTACCCCCTTTCGACGCTATCACCGGGTGTAGACGTATAAGTCGAGATTATCTCCATCGGGGCTAGGGTTTCGACGGAGAGGGGCTTCGGAGCATCAGGATCCCATTACAAGCTAGGGTGTGCCACAAAAATGTGTGTATAAGTGTATTATGGGTTTTATATGGTAAATATTTCACTCCGAGGTGTGACCTGCTTCACCGACATCCACTTCTCTCTAGGGAGTTTATCTGCACTTATAGCGTGAAAGTCCCATATCGGACGAACCAGGGGGAATCTTATAAAGAGTTGGGTTCTAAGTTTGTTTTATGTGTTCCTAGGGACTAATCTAACACAACCAAACAACTAGTTCCACTTTTATAACCCCTTTAGACGCCGTTACCGCGTGTAGACGTATAAGTCTGGTTTTTCTCCAAGGGGGCTTGGGTTGCACCAGAGAGGGGGCTCTGGAGCATTTGGATCCCAGCATAACTTAGGGTGTGCCATACCATGTGCGTACAAGTGTGTTGTGGATTTTGGATGGCAAATATTGCACCCCGGGGTGTGACCTCATTAACAGACATGCACTTTCTTTAGAGAATTTGCATGCACTTATAGCGTGAAAGTCCCATAGCGCACGAACGGGAGAGAATATTCTGATCATTTGGGTTCTAACTTTGTTTTCTGTGTTCCTAGGTCCTGCCATAACACAACCAAGAAACTAGTTCCACTTTGCTACCTCTTTTAGACGTTATTACCACGTGTAGACGTATAAGTCTAGTTTTTCTCCGGCGGGGCTAGGGTTTCACCGGAAACGGCTCCGGAGCGAATGGATCCCAGTACAAGCTAGGGTGTGCCATACATGTGTGTCAAGTGTGTTGTCGGTTTTGTATGGTAAAGATTTCACTCATGGGTGTGAACTACTTAACCGTCATCCACTTTTATCTAGGGAATGTACATGCACTTATAGCGTGAAAGTCCCGTAGCAGACGAACCAGAGGGAATCTTATGAAGAGTTTGGTTATAACTTTGTCTTGGGAGTTCCTATGGTCTACCCTAACACAACCAAACAACTAGTTCCAGTTTTATTCCCCCTTTCGACGTCGTTGCCGCGTGTAGAACTGTAGACTCATAAGTCTAGATTTTCTCCGGCGGGGTTAGGGTTTCAACGGAGAGGGCATCGAGAGCATCGTGATCCAACCACAAGATAGGGTGTGCAATAACATTTGTATACAGGTGTGTTGCGGGTTTTGTATGGCAAAGATTGCACTCTAGGGTGTGACCTGCTTAACCGGCATCCACTTCTCTCTATAGAAATTACATGCACTTATAGGGTGAAAGTCCCGTATCAGACGAACCAGAGGGAATCTTATGAAGATTTTGGTTCTAACTTTGTCTTTTGTGTTCCTAAGGCTTACCCTAACACAACCAAACAACTATTTCCACTTTTCTACCCCTTTAGACGTTGGTACCGCGTCTAAACGTATAAGTCTAGTTTTCTCCACCCGCACTAGGGTTTCACCGGAGAGGGGCTCCGGAGCGTTTGGATCCCACCACGATCTAGGGTGTTCCATACCATGTGTGTACAAGTATGTTGTAGATTTCTTATGGCAAAGGTTGCACTCCGGAGTGTGTCCTTCTTAAACGACATCCACTTCTCTCGAGGGAGTTCAGATGCACTTATAGCGTGAAAGTCCCGTAGCGGACAAACTAGTGGGAATCTTCTGAAGAGTTGGAAAAGATTACACTCGTCGATGAGACCTGCTAACCGACATCCACTTCTCTCTAGGTAGTTTACATGCACTCATAGCGTGAAAGCCTCGTAGTGGACGAACGGGAGGGAATCTTCTAAAGATTTCGGTTCTAACTTTGTTTTGTGTGTTCCTAGGGCCTATCATAATAAAAACAAGAAACTAGTTCCACTTTTCTACCCGGTTTCGACGTTGCTACGCGTGTAGACACATAAAGCTATTTTTTCTCCGATGGGGCTAGGTTTCACCGGAGAGGGGCTCCAGAGCGTGTGGATCCCACCAAAATATAGGATGTGCCATTGCATGTGTGTAAAAGTGTGTTGTGGATTTTGGATGAAAAATATTGCACTCCGGGGCGTGACTTGCTTCACCATTGTCCAATTCTCTCTAGGAAGTTTACATGCACTTATAGCGTGAAAGTCGTGTAGCGGATGAAACAGAGCAAATCTTCTAGAGAGTTGGGTTCTAACTTTGTTTTGTTTGTTCCTAGGTTCTACCCTAACACAATCAAGCAATTAGTTTCACTTTTCTATCCTGTTTCGATGTTGTTACCGCGTGTAGGCGTATAAGTGTGGTTTTTCTCCAACGGGGCTAGGGTTTAACCGGAGAGGTGCTCCGGAGCGTCTGGATCCCACCACAAGCTAGGGTGTGCCATACCATGTGTGTACAAGTGTGTTGTGGATTTTGGATGGTAAATATTGCACTCCTGGCTGTGACCTGCTTAACCGGCATCCACTTCTCTCTAGAGAGTTTACATGCACTTATAGCGTGAAAGTTCCGTGGCGGACGAATCAGGGGGAATCTTCTAAAGAGTTGGGTTCTAACTTTGTTTTGTGTGTTCCTAGGGACTAACCTAACACAATCAAGCAAATATTTCTACGTTTTTACCCTCTTTCGATGCCGTGACTGGGTGTAAACTTATAAGTTTATATTTTCCCAATCAGGGCTAGAGTTTCGCCAGAGACGAGCTCCGAAGTGTCAGGATCCCACCACAAGATAGGGTGTGTCATACCTTGGGTGTATAAGTGCGTTTTGGTTATTGGATGGCTACCGCTCGACGTTCAAGGGTATTCATCCGTAGGTGGATAACCCTATTCAGGAGGAGACCGACGAGAAAGCGTTGGTCGTGGGAGAGCGCGGCGGGGAGCATGGTCGAATCCGTTGTTTTGATCAAGTGACCCCGCATACTCCTGAGTTGAACCTCACGTGTATCAAGGCTACCCTCACCGCCGACAGCCCCTCTATCTCGCCTCCTCGACGACCTTCCTGAGCTCGCCATGATGTAAGCTTATCTCAATTTCATCCTCTTGTTCCTGAGTGGCTAAGTTGATTAGATTCAAGTTACATCGAGATTCATTTTTCTTGAAATTATAGCCTGATCTGGAGGCGTCCTACGATGTAGTTTTTGCGGAGTATGAGGCGGCGTATCAGGAGTGGGCGAAGAAGAGAGAGGCCTATGAAGGTTGGGAAGAGTTGCGCAATGGTGTAAGTTTTACCATTTTCTTTCTGTAAAAGATGACTAGGCATATTTCCTTTACTCTTATCCTTTATTTCTGCAAAGTCTAACATCTAAACTATTTTGTAAGCGACCAAGGGGTTTGTTTGTTTTTTCCACCGAAGAGCGAGAGCCACTACCAGTACGACCAGCTAGGCCGGGGCTGGCCTGCCACGGTGCCCATCGCAGGTTAGGACGGGGCTGGCCTATCATGGTGGCAAGCTACAGGAGTCGCCAAGTCGTTTGTCACGCCGAACGCGGGAGGGGCAACATATATCCTGAGTCTAAGCCCTCAGCGGCTTCTGCATGACGTGGTCTTGCCGGAGATGAAAACATGCATGCAATTAAACATGTGCACGTCTGCAAGGTCTCATGCATATTAGCCGGTAGTTCGTTTGGATCAAGTGTGCACGCTATTGTAATTTAATTAGCCTATATATATTGTTTACTGCATGAGCTATATATAGGAACACGTACGTGCAACATGTAGGAAACAAGATCCATGCATGCGATCGAACATGTGCACGTGGGCAAGCCCATATACGTCCCTGCACGTCTACAACACCTGGGCAATCCATGTGAGCGTCTTTCCTCCTACCGTCACTACCGACTTCTCTACGCCGGCGCGTCACACAAAATATTAGGTTGCACCACGAGTAAAGTAAATGTCCGTACAAGGCAACGACCACACCCCTCACTCTTGATGTCAATCTATCTCCTACACACGGGGCACATCCAACAGCTTAGTCTTGATTCTTGAAGCTAGGGACCAAATTTTCTTAAACTTTTGTACGCATAAGAATGAGTAGGATGGCATATCGCAAGAAAATCAAATCTTTTCAGACCACCACACCTCAATTATTCTACACTAGGTAGTGACTCGCCTCCAAAGTATACATTACGTGCGGGGAGAAGAAGATATGGGGAGCTACCTTAGGTATGGTGACGGTGGTGGTCGTGGCCGTGGGGCCTTTGAATTCCTCCTAGACAGGTCGGGGCCGATCACGCATTGACACACTCTCATGTTCTTGGTAGGCACACGGTTATTCAGACAGTTTTTCGTCACCTAATTTTGTGGGGCTATAGCACACTATTTTCATATTGGCACTTTTTCTGCCCATTTCTGTTTAGGAGCTATAATAAGCTTTTCTTTCTACGGTTGCTTTGTCCATCTTTCATTTTGACAAAGCCCCCCCCCCCCCCCTTCGTGTTGATAGTTTCCCCGTCTTTTTGAAACTTCATTATTTTCCCGCTCCCTTTTGTTTTATCAGTTTTTTAGCCCGTTCTACATGGTTTGAGCTTTGACAGGTTTCACGCTAGTAATTAAAATACACACTTTTGGGGGTACCCGTCTAATTTTTGTGATTGATGATTATGTAAGCAGGCATAATTTATTTCATGAGCATAAAATATGGGATATTTGACACATCTACCGCCCATTTTGTTTGGTAGTTTTCCCGCCAGTTTTGAGCTTTAGTGGTTTTCTCGATTATTTTTCACGTACAAACTTTTGGGGTTACCCGTCTAATTTCCATGACCCGTGATTATGTAAAAGCAGGCATAATGTACTCTGTAATTATAAATCCCTTCTACGTGAATGAAATATTTGATAGTGGTCCTGCCTATTTTTATTTTATTTTTCCCGCCTAGTTTGAACTTTGGCGGATTTCCCGCTTGTTTTTAGCATACAAGTTTTGGGTTACCCGGCTAATTGTTATGACCGGTGATTATGTAAGTAGGTATAATGTAGTTTGTAAGCATACAATATTAAGAACTTCCGCATGAATAGATCGCTTGACATTAAGCTGTTCCACATGAATGGAATGCTTGACAGTTTTCCCGCCCGTTTTTTTTTAGTTTTCTGCCTAGTTTAAGTTTTTGCGGATCTCCCACCCGTTTTTAGCATACACTCTTTTGAGATACCTGTCTTTGTCCCTGATCTACACTCAGACGACCACAAACCAATTAAATAGACAAGGTAGTGACTCACCTTCAAAGTATTTGTGTAGGTACGACGAACGTGGCTATATGCCCTTTAAAATCCCTGATGAGGGGAGAAGGCCAGGTCGGGCAATCTGTTCCGGCGACGACAAGGTTGCAAGAAATCGGATATGAAACGCGAAGGCGAGGGAGGTCGTACCAGTCGGCTATGAGACTTGGAGCACCGCGAGAGGGGTTAGGAGGTAGATGAGCAACCGATGGTTGTTGCTACTCCCTCGGCAGTCCCATAGGACACCGCGCTTGACATGGAGCATGATAGTTAGTACTTGTAATTTCACGCACCATCTCGTTGTTGCGTTTTAGTTTTCTGCATTGCTTATTATTTCATTTGTCGTCTTGTTGTCACATGTCAAATTTTATGAATGAAATGAAAGCACAAGACCTGTAATTTGATGCGCCCTCTCATCCGCACGCATCTCGAGTCCCTTCTTTTTATTCCTAGGGATAGTTATTACCTATAATTTCACGTGTCGTCTCGTTATTGGGTGTTATTTATTTATGCTATGATCCAACTATTCTCTATGATGTCATATGCCATCATGGTGTATTGTTGCTTTGTGCATGAAATTATAATTATCATCCATCATAAAATGGTAGGTGCACGTATTTTTCCACGAGCCACAGATTTTGCATGCGAGTTTGATTAAGGATATTTTGGTGGCATTGGAAAGATTTCCCGAGGTTAGATTTTCCACGATATTTAATTTTTGCAGAACACCACCATTTTCGTGGCCCTTTCCCCATACTTAAGCGCACGACACACACAAAATCCGACCAACCAAAGGGCGTTTAGACCCTCCAATAGGTCACCAGTTTGACAAGATAAAAAGTGATCGGAATGCGCCTACAAATTGTCATATATTTTTATGGTACCTATTCCATGCTAGTATACTGTTATAAGTTAGCATCTCATCCGCCACTCACTTCGTGACTAAAGACAACCGACCGTACCCCATTCGCGTCGCTCCCCAGGGCGACCGAAGGGGCCAACCCTAGCTAGCATCGATAGAGGCTGGGCCGGCGATCTCCCCTTCTGCCGCCACCGTCGATGGCGGTGGCCAAAGTGGTGGCGGGACCCGGTGCCAGATGGCTCGGGAGACGGATGTGGCGACGATTCATGGGCCTGGGGAAGCATCACCAGGGAGTTGAGTGCATCGTCTCGGGGCAAAGATTCCTGGATATGCGGCAGCGGCGGGAGCCTCCATTGTCTACGCCGGCTGCGGATCTAGGACCCGCCTAGATCCATCTTTGGCATGAGCCGATAGTGCGAGATGGGGCAGCAAGGAGGCTTCATTTGCCGGTGTTCCAGCCAGCTACGGGGTCGGGTGGTCTGCTTGCCGGTGAAAACTGCGCCGGCTTCGGCCATGGCGGACAATGGCGGTGTCTTTTATGTCGTTTCCTTCTTGAGGCATCATCATTGCAGTACGCGTCACCTAACTCGGGCTGCTCCGAGGGAACCCTAAATCTAGGTATCCCGGAGTGGATGATTGCGGCGCCTTGGTGTCGCTCCCTCTCTCGAGGGCATCATTTTGGAGCAATCGGCTGGAGGGAGAAGATGAAGTGGTGTTTCATCTACTGCATCGACGACGACAAGTCTCAGCGGCATGGTCTCATGGGGTATCTGTGTTGGACGTGGGATGATGGACGCAAGCAGGGAAGTGATGTTGTTTGATGTCATGGCGGCATCGATGGCAGGTATGACATGATAAATGCCTTGATCCCTATCCTGAAGACGAGTGAGCAGAAGACGGTGGCGGCAACTTCTAGAGTGTGTACATCGATGTGTGTTGCGGTGTGCTGGACCGGTAGTGCCCACTTCTCGCTGATGGGGGGCTTGGTGAGGCCTATGGTTTTTAGATGATGCAAATTGGTGTCATGGCATCAGCCATGTTCTTGGCCATCCCTTTCATTAGTCTTGTAGGTAGCAAGCCGTCGGTAGCTTGGTGGCTTCAGGTTTAGTTTATTGATATAATTAATTGTAAGACATGATAGTGTCTGTTCTATTTTTAATAAAAAACAGTTTGTGAGCATCATTTCAAAAAAAAAATCTATCACCTTTTTGTTACACATTGTCATTTTATGCACGACGCACCATTTCATATGATGTCTCGTCGCTGCACGTTATCATACTCTCTTCTTTCATGCCTAGAAATAATTATTGCATATCCATTCACGCTTCATCTCGTTGTTGAGAGTTACTATTATATGCAACAAGACAATTATTGCCTATGATATTGCTCACAGAATAATAGAATCAGATCGACTGATTCATTTTCTTATGGTTTCTCCCGCCCATCCGGCGAAGCATCTGTTTCACCACCTGGTCGCTGTTTAGCTTTATGCTCTATTCTTGTTTCTAGTAGGGAGCGTGTTGGAGAACTCAGGCCAGGCTGATCCGTCCACACCCGTCAAGGTTTAGGCGTAGAAATAAGTTTTTTTTACCATTTCTCGACTAACTCGATCAAGATAAGCTTCAGCAAGCCGGTCTACACCCAAGCCTGGATATTGGTACAGCCGCACCCTGTGAGCGGGTCCTGCGTTCACTTGGTTCCCGCCTTGACGAAGAATAGCTGACAGAAGTCACATCTGCCGTTATATCCCCAGATACACCTCGTAGAGGGCGACGAATTACGCCAAGTAGGTGATGATGTTCGCCCCAAATAGTGAAGTTGTATCCTGAAGAACATGAGGAAGTCATGCACGAAGCCGTTGTAAGGGAACACTGGTCCATGCTTGATGTGAGAAGTGAGAAGGACCAGCTTGCCGACTTGCGGCCCGGGACGATCTCGCTGACGGGAGGGGGGGAATGAACAACCTCCACCGGCATCACCAGATATCCGCCACGGCGGAATCTCCGCACCTCCTGCTCCTATAAAATGGAGCCCAACCACCCGCCGCACTGACTGGCCATCTCCGGTGTTGTCCTAGTGGGGGAGTTATCGCATGTCGACAGAGAAAAAGGATGGTGGTCTGCTGCGCGTCGTGAGAGACAAAGGGAAAAGGCCGTTTCTGGTGCACTATCGTGTGTCGTCGACGAGAATTGATGACCCATGATTTTTTTTGGGGAATGACGCACTGTGAGAAGAACGGAGGAGCAGCAGCGACAGATAAGCGAAGAAGAAGGGGCATCGATGGGGAATAGGGTAATCTTTTGCTCATGTGCGTGCCTGACCACTATTTATGAACGGTACCGCGCCTGTGGTCAGCGGGGCGAATTGTTTCCCACGCACATGATGACTTACTGCATCGGGAACCGTCCCGCCAAGGATCCAACACTAAGAGAGACGACCGAAGAAAATCCGACGCACAGGAAGCAAAGGGACGACACTACTAGACGTGGTCGCGGAGCGACAATACATTGCCAATGGAAGCCACTATGTCATGTCTAACTGGCCTGCGGAGCGCTCGAGGAATGCTGGCTCCAACGAGTCACCGGCGGGGCTTCTCCAACTAACCATATATCAGGAAGGAGCTTGTAGGAAATTTTATGGCCAACAATGGCCGCAAAGGCCCTCTGTTCTTGGGGGATAATATCGGTGGGATCACCACCGAGTGGTTTCAAGACCGAGGAAGGAACTACCCCTCGAACCGTGTGTCGTCTAGGCGAGCCGGTACGAAAGCTCCTGACGGCGCAAGCCGGCTACGCTAGCCGGGCGACAATGAGCCATGTGATAAGACTACATGGACCGTGTACCCGCGACATGGTGTGACGCTTTCCAAAGTGCTTGCACAATGTTAACTAAGCCGATGGGACATAAAGGAGGAGCCATACCAAAAACTCTGTGCCTCCATCATGCACAGTGTCACCGGGTATGCCGGCTTGGCATTGTGTATAGTCACCACGGCTCCGCACCATAGATGAGCAGCCAGCTGGGCTCACCCCACTGTACGGCTGCCAGTTGCGCACCGTGACCATCCCAACCCACCAACGCCTATATAAGGTGGGTTGGAAGCCCTAGCTTGGGCTAGTCGATCTTTGCTAGGAGAAAACTACACACAACTCCATGAGCACTTTATAACATATGTTCATACGGAAACACCACACATCTTGCAGGGGTAGTTTTTTTACCTCGTTGAGCGCCCTTAATCTAGGCACATCGCAACATCTCTATGCACGTGCTGAAACCTGCCTACAAACGTCGTCGCTCGCACCTTTCGCTCCCACACATTTCTTTTCATCCCCCATGGCACTGCCGTGTAATAAACCATGACACATTGTGTTGTTGCATATTATTATTTTATGCATAATCGTATCAGATGATCCGATTGTTATCGACCCATTGTGATTTTATACATGCAATGATTGTATATAAGACCCATTTTTTCTTCTTACCGCGTGCGTTATTTGGGACTTCGTTTCCCCCCCTAAATAGATATGACCTCTAATTTCATGTGGCATCCATGTGGTGTCGCGGACTTATTTTATGTTAGAAGATAGTTATTACCTATCATTTCATGTACCGGTCGATTCTTGTGAATTATTATAACATATCATTTGATGTGTCATCTGCGTGCTAGGATACCTTGTGCCCTCAACATTTTAGCATTATTGTCTCTAATAGGTAATTCACTAAATGTCCATCGGAAATTGTTGTTTTGCCGTTTTCTTTCCCATTGGGGTGGGGGGTGGGGGTGGCATAGCACACTATTTTTTATTTAGGCGTTTCGTGGATACCTAGGCTTCCTATTTCTTTAAATGGAGGCAAAAAAATTCCTTTCATATTGACAAAGAAGGAGTAAAAAGGAAGGACAAGGCCTAAAAAGGAAAAAAAATATGGTACAATTTGAGTCCACGACCATGTTGCCGTAGCAACCAAATCCGACACTACCACGACGGAGGAAACCTCAGGCAAGACGAAACCCGAGCCGCCGATCCAACATCTATGCCAACCCCAAGGCCACACCCCTAAACTAGCCGACGACCATGTCACCCTAGCAACCATAGCCGACACTAAACACAGCGGAGACAACCTCAACGCAAGAGGAAAATCCGGAGCCGCCGCTCCGACATCCATGCAGGCCCAAGGCCACGCCCCTAGACTAGCCGACGACCATCTCTCCCTAGCAACCAAAGCCGACACTAAACACGATGGAGTCAACCTTAACGCAAGTCTTCCGTAGCCACCGCTCCGACATCCACGTCGGCCCGAGGGCCACCACCTAGCCGATGACAAAGAGTCGTCGCCGCCAACCACTAGCACCCCACAACCCCCTTTGGCCGACGGAGCATCCAAGGCAAGGCCCCGGGAGGGAAGCGACGCAGGAGCGTCGCCCTTGCCGGATCCCATGAGGGGTCTAGAGTTGTCCCCGAAGAACCCGACTCGGAGAAGCGAGAGCACCGCCCCGCCCACCAGTGCATGGTTTCGCCCGATTGTGCATTGCAAACCCCGCAAACCGCCTAACGACGACCGGCCAGACTACCAGCACTGCCAGCCGCAACCATCGCAACACCTCACGCCGCGGCAATTGTCGACCACGACCCAGATGTAGCTCCGAGGACCTCGGCTTCCTCTTTCCTGGACAGATGGCAGAAGCTTCACGTCCGGCAGTGCCTCCAAGAAGGAAATGCTACACTAGGGTGCCGCCACTACCGGTTCCAACCAAGGTCAGAGCAAGAACTTTCATCTCAAGCTCACCACCAGACTACCACCACCTCCCGACGCCTCGGCGAGCACCTCTCTGCACCGCACAACGCCTACCACCAGCAGGCGCACCGCACCTCGCCCGGCCGCTCAAGCCCGCAAGGCTGAGATCGAGCCCGACCGGGCCCAGATATTGCCCATGTTAGCCATCCCGCCCATGGCGCCCACCCCTCTGCCGGACCGACGCTAACAGATCTAGGTGCCTCCAAGCCACTCCCAAACGCCGCCGCCGCACGCTGCATCCATCTGCGACCACGAGGAGCGAAAGCCGAGAGAGCCATACCTTGACGCCGTCGTTCATCGCCAGGGTTGTCACCTCATCCGGTCGGCGGCGAGGGGGTGGAGGCGGGAGGAGGGGGTGACGGCCGGGGAACTAGGGCTCGGCCCTGCTGCCTTGGGGAGACGACGCGGGGGGCGAATGAAGGGTATGTTCCACACATGGATGTGTGGCTCGGATGATGCCTAGGCATCCTAACATTTCACATCCCCCCTTGGATAAAATAATGGATGAAAATATATTCTCTTATGTAGAAACCCCATATCCAATCTCTCTCTCGATCGGGTGATGGCCTCACCTTGTGGGGAGTCGTTGTAACTTAGTAAAGACATCATATACCTTTGTCTCTTTTCGTCCCTCTAGCCCTTGGGTTTTGGCCTAGGTGGATCTAGTATGTGGTCATGGTGTCCCATGCAAAATTGTCTATGCATCCTAGAGTGGCTTCGACGCCGCGTTACCTTCCCATAACGGGGACATCACCTCAGTGATGCATGATCTCAGTCGTGTTTTATCATTCAGTTGTGCCGACAAGGCGACAAACGACAACAAAGGTCTTCTGCGAGTTATTGTGCATTCCTTCCCTTAAAAGAAAATCAAATCTACTCCTTGAGAGAAATCCGATATTCGAGTCACGCCATAAGAGTCGCGATCATCGTCTTGTTAGGAGACGCGGCGGGGGAGGGGGGGTGTGTGGTTGAACCCCACATCTCACAGCCACGAAACAGAATGTTCACTCAAAATAAAATTTGGAATAAGGCTGGTGCCAACCGGGGCGGTAAGGCGGGGCGGTAGGGCTCTTACCGCCCGGTTTGGGGCGAGAGGGGGCGAGACGGGGGGCGGGAGGGAGCCGACGGGCGGTGGCGGTGGCGCCCGGCGACAGGGCCCTATCGCCCGGCCTCCCGCCCGCGTAGGCGGGGCGGTAGCAGCAGCCCGGGGCGAGAGGGCGGGGCGGTAGGGCGAGAGGGAGGGGCGGGGCGTTGGCCGGCCCGTGCGAGAGGGGGGGGGGGGCGAGAGTGGGTATCCGTTGGGGGCCAACGGCTAGCTGACGTGGCGCCCCCCTATTGGTCCACGTCAGCTAGCCGTTAGGGGTTACCGTTGCTGTCAAAAAAATCTGAAAAAAAAATCGAAAATTTTGAAATTTTCAGCTGATCCCTCCTATAAATACCCCCTCATATGCTGCACTCATTCCACACCAACTTCATCCTCTCTAGTCTTCATTTCCACCCTCTCGACGCCATGTCTTTGTCAAGCAGCGATTCGAGCGAGGGACTGGAGGGTGAGATGATGGCCGCAATGCAGGCGGCAATGGAGGCCGAGTATGAGGCGGCGCTCCAAGCGGTGCCAAGACCGCCGCGGCGCCGTCGACAGTTCATCAGGCGTGATCGTGTTGGCGCCGCCGAGCGGCTCTACGACGACTACTTCGCCCCCAACTGCGCTTATCCTCCGAGCTTCTTCCGGCGAAGGTATCGGATGAGGCGATCCCTTTTTCTACGCATTGTGGATAGATTGGGTGAATACTCTCCGTATTTCACCCAAAGAGTTGATGCTCTGAACCGTACGGGTTTTTCTCCGCTACAAAAGTGTACTACGGCGTTGCGTCTGTTAGCTTATGGATCCGGTGCTGATACGATAGATGAGTGGCTTAAGTTAGCTAGACAAACTTCGTCAGACTGTCTAGATCAATTCTGTGAGGGCATCATCGACTGTTACGGGGAAGAGTTTTGCCGTCGACCTAACGTCGCGGATACTCAGCGTCTGTTAGCGAAAGCCGAGGAGCGCGGCTTTCCGGGAATGCTAGGGAGCATAGATTGCATGCATTGGCAGTGGAGGAACTGCCCAGTTGCGCATGCCGGTCAGTTCACAAGGGGAGACATCAAACACTATACCATAATCTTAGAAGCCGTTGCGTCGTATGATCGTTGGATCTGGCATGCTTTTTTTGGAGTCGCCGGGTCCAACAACGACATCAATGTGCTCAATCAGTCGCTATTGTTCACGGATGTGCTTAGAGGAGAAGCACCCATAGTGAACTTCACGGTGAATGGACACCAGTACAACTAGGGTTACTACCTTGCCGACGGCATCTACCCCTCCTGGCCGGTGTTCATGAAGGGTGTTACTCTTCCACAAAGTGACAAGCAACGTGTCTTCACTGCTGCTCAATCGTGTTGGCGCAAAGATGTGGAGTGTGCATTTGGAGTGTTGAAGTCTAGGTTCAACATTTTAGCAGTTCCCGGACGCTCCTACTCCATGCGCACTCTTGGGTTGATCGTGCGTGCATGTGTCATTCTGCACAACATGATCATCGACGATGAGCGTGGTACCAATTTGGAGAACAGCTATGAGACAGTTGCTAGCAACGTCGGCCCTCCAATACATACCAATGCACCACCAAGCCTAGCAGCAAGGATTCAGATGGACAACGAAATGCAGGACTCGCCATGTATACACAGCTCCAGCAGGATTTGATTGAGCATGTGTGGGCTCATCAAAACTAGATTATGTAATTTTCTCATTTTTTATGTAATTTTTATTTATTATTATGTAATCGGTACAATTTTAGTTGAATAAAATAATTTCTTCTATTATTTGCAACGTTTTTAATCTTCAAAATATGTGTTGACGTGGAGGAGAGAGAAAAGCTGATGTGGCAGAGAGAGAATCTTATAGCCCGGGCTATAGCCCGTGCACTGGCACCGTGCCCGTGAGAGTGGCGTGAGAGTGGTGAAAAAAGGTGACGTGGAGGGGCTATAGCCCGTGAATAGTGCGTGGTGCATTGGCACCAGCCTAAGCCCGGCGCGAAGCAGCCAAAGCCGAATTTGGAAAAGAGCCACCCTGCCGGGCATATTATTTGATTTTGGAGGAAAATAGTGTATCTTGTCATCTTGTGTTAGCGGGAGACCAAAATTTGCACAAGCCTTTGTTTGGGGGACCCGAACCACCCAACCCTCCCGTAGCAGACCGCACCTTCACCCTGTTCTCTCCCACCCACACCACCTCCACGATCCCCTTTTCCGCCGCCTCGTCTCCGGTCGAATCCTGCCCACTCCGGTGACCCCCGTGCCGCAGAACACCGCCCCTGCACCAGATCCTCCTTCTCTCCCTATTCCATGGCGAGGAGCCACCAAATTGCCGCCCACATCAATCCCTAGCTCCGGAGCAGGAGCATGGCAGCGACGGCTGAAATCGGCAGAGGGGCAGGAGCATGGCAGCAACGGCTGAAATCGGCGGCGAGGCTTCTGCCCGCGCGCCTCCACGGTCTAGGCCGTCGTCGAGAAGCTCGCCTTCGCACTCTATTCTCCAAGAACCCGATGCGCTCCTCGAGGCTGCTCTTGGTTGTCGTCTCCCGCGGCGGCACCTCCGCCGGCCGGCACAAGGTCGACCGAGGCGTGGACGTCGGGTTGCTGGCCACGTGCTGGAGCGGACCTTCAACGCCATGGCTGGGCGGCTGGAGGCCAGAGGACGGTAACCCGTGCGGCTTGGTGGGCGTCTCTGGTACAGTCCAGTTCATCGTCCAATCCTGGCGGCCTCGCGCTCCTACGCCGCCGTCGTGGTCGCTTGCCTGCGTTCGAGCGCGTGGGAGGGGTCTGCGCGTCCGTTCCACCGACCGGCCGACATAGGCAGGACCGAGATCTGCACCAACGCCTCCCTCCGAGCCCTCCAGCGCAGCAGGTGAGACCGTCCTCCCTCTTCACCTCCTTCATGACGCACCTAGTCACTGACCGGTTGTAGGAATCCCATCTTCCACACGACTAACCTAGTGCTCTTCTTCATATATTTGTTTGCTTCTGCATGCTAGTTCAGATCCGAAGCTAGTTTACACACATATTCGAAATTCTCCACTTATTGTTTTTCTTGTCAGCTACCATATTCTAGCTTGGAATAATGATATAGCACCTGCTAGATTAGATATTGCTGGTATGTTTTACCAAATAAAGTATGTATTGTAATTCTTGTAATGTTCATACCTAATAGTAATTTAAATGTAACAGTGATAAGCAGGCCGCGGAGATGGCAATGGCGGGCTTGCCGTGGCTCTGTCATGGCGGCGGGGATGCACGAAGGAGGAGGAGCTACTCGTGCCCTGCTGCCACCGCCGTCCATGCACATCTGCCACCGGCGTCCACCCGGTGGATATCGTAGCTGGAGGCTGCAGTCGCATGGCGCCTTGGTCCCGCAAGGGAGCCCCTTCATCAACAGACTACTACAACTCTTTGGCTCGGGCAATTGGCTATACTTCAACAGGAGGTAGGTGAAAATCCTTTCTCTGTGGATTCGTTGCTCTCGTGTGCATCCAGACGCGTGTGTGTGTCTAGCTTCTGAATTTTCTCTTGTATAGTTTCTGAACTTGATACTCTGTATGATTTATGTACATGCATAAAGTCCCATGGTAAGATCAGGAAAACTACCAGTGTAGTCTCTATTCAATCTTTGTGAGATATTTTTGAATCTCGTAAGGCTTGTGGAGTTGTATAGTAACATTATATGGTGGAGATAATTTTTAACAAAGTACTTAAAGTGAAATCCATCCTTTTATTTGTTTACACCTGTATATTCATGTCTGTTACTGTCTGATTCTTTGTGTCTATGATTTTGATTTCTAAACTAAAATGAAGCCTCTTCTTTTCTTTGTCAATATTCATTGTTTCCAGGAAGTATGTGGAATGATATATTTGTACTTTTCTACCTATCTTATAAAGAGAAACACTACATAGAAATTACATTTTAATCTACACAAAATTTTACTACATCAAGTAGTTCCGCTTCCGCATTGATGCTTTGATCCCTAATTAAATAATCGACGCGGTTATTTGGATTTTGTATACAATGTGATTGATGCTAAACTGCCATGTCTAGAGCTCTATTTTGTCCCCTAGATCTAGCCATTTCTGCCTTTACTGGAATGTGTGATCTTAATTGGAATCATCTTGCTTTATGCAGGCAGTTACACTGGAAGAGGCATTGGAGCTGCGCAAGGACATGGTTCTTGACCGTAATTTCGAGGCAATGCACGCCCAGATGTAGTATCATGGTAATCTCCAGGACTGCTTATTTTCAGCTCCGGAAGCTAATATGTTGCTGTACTAGCAATCTGTTGTGATATGTGGATGGTTAAATCCGTTGCAATTTCCTTTTATTATCCCTTATTATCCACATGATTGAAATGTAGAAAACAATGGTATAGGTCATGCTGAAATTTCTAACACTATTTCCAGTCAAAAATAGTATATTGCTAGCTGATTAAGTACATATTCTCCTAGTACTTAGACATATACATGTAAACATATCAATTTAATGGTTGCTCTACTTGTTTGGTCGTGTTTTAGAATTCCTGAAGCTGAGCTCTGTGCGTTTATGCATTTTTGTTTTGAACAGAGACACATCGGATGAGTACATGGCGTGGGGCGTCCACCTCTTGCAAGCTGCTCTCTGTCATGTCCACTGCCGACGACCTGAACACCCAAAGGTCAACTTCTTCATCTTTGCTCACATTGCAATCATGCTTTGCATTCTTATCTTACTATCCAATTTCATCCTGAATTAGTAAACGATTTGACAGAACTGGTGTCGCCAATCTGCATGCTGATGCCCATATGAGGCCGCCGTCCTGCTACTCGTCCAGGCCATGGACACCAGCATCACTATCAGCAAATATGCCGTCGAGGTAATTCTACTCCCTCCACCATGTGGTTTGATCTGGTCGTTGTTGAGTTTTCCATGCAAGGAATTGTGTATGGAAGATCGATTATTTGGTCCTGCAATATCATGCGAACCACTGGGTTTTAGAGTGTCGTTGTCATGTTTTCTGGGGGAGTCCAAGAGAGAAGTGTCTCGTTTCCATGTGTTTCTCCATTTAGTTGCAGATTTGGGAATCATACCGGTCAAGTAGCTTAAATGGAGAGGTATCTTCCAAGCATGACCCCACCCTTTTATGCACTTGCATTGTACATATCCATGACCTAATAAAAGGGCGGGTTAAGAATGCAGTCAGTTACATTATTAGGGGTACTTGCAAACATGATGCTCTGTAACTAACACACCCTTTTATTAGGTCTAGTTTTCATGCAACCATGCACATTATTGGGTCTAGTGGCAGAATTAGAATATGAATGATCCCTTTCATATTTTTTGTGTGTTCCTTGTAACCCAATGTTGATAGTGGAGAAATCTCGTTTATAGGACTAATTTTCTTGTTTCTTTGTTGTACATGATCCTGACCTGATGGCAGCATCTGGTCATGGCGGCACTTCAAGACTTACGGTTTTCCACTCGAATTGCTTTTGGTCAATCTGCGGTTTGACCATTTTTCTGGCTTGTGCATCCTGTTAACTTTGAAGGAGTATGTGTGGGCATCCCACAAGTGTTGTCCTGTATCTGAGATTCTGAGCAAGATTATGCTATTTGTGAAGATGATCTGTATGATGGTATGTGGTGCAGGGGAGGCCCCCCCCTTTAGCCGTCGACGAAATTGAGTATATAAATTACATCCAGGCCGGTTATGCGGTGGCTGGCTCTTGAGGTGGCTGTGGTGCTGATACAAACCAGAAGTTTGTAATATTGTTTCTTTGTCATAGGCTACTCCCTCCGTTCGGAATTAGATGACTTATGCTTGTCTAAATACAGATGCATCTATATGCTAAAAGATGTCTAGATACATCCATATTTAGACAAATACAAGTCATCTAATTCCGAACGGAGGGAGTAGTAGGGAGCTAGAGTTGAAAATCTTTGCTACCCAGTAGGCTGAATTAGTTGCAGATGTCAATTTGTCATAGTTGTTTTACTTTGAACAACAATATTCTGATAAAAAGTGTGAGCAAGCTCAGGTGCAGATTCTCGAGCTTACCTGGTATAAAGATGCTTTCGGGTTGTACGGTCACGTGTAAATGTTCCAAAGCAATAAACTAAAACTAATATTTGTGCCGCATGAGTATGGCGTGTTTAATTCCTCAATCGTGTATATATGTGAACATGATTCAATATATTTTTCTCCCAAGTAATAGAAATTTATTCAATGCTTGTTCATGTTAAAGTTCACTCTGCTGGTTGATGGATATAAAATTGGAACCCGTTTTCTAAAAAAATATACATCGAATATTTGTATATGCATGGTGTACAAAGGTGCAAAAGTCCATCGTCGAATATTGAATAGTGCCGAGATGCTCGTATCCCTCTCGTCGCTAAATATCCAATCTTTGGTTTAAAAAAAGTTTGGACCAGACGACAGAGTATTGATTCTTTGGACACTACATCAATACATGTACTACTGCAGAAGACCAACCGACCAAGCCACGCGCCATAATTACTAGAGCTAGAAAACCGTGGCTACAATCAAATGCAGTTGCATCATTAAAGACCCATGCCATGTCACCAATCCAAGAGACTATGCATCTTGGCCATCCATCCCAGCCAACCAGAGGAGATAACATCTTGGCCCTCCATCCAAACAAGAGGAAAGACAATCCGCATCATCTTCTCCCTCCTGCACAACACATCTGAACACCATGCTTCTATAAATACAAACCCACCGCCACCAAAACCGCGTGCGGGTTCGCGTGACTTGTGACTTTGGACTTTGGCGAGGACGAGGACGAGGATGCGGGTCGTCATGCCTGCTCGTGAAGTCCTTGTCATCGATTTGCGGCGAGCTCTCTCTTCTCTCGAGCCATCGAGGTAACTCCATTTCTTGTTCCTTCCAGCGTCTGGTCCCTTCCTTTTTTTATGGGTGCAAAGCCTGATGGAGCAGGAGCTGGCGCAGCACATGGATATATAGTTACGGAATGCATAGTTAATTTCCCTTATGGTGCAGCATATACACAGGCCCGGCCCTGATTCCAAGGGGCCCCATGTCCGACTAGCTAAGACGCAACCAGAGGCGCGGAACTCATCTGGACGGCAGCGACGCCATCGGAGCATGCTGGGAGGTCGAGAGAACATATTTTTTTGTTCGAACGGAGCATGATAGTCCATTTTTTTAAATAAAATATGTCATCCTAATCAGTGTGCACGTCAGATGAGAGAATGCAACAGAGGATCCCACATTTTGGGCCAGATGACATCCTAATCAGTGTGCACGTCAACTTTACATGTTCCCCTATCTTTTGTTGTAGAGACGATACTTTAAATCTGATTCAAATTAGAATTTTCGTGCTTAAATATGGTTAATTTCTCACAAAAAATATACTTCAAACTTTACAATGTAACAAATATGTTATTAATAGTTGGATTAAATATACATATGTTAGCAAATTTAGTCCACAATCTAACCACTACAGTGCTCTGTAATGGTAACAAAAAATTTATAAAACATTTGTACTTCAGTGTTTAATTAGTTTTAGAAAGATCATCTGAAACTGATTTTACCGGGAAAAGTCGCTAGGAAATCAAGATAATTGTGAATATATTTGATATACCATCCAATAATTTCTAATTTGTGTAAAAATTAAAGTTGTGCCATTTTACACCATGTTCTTTGCACTTGCTTCACAACAAATCTGATTGATAACTCTTAAAAATGGAAAATTGCTTTTTTAAGACAAAAAGTTTGAACATATTTTTAGTTATTATTTTTTATGGCAAGATCCAACTTTGTGCAAAATATGATCATCATATTGTGAACTATGCCACAGATAAGGCCATGACCCTGATCATTTGGATTGAAAGTCATGAATGTTCATACATGACAGTGCTATAATCTATTTTGTGAATGTTTTTTTATAAAATATATAAAAATACATGTTTATCATAGTTTATAGCAATGAGTACACATAAAAGAATTCCATGCCAATACTTTCATTTTTTATATTTTTTAATTTTTAAAACAGAGTCATAATCATCGACGAAACTACTCATATAGATGGCCTAAATATTTCAGTACCCTTTATGGGTATTGCATAGAATCCTACTTGGTCACTTTAATGATTTTTTTTTATTTTTAGGGGCAAACTATCACACTTAGAATTTAAATTTGAATTACTGCGGAAAGAGTTGGAAATCATTCCACTGGGTGGGAAAAGAGAGACGTGAAGGAAATACAGGAAATCAAATAAGAATACGACCTAGGAAAATGACAAATTAAAAATTATTTTATTTTCTAAAAATAAAAATACTTCTAAAATAATCAACATTTTGAAAAGAAAATTGCATAGTGCCATGTGAGTGAACACTCGGAGAAAACAAATTAAAAGTTGTTAGCCGAGCGCCTATGAAGGAGCACTCTAGAATAAGCGAGGCATAGGCAGTTTTCCACAGGTGTTGCCGTAGGGGAGACGTGTCATACATTTCTCCAATCTTAAACCCTTTTACCGACTACGCAACGGCGACACTCATCATACATTGCCCCTTTTGCCCAGTGCTACCGTGTCGTCATATAGACCTTGCTGCCGAGTGTTTATTATCTCTACTCGGCTAACATGTGTCGTTGACAAGTTCCCAATAAAGTGCACTCAGTAAATAATGGGGAACTCGACAACTTAGGCGTTTCTGGTAGTGCACGCTCAAGAGCAGGGTATCTACTATTCTCTTCCATGCCGTGGGATTTGTTTGGTAGGTCCATCTATGGTCTAAATTATGTGCACATATGGCCTTGCACTATTATTTTGAGTTTCTATCGAATAATAAATTACATTACCATATTTTGTCTTGCTAATGATTTTTTTATAAAGGGATAATTTAGTACACCTAGCCAGTGCAACAACTTAATATCAAGAGCAGTCGGGACATCAAGGATGCATTCATGGATGTTTCTACATGTGTAATGGACTTGTCTTGGGGTGGGGGCATGTCTATTTATATTTAAGAGAGACTTTCAATACCTCTCCATACTTAATACTTGTATCCAGTACACACGTTCATTTCTAGAGTTTTCTTATCTTCACTAAAACAATCTACACATTATGAACCTCATTTACTTATCTGTCGAGAGAATGCAACAGAGGAGCCCACATTTTGGGCGAGATGACAAAACTTTACGTGTCAGCTTTACGTGTTCCCCTATCTTTTGCTGTAGAGACAAAACTTTAAATCTGGCTTAAATTAGAATTTTGGTGCTTAAATTTGGCTAAATTTCTCGCGAAAAAAATCTACTTCACAAACTGTCACAATGTAACAAATATGTCGTTTAATATATACTTGGATTAACTAAACATATACTAGAAACATTAATCCACAATCTAAGCACTGAAATGCTCTGTGATGGTAACAAAAAATTTAAAAATTCAACGACCATGTCGTGGGCATCCTAGAGGAATGGATGGGAGGGGCAGTGCGAACATTGATGTCGAGAGGCAGCATCCGGTATTCTATGTCAAGATCTCTCAAGATCTTCATCATCTCATGGATAATGAGTTCTCTCCTGTCAAATCTCATCCCCATGTCCTGGAAGTTGATAGTGTGGCGGCACCATATGGATATTTTGAGTCTGTTTGTGTCATCGATGTCGCGGAGTACGACCATGGACCCAGGGTACCAGTGCTCTTTCTTGTTGTCGAGGTAGCTGAAATTTGGAATGACAAAGCGTTAGAAATTCACGCAATTGGTTGCCTAGAATGTGTTGGTGAGAAAACATAGTTGATGAGGCGGGGCAAGAACAAGGGCACGTACTGCATCAGTCTTTCCTTCATGAGGGCGAGTTTCTCGGGCGGTGTGGCGACGTTAACAGAGAAGTCGACGGCATCTCCCATGTCTGGGCTTCTGTAGTAGTTCATGATGGGCAAGGCGGCAAGCTTGCTGTTGGGATAGTAAACCTTGAGGTTGTCGTATCGCAGGAAAATAGTGGTCATGATGTTCATCTCCTCAACGACTACCTGAAAAAATAACAAAGTCCCAACAATTTATAGCCACGTCAATTAGTGTCTCGCATGAGGATGCGAAAGTGGGATCTCTCTTATAGCGCTCAATTTTGATTCACGAGAAAACACAGGGAACCCACTTAACCTGCATATTGTCGACCTCACACCGGTCGCCGACGTCGAAAGGGTGCATGACGAAGAGGAAGATGATGGCCTCGAAGATGGTCTTGAGGGTGTTGCCGAAGATGAAGACAGCGACGAGGAGTTGGGATCTGATGACGACAAAGAAGCGTGTGGTGGTGATGCCGAGGATGAGGAGCCATAGCGCGAGCACGATGAGAACGACGACGACGTTGGCCATCTGGTGGAGCTTGTTCACGGCGGTCTTAGTGTCGTTGAGCGTGAGGGCGAGGGCCTTGCGCTCCCTGAACGCGTTCACCACCCAATTCTTGAGCGACCTCTTGCTCACCCGGTTGTGCTCCTGCGCTCCCTCGAAGAGGTCCATCGCCTTCAGGGCTTCCTCCTGCCTCATGAAACGCATCAGGTCCGCCAGGTATATATGCCTGCATCCAAGCATCATCGTTCACCGTTCAAATTTGAACTATCGATCATGGCGTGACACTGCAATAAGATACTCCCTCCGTATCAAAATATAAGGTGCATTAGCCCTCGCTCCTCCACGCTGGCGCCGCTCCTCCACGCGCACTCCTCCACGGACGGCGGTGCACCTCCACGGCGGGCGACGCTCCTACTAGAGGCCGGATAAGGTAGCTGCCCCCTGGCCACGCCAGCTGGTGGTGTGGCCCCTATCCTCCCACCGGCGTTTCCCTTTCGCCTATTTATACCTCTTCACAGATTAACCCTAAATACCCGAGCCTTTTCCATAAAAAACATACGAAGTTGCCATCACCGTCAACCCTAGATCCGGAGGGTTGTGGAGCTCTCCCCGGCACCCTGCCAGGAGGGGAATTCATCACCGGACGGCTCTACACTACCATGCCCACCTCTGGAATGATGCGTGAGTAGTTCATCCTTGGGCTATGGGTCCATAAAAGTAGCTAGATGGTTGTTCTCTCCACTTTATGCCTCATGTTTAGATCTTATGAGCTGCCTAACATGATCAAGATCATCTTATTGTAAAGCTACATGTTGTGTTTGCTGGGATCCGATGAATACTGAATTATATGTCCAATGATTATCAATCTATCATGATTATTCATGTTTATGTTATTTATGATATTACATGCTCTCCGTTACTAGTAGATGCTCTGGCCAAGTAGATGCTTGTAACTCTAAGAGGGGGTATTTATGCTAGATAGTGGAGTCATGCCTCCCTCTCACTCACGCTCGAGTGATAGAAATGTAACAGGTGGGGATGTGCTGTTGCCATTAGGGAGAAAACAACGATGTTTACATTGTTTACATTACACACTTTGCTTAATGCGATTATCTGTTGCTTGCAACTTAATACCCGAGGTTTGATTGGATGACGCTCCGAGGGTGGATTATTAGTCATAGATGCAGTTGGATAACGGTCTATGAATCTTGTTGTAGTGCCTGCATGAATCACATAGTAATCATCATGTCATGCATATGCACTACGGTGCATCCTTTATATGTGTCAATTACTCAGCTGTAATTTGTTTACCCAACATGATATCTATCTTTTATGTAGAGACACCACTAGTGAACTGTGGACCCCGATCCATTTCTTACGCTGATAATACAACCACTGCAATCACTGTTTTCCTACTGCTCCCACTTTTTCTTACTGCCATCACTGTTTTCTACACCATACGTTTAACCCTTTATTTTACGCAAAACCGGTGAGATTGACAACCTCACTTCTTCATTGGGGCAAAGTGATTTGATTGTGTTGTGTAGGTTCCACGGTGTTGCTGAACCAGTAGTGCGCCCTGCCAACATCAGTTGACAACAACCTTCGTAAGTGATTTGTTTCTCCTACTGGTCGATTCAAGCTTGATTTTTTCTAAGGGAAACTTGCTACTATGCTCTTCATACCCTCCTCTTGGGGTTTCCCAATGACTGCAAGACCTGCACCATCAGTGTGCGATGTTATAAATTATTTGCACATGATCTATTGCATCTATGTCATGTTTATGTAGTTCCCTTTTATCATATGATTGATTGTTGAATCTATATGGTTGGATTGAGCTATAAATTAATTTTTTTACAGTCCTATGGTTCCCATCATATGTTTATGCGCACATGGATCACATCCTAGGCTTTGTAGTATGTGGAAAAAGCTAGAGGGTAGGGATGCTTGAGTGACAAAAACATGATTCCCATTCTAGTGATTGAAGTATCTGGGACAAAAAGGACCATTTGATCTTCATGTTAGGGTTGGTATTTTATTAACCTTAATGTATCTTTTAATAGTTGCAGATGTTTTCTATAGTTCCATTCATTAGTACTTGCAATTATTGGATAGTCAGAGCTTGTTAGATTTGCCTCTCCCGCATAAAAGAGGAATATCAATTCCACCACTCATTCCACTACTTTTCCACATTCGTACTTTTGTTACTTTAGTGTTCTTTATTGATGTACCAACTGGCATTTATTTAATTGTTCTTTATTTTCTTGCAAAGCTATCCTTTCATACCCATTTTGTTCCCATAGTTCTTTTTTCTAGATAGAGCAAATGTTCGATGTGCGTAGAGTTGTATAATAGGTTGATAGAACTTGAGAGAATACTTATCCTACCTTTAACTCCTCGTTGGGTTCGACACTATTACTTACGAAAAGGTTACAACTGATCCCCTACACTTGTGGGTTATCATAGGTGCGCCGCCATCGCACTCACGCACTTATTCGTCCCATGGATTCCCCTCTCCGCAACGCAAAGTGATGCCACTTCTCGTCCCCAAATCCAGAGACGGTATTTTCCCTCACCGCCTCCCTCGTCACTGTGTCGGTCGGTGAACGACATTTTGTTATGCATGCCCAAGGAGGATAATAATCCCTCTTCGCAATGGGGCCGAATCTTCTTTCTCTGGCTGAAAAAGGAGAATAACTAGAAGAAGGAGATAGAGTGGGTGGCGCATCCTATGCAAAACCTAGTGTGCCTTGCTCCTCTCTCCCCATAGGCCGTGTGGATGGCGTACTTCCGTGAAGAGTCGTCCTTACGCGAATCCAACGGCCCCGAGAACGATCTGAGGTTGCATACCACCATCTTTATATTGTAGGTAGTCGTGCTTCAGGCCTCCTTTAGCTTCGTGGAAAGGTGGTCAAGGGAGGAATTCAGCATCTGCGTTGATAACGAAGGCCATCCTCCAATCAACAATGACATCGATGAAGATAGGAAAGGCGAAGTCGGCAGCTACTACGATGGGGAAAGACTGGATTGGAGCAACTTCGAGCGCTACTATCGTTCGATATTTTTGGATTTTTATTTTAAATTACATTCAAATTTGTAATATTCTCCAAAAAATTGAATGAAATTCAAAATTTTATTGCGGTTTAATTTTTTTCAAAATCATTATAAATTTGATGGAAATTTTCATTTAAATTCCATTTTCGACGTGCCACAGCTAAGACTTACCAATGGCATGTATTCACACGCCATAGATAACCCTTATTGGTTGCTTATTTTTGGCATGCCACCAGTAACACTTGGCAATACAAGCACGTTACTGCTAGGTTGTTTTCTACTAGCGTTTGCTTCAACATAAAAAACACGTTATGTCACTTACAAAAGATTAAATTCAATTTTTGTGACAAAGAGTTAGAAACCCATTTTTGCACTAATAGTTTTCATGGCAAGATTCACCCTTGTGCGAAATATGGTCACATATGATGATCTATGCAATGGATATGTCCACTATCTTAGTAATTTGGCTCAAAAGTCATGAATGTTCATATATGATAGTCCATTTTTTAAAATAAAATATGTCAATCCATGTTCATTTTTTGTAGCAGCTAGTAAACATAAAAGAACTCCACATCAAAAGATAATTGTTTTTTTTCTTGTTTTTTTTCTTTATTTGCTTTGATTTATTTTGAAAATAGGGTCAAAATCGCCAGGAAAACTATTCATCGCAAGGGCCTTAATATTTAAGCACCCTCCAAGATTATTGCATACAATCCTACTTGTTTACCTTAAAATGAATTTTTCTTCCAATTTTTACTTTTTAGTTCAATCCTTAATTAGTTTTGGAAAGATGAGCTGAAACTCATTTAATTGGGCGAAACTCACTACAAAGGCAAGAAAAATAAGAATATTTGTGATTTACCATTCAATAATTCCTACTTTGTTTAAAAATTAGAGCGATACCATTTTAAACCATATTCCTTGCACTTAGTTCACATAAAAATTAAATGTTATTTTTCAAGGCAAGATCCAACTTTTTCCAAGTATGATCATCTTACCATGAACTATGCCACATAAAATACCTTGATTATTTGGATTGAAACTCATGAATGTTCATACATGATAGTATATTTGTGAATGTTTATGATAGTATTTTTTGTGAATGTTTTTTATAAAATATATAAAAAAACCATGTTTACCATATTTCGTAGCAACTATTACACATAAAAAACTCCATGCCGATGCTTTTTCATTTTTTATTTTTTTTAATATCTAAAATAGAGTCATAATCATTGGCGAAAGTATTCACAATGAGGGCCCAAATATTTCTACACCCTCTGTGGGTATTGCATAGAATCCTACTTTGTCACTTAAATGATTTTTTTAATGTTAAGGGGCAAACTGACACATTTAGAATTTAAGTTTAAATTTGTGCTGAAACAGTTAAAAATCATTCTAATGGGCGGGGAAAGAGAGATGGAAAGGAAAGACGGGAATTCAAACAAGAATACGACTTAGGAAGGATGGCAAACTATAAAATTTATTTATTTTAAAAATTAAAGTACTTCTATAAATAATCAATATTCTGAAAAGAAAATTTTCGAGTGCATGCTCAAGATTAGGGTATCTACTATTGTATTATCATGTAGGGATATGTTTGGTTCCTTCATCTATGGTCTAAATTCAGTACACGTATGACCTTGCACTATTATTTTGAGTTTCTATTGAATACTAAATTACATTGCTATATTTTGTTTGGCTAATGATTATATATCTACAATCATGTAGATATCCATTGTTGGGAAGATATGGTTCGTAGATGTTTCTACCTATGAAATGGACCTGTCTTGGGTGGAGGACATGGCTATTTATATTTACAAGAATTGCAATACCTCTCCGTACTTTATACGTGTATAGAGTACACACATTCATTTCTAGAGTTCTCCTCTTTAGTAAAACAATCTACGCATATTGAACCTTATTTACTCGTCTGTTGAGAGAATGCAACAGAGGATCCCACATTTTGGGCCAGATGACATCCTAGTCAGTGTGCACGTCAACTTTACATGTTCCCCTATCTTTTGTTGTAGAGACGATACTTTAAATCTGATTCAAATTAGAATTTTCGTGCTTAAATCTGGTTAATTTCTCACAAAAAATATACTTCAAACTTTACAATGTAACAAGTATGTTGTTAATAGTTGGATTAAATATACATATGTTGGCAAATTTAGTCCACAATCTAACCACTACAGTGCTCGGTAATGGTAACACATTTTTTATAAAACATTTGTACTTCAGTGTTTAATTAGTTTTAGAAATATCATCTGAAACTCATTTTACCAGGAAAAGTCGCTAGAAAATTAAGAGAATTGTGAATATATTTGATATACCATCCAATAATTTCTAATTTGTGTAAAAATTAAAGTTGTGCCATTTTTACACCATGTTCTTTGCACTTGCTTTACAACAAATCTAATTGATAACTCTTAAAAATGGAAAATTACTTTTTTAAGACAAAAGGTTTGAACATATTTATTATTATTATTTTTTATGGCAAGATCCAACTTTGTGAAAAATATGATCATCATATTGTGAACTATGCCACAGATAAGGCCATGACCTTGATCATTTGGATTGAAAGTCATGAATGTTCATACATGACAGTGATATAATCTATTTTGTGAATGTTTTTTACAAAATATATAAAAATCCATGTTTATCATATTTTATAGCAATGAGTACACATAAAAGAATTCCATGCCAATACTTTAATTTTTTATAGTTTTAAATTTTAAAGCAGAGTCATAATTATCGACGAAACTACTCATATAGATGGCCTAAATATTTCAGTACCCTTTATGGGTATTGCATAGAATCCTACTTGGTCACTTTAATAATTTTTTTATTTTTACGGGCAAACTATCACACTTAGAATTTAAATTTGAATTACTGCTGAAAGAGTTGGAAATCATTCCAATGGGTGGGAAAAGAGAGACGGGAAGGAAATACAGGAAATCAAATAAGAATACGACCTAGGAAAATGACAAATTAAAAATTATTTTCTTTCTAAAAATAAAAATACTTCTAAAATAATCAACATTTTGAAAAGAAAATTGCCTAGTGCCATGTGAGTGAACACTCAGAGAAAACAAATTAAAAGTTGTTAGCCGAGCGCCTATGAAGGAGCACTCTAGAATAAGCAAGGCATAGGCAGTTCTCCACATGTGTTGCCGTAGGGGAGACGTGTCATACATTTCTCCAATCTTAAACCCTTTCACCGACTACGCAACTACGACACTCATCATACATTGCCCCTTTTGCCCAGTGCTACCGTGTCGTCATACAGACCTTGTTGCCGAGTGTTTATTATCTCTACTCGGCTAACATGTGTCGTTGACAAGTTCCCAATAAAGTGCACTCAGCAAATAATGGGGAACTCGACAACTTAGGCGTTTCTGGTAGTGCACGCTCAAGAGCAGGGTATCTACTATTCTCTTCCATGCCGTGGGATATGTTTGGTAGGTCCATCTATGGTCTAAATTATGTGCACATATGGCCTTGCACTATTATTTTGAGTTTCTATCGAATAATAAATTACATTACCATATTTTGTCTTCCTAATGATTTTTTTTATAAAGGGATATTTTAGTACACCCAGCCAGTGCAACAACTTATGATTCATGGATGTTTCATGGGGTGGGGGCATCAAGGATGCACAGGTCCATGCTGTTATGATTCATGGATGTTTCATGGGGTGGGGAGAGACTTTCAATACCTCTCCATACTTAATACTTGTATCCACTACACACGTTCATTTCTAGAGTTTTCTTAATTATCTTCACTAAAACAATCTACACATTATGAACCTCATTTACTTATCTGTCGAGAGAATGCAACAGAGGAGCCCACATTTTGGGCGAGATGACACCCTAGTCAGTGTGCACGTCGGCTTTACGTGTTCCCCTATCTTTTGCTGTAGAGACGAAACTTTAAATCTGGCTTAAATTAGAATTTTTGTGCTTAAATCTGGCTAAATTTCTCGCGAAAAAAATCTACTTCACAAACTGTCACAATGTAACAAATATGTCGTTTAATATATACTTGGATTAACTAAACATATACTAGAAAAATTAATCCACAATCTAAGCACTGAAATTCTCTGTGATGGTAACAAAAATTTTAAAAATTCAACGCCCATGTCGTGGGCATCCTAGAGGAATGGATGGGAGGGGCAGTGCGAACATTGATGTCCAGAGGCAGCATCCGGTATTCGATGTCAAGATCTCTCAAGATCTTCATCATCTCATGGATAATGAGTTCTCTCCTGTCAAACCTCATCCCCATGTCCTGAAAGTTGATAGTGTGGCGGCACCATATGGATATTTTGAGTCTGTTGGTGTCATCGATGTCGCGGAGCACGACCATGGAGCCAGGGTACCAGTGCTCTTTCTTGTTGTCGAGGTAGCTGAAAATTGAAGTGACAAAGTGTTAGAGATTCACGCAGTTGGTTGCCTATAATGTGTTGGCGAGAAAACATAGTTGATGAGGCGGGGAAATAACAAGGGCACGTACTGCATCAATCTTTCCTTCATGAGGGCGAGTTTCTCGGGCGGTGTGGCGACGTTAACAGAGAAGTCGACGGCATCTCCCATGTCTGGGCTTCTGTAGTAGTTCATGATGGGCAAGGCGGCAAGCTTGCTGTTGGGATAGTAAACCTTGAGGTTGTCGTATCGCAGGAAAATAGTGGTCATGATGTTCATCTCCTCAACGACTACCTGAAAAAATAACAAATTCCCAACAATTGATAGTCACGTCAATTAGTGTCTCGCATGAGGATGCGAAAGTGGGATCTCTCTTATAGCGCTCAATTTTGATTCACGAGAAAACAAAGGGAACCCACTTAACCTGCATATTGTCGACCTCACACCGGTCGCCGACGTCGAAAGGGTGCATGACGAAGAGGAAGATGATGGCCTCGAAGATGGTCTTGAGGGTGTTGCCGAAGATGAAGACGGCGACGAGGAGTTGGGAGCTGATGACGACAAAGAAGCGCGTGGTGGTGATGCCGAGGATGAGGAGCCATAGCGCGAGCACGATGAGAACGACGACGACGTTGGCCATCTGGTGGAGCTTGTTCACGGCGGTCTTAGTGTCGTTGAGCGTGAGGGCGAGGGCCTTGCGCTCCCTGAACGCGTTCACGACCCAATTCTTGAGCGACCTCTTGCTCACCCGGTTGTGCTCCTGCGCTCCCTCGAAGAGGTCCATCGCCTTCAGGGCTTCCTCCTGCCTCATGAAACGCATCAGGTCCGCCAGGTATATGTGCCTGCATCCAAGCATCATCGTTCACCGTTCAAATTTGAACTATCGATCATGGCGTGACACTGCAATAAGATACTCCCTCCGTATCAAAATATAAGGTGCTTTAGCGTTTTCTACACTACAGTATAAAGACAGACACGTTTTGCTGTGAAGACTCACTAGTAAAACACATCTAGATATCGTGTAGTTTAGAAAATCATTAAAACATCTTACGATATCAATATAGAGCCAGTGGTAACTAATTAAGTGCTTACTTGGATCCAGGCTTGGCTACATTGTGGAAAATCCTCTTGGCGGCGACCTTGGCCTCGTACTCGCTGTGTATCTGCGTGGCCAGTTCGTCCTCCTCGCACGTGGCGTGCTTGATCTGCTCGTCCATGGTGGTCAGCGCCCCGTAGCGGACAATCTTCATCAACCTCTTCATGCTCCACGCGGAGATGTTCTTCTGGCTGAGCCTGTGGAGCTGGTCAATGGGGATGGACCCTTCGTCCACGGATTTCTGCTTCTGCAGCTGTTTGCTAACCACTCGCCGGGACGCCGCCCCCGAGAGCCGCCCACTCTTGGGCGGCACGGTAGCAGCAGGCTTGCTGGTGGGCATGGTCGCCGCCTGGAGGTCACTGGGCATGGCCGCCCCGGCGGTCTGCAGGCGCTGCACCTCCGCGAGCATGCGGCTCTCGTCGACGAGTGGCGGGCCGGAGAGCGTCTCGATGACGTACTGGTTGAAGAGCGCCTCCTGGATCCTGTCGAAGAAGGTGGAGACGTGGAATGAGGAGGCGAGCACCTTGAGCAGCAGCGTCTTGACGAGCCGGATCACGGTGGCCACCAGGAGGCAGCACAGCACCTTGGTGACGTAGGGCAGCACGAGCGTGTGCGTCTCCTGCTGGGCGTCCTTGTCGAAGAGCAGGTGCCAGGAGACGAGCGCGACGCCGAGCCAGAGCACGTTGCGCACGGCGCGGCGCACGCCGTAGACGAAGTAGAGCACCTTCTTGCGGAGCAGGAAGTTGCGCTCGACGAAGAAAACGGCCATGCGGATGATCCAGCCGGAGACGAGGCGGCCGCAGATGAAGACGCACACCAGCAGCTCCCACTTCCAGAGGTGGAGGCCCGAGAGCTTCTTCTTGGCCAGGTCCGGGATGGTGATGCTGCAGACGAGGGAGGCGAGGATGACGACGAGGCCGACCCACTCCAGGATGATGAGGCAGTCCACCGTGTCGCGCTTGGAGTCGGCGTTGAGGCCCTCGTCCACGAACGGGTCGTCGTCCTCTTCCGCGTCGTACCCGCCGCGAGGCGTGCCGAGGAGGCCAGACCTGCCGGCGAGCCCCGAACGGAGCTGCCCGGACTTGGCCGGCGCGCCGACGAAGGAAATGCGGTCGTTGCGCGGGTCCCCCTCGGTGGTGGAGCCGCTCGACGGAGGCGGGGGGTCCATGAGCCGGGACCGCGTCTTGCTCCGCGGCAGCAGGCCGCCGCCCGCGGACTTGGACGTGCAGCGTATCACCTCCGCAGGGTCGCCTCCTGCGCCCGCGTTGGCGGCCTTCTTCCTGGTGTTGCCGCCGCCGTCGGAGGAGGATGACGAGGAGTCCGCCGTGGTGGACGATGGGCAGAAGCGCTTGCGCGGGTCCTGCTGGAAGGAGACGCGAGTAGGAGAGACGGGCGTGGGTACACGCAGCATCCTCCGCATCTCCTCCATCTCCAACTCTGGATCGAGAGATACCTCCCCGCCAGCCGCCGCCTGTTTCCGAAGGAAGGTCCCGATGAGGCGGCTGGGCGGGTCGTCGCTGCACTCTCCCTGGACGCTCGTGGGCGACGGCGGGGACTCAATCGGCCGGTTCTTGAAGCTGAAGGATTCGCCGAAGCGGCCATCGCCGGTGGGCGAGGCCGGCGCGCTGGAGCCGCCCGACCCGGATCCCGGGACGGCGCCGTACCCGGCATCCGGGACGCCGGCGGCGGCGGACGAGTTGAGGGAGAAGGAGCTCTGGCCGACGTCGTCGTTGATCTTGACAACGATCTCCCGGCGCTCGCGGTCCTGGTCCTGGTCGAAGTCGAAGGACGCCGAGCGCGACGACCTGTTGGAGCCGCCGTACGACTTGATGCTGCCCTTGCGCTGGAGCTCCATCGTGCCTCCCAGCAGAGACAGTGTGCGTACGCTGGGGAACGCTAATGATCAGAAATGCGCAGAGACTCGATCGGCGAGTGGAGAGAGAGCGCGTGCGCCGGAGCGGCCGGAAGAGGTCGCCGGACGCACGGTGAGGCCGCCTCGGATCGGGCACGCACGCGCGTCCCGCGCAGTCGGTGAAATGCGAGTCGGTGCAACTGACACTGCGGCGGGACTCAGGATGTGTGGTGAGTGACAAGTGAAGATGTTGGCAGCGATGGAGCGAAGGGCAGTGGCGATCTGAGTTTACAGAGGTGTATGTGAGCCCTGGAGCCAGTAGTGGACTGCATATATCGGGGAACCGCGCGCATGCACCGGAAGACTTGGCTGTCGCTCACCGCAACCAACGGCGGTGACATCAAGTTGAGAGTGTGAGACCGCGGTGGCCGCACTCCTAGCTGCACAGTGGTGGTGACACTCAGCTTGCCTATTTTTGGCGCGCTTTCCATCGCGGATGATGGATCTGGCTTCCGTCTTCCCTGCTGCTGCTCTGCTTCCATGCATGTCCTCCGCGGCTCTTCGAGGAGGCGCCACCAGGAGACCAAGTCGTCACACAAAGAACATCATGTTATTATTGTTCGATAAGTTACCGAACATGTGTGTTACCGAATCTTAACGGTCACACGTTTAACCTGTGTGAACCTTTAATTGAAAGTGTTTTAATATTCTAAGTGGTTTTGAGAAAGGCCGGACTAATTCCGATGTCACGGGAATAATTCCAGAGTTATTTGGAGGTGTTCTGGTAAAGTTATTATGAGAGAGAAATAATGCACGGAGAAGGCAAACTTAATTGACCTCGTCGCCCTGACCTGCGCGACCCCGCCGCCAAGGTCGTCGTCCCCTACCCCGCTCCTGTTGTGCGTGCTGCCTCGGGGAATTGACCTGCCGATGTGTCGTCTCGCCACCTCGACCTCGTCTAGTCGACGTCTTCCTTCCGTGCGCCTCCTTCCATGAGGCACGGCCGTGCCCGTACCAGGAGCATGTCCGGGACTTGCAGGTTACCTTGTGTCCGTCTAGCCGTTGCAGCCTTTGTCCGTGTTGCTGTCGCGTAAGGGTCCATGTGAGACCCTGCACTAGAAGTCTGGAACCCCCGCAGGTCCGTTATCGATTCCATCGCCACATTTGAAGACTACCGCCACCGTCACCGACCGGAGACACACTAAGACCGTCATTGACCCCGAAGACCAGAACCACCGAGATCTGCACCTACAAGTACCGCAGCGCCATGAACCTCGCCGTGTTCGCTTTGTGTTGGCCGCCTTCGTGCGTGCCTTGAAGTTCGAAGATCAGGACACCAAGTTCCTCACCGGAAAGATCCCCTTCGACCACCAAGTTCCTCACCGGAAAGATCCCCTTCGACCCAGAAGACATGAACCGTCGTGGTCTCCTACATGGATGCGGCGAGTACCTTTGACCACGACTACTTCCACTACTTCCTTCGACATCAATTACGTCCTCTACGCCTCGAAGACACCGGCATTGAACCCGAATCCCGTTTCCAACGTGTGAACCCAAACCCTGCATCCTATAAGAGATAAGCCTATTTTCTAAATGCCATCTATCATGTTCGTATCAAATCATATCATCTCGTTGCATTGCATCTTGTGGGTGCGGGTAATAATAATGTCACCTAATAATTAAATATGGAATGAGTTGGGGTAATTAAATATTGCCCCGTTCCATTTAATTTGGTTTAGCTCCACCTATTAACTGTTATCCATGCTAATCAACATTTAATTTGATGGTTAGCTAACAACTTAAACTTATAATTAATTGTTGGGATTCCGATTTCATTTAATATTGATAAGCTGCATGTTCCGTTGCATCTCGCATGTCATGCATTCATATCTAGATCATGCGGGATCTTTTGCCGTAGAAGTAATTGTTGCATCTGTTGTTCCTTTTAGTGCTTTGCTTCTTTACGGATAGGACGTTGAGATGATTGTGAGCAACGACAAGTTTTGCTTCCTCTACAGCTGGATTCTAGGTAAGCTTTACTCACTTGCTATCGATGTTTGAAGATTCCTCATTTGCTACCTATGATTGTCGTTGTCTTTTACGTAGCCTTGTGTTACGGTTCTTGTATTGCGATCCTATCCACATGTTACTTTGCAGCCATGAGATATCCTTCCCTCCACATCCTATTACCTTGATGCTTGTTTACGTTGTTGGCATGCGTGTCGTAATTACTTGTTTAGTATTGTTCGTGCTTGCGTCTTGTTGTCCGTCTTGTTGTCACATGTTTACTTTGTTAGCTGGGTTCAATTTAATCAACATCATGTTAATTTTTGGGGGTGATACTAATTTGATGATAAGGCACCGACAGGAGGCCCGGCGTGGTTTTTGGAGCCTGCTAGTGTCGAACTTAGGAAAATGGCCTTGTCCTCTAATCCATGATGAGCGCGCTAATCGCATGTGGGTGGTGAGTATGGGCACTTCTCTTGATCTAGTACTAGAGCTGATGTGCATCTAGGGGCCACACTTAGTTCGGGATTTCCATTTGACACGATAACTTGCAGATACGAGCGCATGGTGCTACGGTGATCTGATGTAGTCGTTGCGGTTAGGGAGACACGTTCTTAGAGTGTTATGAAGGTCCTACTTTGGGGTGGAATAACCATGCGCTCAAAATTTCCCGTGGTGCCTTAGATGTGCAGTGGAGATAGGAAAGGTCGAGTTGAGATATCCTGCCTTTGTGGTTGTGGATTGATCGAACGTGTACAGGTACTGTAGCGCACCCTACAGGGATAAATCTTCTCGACAAGCCATGGTGTCCGTGGTTATGTGGCAACTTGGTGAAAGTGCTGGCTAACAAGTACTCACACAATTTACACTTAATGATGATAACTTGAATAGTAAGATAGACATACCTTCACCATATTATAAATGACTTCTTAATCAACTGCGTGAGTTTTCCTCGGGTTACTGGCACTTTGTGAGGGGGGTTAACCCTGGATGGGTATTGCTTTGGTGAGTAGTGGTAGTTAGTTTTGTCACGCTCTCTCATCCCTTTCTAATAGACGGAAGTTAGTGTGTCTCTATAAACTGTTAGTGCTGCTTGCCGCTTCAACCACTAACCCCTTCCTCCAGAATTCAAAGCATTGATAGCTCGTGAAGTGTTTGGCATACTTACTAGTATTGCATATGTTGCCATTACTTTACCGTACCGATCCCTTCGGGGCTACATATTCCAAATGCAGTCAACAGGTTTGAAGTCTGACACCGTTATTTTACCGTACCGATCCCTTCGGGCCTACATATTCCAAATGCAGTCAACAGATTGTCCTGGGAAGGGATTGGAGGCCATCGTTTCTCTTCAGGACTCTTAGTTCAATTTGTATCTTATCCTTAGTCGGATACTATTTTGTCTTCCGCTGTTATTTGGATCTTTGTATTGTATAAGTTGTATTCTTTGCTTAATGCAATTATTTGTTGCTTGCAACTTAATACCCAACGTTTGTTCGGATGATATTCGGAGGGTGGATTATTAGTCATAGATGCAGTTGGATAACGGTCTATGTATTTTGTTGTAATGCCCGCATGAATCACAAAGTAATCTTTATGTCTTGCATATGCACTACGGTGCAGCCTTCATTTCTATCAATTGCCCAGCTGCAATTTTTTCATCACACATGTTATTTATCTTTCACGGAGAGACACCACTAGTGAACTGTGGACACCGGTCCTTTTTCCTCATACTGATAAAGCACCTACTGGTTTCATACTGCTCTCATTCTGTTCGTACTGTTTTCCTACTGTTTTCCACACCATACGTTTAACCTCTTTGTGTTCAGCAAAACCGGTGAGATTGGCAACCTCACTGCTTCATTGGGACAAAGTGATTTGATTGTGTTGTGTAGGTTCCACGTTGCTGCTGAACCGGTAGTGCGCCCTGTCACCTCAGCCGCTTCAACCTTCAAAGATTGCTTGTCCTCCTACTGGTCGATTCATCCTTGGTTTCTTTTCTTAGGGAAAACTTGTTGTTGCACTCTTCACAACCTTTCTCTTGGGGTTTACCAACGAGGGCGTTTACACGCCATCAACAAGTTATCTGGCGTTGCTACCGGGGAGGAAGAGAATTTATGCAAGGGGAGTCTCTCACTTCCAATCTCTTTACTTTATTTTAGTTTTGCTTAGTTTATTTTATTTTGTCTTGTTTGCTTCTTTTTATCAAAAAACACAAAAAAATAGTTCTTATTCTAGTCGGTTTTTTTTTGTGCTTTGTCGTGCTTGCTATCAATGTTTGATGTCTTTGAAACTAGAAATTATAGGCAAGGTGGGTTCACGGATGAACAACAAAATTATTATAAGGAACACCTCTTATCACAAAAAGGGATACACTTATGGAAGAAAATTAATAAATTGCATGACTATGCTAGAAACTTGTGCTCTACTTATAATGTTATTTATTGCTTTGATAAATCTCGTTGCTGTAGGAGATATAAACACCTCCCTTTTCAATGCGAGTATAATGATGATGTTACTATATCTTCTTATGTTAAGGGAAATTATGAATTTTATGATGTGGAGCAAATTGAGGAATTTATAGCTTGGAAGGGTGCATTCAAAATTGCCTATTTGCTTGAAAGTATTGATGATGCACCTTATAAATATGAGATTTATGCTATACTCGAATACTGCTTTGATAATTACAAGGATTGTAATTACTACATACTTGATTATCTTAATAGATTCTCTCCCCCAAAGGGAGAGACTAATGCCTTACATGAACCTGTGGAAGAAGAAACTGCTGAATCTGGAAGCTCAGTGGATGAAAAAGAGGAGGCGAGTGATGATCAACAGGAGGAAGAATGGAGCTAACCATGTCTACCTCCCAATTAGAATAACTCTTTAACTCATACATTATTTGATGAAAGTGATGATCCTATTGATTCTTTTGAATTTCTCTTTTTGATAACATTGATACGTTGCTATACTTGTGACCTTGATACTACTATGAATGACACTTGTGAGAATGATACTTCTACTATTATTATGATAATCCATGCTACTTTGATAAATCTATGAGAACCCTCTATTTATTTCAACTATTGATATGCATGATAATGAGGAAGTTTGTGTAGAAAATCTTTATGATAATGCTCTTCATGATGGTCCTATGCTACTATATGTTATAAATTATAATGCTACTGAAAATATGATTTCTATAATGTGTCTCATAACATTTATAAGTGATCAACCATCTTGTTTTAATATTGCTAAAAGTGGGGAAAAAGAGGAGCTGGTTTTAAATTTTGATCCCACTGTTTTGGAGCTTGATATGAATTGTGTGCTTTTAGACCATGAAAAACATGCTTTATGTGACAATTATGTAGTTGAGTTTGTTCATGATTCTACTGAAAATTATTATGAGAGAAGAAAATATGGTCGTAGGAATTTTCATGTTACTAAAACACCTCTCTTTCTGTTGAAAGTTTTGAAGTTTCTCTTGTTTTACCTTCCCATGATTTCTAGTTTGACCTTCTTTAATTAATTTATTTACAAGATTCCTATGCATAGGAAGTGGGTTATACTTAAAAAAAATTATACTTGCTTGTTGATGTTCTCTTTTTCTTTAAATCGTATTTCTGATGTGAGCATCTTCTTCACTTGAAAACACGTGAATCCATTTTTCTGGGCCTAGCTAAAAGGCGTTAAAGAAAAGCACTTCTCGTGAGATAACCCATGGTTTTATTTTTTCTTTGTCTTTCTATGTTTTCTTTGAGTCAAGGGGTTATATACTTCTGTATAAAATCATTTGTATCTTTCTTTTCATGTTTTAGTAGTGCCAAGTAAAGTTTCTGGCGAGAGTTGGAGTTGGTTTTCGTATTTCTGCGCAGAAAACAAAATTCTGCTGTCCACCATAAAAAATCGTGAAAAATCCAGGAAGATCATAATGACCTGGACTTTTGTGTGCTTATTCCTAGGATAATTCCGCAACATTTTTGTTCTTTAGGTTTTTCGATTTAAGCAACGTAAGTGCCTCAAAAAAAGTTTCTTTACAGGCTGTTCTGGTTTTCACAGATTCTGCCATTTTTCTTGCATTGGCTCTTTTACAATGTCGAGTGGATTTCTTTGCTTCCCGAAACATCAGTGGCTATAGCTAATGTGTAAACGTATCAATAGAACTTGTGCCATACAGAAACAATGAATTTTCTATTGTTGCACTAACCCTCTAATGCGAATTACTATTTGAGTATGGTGTGAAGGAAGTTTTCAAGTGTCAAGAGAAGAGGTGATATATATGATCAAGAAGAGTGCAAGGTCAAAGATTTTGGTTGCCGCCGTGGTTCATCCAAGAATATTTTTAGAAGACTCGAGCATCTAATCTTGGGTATGGCCAAGGCATCCCCTTATTCATCAACTATCTATCAGGTCACTTCTCGTGAAACTATATTTTTATTCGGTCACATCATATGAAGTTTAGTTGGAGCGTATGTTTGTTTTCTTTTGCTTTGTTTTGGTTTCCTTAGTTTCCTTTGTCTTCCTTTCTGAAATATTATCATTGGACCTAGCATCCTTGTTTGGTAGAGAGACACGCTCTGCTTTTAGTTTGAATACTTGCTATGATAGTATTCTTAGTTTTTCTTCTAGTTACTACAAAAATTCTTGTTCAGCTCTTGTTTTAATTGCATCTCTTATTCGGAGCTGTTATTTTTAGTAGTTTTATGTGAGTACTCTCATGTTTTCTTACTGTAGAATGTAGAGAATTTTTGTTAAAACATATTTTGTATGGTGCTTGTTGGGAAAAGAAGCTGCTGCTTGAAGTAGAATTTTCAACGGTGCAAATAGAAGATTGTATAGATTGTGGCCAAAACTTTTTCATATCATCCTAGATTTATTTTATTTTTAAAGCCTTGTGATTATTGAGTAGCATGATTAGCCTCAAATAGCTGAGAGTGTTTAATGTGCCATTGAAAGAATCATGAGTTGTTCTTGTCACATTGAAGCATAAATTTGCGGTATTCTCTTTCGAATGTTTTATTTGGTTGACTTGGCGCACGCTCACACCATGTTTATGACTACGAACCAGTCACTAATAGCCTCTATTGTCATTTATTTTTAGAATGTGTGGTACCACTTATGCTTTGATTAATGATTTTTATGTCGCTATGCATGATTATGGCTCTTATGCTCTTTTAATTTGTCGCTCCCGGTCTTTTGCTAGATTCCACCTGTAGTGAGTATGAAATTCTACTCGTGCAATCCAACTCCCTAAAACCAAAGTGTTCCCATTGTGTCCACCATACCTACCTATATGTGGTAATTAACCGCCACTCCAAGTAAATTGCTCATGTGTTACCTTTAAAACCTTCAAAATTATTCCTGCTTTGTGTTCCTGTTTTTGCTCATGAGGACGTAAATAGAGAATATGTATCGCACTTGTTGATTGGATTTCACACCCTGGACTAGTGGCTTCATCCACTTATCCAATTGATAGAAGAGCTGGAAGCGGGGTGCCCAGCCCCAAATTAATACACACAAACTCTCTTCACTATTTTTACCCCTGATTTATCAGTCAAAGCATAATTGTGTAAACAAAAGAGAAAAAGGGATGGCCTTCTACACCAGTTGCGTCCTTCATATGGGAGCTGCTCTTGTGAAATCTAGTTGGCTTGTGACGTACTGTATTTTCTATTTACCATTCGTTGACATTAACATACACCTCCCAAAATATAGACACTCCTCCATGATATGTGATTATTGGCAGGCACCCGAGGATTCGGTTAGCCATGGTTTGTGTAAGATGGGTGGGAGGACTGTCAAACATTTTAATACCTCTATTAATAAAATAAAATCTCTAGCACATGAGTGATCCATTCTTCCATCTGCGAAGGGCCTTTATTTACTTTTATGTTGAGTCTCTATCTTCTTACTTTATGCACAGTTGAGAGAGCATCTTGCCATTCTGAGTTTTATGTGCATTTGTCGCAGAAATATTATTAATTGATTCATGATGTGTTATTGCTTGTTCTCTAACTATTTGTTCTAGTCTTCCTCATGAAACTTTGAATGTGTCCTGACATTTATGTTTTGTCCCACTCTTAAGGACTTGCGAAATATCATGTTGCCATGCTTTATTTATACTTGAAACAAACGTATAACTTTCTTTACAATGTTACTCATAATCTTTTATTTGTGTTTTTATCGTTTACCTACACGAGGACGAGTAGGAACTAAATTTGGGTATGTTGATACGTCATAAACGTATCCTTAACGATAGGGAACATGTGTAATAATCAGTTCAGTTGTTGCATATCAGCTCGAAGCAAATGGGGCACTATCGCCGCTGCCTAGCAACCTTGACAACAATTTTCCTCGCTTTGCCACCCTCTCGTCCTCTGTCTCATCGACAACGTATTCGGTGAAACAGAGTAATTGGTGCACCCGGCTCCGGTTGAACACAAAGGTTTTCAAAAATCCGAAAAAGTTAATACATTGATATAACATAAATATAAATCGTGAAAAAAATTCAAGTCTAAATTTGAAACAGAACATCAACAATGAAAATGACAAATTTGTATCAACAGTGATGGTGGGCCAAATTCAAAGGCCCCCGTATGCTCCTGGTCTACGTGATGTCCCTATCGTTTCTGCCACGGCGGCCTAGGCGGCCCAATCCGTACTAGAAAAGACACGGCTAAAAGACAGTACCTACAAAGCCGAGTAAACGTCTCTGGAAGTGTGGAAATTTCATAAATATTGATCCAAACTTTATGCCACACGGACAACTTTTTGGTAAACAAAAATTTAAGCATACAAAAAACATAAAATTGAGCCGTGCTTTTCGTCATGCCCATTCTATTAATCATGCCATCTCACTCAGGAGTATTGTTTGTACGAACACCTTAAGTTATTTTTGGACCTTTGTATTTATAAATCAAAATTTCTTCTCCATATAATTTAGCATAACTGACTTATAACAAGACATGATCGTTGAGTAACACGGGTTGTTGTTAAATGATGTATCAACAATATTCATAGAGGGTCTCAAAATTTGGCAGTATTTAACCTAATAAATAAACGGCACGCGGCAAGACGCGATAGGTCCATCTACTATATATGCAAAAGTAGAAGAATCTATTTCTCCACATGTATCAAAATATAAGATGTTTTAGAGTTTTCTAGACAAAATGTATCTTGACATGTTTTAGTGTGTAGATTTATATGCATGTTACACTAAAACATGTCTAAGTATGTTTTGTGTAAAAACCGCTAAAACATGTTACATTTCGATACAAATGGAGTATATTTTTATTAATCAGTGATTACTAATGGAGATGTTATTTCAATAACTAGCATAGACCATACACACAGTGTCTACTTTTATTAAACATATTATAACTCCCAAGACAATTTTATCAAGAAAAAAACAATAAATAATCTTACAAAAGACATCAATTTATAAAGTTGAAGTTTCATTTTATACCCTAGAAGTATGATTTAGAGATCTCTCACGTAAATACATATATACATGATACACAATTATCAAAAGGAAGTTTACGAAGAGAATAATATTATAAAAAAAATATAGCACAATGCGAGTGTATTTCACATCGAAATACATTACAATTCTATACCAAATAACACTTAAACCAATATTTAGCAACTTATCATGTGGTTACTATATGCAATATAAGAAGTAGAAATATACCCAGTAAGATTGTAGCATGATCCTCTAACAAAATAATGTAGCATGCTAAAAATAAATTTGAAGTATTAAAGTTTAATATAAAATTATGCTAGAACCACGACCCTTCAGAATCACAACCCCTCACACGTCTTCGATTAGATTTGACGATCAACTTGGAAGGCACTCTCTATGTATTTCAGTCCTGAGTCTTCATGGGCCTTGGATTCATACACAACATCAGTTTCCGAATATGTATGGACACAACAAGTGCCACTTGATGAAACATAGACCTAGTGAGCCAATCAATCAGGACGCCCATGTACTGCACCAACGGACACAAAAGGGAGCAAGTAATGCGTACTTATCCCAGTCTGTCATATCCTCCTTGAGGGAGTAGATGAGTGAGTGGGGCCCTGGGCTCGGACATGTATGCTTGCCATGTCATGTTACTAGTGAAGGTCCTCTACAGCCGATTGATAGTCCACACAAATACAAAAAAAAACTCATTTTCCGCCCCCAGAATATTCCAACCGCAGAGTTGGATAAGCGGCGGCGGTGAGTTCATATGCCTGAGGAGGAAGTTTCCATAGGTACTACTCCAAGTTGGGTTCAATGGGTTCCTGTGTTAGTGGTTCGTGCAACCATATCTCATTCATCGTGTGATTCTTATCAGGCGGACGAGGAAGCTCCGCGTGTGGGGTCAAAGGCGTCATGGGCTGGTCCGTCTCCTCTCCCACGCCGTTGCCTCTCCCTTTGGCGGCGCCGCTGCCTGCTCTCATTTGCGCTCCTCCTAGCTCACTCTGGCTCCCTCCACCAGCCCCCTCTGCGTCTCGGGCTCGCTGACTCTCATGCTGGGCATGGAACTCAGCAGGGAGAAGAAAGGCACTAGGTGAAACCTCAATCGGCACCGGCAAACTTCTATCTGGCCGCCGCCGATGGCTACTCCGGCTGCATATCACCCTCTAGTGTAGTGGCGGATCCAGGGCGAGCAAGCAGGGGCCAAGCCTCCCATGGTTCCTCCCCCCTCAACAAAATCTAGAAGGGGCTGATTGAATTTACATTAATTCCTATATATGTACATAAGCAAAGTAGCAATATAGAGCCTAACAGTCTTCATACTCAACGACTCCATGGCCCAAGCCCAAGATGATAGCCCACCAATGACAAAGGCCATCACGTTTGAATGAAATTGACATAATGCATCACGTCCATCCATACCAGGTACACAGTTCCTAGTGGCGATGGAACCTTTTGGCTCGGCCCGTGAGGGTCATTAGTTCTGGTTGGCCAACCGGGACAGGCCAAGCGAGACTAAAGGCCCAACCTTTAGTCCCGGACCTGCTACGGGCCGGGACCAATGGCCCTCCACGTGGCTGCCTCATGTCGCGCTGGGGCACACCCTTTAGTCCCGGCCCGTATAATGGACCGGGACTATTGGTTCTCTTCCGCGGCAGAAATTTGGCCACAATCTGTGGCGCGACAGAGAATTTTTTTTCTTTTATTTATTTATTTCTTCATTTCTCTACGCTGCTACATATATACCGTACACAATTACCGGAACTAGATCCCATCTATTCGGTTGAGCATATAAGATCACTTTTATGAATCCTAACCGACCTAGAACTCCACGGACAAGTCAGGATTGTTTCCTTGCTTTTGTACGGTTCTTTCGTTTGTATATTCGTCTGTATGTATTGGTTTTCTTTTAGAAAACGTTAGTGGACAGCCGACTGTACCCAATAGTCGGGCTGACCCGTCGAGCTGACCGCGTCCTCCTCCTTTTCTTGGTCACGTGGATCCCGCGCCTGCCACCCCATGCATGGACGGAGGCACATATGCACGGTAGCTGACTAGCTGGTCGTGTGCAGTGCATGCATGCTGAGCAAATCAATTTTTTCTCTTCACAAATACTCACTTCTTTCCACGACGTAAGTCTTTTTAGCAAGCTAGTTTAGCTTGATAAAAAGTCTTACATTATGGAACGGAGGTAGTAGTAGCTATGTGTTTTTTCTACACGCACACATGAATGTACCCCTATATCCGGGACACATGAATGTGGTATTTAACTGTCACTCCAAGTAAATTGCTCATGTGCTATCTTTAAAACTTTCTAAAAATTATTCCTGTTTAGTGCCCATGTTTTAGCTCATGAGGACGTAAATAGAGAATCTTTATCTCACTTGTTGATTGGATTTCACACCCTGGACTAGTGGCTTCATCCGCTTATCCAATGGATAGAAGAGCTCGCAGCGGGGTGCCCAGCCCCAAATTAATGCAAGCAAATTCTCTTCACTCTTTTTGCCCCTGATTTATCAGTTAAAGCATGATTGTGCAAACAAATGAGAAAGAGAGATGACCTTCTACCCAGATGCGTCCTTCACATGGGATCCGCTCTTGTGAATCCAGTTGGCTTGTCACGTACTGTATTTTCTGTTTACCATTCGTTGACATAAGCATACACCTCTCTTAAAAATGTTTTCAATACTTCTGTTTAATAAAATAAAAGCTCTAGCACATGAGTGATTGATACGTCATAAACATATCCCTAATTTCTGATGCTCCATGATGATATTATGGCAATTGCTACATGTTTTCTCCATTCTTTATGTCATTTTTATCGATTTTCCGGACTAACCTATTAACAAGATGCCACAGAGCCAGATCCCTGTTTTCTGCTATTTTTTTAGTTTCAGAAAAGTTGTTCTGGAAGTATTCTTGGAATTGGAAAGTTTGAAGCCCGGAAGTCCTATTTTCCCCTGAAGCATCCAGAAGACCGAAGAGGAGACGAAGAGGGGCATCAGGGGGCCCACACCATAGGGTGGCGCGCCCCCCTTGGCCGCGCCAGGGGGTGGTGTGGGGCCCCTGGACCTCCACCGCCTCTGCCTTTTCGATTATTTAACCCCCCCGGATGGAAAACCCTAGGCACCTGGTCAAAAATCCCGAAAAAGTTCTGCAGCCGCTGTCGTCATCAACCCTAGATCAGGAGGGTTCTGGAGTTGTTTTCCGGCACCATGTCGGAGAGGAAATCATCACCGGAGGCTTCTACATCACCATGCCTGCCTCCGGAGTGATGCGTGAGTAGTTCATCCCTGGACTATGGGTCCATAGCAGTAGCTAGAGTGTTGTGTCCTCCTCATATTTCTCCATGTTTAGATCTCGTGAGCTGCCTATCATGATCGAGATTGATCTTATGTAATTCTATATGCTTTGTTTGCTGGGATCCGATGAATATTGACCTTATGCCAAGTTGATTATACTCTTTATTGCATATGTTATTTGTGATCTTGCATGCTTTCCGTTGCTAGTGGTTGCTCTCGCCAAGTAGTTGCTAGTGACTCCAAGAGGGAGTACTTATGCTTGACAGTGGGTTCATGCACCTTGTTGCCTTGCTCGAGTGACAGAAACGTGAAGGGGGAGGATGTGATGTTGCCATTAGGGAGAAAACAACGCTGAGAGTGCCCGCGTGCATAATCATTGCATACATTACACACTTTGTTTAATGCAATTATCTATTGCTTGCAACTTAATACCTAAGGGGGTTCGGATGATAACCTGAGGGTGGATTATTAGTCATAGATGCAGATGGATGTCTGTCTATGTATCTTGTTGTAATGCCCGCACTAAATATCATAGTAATCATCATGTTATAATGTGCACTACGATGCAACCTTTATTTGTCAATTGCCCAGCTGTAATTTGTTCACCCAACATGTTATTTTTATGGAGAGACACCACTAGTGAACCTATGAACCCCGGTCCATTTTCCACACTGTTAAACAAACCACAACAATTTCCTTCTCTCTTTACTTACTGCAAGCATACACTGTTTTTCCACACTATACGTCTAATTTTTGTTTTCAACAAGACCGGTGAGATTGGTAACCTCACTGTACCGTTGGGGCAAAGTATTTTGGTTGTGTTGTGTGCAGGTTCCACGTTGTTGCTGACACCGGTAAAGCGCCAGCACCACCGTTAGTTGCATCAACCTTCCAAAGGTCCTCCTTCTCCTACTGGATTGATAACCTTGGTTCCTAGCTAAGGGGAAAAATCATACCGATGTGCTCATCACACCCTCCTCTTGGGGTATCCCAACGAGTGCAAGATCTGCACCATCAAGGACTTTTTCTCGCGCCGTTGCCCGGGAGAAGGAAGTCTTCTGGCAAGGGGAGTCTCTCACTCTCAACCTCTTTATTTATTTTTATTATCTTGTTTTTATTTTTGTATTGTTTTTATTCTCTATATTGAAAACAAAAAAAATAGTTTACTTCATAGCTGTTATTTATTTGCTTGCTTTTATGTCTAGTTTTGTTTTTGTCACTATGTCACCGGAAGAAACAATCTTCACTTTCAAGCAAGAGAGTGAGGAGAGTTTCAAGTAAGCTTGGTCTAGGACATGGGAAATATTGTAGAAATGGAAACAGAAGACGGGATGGCAGAGTCGACCAGGTTGCCGGAATCTTTTGACCGTTCCCTGGATGGCAGTTTGCATGTAATATTTACGAATAACATGACTCTTTCGATATACCTGTTCGGTTGCCAAGCCACAAGCTCGGGAAACTGACCCCGATTAGTTTCTTCCCACAGCAAAATTTACACTACAAAGTAGAAGCACGGTGGGGAAAAGCTACCAAGAAGGTAGAGACTTCTTTTGAGTTTTAGCTCCTGGGGACCTAGAAGCTGGTGGGGAAACCAAAAAGAAGTCTCCCTTAGTGCTTGGATGCTTTATCTTATTTATCTGCAATGCCCATAACTTGATCATTATATGAAATATCTTATCCATGCAACGCCCATTCATCTATCCCTATGCCTACAGTATTTAATCCCGATGCTTACTTCAAACACCACTTCTGCTGTTTTCATTCCACTGCTGCTATTATTTCACTACTGCTGCTACTATAAAACTGTTACTACTGATAAACCACTGCGAACAAGTCCACTTTCAGGTACAGGTGAATTGACAACTCACTTGTTAAGGCTCACAAATATTCTTTGGCTCCCCTTGTGTCGAATCAATAAATTTTCGTTTTACTTTCCTCGAAGACTGTTGCGATCCCCTATACTTGTGGGTCATCAGAGGCCTCGGGTGTTTCTCGGCAAAAAAATGGTATATTTCTAGGGTTGATATATCATGGGGATTATATAGGCGAGAGAATGATGGCAGAGGGCACTCGAGTAGGTAAAACGATAAAAACAAATAATTTCTGAGGTGACATGCTACCAACCTGAACTTGATCATCAATAATGTAAAAGAACATGAAAGCCGAGATCATAGAACTTAAGCATGAACGTGATAAAATAAAACTTCAATAATAAAGCATAGCAATCACCTTGCATCATGAGAAGTAACACGAATAAAAAATCATGAATAACAATGCATCAAAAGTAATACGTTTGTTTCAAGTATAGAGAAAGCATGGCAAAGTGATATTTCACTAGTCCTTAAGAGTGGGGAAAAACATAAATGCCAGGACACCTTCAAAGTTTATGAGGAAGACTAGAACAAATAATTTGATAGCAAGCAATAACACATCTTGAATCAATTAATAATGTTTCTCGGACAAATGCAGATTAAACTCAGAATGGCAACTATGCTCTCTCAACTGTGCATAAAGTTAGAAGATGGAGACTCAACATAAAAAGTAAAAGAAAGGCCCTTCGCAGAGGGAAGCATGGATCACTCATGTGCTAGAGATTTTATTTTAATAAACAGAGGTAGAAATTTTTTGACACTCCTCCCATCCATCTTACATAAACCATGGCTAACTGAATCCTCGAGTGCCTACCAACAATCATATGCCGTGGAGGAGTGTCTATTTTTAGGGAGGTGTATGCTAATGTCAACGAATGGTAAACAGAAAATATAGTACGTTACAAGCCAACTAGACTTCACAAGAGCAGCTCCCATATGAAGGACGCAACTGGTGTAGAAGGTCATCCATCTTTCTCTTTTGTTACACAATTATGCTTTGACTGATAAATCATGGGAAAAAATACTGAAGATAATTTGTTTGTATTAATTTGGGGCTAGGCACCCCACTGCCAACTCTTATATCAATTGGATAAGCAGATGAAGCCACTAGTCCAGGGTGTGAAATCCAATCAACAAGTGAGATAAAGATTATCTATTTACGTCCTCTTGAGCAAAAATAGGAACACAAAACAGGAGTAATTTTGAATGTTTTAAAGGTAGCACATGAGGAATTTACTTGGAGTGGCGGTTAATTGCCACATGTAGGTAGGTATGGTGGACACATTTGGCATACTTTGGTTTTTGGGAATTCGATTGCATGAGTAGAGCTCATACTCAGTACAGGTGGAGGCTAGCAAAAGACTGGGAGCAACAAATCAAGAGAGCAATAATGTCCATAATAATGCATAACAACATAAACATCATTAATCAAAGCATAAGTGGTACCACAAGTTCAAAAAATAAATGATCATGGAAGCTATTAGTGGCTGGTTCATACTCATAAACATGGTGTGAGCATGCGCAAGGTCAACCAAATAAAATATTGAAAGGAGAACACCACAAATTTATGCTTCCATATGACAAGAACAACTCATGATTCTTTCAATGGCACATTAAACACTCTCAGATATTTGAGACAAATCATGCTAATCAATAACCACTAGGCTTTAGAATTAAAATAAAATCTAGCATGATATGAAAAAGTCTAGCCACAGTCCATACAAGCTTCTATTTGCATGGTTTATAATTTTTACCAAATGTAGCAGTTTCTTTTCCCAACAAGCACCATACAAAATATGTTTTAACAAAAACTCTCTAAATGATACAGCAAGAAATAATGAGAGTACTCACATAACACTACTAAAACTAACATCTCTGAACAAGAGATGCAATGAAAACAAGAGCTAAACAAGAATTTTCGCAACAATTAGAAGAAAAACTAAGAATACGAGCATAACGAGTATTCAAACGAAAAAGCAGAGCGTATATCTCTCCCAAACAAGGGTGCTAGGTTCCAATGATATTATTGCAGAAAGGAAAAAAAACAGACTCTCCAAGTAAAATTCATATGATGTGACCGAATAAAAATATAATTTAAGTAGAAATGACCTGATAAATGGTTGATGAAGAAGGGGATGCCTTGGGCATCCCAAAGATTAGATGCTTGAGTCTTCTTAATATTTGCTGGGATAAACCACGGGGGCATCCCCAAGCTTTGACCTTGCTATCTTCTTGATCACATATATCACCTCTTCTCTTGACCCTTGAAAACTTCCTTCACACCACACTCAAAGAGTAATTCGCATTAGAGGGTTAGTGCAACAATCAAAAATCCATGGGTTATGTATGGGAACAAGTGCTATTGATACTTATAAACATTATCTACAGCCACAGATGTTTCGTGAAGCAAAGAAATCCACTGGACATCGTAAAAGAGAAAATGCAAGAAAAATGACAGAATATGCCAAAACCATAACAGTTTGTAAAGAAGAATTATTTCGGGGTACTTACACTACTAAAATAAAAAAAAGCTAAAGAACTAAAAATTTGCGTAATTGTCTGAGGATTAAGAAAAAAAAAATTAGGTCATTCTGATCTTTCTCTATTTTTCACGATTTTTTACGGTGGACAGCAAAAATCTGTTTCCGGCGTAGAAATCCCAAAACCAACTCCAACTTTCGTAAGAAACTTTACTAGGCACAACTAATACATGAAAATAAAGATACAAAGGAAGTTCTACAGAAGTATACATCCTCTTGACTCAAAGAAAACAAAGAAAAAAAAGCAAAAATAAAACCATGGGTTATCTCCCAAGAAGTGCTTTTCTTTAACGCCTTTTAGCTAGGCCTAGAAAAGTGGATTTACGTGTTTTCAAGTGAAGAAGCATTTAAATTGTAATGAGTTCGAGTAATAGAACCAAAAGGCAACTTCATTCTATTTCTAGGAAAGTGTTCCATATATTTCTTGCGTGGGAATTGAAATTTAATATTCCCCTCTTTCATATCAATAACAACACCAACAGTTCTAAGAAAAGGTCTTCCCAAAACAATTGGACAGGAAGCATTGCATTCAATATTCAAGAAAAAAATCAAAGCGGACAAGATTATTATTAACCATGATAAGAACATCATCAAATCTCCCCAAAGGTTTCTTTCTAACATTATCAATAAGACGAACATCCAAATAACAGGGTTCTAAAGGTGGCAAATCAAGAATATCACAAAGTCTTTTAGGAATAACAGAGATACTCGCACCAAGATCACATAGAGCATTGCAGTTAAAATAATTCAGTTTAATTTTAATGATAGGTTCTAGCCCATCATCCATCTTCCTAGGGACAGAGTCTTCACATCTTAATTCATCCTCTCTAATTTGCATGAGAGCATTTGTAATATGTTTGGTGAAAGCCATATTCATAACACTAGCATTAGGACAACCTGCAAGCTTTTGTAAGAACTTAATCACTTCAGTTATGTTGCAATCATCAAAATTAATATCATTTTTATCAAAGGTAATGGGGAAATTGTCTCCCATGTTTCTAAAAAATTCAGCACTATTATGAGGAGCATTTTTAGAAGTTTCACGCGATTTTGCATTTTTAATAGCAGCAGTGGGAATACTGAAAACACCAATTACTTTACCATTGATAGTAGAAGGTTCACTAGCATGAGAGGCTTTAGTTTTACTAGTGGTGGTAATGTTGCAAACATTAGCTATATTATTGTTTCTAGCTATTTCATCTTCTCTTTCCCATATAGCATGCAATTTGGCTAACATCCTAACATTATCATCGATTCAAATTTGGATTGCATTTGTAGCAGCAAAAGGATTCTCATCTATAGTTTCAGTTTTAGCAGTCATCCTATTAATCAAAGAAGATTGTGCTTCACACATGGATGAAATAGAAGTTTCAGCATGAGCAATGTTAACTTGCGAACGAGATATTTCTCTATTTAAACTCTCAAGTTGATAACTAATATGTTTTAGCATGATAGATTGTTCTTCCATGGTCTTAGTAAATAATTTACTTTTCTCATACTTATTTTGCATTAATTTTTTAGTGACTATTTCAACTTCTGAAATTATTTCATTAGTCATTCCAGTTCTATCATTATTACCACTATTAAGAGGATATGGCCTATAATTATTGCTACCAAAATTGTTCCTATAAGCATTATGGTTGAAATTATTATTTTTAACGAAGTTCACATCAACATGCTCTTCTTGAGCAACCAAAGAGGTTAAAGGAACATTGGTTGGGTCAATAGGAGCATGCCAATTAACAAGCATAGACATGATAGCATCAAGTCTATCACTCAAAGAGGAGGTTTTTTCAACAGAATTTACCTTCTTACCAGTTGTAGCTCTCTTAGTATGCCATTCAGAATAATTTACCATCATATTATCAAGAAGATTTGTTGCTTCCCCCAAGCTCATGGACATAAAGGTTCCTCCAGCAGCTGAATCCATAAGGTTTCTTGAAGAAAAATTCAGCCCTGCATAAAAGGTTTGGATGATCATCCAAGTAGTCAGTCCATGAGTGGGACAATTCTTTACAAAAGATTTCATTCTTTCCCAAGCTTTAGCAACATGATCATTATCAAGTTGCTTAAAATTCATAATGCTACTTCTTAAAGATATAATCTTAGTAGGAGGATAATATTTTCCAATGAAAGCATCTTTACACTTAGTCCAAGAATCAATACTATTTCTAGGCAAAGATAGTAACCATTCTTTAGCTCTTCCTCTCAAAGAGAAAGGAAACAATTTTAGTTTATTAATATCTCCATCTTTATATTTTTGCATCTCACATAGTTCAACAAAATTATTAAGATGGGTAGCAGCATCATTAGTACTAATACCAGAAAATTGCTCTCCCCTAATAAGATTTAATAGTGCATGCTTAATCTCATAAAAATCAGCAGTAGGAGCAGGTGGAGCAATATGTGTGCTAATGAAATAATTGTTATTGGTGCTAGTGAAGTCACACAACTTAGTGTTCTCAGGGGTAGTCATTTTAGCAAGATTAAAAACAGGATAAAACTACAACTAGAATAAGAACTAATTTTTCGTGTGTGTTTTTGATATAGAGAAGCAAACTAGATAAAATAAAATAAACTAAGAAAAACTAAAACAAATTAAAGAGATTGGAAGTGAGAGACTCCCCTTGCATAAATTCTCTTCCTCCACGGCAACGGCGCCAGAAATTAGCTTGATGCGCGTGTAACACAAGTTCATTGGGAGACCCCAAGAGGAAGGTATGAAGAGCACAGTAGCAGGTTTCCCTCAGAAAGAAACCAAGGTTGAATCGACCAGTAGGAGGAAAGAGCAACTTCAAAAGGTTGGCGCAGCTGAGATGTCAGGGAGCACGACCAGTTCAGCAACAACGTGGAACCTACACAACACAATCAAATCACTTAGCCGCAACGAATCAGTGAGGTTGTCAATCTCACCGGTTTTGCTGAACACAAAGATGTTAAACGTATGGTGTGGAAAACCATATGAAAATAGTAGCAACGATGTGAAAACAGTGGAAGAAGTGTGTGTATTATCAAGATGAGGAAAATGGACCAGGGTCCACAGTTCACTAGTTGTCGAGGCATCGTAGTAGTTTTCATAGACTGGGGTGCCATGAGACTACGGTAGAGACGTGGGGTAACGGGATAGCGTAGTAACACAGAACACGGGATTTACCCAGGTTCGGTACGTCGCGACAGTACGGCGTACCTACTCCTGCACTTCTCACTAATTGGGACTAAAGCCCGTATAACAGGGTTACAATGTGAGAGAATAGATCTAGCTACTCGACGAGGATGAACTTCCCGGCGAGTTGCGTAGAGCTTTAGCTTGTGTCTAACTTCTTAGAACCTAGAGAACTTATGTAATCTATCTCCCGTCCGGCTTTATATAATAGCCGGATTAGGGCTTACAGAACCAGAAACCTAGAAGACTACGTTTAACTTGTAACTTGGAAAGTAAGGAATCCGTCTTCTCCTCCAAGCCAGATCACGCGGGCCGTGATCCGGGTTCTTCTAGAATCCGGCTTCTGCGCGTCGGACTACTGGGCCGCCCAATGGACCTAAGCCCATTACCATGCAGGCCACCCTGGTAGTCCGGCTCTTTTGTCTACCATCTTCTATACCCCTATTCAGTATATATCCGACAGTAGCCCCCAGGAAGGATCAAAACTCTGAAACTCCGCCTTTCGTCAAACACATTTTGTCCGGGAAAACTTGATTCAGCAGTCTTGATTCTTTCTTCTTTCCTTTTGAAGGAGATGGTAACACAAAACTCGGAACTATGAAAATCCGGCTTTTCTTCTCGCGATCCTTCGCGGAAAAGGAACTTATGACATCAGCGCCTTAATCATGCTGACGCAAGCGCCGCTTGGTTTCAAGCGGGAAACCCTGCAACGTATCTCTGACAGATTCTCACAAGAAACGAGGAGATAGCCATCATTCCTCTGTCGTTCCGTTTCCCGGATTTTCCGGCGAGCGACACGCGTCGAACATCCAACGGTCAAAAGAGCCGTTGGCACGTATCTAGAGGTTTTCAGGCTATAAATAGCCGTCCTCGTCGTCATCGGAAATCTTTCCTCACTCCATCACTGCCCTCACCATTGTTGCGAACGCGAGCTCGAGAGCGAGAACGAGACCTTGCCCCGACGAGCTCTTTGCACGCCGGAGCGCACACACACATCACCAAGGGAGATGGCTTCTCCGTCGTCCTCACCGGCTCGCGCCTCCATCGACGAACTTTTGGGCGACCTAGATCCACATCTAGGGTCGCCCAAGCATGCCGGCGGCGAGCCGGAAAAGGCCACGGCATCCGCGGCGGGCGGAGGAAACGCTTCCGCCGCCGCGGACGTAGCGGGCCCAAGCGCCACGACAACTCCGCCGTTCGCACCTGAAACGGCGGAGGAGAAAATCGAGCTCCTTGGCGAGAAACTCGCCGCCGCGAAGGCCGCCGCCGCCGCCGCCGGAGCGGATGAGGAAGAGGAAACTGCAGGCAACTGGAGTGCCTGCAGTATTCCCCCGGCTCTCCTTCCAAACTTGGAGAAGGAGGGTTTGGTGCTCAAAAAGAAATGGCGGCTCCCGGAGGAGGAGACCGAACCCATGCCACAAGAAGGCGAAAGGGTACTTCTTGCCTCCCACCTTCTACGAGGTATGGGGATCCCACCTTCCTCTTTCTTCCTCCAGGTTCTGTCACATTACAGCATCCAACCTCACAACCTTCCTCCCAATTCCATTCTGTACATGGCCGGCTTCCAGGCCTTGTTCGAAGGTTACCTAGGGATAGAGCCTAGGTTAGATTTTTGGCTGTACTGCTTTGGGGTCAAGCGTAACTCTTCGGAGGGCGCACTCCCAAATTGCGGGACCATTTCCTTTACTCTTCGGAGATTCCGAGAGGATTGGTTCCCCAAAATCAAAACTTCAGAATCCGTCAAATTTTGGACGGGTTCTTTTTTCTATCATCCCGACGTGCCTTTTCCTAAAAAGGCCGTCGGGGTTCCACCTTTTGTGAACTCCGCCGCCGTTCCCCAGGATAACTGGGTAACAGAGGCCGTCCAAGTTCTGCCGCCAGATCTGCTAAGGATCAAGAGGCGCATCGCCAAGATCACCTCCTCCAAACCTCCTTTGACCGGTATGGACACGGTCTTTTGCTGGCTGGATAGGCGGATTCAGCCATTAGCAAACCACGGAGGCCGTCTCCTGTGTGAATACACGGGAGCCAAGGATCCAATGGGGACAACCGACAAGGATTGGCCCGCAAAGGAACTTAGGCGGCGCATCAATCAGTTGGTCGCATCGCGCGACCAATACACGGAGAGTCGGCCAATGTACACGGCCGACAACCCAGCTCCTAAGGTAAATTTTCCGCCATTTGGGTATAATCTCAATTCCTGGATAATCTACCTTTTGACTCTGATTGTTTTTCCGACAGCTTGTGGATCTTCCAGACTCGGAGTTAGCCTCCGAGGCCGAGCTGGATGCGCTGCGCCCCGCCGCTACAGGTGGGCGCAAGCGCAAGAAGATAATTTCTTCGGATGAGATTATCGACCTTGACGGAATCCCCGTCGCCACTTCCAGGTTATTTTCTTCTGGGTTTTTCTTTTATGGGATCTTTTTTCGTCCATCTTCGGTGTTTTAACCTTTTCCGGGTTTTTGGTTTTTAGCCTACCCCCCTCCAACCTGAAGCCGAGAAAGCTGAAGAAACTCAGAGCTTCTTCCAGCCGAGGCAGCCAACCATCTCCCGCCGTCGCCCCGGACACACCGCAGACAATGGCGGAAGAGCCTACTGCAGCCACCACCACCAAGCCCCCAGAGCCCAGCCAGCCCGTTGTGTCCGAGTCGGACACGAGGGAAAGGGCGGCTCCAGAGGTGGGGAAATCTTCTCGGACTTTCGACGAGGAAATCCCCACCTTTGACAAGGATTTTAAGGCTATCAATGACGGCTTGGACGCAGCCGGAAATCACTTCGCGGAATACGCGAAAGAATTCCAAGAAAACTTAGCAGGTTTGCAGCGCATGAGCCAGGTATGTAACTCTAGCCCCCAAGCATTAAACAAAATGCATGCTTTTTTGCTTTGATGTTTTTTGTTAACCATACTTTTCCTTGCTGTGTTTCAGCAAACCTCCGAGGCCATAAACCTGGAAGTTTTCAGGAAGCTCACCATCAAGAATAAAGAAGTTCGAAGTCTTCTTTCTATTCTTGAGGAGAAGGAGGCGGAGCTGGAATCATCTCAGCTCGCTTTGACGGAAACGAAAGGTAAGCTTTTTCCGTTTTGAAATTTCCGATTTAAGACTTTGTCTAAGTTTTTTCCCGAGGAAATTGATCAACTCGGATTTTCCCTTGCTTTTCAGCTGCCTTAGCTCAGGCTAAGCAAGCAGCGGAAGATTCTGGCAACGCCGAAATTCTCCGCAATGAGAACATTGAACTTCACAAGAATCTTGTGAAAGCTCAACAAGACCTGGAAGCCAGCAACCTGGCTCTTGGAATGGCTAATTCCAAGGCTTCCGAACAGGCGGAGAAAGACAAATCCACCATTCAGGATTTGACCGAAGCTCTGAACCTTCGCCTGGAGGAAATTTCCGAAATCGACAAGCTCATCGGTAAATTTCTTACCCTTTTCCTCATATTTCCATGTTTTGCTTTCTCTGTTTGTCTGCTTAACCCTTTTGTATGTTTTATTGGATCAAACAGGAGACACCCCAGATGGCACTCGGGCTGCAGGCATCCGAGCTTTCGGGGAGACATGGAATTTGATGAAGGCTGCTGCAACGCAGCTAGTAGGCAAGTTTCTTCCCGATAAATCTGGGGAATGCTCGGAGGTTGAAAAACTTCCGGGTATCATCATGGAGGTGGCGGAGTCCAAGGAGTCTATTCTCCGCTCCGCTGCACGGGGTGGTGCGCGCATGGCCTTAGGCCTTATGCGCATGCACTATCCTAGTGCCAAATCCTGGCGTGTGGCCACCGGTGTCCCTCAGGGATACACGGATGCGCAACGAACCACCATCTTTGGTGAAGTTAAGGGCCACGCCACCCAGATTGCCGCCATGGTAAATGTCGCCGTCAACTATCCAGAAGAGGAAGCTCCTCCAATCCCCGACGAAGAAAGCAGCGAGGAGGAGTCGGATTCTTGAAAGGTTACCTGGAACCTGGATAGAAAAAATAGACAATAGGAGCATTACTGTCCTTTTAATGTAATCTGAAATGTAATGCTTCTTTTATATTAATGAGAATTCCGCCTTTTGCAGTTTAACCTATGAAATTACTTTGCAAGTTGTTTGGACTTTACCATTCCTTTATCTTCTAAGTTCTCTGGTGTATATGCTTTAACTGTCCTTAGTGTTTGAAATGGCTCAGATAGCATTATGAATCGTTATGCCGAGTAACTGGGGACGAGCCAATCAGTTTTGAAACTCGGAAACATGAATCATGCTAAAGGCATTTTTACTAACTAGTTCCAGTAACCCAGCATACGCACAATCAGATAAGACTTAGAGAAACAAGGAAAGTTTTAAGTGAAACTTGGGCACACAGGCAATTCAAGTTTCCTTTAGCCGTTAAAAGGCTGAAAAATCATTCAGTTATGTAACGCCGAGTACGCAAGCACAATTCGGGTTAACGTTGAGAAATTTGTAAGATCATTGGGAAATAGATGAGGCGGAAACACTTTGCACTTATAAGAAATATGGATGAAAGCATTCCGACAACTTTATTTCATGATCTCAAAAGATGTTTACATAGAAATTGAACTAAGTACGGAAAGGTACATAACTTTCTATACGTTCCCAGGCTTCCGCTATCCACTTGACTTTGTCGAAATTTTTCAGCAGCTTGAATAGTGGTAGGGTTTTAGCCCCCAGCCAACTGATAAATCTGCTGACGGCTGTGGCGGAACCCGTCAATCTTTGGACATCTTTTACACATGTAGGCTTTGAGATATTCAAGATTGCCTTGATCTTTTCCGGGTTAACTTCTATTCCTCTGTGAGAAATGATGAAACCCAGAAGTTTTCCTGAGGGAACCCCGAATACGCACTTAGATGGATTCAACTTCATCTTGTAAGTGCGCAAGTTTTCGAAGGTTTCTCGCAAATCCTCAAGGAGTGTATCTTTTTCCTTGGTTACGACAGCAATATCGTCCACGTAAACATGGACATTTTTTCCAATCTGACTATGCAAACAACGTTGCATGCAACGCTGGTAGGTTGCACCTGCGTTCTTCAGGCCAAAAGGCATGGTTACATAGTAATACGTCCCATACGGGGTTATAAAAGAAGTCTTGATTTGATCTTCCTTTTTCATGCGTATTTGGTGGTACCCGGAGTATGCATCCAAAAAGCATAAAAGCTCGGAGCCTGCAGTGGCATCTATTATTTGATCGATTCGCGGTAGTGCGAACCTATCTTTCGGACATAACTTGTTCAATCCTGTGTAATCTATACACATTCTGAGGGCAGTTGTGTCTTTCTTCGGTACTAATACCGGATTTGCGGACCAGTCAGTATGGATTACCTCCTTGATGAAATCCGCTGCTAAAAGCCGGATAATTTCCTTGCCAATAGCCTTCCGTCTTCTTCCGTCAAATCGACGGAGACCTTGTTTGACGGGTTTTGATCCGGGAATAACCTTGAGTTGGTGCTCAGCAAGTTCCCTGGGTACGCCTGGCATGTCAGCTGGACACCAGGCGAAAATATCCCAGTTCTCACGGAGGAACTTGATGAGCTCGCCTTCCTATTTGTCGGTCATCCCAGTCCCTACTACGACAAATTTTGTCGGATCTTTGGGATCTAGGATTACCTGTCTTGTATTCTCGGACGCCTTGAAGCTATCTGTTGGCTTCCGAGTTTCTTTTCCTGCCGGCATTTCTTTCGGCGATACCTCCTTGGCTAACTCCTTCAGTTCTTCCTGAGCTATAACTCTTTGAGCGCAAAGGGCGTTTTGCTTCTCCAACTCGTTTGCCAGCTTGAAATCACCGGCAATGGTGATTACTCCTCCTTTGGGTCCTGGCATCTTCAGCTTGTTGTAGATATAGCAAGATCTTGCCATAAACTTGGCGAAAGCCGGACGTCCGAGTATTGCGTGATACACGCTCTCGAACGGCACAACTTCGAAGGATACTTTTTCCTGCCGGAAGTGATCTTTATCTCCGAAGGTGACATCTAGGGAAATTTCTCCTAGGGATCGTGCTTGCCTGCCAGGAACAATACCATGGAAGCGTATATTGCTGTAGTTGAGCTGGGACTCGGATATCTTCAAGTGCTTCAGTGTATCCAGGTACATTATATTGATGCTGGATCCTCCGTCCATCAGCACTCTTCTTAGCCTAGTGTTTTGAACAATAGGGCTTACAACAAGAGCTTGTGTGCCGGGTTCAGGGATATTTCCGGGATGATCTGACTGATCCCAGATTATCGGTGTGTTGGAGTACTTCAAGAATTTTGGGGTTGCAGGAACAACCGCGTTTATTTCTCGAAGTGTCCTTTTGGCCACCTTTGCTGACGGGGTTGCAAGGAAAGTTAACATTGCTTCTCCGTCAACTCTCGGAAATTTAGGTTCGCCTTTTCGCTGTTGTTCCTGGATTTTGTCATCAGTGTCCGATTCACTGTCTTCTTTTTCAGCTTCTGGCTTTTGTTTGGCAGGTTTCCTCTTGGAACCCTTCCCTTTATTTCCGGATCCTGCATTGCCTTTCATATGCTTGTTTAGCCGGCATTGCGCGTTTGTGTGGGTTGGTTTCCCAAATTGGGAGTGGTGGACGCAGGGTTCCGACTTAATTCTCTCCCATTCTTCGGGAGTATAATTGATTGGATCTGGACTGCGACCTTTCCACTTATTCCCTTTTTCTCCTCCAAAGGCTAAGTTAACCTCCTTGGGCTTTGTTGTTGACTCCGGAGTTCCTTTTTTATCAGAACGAGGTGTTTTCTTGGCCAGTATCAGTGACTCAATATTGCCTCCTCTTGCTCTGATATCGTCTTTGGCTGCAGCATGCTCATTAGCGGTTGTAAGCATAGATCCGAGATCTTTGTGCTTTTTAGAACCAACCATGAACGGTACAAGTCCGGGTTTTAGGCCATTGACGAAAGCATGCATTGCTTGTACGTCAGTTACTCCAGAGCAACTATTCTTCATTGCAGTCCATCTGGAGATGAAATCCACGTATGGTTCGTCTTCAAATTGGGTGCAATGGTTCAGCTGGTTGATGCTATTTGGGCGTTTGTATGTTCCCCGAAAATGCTGAGTAAATACTCTCGCCATATCATCCCAACTGTCGACAGTTCTTGATGGTAAACCATTGATCCAATCTCTGGCTCCGTCTAGCAACATTAGGGGAAGAAACTTGACAGCTTCCAGGTCTGTCCCGTTGTTGATTTGGACGGCTGTGTAATAGTCTGAAAGCCAGGTATCCGGGTTTGTACTGCCGGTATATTTTTGGTAGGTTGGACCACTTTGGCGAAGCCAGAATGCAGGGTTATCCTTCGGATCCTGTCAGTAAAACACTTAGGACCAAAGTATAGATCATCCTTTTCTGCTCTATCAATATGTGCAGAATATCTCCCGGCTGAATGGACAGAAGGGGATCTGCTCCTTTCTTTTCCATTGTTGCGCGGACGCGCTTTTCCAAGGTTATCTCTATCTCTTCCGTTGTCACGCCCCCTGGGATTAGGTGGAGTCCTGCTCCTGTACCTTTCCTTATCTTTAGGCGGTGTCCGAGATCTTTCACGTCTGTGAGGTGTATCGTATCTTCCAGCTTTTTCAGCTGGGTTTCTCGGAGGTGGCATTATTTTGCCGTCATTCCGGTGTTTGTCTTCCCGATCTTGTGGTTTATATCCATCTTTCGGGAGATGAGGTCCGGTTCTAGACGCTGCGTCCCGGTTGTCGGGGTTTTTCTTGTCTTTTCTCGGATCCTCTTTTTTATCCGAATCTCCGGGTTCTTCCGGTCCAGGTGCTCCAGCGGCGCAAGTAACAGTTTTGCAGAGGGCGGAATTATCATGCAGCCTCCCTGATCGCTCCTGTCCTCGCTGTTGCTGCTGTAATGCTTTTCCTAGGAAAGCATACACCCCTTGGAGTTTTCCCCGTTGGAGTACAGATCGTTGTTTAGGATGGCGAACGCTGCTTCCGCGTTTTCTGCTGCGGTTTTGTATATTGGTTCGCCCTTGGCATCTTTGCCGTTTAACTGCTTTTGCCAAGATGGGTTATAAAACCTTTCTTTTGGCGGCAGTTCTTCCGGTTTTGCGATTCCGGGTAACCTAGTAGGTTTTAAGGCAGATCTATGCTTTCTCTCGTACTCCTCTATTTCTTCATTTTGATGTCATTATGGGTTTGTTGGAGATGTTGCCGAGATCTAAGCAGATGTTGCTGTTGCCGTTGGAAAGCTTGTCTCCTGGCTTCCAGCATCTCAGGGGGTTCATTGGGTCCCACTGGAGTTTGTAATAGTTCTTGCTCTTCCAGTTCTATCATTGGTGGAGCAGTGATTTCCTTAGATTTCTTTTCCGCGGGCTTTGTGCCACTAATATCTCCAACTTCCAGGTTTTCATCAGCGAGATCAGCTGACTTTTTCTTCCGGAGTTTGTACTGGAGTTTTTTAGAAGCACGGTGCTTTTTCTTGGAAGATGGAGGTTTTTTGACAGGTTCATCCTCTGTCATCTCCTTGACATTAGGGAATATCGGAGAAGTTTCTCCGTCTTCTCTCTCTTCCACTGGCGGAGGGGTTTTAGGGCTTTCCTGGCTGTCGGCACCCGTTGTATCAGCTGGTTTTGCCATTAGCACTTCATGGAATCCCTCTTGAAAGGACTTAACCTTTCTTACGAAGGCATCATCGTCTTCGTCTTCGGAGTCGAAATTATCCGATCCGGTTTCCGACTCCAATCTCGCCTCTATGGCGGCAAGCACGGACTCGGTTTCCGAGTTCATCGTCTGGTTGACGGATGTCGGATCTTCCGTCTCTGTGACGGGTTTTGGTTCTTCCGTCTCTGTGACGGGTGTATTGTTGTTATCTGCCTCTTGCACGGGATTTCCGTCATCCGTGTTTTCAGCGATCTCGGATTGCACCATGCCGATAAAGTGCGTATCACTGTTTTGTCGGCGATCTGAGCAAAATCCGGCATCATAGTCGTCTTTGACTGGGTATAGGGCGGGTGGGATAAATTTGCTTCCACCGCAAAACCCCATTGCCTCCGCGGTTAATCCGATAAAGATGTTAGCAGATCCAATCGGTAAAACGCAGGCACTTACCAGGTGGTTTTGCGCCGGTATGTAGGATCCATTGTCGAGGAAGCGCCCGACGTCGTCGTCGAATTCCAAGCTTCCGACAGTGATCGATCTTCCAATTCCGCCTAGTATCCCAGATCGGAATTTCACGCCTGACGTCGTTTGCCCCACGGTGGGCGCCAACTGTCGAGGCATCGTAGTAGTTTTCATAGACTGGGGTGCCATGAGACTACGGTAGAGACGTGGGGTAACGGGATAGCGTAGTAACACAGAACACGGGATTTACCCAGGTTCGGTACGTCGCGACAGTACGGCGTACCTACTCCTGCACTTCTCACTAATTGGGACTAAAGCCCGTATAACAGGGTTACAATGTGAGAGAATAGATCTAGCTACTCGACGAGGATGAACTTCCCGGCGAGTTGCGTAGAGCTTTAGCTTGTGTCTAACTTCTTAGAACCTAGAGAACTTATGTAATCTATCTCCCGTCCGGCTTTATATAATAGCCGGATTAGGGCTTACAGAACCAGAAACCTAGAAGACTACGTTTAACTTGTAACTTGGAAAGTAAGGAATCCGTCTTCTCCTCCAAGCCAGATCACGCGGGCCGTGATCCGGGTTCTTCTAGAATCCGGCTTCTGCGCGTCGGACTACTGGGCCGCCCAATGGACCTAAGCCCATTACCATGCAGGCCACCCTGGTAGTCCGGCTCTTTTGTCTACCATCTTCTATACCCCTATTCAGTATATATCCGACACTAGTGGTGTCTCTCCGTGAAAGATAAATAACATGTGTGGTGAACAAATTACAGCTGGGCAATTGACAAAAATGAAGGCCGCACCGTAGTGCATATGAAATACATAAAGATTACTATGTGATTCATGCGCGCATTACAACAAGATACATAGACCCTCATCCAACTGCATCTATGACTAATAATCCACCCTCCGAATAACATCTGAACAAACATTGGGTATTAAGTTGCAAGCAACAGATAATCACAGTAAACAAAGTGGGTAATGTAAAGAATAAAACCATCTTAGACAAAGCATTATTGTTTTCTCCCTAATGGCAACATCACATCCTCCATCTGTCACGTTTCTGTCACTCGAGCACATATGCAAAGGAGGTATGAACCCACTATCGAGCATAAATACTCCCTCTTGGAGTTACTAGCATCTACTTGGCCAGAGCATCTACTAATAATGGAGAGGATGCAAGATCATAAATAACATATGCATGAAGATAACATGATAGATTGATAATCAAAAGAAATAGCATTCAATATTCATCGGATCCCAGCAAACACAACATGTAGCATTACATAAAGATGATCTCAATCATGTAAGGCAGCTCATGAGATCTAAACATGAGGCCTAAAGTGGAGGAGATAGCCATCTAGCTAATGCTATGGACTCGTAGTCTAGGGATGAACTACTCACGCATCACTTTGGAGGAGGAAATGGTGGTTTAGACCCCTTCGGTGATGAATTTCCCTCTCGACAGGGTGCCGGGGAGAGCTCTAGAACCCTCCTGATCTCTGGATGACGATGACGGCGGCCTCAGGTGTTTCTCGGGAAAAATGGTACATTTCTAGGATTGATATATCGGAGGGATTATATAGGTGAAAGAGCGATGGCCGAGGGCATCTGGGTTGCCCAGACCACCCCTAGGCGCGGCCAGGGGGCGCGTCGCCCTATGGTGTGGCCCTCCTATGGCCCCTTTCTGGATCTCTTCGGGACTCTGTGGAACTTCGAGAATTCTAAGACTTTTCCGGGCTTTGAATTTTCCAATTCCAAGAATATTTCTAGAACAAATTTTGTAAAACTAAAAACAGCAGAAAACAGGGAACTGGCTCCGTGGCATCTTGTTAATAGGTTAGTCCCGTAAATCGATAAAAATGACATAAAGTGTATATAAAACATGTGGGAAATAACATAAAAACAACAAGGAACATCAGGAATTAAGGATACGTTTATGACGTATCAGTGAGCTCACCACAAAGGCCTTACCCTATTCTTCGATGAACCTCGCCACAAAGGCCTAGTTCACCTTCCACTATTGGCAACCTTCGATCGAGGCACGCGTCCACAACATAATTGGAGGCTCTCGATGTCACCACAATCTTGGGGCACACATCCACAACTCAATTGGAGGCTCCCAAGAACACCAGAAGTCGTCTAGGGTCCAAGACCCAAGAGTAAAAAGCTCACAAACTTTATCCATGAATCCTCGTGGAGGGAGCAAACCGATGCAATCGATGCAAATGGCAAAAGCACAAGTGCTCAAATCCTTCACTCTCAAATTCCAACAAAGCAACAAATGCTTATGGGGAAATAAGAGAGGAAGAACAAAGATGAACTCAACAAATGAATCCTAAGATCTAAATCCACAAGGGTTCCCCTCACTAAGAGAAGAGATAGATTGGTGGAAATGTGGATCTAAACATCCTCTCACTTCTCCATCAAATATATACAACAACCATGGGAGGGATTGGGAGAGGGGCAAGGTTTTACAAAGTTAACAATGGTGGGAGAGAGAGAGAAAAACGTAAAGGAATAACTTAGGGACAAAGGGGGAAGAAGACCCTTTATATGGGTATTAAAAAACCAGTACTTTCTTCGCCCAGAAACGACCAAGACGGAATAAATCCAGAATTTCCGGAATAATTCCGGCTAACCAGAATTATTCCAAGGCATTCCGGATGCTAACAGAGGTTTTCGCGGCCAAGCCAGAATAAATCCGGAATTTCGGCAATAATTCTGGATTGCCCGAGAATGACTGAACACCGATATGAGAACTACCATAACATTTGCATATGGACTCCATTTTTTATGTTCTTAGGCTTGTTGAAATAGCAACAAAAAGATATACAATAATATGCAGAAAAACATAATTGTCAAACAATGGAAGATAAAACCAAATGGGTAAAGTTTTGACCTCTCTAAATGGAACAACCGGTAAAACCTCCAACGCCGAAAACACACATAACTTTTGCGAATGAAATCCAAATGAGGTGTATCCAATTGGTTTGGAAAGATAACAACAAGGAATATCCATAAAAAAGCTACAACACATGGAAGGTGTGGGAACATTCTCAAAGCTGAATCGGATATTTTCACCACCGAAACGCAACAAGTTTTTCATATCAAAACCATTTTCAATAAACCTTGGCTTGTCATGAAGATCACGACAAGCACAAAAACCCCATGGAGATAAAATGCAAATGAGAACCAAGAAAGATGATATGAAAGCATGCAAAGTTTGAGCTCTCCACAACGATTTGACCAAGTTACTCACTTGAGAACCCCTCTTGGTAGTACGACTATTTATCCTATAACCCAGTCTCCCAAAGACATGAGACCGGTTAAATAGAAAACCTATAAAGATCGTACCTTTGCCTTGAGCATTCCACTTGAGCTAGATGATTGATGACCCAATGACACACGTTCATTGGGAGATCCCAAGAGGAAGGTATAAAGAATGCAGCAGCAAGTTTGAATAGACCAGTTGAGAAAGAAATCACTTCTGAAGGTTGTTGATAGCAGATGTTGGCAGGGCGCACGACCAGGCTCAGCAGCAACGTGGAATCTGAACAGAACACAGCCAAGATACTTTGCCCCAACAAAACAGTGAGGTTATCAATCTCGCCGGTTTTGCTAACACAAAGGATGAGATGTATAATGTGGAAAAAGGTGCTTGTTTGCAGCAAATGAAAGAGAAAAATGATGACAGTGAATGAAAGGAGAAAAAGTGTTTGCAGTGGTTGTATTATCGGCGTAAAAGAATGGACCGGGATCCACAGTTCACTAGTGGTGTCTCTCCAAAACAGATAGATAACATGTTGGGTAAACAAATTACGGCTGGGTAATTGAGAGATATAAAAGCTGCACCGTAGTGCATATGCAAGACATGATGATTACTATGTGATTCATGCGTGCATTACAACATAATTCATAGACCGTTATACAACTGCATCTATGACTAATAATCCACCCTCAGAACGTAATCCCAGCAAACTTAGGGTATTAAGTTGCAAGAACAGATTATTGCCTTAAGTAAAGTGCGTAATGTAACAACGAAATTAAGCATTGTTGTTTTCTCCCTAATGGAAACAACACATTCCCCATGCATCACGTTTCTGTCACTCGAGCACGGATGGAAAGGAGGCATGCACCCACTATCGAGCATAAAATACTCCCTCTTGGAGTTACAAGCATCAACTTGGCCAGAGCATCTACTATTAACGGAGAGAATGCAAGATCATAAATAACATAAACATGATAGATTGATAATAAACTTGACATAGCATTCAATATTCATTGGATCCCAGCAAACACAACATGTAGAATTACAGATAGATGATCTTGATCATATTAGGTAGCTCACAAGATCTAAACATGGTGGCATAAAGAGGATAAGAAAACCATCTAGCTATTGCTATGGACCCGTAGTCCAAGGATGAACTACTCATGCATTGCTCCGGAGGCAGGCATGGTGATGTAGAGCCCTCCGGTGATGATCTCCCCTCACGGCAGGGTGCCCGAGAGAGCTTCAGAACCCACCCAAACTAGGGTTGACGATGAAGGCGGCTATGGAACTTTTCATGGATGCAGGCTCGGGTATTTAGGGTTTTCCCGAGAAGAAGTATAAATAAGCGAAAGGGCGATGTCGGCGGGTGGCCAGGGGGCCATACCACCTGGTGGTGCGGCCAAGGGGGGCCGGGCCGCCATGTGGTGTGGCCACCATGTGGCCCCCCTCCAGGTCTCCTCCGCACTCTGTGTACGTGACAGAAAAATAGGACCCTGAGTTTTCGTTTCATCCAATTCCAAGAATATTTCCAGAACAACTTTTCTAAAACCTAAAGCAACAGAAAACAGGAACTGGCGCCGTGGCATCTTGTTAATAGGTTAGTCCCAGGAAATCCATAAAAATGATGTAAAGAGTATTGAAAACATGTAGAAATTGGCATGAAATCAACATGGAACATCAGAAATTATAGATACGTTTGAGACGTATCAAGCATCCCCAAGTTTAGTTCTACTCGTCCTCGAGTAGGTAAATCTGAGGTGACATGCTACCAACATGATCTTGATCATCATATTTGTAAAAGCATTTGTAAGTTGAGATCATAGTACTCTAAACATAGGCATGATAGATATAATTCTAACAATGAAACTTAGCAACCATGTTGCAACATGAAAAGTAACACAAACACAAGATCATGAATAATAATGCACTTGAAAGTTATATGTTTGTTTCGAGCATAAAGAAAACATAGCAAAGTGGTATTCCGGTTGTCCTTAAAAGTGAGAGCAAAACATAAATGTCAGGACGCCTTCAAAGTTCAAGTGGTGACTAGAAAAAAAAATTGAGAACATGTAATAACATATCATGAATCAATCAATAATAATCTTTGGGACTGATGCACATTATACTCATAATCACAACTATGCTCTCTTAATTGTGCATAAAGTTAGAAGATTAAGACTCAACATAAAAGTAAAATAAATATCCCCGCAGAGGGAAGCAGAGATTAACACATGTGCTAGAGCTTTTTATTTTATTAAAACAAAGGTATTGAAAACATTTTTTTAAAGAGGTGTATGTTTATGTCAATGAATAGTAATTAAAAACTTATCATAACTCATGCCAAGCAAAATGTTTAGACTTTTAAGAGCGATTTCCGTTGTTTATTTAGTTTGGTACTTCCCCCATCATGATTTTCACAAAACAGGGCTAGCCGTATCAACGGGTATCCACCAACTTTCATCAATCCATGGGGAAGTGCCTTTTTTTGTTATATTAATCGACAAAGGGTGTTGAAAGGTTTAGGCCCTCACTACGAATACTTTCGCCAATGATTATGACTCTATTTTAGAAATTAACGAAATACAAAAAATGAAAAGCATTGGCATGGAGTTCTTTTATGTGTAATAGTTGCTACAAAATATGGTGAACATGGATATATTTTGTAAAAAAATTCACAAAAGTACTATAATAAACATTCACAAAATATACAATAATGTATGAACATTCATGACTTTCAATCCAAATAATCAAGGTCTTATCTGTGGCATGGTTCATGATAACATGATCATACTTGGAAAAAAGTTGGATATTGCCATGAAAAATAATAGTTAAAAAGATTTTCAAATTTTTTATCATAAAAATAGTAATTTTCCGTTGTTAACAGTTAGCAATCAATTTTGTGTGTGAAGTAAGTGCAATGAATATGGTTTAAAATGGTACCGCTCTAATTTTACACAAAGTAGGCATTGTTGGATGGTAAATCGCAAATATTCTTATTTTTCTTGCCTTTGTAGTGACTTCCGCCGAATTAAATGAGTTTCATCCGATCTTTCCAAAACTGATTTAAAATTGAACTACAAACTAAAAATTGGAAGAAAAAAAATCATTTTAAGGTAACCCAGTAGGATTCTATGCAATAGCCCTTGCGGTGAATAGTTTCGCTGGCGATTTTGACCCAATTTTTAAAATAAATCAAAGAAAATGAAAAAAAAAACTTTTGGCATGGAGTTCTTCTATGTTTACTAGCTACTACAAAAAATTAACATGGATTTACATATTTTATTTAAAAAATAGACTATCTTATATGAACATTTATGAGCCAAATTACTAAGTTAGTTAACATATCCATTGAATAGATCATCATATGTGACCATATTTGGCACAAGTGTGAATATTGCCATGAAAACGAGTAGTTCAAAAAATGGGTTTCTAACTCTTTGTCACACAAAAATGAATTTAATCATTTATAAGTGTCGTAATGAGTTTTTATGTTGAAGCAAACGCTAGTAGAAACAACCTAGCGGTGACGAGCTTATATTGCTAAGTACCCAATGCACGCCACAAGCATGACACCACTAATAAGTGTTGCCGGTGGCATGCCGAAAATGAGAAACCGGTAAGGGTTATATATGACGTGTCGACTACATGCCATTGGTAATTCTTAGTTGTGGCACGTAAAAAATGGAATTTATATGAAAATTTCCATCAAATTTTTAATGAATTTGAAAAAAAAAATAACCGCAACAAAAATTTGAATTTCATTCAAATTTTGGATATTATTACAAATTTGAATGAAATTTAAACATAAAAATCCAAAACAATCGAACGATAGTAGCGCTCGAAGATGCTCCAATCTAGCCTTTCCCCGTCGTAGTAGCTGCCGACTTCGCCTTCCCTATCCTCATCGATGTCGTTTTTTTATTGTAGGAGGGCCTTCGTTGTTAACACAGATGCTGAACTCCTCCGCTGACAACCTTCCCGCGAAGCCAAAAGAGGCTGATGACGTGAAAACACATGCTCGTTGGGAGGCCCCAAGTGTAAGTAATGAAGATTACATCATCAAGATTTTCCTCAGAAAGAAACCAAGGTTTAATCGGACCAGTAGGAGAAAGAAATCACTTTTAAAGGTTGTTGACAACTGATGTTGGCAGGGCGCACTACCAGGCTCAGCAGCAACGTGGAATCTGCACACAACACAACCAAAATACTTTTCCCCAATGAAACAGTGAGGTTGTGAATCTCACCGGTATTGCTGAAAATAAAGGATCAGACGTATAGTGTGGAAAATGATGTTTGTTTGCAGTGAATGAAATGAGAACAGTGTACGCAGTAGGTTGTATTATCAATGTAAAAGAATGGACCGGGGTCCACAGTTCACTAGAGCTGTCTCTCCATAAAAGATAAATAACATGCTGGGTGAACACATTACAGTTGAACAATTGACAGAAATAGAGGTTGCACTGTAGTGCATATACATGACATGATTATTACTATGAGATTGTTGTGCTCAGCAAATAACCTCTACTTTAACCTATTCTGCTACAAACTAATTAACACCATGCTATTATTGATTTAGTGTTTCGTTAACTAAATCTCGATTCTCTTCTTAACAACAAACATGCTTTAAAAATGTCATCGATACAGTAAATACTTTTGACCATCTTACATCATATCTATAGTGAGAAAACATAAATTGTGTCCTAATCATAATTAACCTTTTGAACACACCTGGGTGTACGCTACCATGTTCTTAAGTTATATTTGAAGCAACATGACTTGGGAGCATGACTGCAAGATACTTTTCTTGCAGATACTAGGATGAGAATCGGAGGTTGAGACCGCTTGCTAATAAAAGGTGTCAAGTACAGTGCCTTGAAGCTTCTTTGATTTCTTTTGGGTAGACATATTTTTCTTTCATTACAGAGGTTGATAATCAAATACTATTTTTTTATTCCACTGGTTTATTCCTTTTTGTATCTTGGATGTGGACATTAGGAGACTCTTCATATTTATCTTTATCCTGGTTCCCATCTTTTCATGCCTATCAGTATGTGGCGTCCAGATTTATTTTTCAGTCATGTACAATGCTTCAAAATTGACATCTGATCATTCAATTGGGTGATTGTGAGAAGAACAATAAAATATTTTACACAGTAATTGTACGGTGGTACATCTGTTTGCAGTAGCAAAGTTTTTTTTAAGTTCTGTCTGCCTTGCGTGAACGATCATATGGCAATTCTATCGACCTTTAATTTCTTAGAAGTCGTACTTGTGCCCAGTTACAATACTTTTCTAGATGTGTTTTGCTGCGGGTAGAATGAAATAATTTTCTAGCTGAATAGTAGATCACTACATCTGCCAAGTTTCTTTTTTTAGAGACGGGTTTCAGTAAAATGGTACAACCCACATTAAAGCGAATAATATTAGCTCTTTTCCTTCATGTGAATGTAGAAGCTTCAGTCAAGAATAGAAGAATTTTGTTTATGACTGGAACGAGCAACAAACCAACCTAATGAGCCAGGTAGCTTATGTTAATTTGTCCCCGTGCGCCACCATGAAAGGGCTGCAAAATATTATTCACATGTCTGTTGTTATATAGTGCATAAAGAAATTTATCTACGGCATTTGCCGCTTCCCTGAACTGTAATGTTAGATCGATTTACTGTTCATTCCATTGGAAGTTGGCCTTCTAAAACATGAACCGTTTGTACTCTGCAGTTGATCCTTTCATACTTGATATTGGTTTGACGCATCCAATTTTCGCTGGACACTTAACATCCATGAGGAACTGGAGCCTTGCGATGAACTGAAGCCTTTGATCTTCATTGGCGCGTTGTCTTTAGAGTCTACCATCTCCACGCTGATCCCCATCGCTCCAATTCTGGCCCTTGCTGCTCCAGCGAAATTTATTATCACTAGATGACCCGTTGCGCCAATTGGCGCAAATGATGGGTTTATGCTATAATTTTTTTCCATAAGAGAAGACTATCAGCTCAATGTCTCCTTTTGTTGCTATAATATGCCATTAAAAGGAATCATGCTAAGTTGGAAAATCGTCAGCATAAAATGATTTGAGAACATATAGAAACAAAGCAATATTTATAATAATTGATATTCACTGTTCTGACTTGAGATATGTTTCTCACAAAATATATTAATACATTAGTCAATCGATAGGATTTAGGGTGTGTTCTGAAGTCCTCCACCTGTTAGCCTCCCTAAAATCATCCGCAAAGCAACACTGAAAATAACTCTCAAATGGAAGGCACATCAAACATTATTTTCTACGTTGGCCATTAGGCTGATTTAGCCGAGGATAACTGGAAGTGTGTAACAGGCACACTGTACAACATGTAGCAAGGAAACCTACGGCTGGAGTATACAACAATGGCACCAATGAAGCTCACAATTCTCTATAGAAGTAGAACAAAAGAACCAAAACATAATCGACTTGGAACCATCAGACGAAGCTGGGTTTATCCACATTGTAGTCACCAAGATCCGAGGGCCGCTGGTGAAGAAAGTTCGGACCAAAATATGCACCATCATTCTGTTTTAAGCATGAGCAAGTCTGGGACAAAACACATTTTGCAGAATAGATAATAAAGAATAGCAAATACGTATATTTCAAACGGAAAAGGAAAAGAAAATAATAATTTGTGAATACATGTGATGCGGCAAAGTTTAAAATTAGACAACGCAAACATAGACAAACAACACCGGTTCGAAACGGATTGTAGTTGTTCAGTGGTACCCCGATAAAGTGAGGTTTAATGGAAAAAATGAGACAATCATGTGAGTAAAGATTTTCAGCGTAACGAAAGATTCATTTATATGCGATAATGAAGAAGTGTAACACTTGATATGATACCAATGGGAGCTGCAAATAAGAGCCATTCACTCCTCACATTTTACTCTATTCCGATTAGCGAATCCACGATCCAAAATACCATGGCATATTGGCATCCCCTTCCTATAAAATTGATAGTAGTTAGATTCTTGACTAATAGTTACTAAACATATATGTTATGAAGACATGGATTTTTCATTAAGACTTGTTTTTCTACTTTAGCAAACAGAACCCCAAAACCAAAATTCAGCAAACATATATCATTTTCCCCTACTCATCTAATCCTACAACATGTGTTAATTTCATAAAACAACCATCAGCAGGCTGTTATGAAGTCTATTTGCAGAGTACATTATGATAGATTTCATTGTAATCGAAATGGACAAAGAAGTCTGCACAGGAAGTTAATTCTGATTTACGCACGTGTTATTGAAAGTGGACTATCAGAAGCTACCTGAGAATAGCAAGAAGCTGAAATTAATTATATGTCGACTGCCGAATAATTATTTACTGGAAATACCTGACTTTGAACATGTGCAACCTCTTTAAATCTTACTTGGAAGGCTAGATAATTGGACAATGAAAGCTTCAACAACACCGCTTACCTTGAATGTCCATGCCATTCAAATTTTCCATTTTGGCTCAAACTGCATTTAAAGGCTTATTTTCAGTGATCAAGATTTTAAGACACAATATTGCACGTATAGCTTAGACAAGAGTGAAACTGCACCGACATAGAAAGATGAAATCAGTCTAGAATCTCCATACTATCCAAACTATAGTTGCAGAATAGAAATTAAATTAGGGGCAAGATGCAGGAAGGAGGAGCTCACGCAAGAAGGTGCAGCTAGAAAGCATGTCGCCTCGCAATGTTGACCGTCGACTAAATCTCCTCTCCATGCTATCGCCTGTTGCTGATAGTGTTGAGAGCCGGAATACACATCAGTGAGATAAATGATTGACAAGGAGTCATCTGCTTTCTTCTCATCTGCAAAGAGGACAAACCATGGCAAGCTAGTGTAAGCGACCAAATCTCATTTGATCTCAGGAAACAAAGGGAATAAAATAAATGATTTGACAAATAGATGTCTAAACAGTTAGGATATGCGCTTGCTATTGTAGGATTGATACTCCCTCCGATCCATTTTAAGTGTAAACAACTATCAAAGCACAAATTAGCAATACAATTTCTGACACTTAATCTGGATCGGAGGGAGTAGAACTATTAATTTCAGGAACATTTAGTCCTAAAAAACTGCATAGAGTAGCACTCCAACTATTAAAACAATTTAAGACCAAACTCTGTTGATAAAACAATAGGAATATCCTTGTTTTGTAGCCAATATTCCTCCAGCAACTACAAAGTGAAGCAAAATTTTGCTACACAGAAAAACAAATCAATTGCAACCACATAAATCACATATCTAGGTCGGTAGAAAAGGGGGATAGGAAGCTCCAGCTTCCTCATGGACCAGCAATAATGTCTGCTAAACAGTCCTACACTACTCTTGCTAGAGAACAAATCAATTCGTTTTCGAGCTTGAATTATATAGGTTCTGTAAAATCTTACCATGAATCGTGCATGCGAAAAATATAGTAGTGTAAGGGAGTCTCATTTTGGATGTTGAGTAGTCGATGGAGTGAGATCTTACGTGGATGACAATAGCGTACAACGGCAATGTGCTGTAGCTGCAGAGCACCTGGACGATGATACTGCAAGTTCAACGCATATACATAATCTCAAAGGAGTTCTGGAACAGGATGAAATGGATCAGATGGAGGACAACCCTCAGATTGCTAAACCAGAAGTGCTCCTTGCATGTCATATTCTAGGGGTTTGCAGATGCTTCATCTGAACACCCAGCTGCTTCTAGAGCCAACCGAGTGCTGATGTACTCCAGCTTTGTGCCCACAATAAGCAGAAACTGCAATTTTGTTTACCCCAAGCAGTAAGAACCTCTTACTTCGTCATAAATACAAATGTATTTACTGGAGTGATAGTTGGTCAGGTACTTACAACTAAGGGCGAGAAAGATAAGACAGAATTATGTGTGCCACCCTCATTGACAGTAAACCAATAGTCATTAGTTACAAAAAAAATCTAGTTCATACAGCTCCAACCTAGATAACATTCTATTATGATTTCTCTGACTAATGAATTGTTCTAATCGAGTAGGATGGCTTGCAGTGCTCGAAACGACAATGTTACGTCTGGTATATATGTTGAAGGGGGATTAATGTGATGTGAAGTATGGTCCAAACAAATAAATGAGGCCACTTGTTCTCATCGGTTTATGAAAGTTACCATTCATATTCAGGTCCAGGCTGAGCTTCCAGTCTTCGCTCCGAAGTTTGCATCTCGGGGATGGCATCTCGGTTTCTCCTGGAGTAGCAGCTCTTACGCGGAGGCATGATGCTTCCTCTCCGGCGTGATATCGCCAGTCACGGATTAGCCTGTTGTGTCGGCGCCTTGGTAGCGCACGGTGGCCGGAGTATCAGTAGTAGAGGCAGGGGCGCTGGTGCTCGCGACACGCCAGAGCCCAGGCACCCGCTCTGGCTCAGATGTGGGGACGGCAGGACACTCTTCGAGGACAAAGCTGCCCTGACGGCCGCGTCCTATGCACTACAGATTTTAGCTGCACAAACGAAAACGAATTCGATCAATAACCTGGTATAATATCTCACCCTGCAGTATATCCAAACAAAATTTAAGAGACTGGTATACTTACAGCAAGTCCCTGCCATAATGCTACCATGTCATTTGAGGTTGTGCACTTTATAAACTTTGTTGCATCTTAAAATTCGAAGAAATCAATTCACGAGCACATACAAAATATAAATATCATTCTTCTTGACTATGGTTCTTGTGACGAATCCAGAATTCATCCATAAAACTTTTGGATCCATCGTTGAATGAATCTAACATGGAAAAACCATGTGCCAGCAGGACCAAATATGTAGCACATACTTCATTAGAGCAATGATCTTAATCCAATCATTCCATTCCTAAATCAAATAAATAATGCTATGATCATACAAAGCATGGATAAAAATATTTGCAACTGATACCCCACAAAAAATCCTCTCTAATTCAGGTTAGCAGAAAATTTTGTACTTATAGATCAAGTATACTACCACAAGAAAATAAATGGTTGAGCCGTGGGGCCGTTTTGATATGTAGACTGAAAAGTATCGGGAGTGTTTTATGTACCTTAAGATGACCCGCTTCCTGCTAGCTCGAGGGCACACAACTGCTGCCCTCTGCCCATTGCCGCGAGTTGACCTGCACCAACGTTCAAAATAAAATTACTTAACCCTGTTCAACTCCAAACAATTTAAGAAAAATTGTTAGGCAGTTGGGAAACCAACGCCATGCCAACACAATACTCGCAATGATTAGTTACCGAATCATTAAACATCAAATGAACTTTCTCACAAGAAAAAAAGCATGTGCAAGTTTTAATTATAAACCAACAAACCAAACCAAATGATCAGATCTAAGCAGGTAGAAGCATGACTAAAGCCGATTTATTAAAGTTGAAAGCTAGAGAATGTATTCCTTCTGTAGCTTAAGAAATTAGTAGCGCCATTTATAGGTGACAAGATGGCAATGACCAGTCAGCGAGCAAATATATTAGGCCATCAGATAAATTCAAATCTCTGATACATAAATGTACTATAAGCGGCACAGGGAACGCATCGAGCTCAACTTTTTAATTAACCGCAGTGTTGTAGCACTTCTATCTGGTATTAACCCAGAAAAGGTAACTAAAAATCTGATGTGAAGGTCTACATAACTGAAGTGCTATGAACTGTAACAGAGAAAAAGAGGGGGGGGGGGGCAGAGAGCTATCACCATACCCCAACCCACTTCTTTGATATTCTTCATATCTGAAGCATTATTCTCAAGTTTCAATAGGCAACCTGAACACAAATCAAACACCATATCCAACTAAGTACTAAATCATATTAGAAAAACTGGAAACAAGGAAAACGTATCACTATTCTATAATATTTATCATTCTATCGCAATTAATAACAAAGATCACAAAACCATACATTCCCACCTCAGCCTCACCTCTGCAGCCACCAACCATACCCATCAGAACCCCACTAAGGAATTCAACATTTGTCGCTATGCTGCAAAACAGAGAAAAATACTATGACTTTTCAATAGGTTGCCAATGTAACACAAGTAAACTAATTTTATTACAGGCGGGCCTTCGTTACCTAAACTGACTTTCAGAAGGATGCATGAATGACGTAGTTGTATCATCATCAAATCTGGCCAAGCGACTACACCTTATAGAGAAATAGAAAATGGTTATGCTCAGATTCTGTCTTAACAGACTTGGTTGGAAAAAGATAGTACATTGGCACCTCCGATCTGATACGAGAGATTGAGGGAAGTTTGGGTACGAACCTGGAGGTCGAGATGCGTCGTGCTCTCGCGAGTCGCGTTTGGTCGTGCGTAGTCCATCTGGGCGCAGCTCCTTCTCAACTTCGTCGCAGGGCCTCCCCGCCGAGCCGGTCCTGCTCCTCCCCATGCGAGGCGTGTGCTCCCTCCTAGCCCTGAGCCCGGCGGAAACGAGGGCCTGCGGCCGCCATGCCGGAGCAACTCCGATTGGATCGAGTCGAGAGATCAAGTAGGAGGCCGCGGCACTGGAATCGCTCCGTGCCTCCTCCTATTCATCACCAGATCTCACCAACAGCGGACTGCTGCGCCTCCTGCTCCTTTTTCTGAGCATCAAGGACAACAACGACCCATGAAGCCGGGAAGAAGGATTGAGGCGCGGAGGACGCGAGGCGATTGGGGAACGAGGGATGCGAGGGGATTTTTTTTTTTTTTGAGAATTACGACACTTTATTAATCAACGCAAATCGTTACAGAGAGCTTGCTGGATACATTCTGGAGCACAGTTTCTACAGATAAAAGAAGAAAGCTGCTCGGCCGAGCGAGCAAGAGTATGTGCCGCCATATTACACTGACGATACGTGTGAGAGAACGAGATGGAAGCGAAGCCAGGCACCAAGGATTTAATATCTTGAACCACGGTACCTATGAAGCTTCTGTCCATCACTGTTGAGTTGATTCGCTGAATCAAAGACAGGCAGTCGGAGACCACCATCAGTCTGTCGAAACCTTCATTGCCTGCGAGGGTGACTGCGTGACGAACAGCCAACGCTTCAGCCAATTCCGGCGTTGTGACCTCCTCAAAGATCTTGCTGCAAGCCAGCAAGCATTCCCCATGGTGGTTCCGGATCACAACGCCACTCCCCATCCTGCGCGAAGGAGCAAACAGAGCTGCATCAACATTAACACATACCGACCCTTCCGGCGGCGGAGACCATTTTGAAACAGAGGAACTGGTCTCACGTCTGTTAGAAGAAGTCGGATTACTAGTGTGCAGCTCGACCATGTCGACATATGCTTTGCACTGAACAGCAACACTTCGGGGTGGTAGTATCGGTTCTCCATTGCGAGTGCCATTCCTTGCCAGCCACAAGTGCCATATGGCAACAGTGAGCAGCAACCTTTCCTTGTCAGTTGAGCGGGACATGAAATCCAGAACCCACACCCTCGGACAAGTGAAAGATTTCCTGCATAATTTCACCACATAATCTGTCTTTATTTCTTGCCAGAACTCATGGGCGTACTGACAGAAGAGAAAGGTATGTGCTGCCGTTTCTTCCCGACCACAGTACACGCAGGGTGAACTGGCCGTTATATGCCTTCTGCATAACTGAACACCAGAGGGCAAGCAGTCATGAGCGAAGCGCCATAGATTGATCGTCATCTTCCCTGGAGCTTTGATAGCCCACAAACGCTTCCACAGGCTGCTGTCCTCTTGCCACCGGGAGCTTGTGCCCTTCCCAGGTTTGCTCCGTTCAGTATGATGTTTTTCAGAACGTGCGAGGTGATATGCAGACCGAACAGAGTATGTCCCATACTTGGTGAAAGGCCATGAGGCAAAATCTTCACCCGCCCGTCTGCTGATAGGTACTTGGAGTACACGCCTTGCCACATCCTCCTCAAAGACAGAACGGACAACATCTACATTCCAAGATCCGTTGTCCTCCGCCAACAGGAAGTCGACAGTCGCGCCGTCCGGGATCGGCGTCAAAGTTTCCAGTGAGCCGTGTCGCACATCAGGTATCCAATTATCAGCAAGTACCTTTATTTTCTTTCCATCCCCCACACTCCACCGAACCCCTCTTCGCACCAGTTGCATGCCGAAACAAATGCTTCTCCACGTGAAAGATGAAGATCTTGGTTGTGGAGCATCCCAAACATCGCATTGAGGAAAATAGCGACCCTTAAGGACCCTGGCACAGAGAGATGAGGGCTCGGTAAGAAGTCTCCAGCATTGGCGTCCGAGCATGGCTTGGTTAAAGAAGACAAGATCCCGAAAACCCATGCCGCCAAGGTGTTTCGGAGTAGATAGCCACTCCCAGCTGCGCCAATGCATTTTCTTCCTCCCACCCTCGATGCCCCACCAGTGATGCGAGGGGATTGGGGAGAGGAAGGACGCGCATTTGGGCGAGAGAGAGAGAGGACCCGCTCAGTCGACGCTCGAACGGCTGGGAGTGGCTGGGAGCAGAACAATGGACGGGCAAGGACACGCCACGTGGCAGCAAGATAGGAGTTCGGTGGAATGCAGGAGAAGCCTCACAATCCTTTAGCTTTTATAGAAGTAATTCTCTTCTCTGACGATGAGAGATGCAGAGACAGGAGAACAGAATATCAGTATCCGCCGTCTTACCATGTTGTCCACCACGTGATGAAATCTTACCATGTTGTCCACCACGTAATGAAATAGAAAAGTACATGTATACCGCTAGACTCTTTACCAGTCATGTACCAATTCTAAGAAGAGTGAATTCCAATTTTTACCCCACACTCTTGTGCATTTGTGACGGTTATTACCCCATTTAGTGAACAAATATTAGGAATGCACCCTAGATTAAAAAAAATAACATGATTTTACTATATTTTTTGGCATTATGCATGATATGATTGAGTAGACCGGCATTTTAGAACCATGTGGTGCGTGAAAATATGTAAAGATCGGAGCATGGTATCGACTATAATGTCAAGTTTTTTCTTCACCATATGTTCAATTCCCCGTGGGTGTCTTGATATTTTTTTAGCGTCACTCATCATCTTACACCTTGCCGAATAGAAATGTATCGAAAAAACAGGGTCCAAATTTTTTTTAATGGATAATTCAGACGATTTTTTATTAGATGGGGTAATTAGTGTCACGACTGCATAAATAAAGGGTAAAAAGTGAAATTCACTCTTCTAAGAAATATGTAATCTAGTAGAATATGTATTAATATGACCTGCTAAGTCTTGTTTCATGAAAAAAGTTAGTCACTTCTTAACATCACTGCACCTGCATCGCAAACGTCGATGCCACCACACGGGCACGGTGTGCCGCCATGCCCCATCTTCGCTAGTGAGGTACGATTGTGCTATTGTGGGATGAGTGATGATATGTGGGGCCTGATAAGGGTTACTAGAGAAGAAATGTGTGTTGGACTAGGCACAGGCAGATCAGTGGGGATTGGAGCTAGCCCGAATAGTCTATTCGTGGTTAACCTCGGTTTTCGGTTATTAACCAAAAGTAATAAGGTCAGCTATTTTACCAACCATATCCATAACTAAAAAACAAATAACCGAAATTTCGGTTCGGTATTCGCCTTAGTGCAGTTATGCACAACCTTAGTCCAGGTACTATTAGTCGGAGCTTTATGGCTCTGTTTACAACAAAATTATTACAGAAGGCCAGGCAATCAGAAGGATAAAAACAAGAGTTTCAATTTTTATCCTATACTTGTGCATTTGTGACGGTTAATACCCCATTTTGTCAACAAAAATTAGAAATGCACCCTAGATTAAAAAATCAACATGATTTTACTGTACTTTTGGCATTATGAATGATTTGATTGAGTAGACCGGCATTTTAGAACCATGTGGTGCGTCAAAATATGTAAAGATCGGAGCATGGTATCGACTATAATGTCAAGTTTTTGCTTCATCATATGTTCAATTCCTCGTGGGTGTTTTGACATTTTTTAGCCTCACTCGTCATCTTACACCTTGCCCAATATAAATGTATCCAGAAAACAGGGTTCAAAGTTTTTGAAATGGACAATTTAAACTAGTTTGCATTAGATGGGGTAATTAGTGTCACGGATCCATAAATAGAAGGTAAGAAGTGAAATTCACTCTAAAAACAAGGCGACCTTCCATCAGCACAGGACATACTCATTTTGACGTGAGCTTAATTTTGTCATTTTCACTGCTTAATCCCATTTGATTTCTGAGAGGGAGTTATTGCTGTCTTGTATCCCTGCTCTGCTACTGGCTAGCCTCGCGAGGATGGTCCACTGTTGGATGTCATGGTGTGTAGTTTCATCGGATTTCAGAGTTCCGAATCGTGCAGCTAGAAATTTCAGCTACGTGCACAGCTGCCAGTTAATTGTTCTGCTGCAAAATCGCATCTTCCCTGTCAAGCAGTATCATGTCTACATTATCAATGTCCGCCATCGCTTAGCGCCCACCATCTCCCGTGGCAGACTTCTCCACGTCGGTGGCAGCCATCGCCGGCCCTTCCTTCTCATCGGACAGAGTATCGCCATCGTCCCTTTCCTCCTGTACCTCCCCGCCCGCTTCGTGCGCGACGTCGTACGTGGCGTGCAGACCGACGAGCACGTAGTAGAGCATCATGATGGCGGTGCAGACGCCGAACCGGACGAACGCCTGCGCGCCGAGGGAGCCCATGAGGAACAAGTTCGTGGCGATGGACACCGAAGGCAGCCACGGCACGAGCGGCACGCCCCACCGCCTGGGCGCACGGGCCACCGGCACCAGCAGCTGGACGCCCAGAGTCGCCGCCGCCCACACTGGCACCAGCACGGCGTATCCCACCCACCGCTCCGGCGCCGCGCCCCAGCACGCCGCGATACCCGCCGACGAGCCGATGATCACCAGCAGGAGCGCCACGAGCCGATACCCGTGCACCGGGTTCGTCACGCCCCGCGCGTGGTACCGGCGAACGAGGAGCGCGACGGCCATCATTACGAAGATGAAGAGCGTGCTGATGGACAGTAGGCTGGCGAGCACGTCGAGGCTGGAGAAGAACGCGACGCAGGCGCTGGCGGTCGTGATGAGCACGGTGGCGTGCACGGGCGTGCCGGTCCTCGGGTGCACCAGCGCGAACACCGGCGGGATGATGTGGCTCCGGGCGATGTGCGTCGCGTACCGCGCGTTCCCGAGCGCGCCCACCAGCAGCACCGTGGTCATCCCCTTGAGCGCGCCCACCGCCACCACGTACTTCATCCACCGCATCCCCACCGAGGCGAACGCCGCCGAGTAGGCCGCGTTCCGGTCGATCGCCGTGTACGGCTGCATCATGCTCAGCACCAGCGCCATGGTGCAGTAGATGGCCGTGATCACGGACATGGACCCGATCAGCCCCAGCGGGATGTCCCTGGACGGGTTCTTGGTCTCCTCCGCCATGTTGGCGATGCTGTCGAAGCCGCTGTACGCGAAGTACACCACCGCCGCCGCCCGGAACACACCCGGCACGCCGTACGGGGCGAACGGCACCAGGTTGCTCGGCTTCGCGTGCAGGAACCCGGCCACGACGATGAACGCTATCACGAGGAGGTGCACCGCCGACGCAACCCAGTTGACACGGGAGCTGCCCTTGGTGCTCAGCATGGCCATCGTCGCGGTGGCCGCGATCACCGCGGACGCGATGGGGTCCAGCTCGTCGTACCCGTCGGCGACCCACGGCGCGCGCACGCGGAGCGCGCTCGCGGGTCTGTTAACGAGCGACGCGAGGTACGACGTCCAGGCGCGCGCCACCGCGGCCGTGCCGATGACGCTCTCGAGGATGAGGTTCGCGGCGGCGACGAAGGCCGCGACGTCGCCGAGCTCGACGCGGAGGTACGCAAAGGAGCCGCCGGCCACGGGGATCTCGACGGCGAACTCTGCGTAGCAGAGCACGGAGAGCATGGCGGAGACGCCGGCCACCACGTAGGAGAGCACGACGGCGGACCCGGCGTGGTCGCGGGACTCCAGGCCGGTGAGCACGAAGATGCCGGCGCCGAGGTGGCAGCCGAAGCCGAGCCACGTGAGGTCCCACCAGGTGAGGCAGCGGCGCATCTCGTTCTCGCTCCGGCGCCGCATCGCGCCGAGCTCCGCGGCGTCGGTGGAGCGGCCGGCGAGGAGGCGGTCCCTGAGCCGCGCGGGCGTCGCGGCCAGCGCCCCGCCGTACGCGCCCCAGCTCGCGAACGAAGGCTCCGGGAAGAAGTCCTCCTTGCTCCACCGCCAGTAGCTCCTCGCCTGCTTCGGCGCATGGCCTTCTTCCACGGGCTCCATGGCCAGGAGCTTTCTGTCAAGCGGAGCACAGCCGTACTGCAGAGCGCGGCAATGTTTGTCAGTGAAGGGAACAAGTTGTCACTGACAGAACAAATCCGTCGTGCTCTACCTTTGGTCGCCAACTCGCCATCGTTGTGGACTTGTACTCCCAAAACTCAGCTATCAAACAGGAAATTTTCTCTGACGATTGGCTAGATTACAAAGCGGTACCAGGATGTGGACACAATTTGCATACGGCGGAGAATTTGGACACGATTGGCTAGATTACAAAGTGTTTGTGTACTGGATCAGATGCAGCCGGAAAATTTGGACCTCCACAGAAATGATGATCCTCCCAGAACGTACGCCCCGCGGCAAAAGCCTCGACATTGCACTTGGCAGGTATTCAGATATGCGTCTATGCGGTTTACATGCATACATCTATTTACAGTACACAAACACCACTCGTCTGCCCTCAGTCCTCCGATAATACCATCACCCAACCCCATATTCAGGTATGCGCCTATGCGACCACAGCCACTGAAGAGAAACAATGGAGGAGACATGTGAAGTGAACTGAGATCATGTTCCATTGCTTCTCAATGCACACCGAGACAAAGACTTGCTGGTGCTGCAAAAACTAGCGTCGCTAGCTAAGTTCCAGGCCATTATATACTTCAACAAATATTTCCAGCAGAACAAATTGTCAATTTTTCGTTCGACAGAGAACATGGCCTCCATTGCGCACATATGTCCAAGGATTTTTTTCCCAAGAAATACAGCTACTGCCTAAAGATACCAGAGAACAAATCCAACAAGAAATCAAGCTGAAAAGAAGATTATTCCAGAACCAAATACATGTACCATGAGATTCCCTCAAAAAATAAAAAATAAATAGAAGTACCATGAGATGCTCACAATCACTCCAGTGTAAGTGGATAATCCTAAAGAGTAATGTCCCCGGCAAATGTAAGCATGTGTGGCAAAGGTGAACCAATGATGTTTCAAAGCATCACATGACTCGGCTGTATGATTCCACTAGAAGGAATTCACCATTACAGTATGAAAATGACATAGCTACTTTGAAAGTCTCAACCATCACAACATACACTCCGTAAACCAGTTTAAAAATGCAACATGTCTAGCGTCCTTGCATCTTTATCATACTAATCGTTATAACTAACTGCAGGATTGCATAGATTTTGGCGGAAAGGACACATCCTACTCTAATTTAGTGGAAGCGGAACAGGTACCCAAGTACTGGTGATGGATTCAGTGGTTCATAGGCCACAAAAGATCTACACTTGCACATTACACCAGCTAGGTACTATGTAAACTTTGAACTCTGAAAATAGAGAATCTAGTTTCAATTCTGAATCCCTCGAATGCAGCCTCAAGTTGCACTCATATGTCCTAGGGATGCATGACTAAATTGCAAACATCCTGCAAATCTACTCAGTAAACATATGACCTTTTGATAAATGTGTCAGCCTCGAGCTGAGCTATCCACAAAAAGGGTAAAACAGCTACAGAATTGGAAGCGCATATTACACATAGCATGCAAGAAGCAATACTTCTAACATCTCGAGTTTCACTGTTTAGTAGTAAATCTTGCTTGAGAGAACAACAGCTATCCATCATGATCTTACACTCATATTATCACATCAGTACGAAGCAAAAACCTATACCAATAAGATATTTCACTCATTTTATTGAAAGTTTCCACATACTGGCTTCTAGGACTCAATTACAACAAGCCTTGCTTGAAAGCATACATGTGAGAACCTTGCAACCTAATATGCAGAGATCACACCAACAACACTGTCATAGGACAACAAAATCCTAGTCCACAGCAAAAGCGAAGAGCAGAAATTACATCGTAATCTTGAGAGACGTCTGCATAATAATTATCACAATACACTGCTGGCCAGTTAGACTTAGACATAGTACACTAGTACCGCAATCATACGGCCTCCCCCACTACAACAATCCTACCGTGATACTAGAACCAAACAGCTCAATTCATAAGCTCAAAGGAGGCCCATAAATGATCAACACATCTTATTAGGCAGCAACAACAGCAGCAGCATCAAGGACAGATTCTCCACTTAGAAATGGTACTTAAGTTTAAGTTGATACATTACTGCTGGGGGACATAGTAATATGATGCCATGTCGGCGGCGGGCATACCGGCGGCGGGGTGAGGGATCCCGGCAGCCGCCGCAGCCGCAGCGGCGGCCGCGTCGGCATCCTTGGTGTCATCGCGGGGCACGATGTCTACAAGGAAATCGAAGACCTCGGTTCGTGCGATGGCCGCGGCAATGTCGGACTTCTGGAGCGTGCGGCGCTTGTTCTCCTCGGCGTGCGCCCAGCCGCGGTGAGTGAGCTCGAGGATGAACATCTCGCAGGCGCGGGCGAAGACGACGGGTGCCTCGGCGGCGATCATGCGGACGTCCTCGTCGGCCTTCATGATCTTCTTGATTCGGGCCAGCGGGAGGTTGTGGTTCTTGAAGTCGGTGGTCGCCTCGATCTCGCGGTACTGCTCCGCCCAGAACACCTGGAGCTGCTGCTGCTGCTGCGCCAGGGCCTGCTGGGCGGCGGCGGCGGCGGGAGGCGCGTACAGCTGTGGGTTGTACGCGGCCACGGCGGTGCCGGGCGGGGGAGGGTACGCCCCCGGCGGGTAGCCAACGGGGGCGCCCAGGACGGGGGGCGGCGGCGGGGTGCTGGATTTGGTGGGATCCATGGATTCGGAGCGAGCTAGGGTTGTGGGTAGGAAGCGGAAGGGGATTGGGGGAGGAAGCAAGGAAGGGGATGACGCGTTTCAGCTGGGTTTGCAGTTGGATTTGTTGGAGCTATTATCTTTCTCTCGAGAAATAGTGGAAGAAGAAATAGTGCTAGGAGTAGTACAGTACTAATCTTGCGCTGTGTGTGACACACACACTTTACACGTGGAAGGAAGGATACCGTTTCCATTTCAAAGATGATAATCATACTAAAAAAATTAGAAATAGAATGATTCTATTAAAAATACGATGCAAAATTAAAAATACTCTATTACGTACTTGCCAAAAAAATAGGTCATATTAACTTCTTAAAATCTCAAATTACATGATACTCTAGCTTTTTCACTCCACTAAGTTTTAAACCTTGGCTTTCATGTGGATGCTGCAAAATTACAAAGATTCTATTGCACACTTGCCAAAAAAGAGGTCATATTAATTTCTCTAAATCTCAAATTACATGTTCTTTAGACTAGTTACAATAGAGAGTATCATAGACTAGTATCATGCATATGGCCTCCATCTCACCTCTCGTTCGTCTCGTGCACAACCAATCAGAATGGGGAGGAGTGAGTTTGAGGGAGAAGGCAAGACATTTAATTTTGCCTATTTTTTAGGGTTATGCTCTTTTTATTTTCCCTCAAATGTACGTTGCACTAAATCACGAGCATACAACGAGCTTAGCGGTGAAACGTGAAAGTTGGGTCTTAGGGCATCAACAAGTGTTGGAAATATGCCCTAGAGGCAATAATAAACTTATGTTATTATCATATTTCCATGTTCATGATAAATGTTTATACTTCATGCTAAAATTGTATTAACCGGAAACATAATACATGTGTGGTTTCATAAACAACCATGTGTCCCTAGTAAGGCTCTACTAGACTAACTCGTTGATTAATGGATAGTTACGGTTTCCTAACCATGGACGTGAGTTGTCAATTGATAACAAGGTCATGTCATTGGAGAATGATGTGGTGTCCATACCCAATCTAAACATAACAATTGATCATGGCACAGTTAAAATTGCAATGTCTTTTATTGTCAAGTATTCTGATTCTTAGACCATGAGATAATGTTATTCCCGGGTATCGAAAGAATGCTTTGGGGACATCAACCGTCACTTCATAACTGGGTGATCATAAAGTTATCTTACAGGTATTTCTAAAAGTACCTATTGAGTTGCATGTATCAAGATCGGGATTTGTCCCTTTATGTGACAAAGAGATATATTATGGGCCCACTTGGTGACACACATTTGGTAACGCTTGTGATAACCCACACGTGTAGGGGATCCCAACAGTCTTCGAGGATAAATATAACCCAATTTATTCATTCGACACAAGGAGAGTCAAAGAATACATATAAGACTTACCAGCTGAGTTGTCAATTCAGCCAAACCTGAGAAGCACTTAGCAAAAGATATTATTAACACAAGGTGCACAGAAATAGTGGATAGAGTGGTGATGTGATGATTCTCTTGCGTCCTCAACGCACCTAATACAATGACAATTGTATAGATGCACTGGTTCAACGAAGAGACAGTGGAACTGGTGTAATATGGAGTGTAATAGGTGATTTATGTGATCTGAAAAATAATAATAGTAGTAAGGTAACAAGTGACAAAAGCATGTGAAAACAGTGGCAATAATAGTAATAGATGGACCGGCATTCATAGTTTCACTAGCAATAACTCTCCAAACAAAAGAACAAGTGTTGGGTAAAGAAATCACAACTAGACAATTGACAAATCATAAGTGCATAACAATGCTATTATAACGAGATATAGTTCACGGGTTCTAACATGATAGTAATTACGTCAAGGCATATGGACAGCTATCCGGCTGCATCCATATCTAAAAGTCCACCTCAAGAAAGTTATCCAACAAATCCCTTGGTATTAAGTTGTAGCAACAAAGTGATTGCTTTGTGTGCAACAGACAAATGCATTAAGAACAACACATGATGTAAGCAATAATCCTCATGCATAGACAAGAACATTGTTGTTTTCTCCCTAGTGGCAACAACACATCTCCCACCCGTCACGTTACAGTCACTCGAGAACAGATGAAAATGAGGCATGAACCCACTATCTAGCATATAAACCCCCTCTTGGAGATGCATACAATTACATGATCAAGGTAACCATAAACATTGGAGAGTATTGCAAGAACACATTGAAACACTCTAACGATATAAATGAAACTTATCATATAATGACATGAACAAAATAATCATAATCTCATGGTTCATCAGATCCCAGGAGACATAAAACATAGCGTTACATCAGATGGATCTCAATCATGTAGGGAAGCTCATGAGAACATTGTATTGATAATCAATGCAGAGAGAGTGTTGACATGAGACCACACGTTTGTTGGGAGACCCCAAGAGGAAGGTATGATGTAGTGTAGCAGTATTTTCCCCCAGTTATGGAACCAGAGTTATCAATCCAGTAGAACTCCAAAGTATCTCAATAGGTTGCTTGTTGTCTCGTGCTTCAACAAGAGTGGACTTGCACACAAACACAAACTCTCTCTTGCTCCCAACTTTCCGAGAAGATTGTCAGTTTTCCCGTCTTGCTGAAAACTAGAGAATTAATTGTATCGAACGGTTGGAGATGATTAAATGAAAATGGAACAACGAGCTGATGCAGATGGGATCACACGCTCGTTGGAAAAACCCAACATGAATGTATTGTGTAGTCTAGTGGAAATTTCCCCCAAATTAAGGAGCCAAGGTTATCAATCCAGTAGGACTTCAAAGTCTTGGAGAAGGTTGCTTGTTATCTGACGCATCAACAAGCATGACCCTGCACACAACACACAAACTCTCTCTTGTCCCTAACTTTCGAGAAGGTTATCAATCTTCTGGTCTTGCTAAAAATTAGAGAATTGAACGTATAGAGTATTGAAAAGTAATAAAAGCAAAAACGGAACAACGAGGAAACAATGATGAAAGTGCTTTAAAGAAGGTTGCAATAATGAGGAAAATAGGACCGGGGGCCATAGTTTCACTAGTGGTGTCTCTCCAAAGAAAACAAACATGTTGAGTGAACAAATTACAACTAGACAATTGACAAATCATGAACGTATAACAATACTATTAGGACGATATATAGTTCACGGGTTCTAACATTGTGGGCATTACATCAAGACATATGGATCGCTATCCAGCATGCATCCATATCTAAGTCCACCTAAAGAAACCTATCCAGCAAATATCTCTAGTATCAAGTTGCGGCAACAAAGTGATTGCTGTGTGTACAACAGACAAATGCATTAAGAACAATACGTAATGTAAGCAGTGGTTCTCGTTCGTAGACAAGAGCATCGTTGTTTTCTCCCTAGTAGCAATAACACATTCCTCATCCGTCACGTTTCTATCACTCGAGCACAGATGTCAGGGAGGCTAAACCCACTATCTAACTTATAAACCCTCTCTTGGAGGTGAAAACTATTACGTGGCCAAGATAATCATAAACAACAGAGAGCATTTAAAGACAATATTAAAACTCTCTACAAATATAATTGAAGCATCTCAGATTGACATGAACAAAATAATCATAATCTCATGGTTAATCGGATCCCAGCAAACATAACATGCACAATTACATAACGGTGGTCTCGATCATGTGAGGCAGCTCACGAGACTCTAAACATGGAGGGGCGGCTCCCTCCTGAGGTTCGCCGAGTCCATGCTTCCACCGGCCGCTGAAGCGGGCGCTAGCAGCGCCGAGGTCTTGGGAGGGACGAGGGGACCCAGCCCCTAACACACTCATTTTCTTGGCGGAGGCCCTGCATTATCAGAAAACAAGTCAGTATTCAGATCTGGCAAGTACGAGGAAGATCGCCCCGATAACTCACATGCCGGTATAGTGCCATGCCCTCGCCGAGTGTTTCCTGGAAGGGATGGCCACGCAAGGGCTCTTTGCCGCGAGAGGAGCGCATGCGTCTACGTCAGCACTCGCGCGACGCGCCCTCTTTGCCTCGCGAGCCTTGCTCTAGGCCTCGCCCTAATCTTCGTTGTTGCGCGATCGTGGAGGCGAAGGGGGCGAGGTGCTTGAGTCCTTGAAGGACTCGCTCTCTCCCTTCCCCTCTTTCTTGTCGTTGGAGGAGATCTCTACAAGTAGGCTCTTTCTCGACGCCCATTCAGCCCCTTTCATGAGAGGCCAGAAACCTCATTGCCTGCGGACTCCGCGTCACTCCCCTCCATGGGTTGCGGTGTGAAGGGGTTGTCCACCCTCGATTCTTCTCCTTCCTCGAGACGGCCCCACCGATCGAAGCACGGCATCGCATTGATAATGGCGCTCCTCTCCGCATCGCCAAGGCCATAGAGGGGGGCGATGGAGGAAGGGATATTTGGGGGTGGGGATCGGTGGCGAGAATGGTCCGCAGCGCCTCCTCGGTCTCCTTCTCCTCAAGTCGGTAGCTGTTGAGCCTCATCTGGTCGTCAGCATCGCTATAGTGGCACATGAGCCGCTCGTGCTGCTGGAGGGGGGCGATGTGTTTGCTGACAAACTCCTTGACGACCATTGAAGCTTTTAGGCCCTTGCAATGCAGCTCCTCCATGCGCTGCATCAGAGGCGCCATGGCCTCACCACCAAGCTGCTCCTTCGTCCAGCCGGAATGTTTCCTGGGCCGCGCCTCGGGAGTCTCGAAGAAGTTGCCAGATACACCCAGCGTCGTCCACCCTCTTTGTGAAATCCGTGGAGGCGAACAAGGTTCCTTTCCCCAAGCTCATGTGAAAGGAGACGCATCCAGCGCCATATGACCTCGCTATCATGCGAAGGTTGAAGAAGCAGCGGAAAAAAAATCCACGGAGGGCCTTGATACGTCTCAAACGTATCTATAATTTCTAATGTTCCATGTTGTTTTCATGCCATATGGTACATGTTTGCTATACAATTTATGTCATTTTTATGAATTTCCTGGGACTAGCCTATTGACAAGATGCCATAGAGCCAGTTCCTGTTTTCTGCTGCTTTTGGTTTCAGAAAAGTTGTTCTGGAAATATTCTCGGAATTGGACGAAACAAAATCCAGGGTCTTAGAAACCCGTCACGTACACGAAGTTCGGAGGGGACCTGGAGGGGGTCCTAGAGCCACCATACCATAGGGTGGCGTGCCCCCCCTTGGCCACGCCACCAGGGGGTGTGGCACCCTTGGCCACCCACCGACGTTGCCCTTTCTCTTATTTAAGATCCTCCTCGGGTTAACCTTAAATACTCGAGCCTCCATCCACTAAAAGTTCCATAGCCGCTGTCATTGTCAACCCTAGTTTGGGAGGGTTCTGAAGCTCTCCCCGGCACCCTGCCGGGAGGGGAAATTGTCACCGGAGGGCCCTTCATCACCATGCCTGCCTCCGGAGTCATGCATGAGTAGTTCATCCTTGGACTACGGTTCCACAGAAGTAGCTATATGGTTGTCTTATCCTCTTTATGCCTCATGTTTAGATCTTGTGAGCTGCCTAACATCATCAAGATAATCTTATCGTAATGCAACATGTTGTGTTTGCTGGGATCCGATGAATATTGAATGCTATGTCCAGTGATTATCAATCTATCATGTTTATGTTATTTACGATCTTGCATTCTCTCCATTACTAGTAGATGCTTTGGCCAAGTTGATACTTTTAACTCCAAGAGGGAGTATTTATGCTCGATAGTGGGTTCATGCCTCCCTTTCATTCACGCTCGAGTGACAGAAACGTAACGGATGGGGGATGTGTTGTTGCCATTAGGGAGAAAACAACATTGTTTACATTACACACTTTACTTAAGGCAATAATCTGTTACTTGCAACTTAATACCCGAGGTTTGATTGGATGACACTCCGAGGGTGGATTATTAGTCATAGATGCAAGTTGGATAACGGTCTATGAGTCTTGTTGTAATGCCCGCATGAATCACATAGTAATCATCATGTCATGCATATACACTACGGTGCAACCTTTACATCTATCAATTGCCCAGCTGTAATTTGTTTACCCAGCATGTTATCTATCTTTTTTGGAGAGACACCACTAGTGAATTGTGGACCCCGGTCTATTATTCTACACTAATAATACAACCACTTGAAACACTGTTTTCTTTACTACAATTATTGTTTTCCTCTTATTCAATGCCATCTCTTTTCATTTACTATGAACAAGTACTATTTTCACACTATACATCTAATCCTTTGTTTTAGCAAAACCGGTGAGATTGACAACCTCAATGTTTCGTTGGGGGAAAAGTACTTTGATTGTGTTGTGTAGATTTCACATTGCTGCTGAGCCTGGTAGTGCTCCCTGCCAACATCAGTTGTCTTCAACCTTCAGAAGTGATTTATTTCTCCTACTGGTTGATTAAACCTCGGTTTCTTTCTGAGGGAAAACTTGTTGTTGTGCTCTTCATACCTTCCTCTTGGGGTTTCCTAACAAGTGCACTCCTGCACCATAAAGTTGTTTTCTAGTGCCGTTGGCGGGGAGGAAGAGGATTTCTGCAAGGGAAGTCTCTCACTTCCAATCTCTTTACTTAGTTTTTGTTTTGCTTAGTTTATTTTATTTTATCTTGTTTGCTTCTCTATATCAAAAAACACACAAAAAAATTCCTGTTGAAAGTTGCCTTTATGTCTGCTCCTGTCCCTTTTACCATGTCACCCGAGGAAATGATTGTCACTTTTAAACAAGGGAGTGAGGAGAGTTTTAAAGAAGCTTGGTCTAGAGTTTTTGATTCTTAATTTAAAACTGAACCTAAAATGACTCTAAGCATGTTTCTTCATATCTTTTACTCTTGCTATAGGTATGCTTTAGATACTGTAGTAGGGGGGATTTCCTTCATTATGATGGGGATCAAGCTTTTAATGCCATAAAAAATGATTGCAACCTATAGCTCTCCTAGTAAATCTGATATAGCCCTCGCAAGCATTTATGCTAGATTAAATACTCTTGAGACACATATATCTTGCTTTAAAGAACGTTATAATCATATTCGTGAACATTTTGATTATGTCCCAATAAATTTTGAAGCCACAAATAATATCCCTACAGTAAAAGTTGCTATAAATGGTGATATTTTTCATGCTCGTTGTGATATTATGTCTGAATTTTGTCTTATGCCTAAAGAGATTTATGAATCTTTGAATCTTTGGGGACTTTCTAAGGGAGGAAAGGAAATATGTCTTACCAATAATGCCATTATATTTCCCATTGGGATAGCTGAAGGAGTATTTACAAAACTCCTAGGAATAACGGTATCCACTGATTATCTTGTTATTGAATGTGTAGGAGGAGGCCAAATTACTCTTCGATGATCTCTGCTAAAGCTCTTAGGAGCAACTATTGATGTGGGAAAGGTACCATGACCTTCACCTCCAAACCGGGCTTCAATCATCAGTTCCCTAGAAGTAAGAATAAGGGTAAGAAAGGTAAACGCGAGGCTCGTTGTCTTGTTTTGGTTTCTTCTTCACTTAAATCTTGTTTTCTGGGCCTAGCTAAAAGGCGTTAAAGAAAATCTCTTCTTGGGAGATAACCCATGTTTTTATTTTTTTCAATGTTTTATTTGAGAGGTGTTGTTTACTTCTATAGCAACTCCTTTGTATCTTTATTTTCTCGTATTTGTTGTGCCAAGTAAAGTCTCTAGTCAAAGTTGAAGTTAGATTTGGATTTCTGCACAGGAAACAAATTTCTGCAGTCCACTGTTAAATTCGTATAAATTACCTCCATATTTTTGTGCTTAATCCTCAGTTATGTTGAGTGGATTTCTTTTCTCCACAAAACATCATTGGTTGTAGCTAATGTTTAAAAAGTATTAATAATGCTTGTGTCCAAGGAGAATATGTGAGTTTTTGATTGTGCACTAACCTTTAATGAGAAGTACTTTGAGTTTGGTGTGAAGGAAGTTAAGGGTCAAGAGAAGAGGGTGATATAATGTAATCAAGAAGAGTGAAAAGCCTAAGCTTGGGGATGCCCCTATGGTTCATCCTAGCAAATTCCAAGAAGACTCAAGTGTCTAAGCTTGGGGATGCCCAAGGCATCCCTTTCTTCATCAACAACTTATCAGTGCACTTCTAGTGAAAATATATTTTTATTCGGTCACATCATATGCAGTTTACTTGGAGCGTTTGTTTGTTTTTGTTTTGTTTTCTTTTATTTTCCTTGCTGCAATAAAATTAGTTGGAACACAACATTCTTTTGTGGGAGAGAGACACGCTCCGCCTTTTCATATGAATACTCATTTTTTTATCATGCTCGTATTCTTAGTTTTTCTTCTAGCTTCTACAAATCCTTTTAGCTCCTTTTTTCATGCATCTCTTATTCAGAGTTGTTAGTTCTAGTAGAGTAGTAGGAGTACTCTCTTGTTTCATTGATATATCATTTGGAGAGTTTCTGCTTATATAAAATCATTGGTGTTGGAAAGCAGTAGTAAAATATTGCATGCTTATAGCGGTGCAAAAGGAAGCTTGTTTAGACTGTGGCTAGACTTTAGCATGTCATGTTAGATGTTATTTTAATTCTATGCTTAGTAGTTATTATTGTAGCATGATTTCTCTCAAATAGCTGAGAGTGCTTAATTTTCCATTGAAACAATCATGAGTTGTTTTTATCACATTGAAGCATAATATTGTGGTATTCTCCTTCGAATGCTTTATTTGGTTGACTTGGCGCATTCTTACACCATGTTATGACTACAAAACAGTCACCTATAGCCTCTATGATCATTTAGTTTTTGACTTGTAATACCGTTTATGCTTTGATTAATAATGTTTTTGTCGCTATGCATGATTATGTCCATTACTGCCCTCTTGATTTCTTGCTCCCAAACTTTTGCTAGCCTCCACCTGTACTGAGTATGAGCTCTACTCGTGCATCCAACTCCCAAAAACCAAAGTTTGCCAAATTGTCCACCATACCTACCTACATGTGGTATTTAACCGCCACTCCGAGTAAATTTCTCATGTGCTACCTTTAAACCTTCAAAATTATACCTGTTTTGTGCTCCTGTTTTTGCTCATGAGGACGTAAATAGAGAATCTTTATCTAATGTGATTGGACTTTACACACATGGACTAGTGGCACATCCGCTTATCCAAATTGATAGAAGAGCTGGCAGCGGGGTGCCCAGCCCCAAAATTAGTTACTATAAAATTCTTTTCACTCTTTTTGCCCCTGATTTATCAGTCAAAGCATAATTGTGTAAACAAAAGAGAAGAGGGATGATCTACTACACCAATAGCGTACTTCAATTGGAGCCACTCTTGTAAGGTCTAGTTGGCTTGTGACATACTGTATTGTCTTTTTACCATTCGTTGACATTGATACGTCTAAAAGGTATCTCCTTTTCAGAACACTTTTGCTATTGTTTGCCTCTTAACTTGTGAGTTTTGGATACAACTAACACGGACTAACGTTGTTTTCAGCAGAATTACCTTGGTATCTTTTTTTTTGTGCAGAAAAAACCAACTTTCGGGAAAATGCCCAGAAAAGATCCCGGAGACCTTATTTCACCCGATGACCCCCGGAGCTAGAAGGAGCCCCGGAGGGGGGTCAGGAGGCGGCCACACCACCCCTGGGCGCCCTCCTAGGCTGCACCACCTGGTGGTGTGGGCCCCTACGCACCCCCTCGGGCCCCCCTTTCGACTACATATCCCATGTAACCGTAAAAAACAAGGGGGTTTGTCATATTCCATAGAAACACCACAGAGCGCCGCCGCCGCCGCGTCGAAACCCAATTCTGGGATCAGAAGTTCCTATTCTAGCGCCCTGCCGGGACAAGGATTCGAAGGAGATCATCACCGTCGTCACCGCCACCTCCTCTCCATAAACCATCCATGCAACACCCATTCATCCATTCCCTAAGCCTATGGTACTTTCATCCTGCCGTTTTCCGCAATTGCTACTGCTGTTATTAGTTTACTACTACTGCTTCTATAAAACTGTTACCACTGATAAAATGTTGCAAGCAAGTCTACTTTCAGGTGCAGCTGAATTGACAACTCATCTGTTAAGGCTTATAAATATTCTTTGGCTCCCCTTGTGTCGAATCAATATATTTGGGTTTTACTTCCCTCGAAGACTGCTGCAATCCCCTATACTTGTGGGTCATCAAGACTATTTTTTGGCGTCGTTGCCGGGGAGCATAGCTTTATTTATTTTTTCACTTGAACGTGATATTGTTCGTTGCAAGCCTTTCATCATGGGTAAAACTCGTGATGGAAAAGTTCCTATATTACCATCCACTACAAGGAGATGTACAACTCTGAACACCTCTGTTGCTCTTGATTCACCATCTGTTATGAGTAAGCTTCTTACACCACCACGTGCTACACAGACTATTACTTCTACTAAGTCTGAAAATGCTTCTGATACTTTTGATGATGCTTCTACTGTGCTTGATGATACTGGTTCACTAGGTCCTTTCCTAAAAGCTGCAATTGCTAAATCCAAACAAATTGAAAGTGTTGAAATTCTTGTTGAAAATGTTGGTACACCTGTTAATTCACCTAAGATTTCGAGCGATGATTTTGATGAAACCAACATTGAACTTAATGATGAATTTATTAAATAAGCTTAGGCTACTACTGGTGTAAGTGTTCTTAAGAGTCTTCTTGCAAGACATGGTGTTAAATATAAATCTCCTCCTGATGCTAGATTTGCTACATCTCCCATACACATTAAATATAAGGATTATGATTTCTCTCTAGATTTATCTTATATATCTATGTTGAGAAGAACCTTTTTGTGGAGCTGAAAGTAAAAGTGCTATGGAACATATGAATGAGCTCTCATCTTTGAGTAGTTTATTTCCTGATGATACTAAGTTGCGTACTTATTTTGTTACCAAGATCTTCCCTTTCTCTTTGAAAGATGAAGCTTAACTTGGTTTAACAACTTGTCACCTGGATCTATTACTAGTCCTATGTGTTTGGTTAATGCCTTCTTTCAAAAATATTTTCCTGGTAGTTCTCAACATGCTACTGTGCAAAGAATCTTTAACTTTGAGCAAATTGAACGAGAGAAATTGCCTGAATCTTGGTCAAGGTTTTGTTCTTTAATAAGAGCTAGCCCTGACAATCCATTACCTAAATATGAGCTCCTAGATATATTTTATAATGGACTATCTGTTGAGTCTAGGACATACCTGGATAGTTGTGTTGGTTGTGTTTTGATGAAAAGAAATCCAGAAGAAGCTGGGGAATTATTGGCTAAAATAGCCAAAAGTAATGATGATTGGACTATACCCGAGCCTACACCTACACTAGAACCAACACCAACACCAATACCCAAGAAGAGAGGGATGATTGAATTAAATGATGAAGTGATGAAGGAAGCCAAGAAATCTCTTAAAGAGAGGGGTATTAAATTTGAAGATGTGAAGAATTTACCTCCTATAGAAGAATTACGTAAGCCAATTCCTCATCCATCAACAGTTGAGGTACACTCTCTCCAATACTTTGATAATAGAGATATTCCCTATTCTAAACCACCTGATCAATGCTTAGATGAATTTGATAATGATGTTTTTAAGCAAGACAACTTTAATATGAGAGTGCAAAATCATCTTATGGAAAACTCTAGAGCTATTGATAATTTGCATGGTATTACTGAGAGAACCTCTAATGATGTTAAAATGCTTGTTAAACATTTTCATATGGTTCAAACTCAAATTGATAAACTCGCTAAATTGCAAAAATATATGCTAGCTAATACTTCTAGAGAAAAACATGTTTGTGAAATAATTACAAGAAGTAGTATTTCTACTCAGGACCCCTTGTATCCTGAAGGACATCCTAAAAAAATTGAACAAGATTCTCAACAACCTAAAAACAATAGTTCTCCTTCTAAAAAAAAGAATAAGATACATAAAACCGTTGTAGAATCTCCTGAACCCGCTAAAGATCCTAATAGTATGTCTATTTCTGATGCTGAAACTGAAAGTCGTAATGATAAAAGTGATGCTTCTGATAAATAAAAAACTGTAGATGAACCTGAAAAGCAAACTAAAACTGTGAAGTATACTAAGGAGGATTTTATTGATAATAAACATGGTAATGAAAGAATGGCTTGGGTACAAAAATCAATGTTATTTCCTAATAAGAAACATAAATCAAAGGAGGAAGAACATTATAATAAATTCTATGAGTGGATGAAACCTTTGTTTTTGCAAATTCCTTTGACTGATGCTATTAAACTGCCTCCTTATTCAAAATACATGAAAGATATTGTCTCTAACAAAAGGAAGGTAATGACGAAATTTCCACTATGCTTGCTAATTACTCTTTCAATGGCAAGGTTCCAAAGAAGCTAGAAGATCCTGGTATTCTTACTATCCCTTGTTTTATTAAAAATAATTATGTTAGAACTACTTTATGTGACTTGGGAGCAAGAGTTAGTGTTATGCCTTTCTCTCTTTATAAGAGACTCTCTCTTGAAAAATTGATACACACTCATATATCTTTGCAAATGGCTGATAAATCTACTGCTATTCCTGTTGGTATATGTGAGAATGTTCCTGTTCAAGTGGCTACTAATTGTTTGATATTAACTGACTTTGTTGTGTTGGAAATGCCCGAAGATGATAATATGTATATTATTCTTGAGAGACCTTTTCTTAGCACTGCAGGGGCTGTTATTGATTGCAAGCAAGGAAAAGTAACTTTTAATGTTAAGGATAAAGAGCATATTGTTTATTTTCCCAAGAAGATTGATAGAAGATATGGTCTAAATTCGATTGAAAATATTAAGACCATCAAGATTAGAGAATTTTATTGTCCCATTCCAATGCCACCAAAAGAATATGAAATTATTATGATTGGGAATATGTCTATCAAGGTTGAGGTAACATCATTATTTAATGATAAGCAAAGTTTTGCTTCAAAAAAAATTGGTAACAAGACTTGATCAACCTTGTTAACAAAGTGATTTTGAATGAAGAGGACAATGTTTTCACCTTCACCGTTATGTTTTCACCATGTTTACTTCTGTTATCACCTTGCTACTTTAGTACAATTATGTTTTCCACCATCCATAGTCATGTTTTCATCTTGATTATTGTGGATATGCATGTTTTCACCATCCATATATTCGTTTTCACCACTTCCACCTTTGTTTTCTCTGGTTATTTTACCATTGGAGTGTCTTAGAACCTCTGTAGTTCTGGTTTTGGTTTAGTTTTCCACCTTTCCACATTTGATTTTCTGGTTTTTTAATTATTAAATTCTAAAAATACCTCGAAAATAAAGTTTCTCGAAAAATTCCAGAACAAATATAATAATTTTTTTACGTCAAAATAAGGCAGAGATGCACCTGGTAGACCCCAGGGGGACCCACCAGTCAGGCACACCACAGGGTGGCGTGACCATCCCCTGGTGGCGCCAGCACATGGTGTGGGGCCCCTGTCCCTCCACTAACTCTCTCCCCTGCCAAAGATTCCCTTCTCTCAACGCAAACTCAAAACATTTCCTGGAACCCAAGTTTTGCTGTTCTTCCTCGAGATTTTGTGATCTCTTTGCTCAGCTCACATTTGTTGCTAAAATTTGGTGCATTTGCTCTCCGGTATGTGACTCCTCCGATTATCCAAGTAGAATTTCGTTTAGTGGAGTATTTCTTGAGTATTTTGGTATTGTAGGTGACAACTTAAGTGAGTTTGCATGCTTTATTTAAGTTGAAATAACATAGCTTTGATGCATGACTAGCTCTCCTATAAATCTCTATAGTAGTTTCCACCATATAGTTGTTTATTGTAATGCTTGCTTAAAAATTTCAAAGATGGAGCACAATGTGTATCAACTTAACCATCATCAGTTGGAATTGCATGAGGTCATGCCTGTACACTGTGAATAAAGAGTATTTCCATCAATCTATCCATGCCAGGAATTCATGCATGCTATGGGAAATCTGCAGGATTTCTATACTCTGTGCCAAATGCAGGACTGGATCGTTTCATTGAGGATGAACCTACCTAACATATTAAACTAACTATGTCTATGGTGCAGGATTTTTGATTTAGTTGGTCCTTACCTAACCCTATGGTCCATTACAAAATTTATAATAAAGGTGTAGACTTGCCTTTCAATGATTTATGTGCAGCTATCAAGGTGCCACAATGGGGATCATGTGGGAAAATAAGAGGGCAGCCCAAACCATTGCTGGATTTATGTGAGGAGATTTTCCAAGATAGAAGCTTCACGGGGGAGAGTGGTAAAATTCGAGAAATTCAACTCCCATCCATTTGATACTTTGCTTATTTTATTTCCAAATGTGTGCTAGCCAGAAAAGTTGCCAACAAGTTATGTGTTTATGATCGAGCTTTTATCTCAGCTGCTTTAAGACATGATAGGTCTTATAACTTTGGTGCTTTAATTTCTTTCCGTCTCTCACTTAACCGTGAGAAGGGCGGAATTTGTGGAGGTCTTATTGCCTCTCGTTTGCTAGCTTTGCATGGTGTGGAGCCACATCATTTAGACCTTCATATTCCCGTAGAGAGGCTGGACCTTAATTCCATGATTCAACATAAGTTTCTCTCCACCTATGCTAACCTGAACAATTTATCTTACGGAATAAATTTCTCCAAACAATCAAGGTGGAGAGTGACTAAATCTGATAGAGTAGTACTTCTGCTTGCACCTCTTTTGTTTACCCTTAATGGCAGACAAGGATGGTAACTTTCAGAGAGTGAGATGGATGCATACATTGAGCAGCACCCCAGCATGTAGAGGGTGCTGGAGAGGGGGACGATAGTTATTTCGTCCAGCCTTCTGACAATGAGGGGATTCCATACCAGCACCTCGGTTATGATTATACGTTTGTTGCTTCATCTTCTTCATGGGAGCCCGAGTACGACCATGCTAGGGAGGACAAACCACAGTGGGTATACTCCCCGCGCCATGATTGATCTCCACTTAGGCCAAAGGCCTAAGCTTGGGTGGAGGTATACTGACATCACACTCATCTATATATCATGTTTATGTCGGTTCTTTGTATATCCATGTTTTTGTTTCTTTTTATTGTTATTGTTTTGTTCTTGCTTTCCAAAGCACAAAAAGACCAAAAATATTTCTATTGTTTCTCTTTATTTGTTTCTTTAGTTTCTTTTGTTGTTTTGCTTTACTTTCTCGTTTAAGTTTAATATACAAAAATCCAAAAATATTTTGCTTTGTTTGCTTGCTTCTTTCTGTTCTTGTTTTAAATTCGAAAACCCAAAAATATTTGTTGTTCTTCTTTGGTTTTGTGAAGTTTCTTGCAGAGTTCTTCGGTCTTCCGTGTCTCCATTGGAGTTTGGTTATCATTCCATATTATTCAATCCACACGAGTGAAGAGCAATAATGACGATTTACGACAATTCAAGTTATGGTGAGAGGCTGGTATGATCTCTATTTGTTTTCATTTTTGTACATATACTCATCCATGTGAACATGCTTAGTTTGTTCATGTAAGGTGTATGTTATTACATTGATGCTTAGTAGTTCGTGCTCTCACATGTTTAGTTCCAACTTATTAATATTAGATAGCATGTCGTATAAATGTTTGCTTGCATTATTTTATTTATAGAAGGGTATGACATTGTGGTATCTCCCTCTGATTGTTTCGCTTGAATCGACTTGGCACATTCTCACGCATGCATAAGACCAAAAACAAAAAATTCAATTAAGCCTCGATGATTTATTTTTCCTCAGAGTATTCGTATCACTTTTATGCCCCCGTTAATTTTGTTTTGTCGCAAGCATGATTATGACAGTTGTTGCTCTCTTGATTGCCGCTCCAAGTCTATTGGTAGCCTTCACCTGTACTGAGTGTGAGCTCTACTCGTGCATCCAACTCCCAAAAACCAAAGTTTGTCAAATGTGTCCACCATACCTACCTACATGTTGTATTTAACCACCACTCCAAGTAAATTTTCATGTGCTACCTTTAAACCTTCAAAATTATACCTGTTTCGTGCCCCTGTTTTAGCTCATGAGGACGTAAATAGAGAATCTTTATCTCATTTGTTGATTGGACTTTACACACCTGGACTAGTGGCACATCTGCTCATCCAAATTGATAGAAGGGCTGGCAGCGGGGTGTCCAGCCCCAAATTGGTTACTATAAATTCTCTTCACTATTTTTTCCTCTGATTTATCAGTCAAAGCATAATTGTGTAAACAAAAAGAGAAGAGGGGTGACCTTCTACCCAGAGGCGTCCTTCAATGGGAGCCGCTCTTGTGAAGTCTAGTTGTCTTGTGACGTACTGTATTTTATGTTTGCCATTCGTTGACATAAGCATGCACACCTACCCCTAAAAATTAGACACTCCTTCATGGTATGTGATTTTTGGCAGGCACCCAAGGATTCGGTTAGCCATGGTTTGTGTAAGAAAGGTTGGGAGGAGTGTCAAATATTTTATGCTTTCTCTGTTTAATAAAATAAAAGGCTCTAGCGCATGAGTTAATCCATGTTTCCCTCTACGAAGGGCCTTTCTTTTATTTTTATGTTCAGTCTTCACCTTCTCACTTTATGCACCTTCTTGAGAGCATGGCTGTCATTCTTAGCGTAATATGCTTGTCCCAAAACACGGTTGATTGTGGTATAACTTTGATTCTTGTATCTTTGATATATTTACTTCTAGTCTTGATTTGAACTTCAGAGTTTCCCTAGCATTTATGTCTTGTTCCATTCTTAAGAGCAAGCGAGTACACTTTATCATACCCTATTATGAGCATGGCAATCCTGTAGATTGATATATTTCATGTTGTTTATTATTAGTTTGTTGGTATCTCTTCATGGTTTGCATAACTGCTAGGTGATTTTATCTTGCATACATCTTATTATGAATTGCCTAAGCACTTGATCATATAGTAAGTATATTTACATCATACGAAATAAATTTGTTCGTAGAAGTTGTTTTATCGCACTCAGTTGTCACTCAATTGCTTGAGTACAAGCAATAAGCTAAGATTGGGGGGAGTTGATACGTCCAAAATGTATCTCCTTTTCCGAACACTTTTGCTGTTGTTTGCCTCTAAACTTGCAAGTTTTGGATACAACTAACACGGACTAACGCTATTTTCAGCAGAATTACCTTGGTGCCTTGTTTTTGTGCAGAAAAATCAACTTTCGGGAAAATGCCCAGAAAAGATCCCGAGACCTTATTTCACCCGCAGACCCCCGGAGCCAGAAGGAGGCCAGGAGGGGGCCACACCACCCTGGGCACGCCCCCCTAGGCCGCGCTACCTGGTGGTGTGGGGCCCCAGGCACCCCCACGGGCTCCCCTTTGGACTACATATCCCCCATAACCCTAAAACATGAGGGGGTTCGTCATATTCCAGAGAAACACCACAGAGCGTTGCCGCCGTCTCGAAACCCAATTCGGCGATTAGAAGTTCATTTTCTAGTGCCCTGCCGGGACGGGGATTCGAAGGAGATCATCGACATCATGATCGCCACCTCTTCTCCATCAACCATCCATGCAACGCCCATTCATCCATTCCCTAAGCCTACGGTACTTTCATCCTACTGTTTTCCGCAATTCCTACTTCTGTTATTATTTTACTCTTGCTGTTATTTTACTACTACTGCTGCTATAAAACTGTTCCCACTGATAAATTGTTGCGAGCAAGTCTACTTTTAGGTGTAGCTGAACTGAAAACTCATCTGTTAAGGCTTATAAATATTATTTGTCTCCCTTTGTGTCGAATCAATAAATTTGGGTTTTACTTACCTCGAAGACTGTTGCGATCCTATATACTTGTGGGTCATCAGACATAAGCATACACCTCTCTAAAAAATATTTTCAATACCTCTGCTTAATAAAATAAAAAGCTCTATCACATGAGTTAATCGCTGCTTCCCTCTGCTAAGGGCCTTTCTTTTACTTTTATGTTGATTCTCCATCTTCTAACTCTATGCACAATTAAGAGAGCGTAGTTTTCATTCTAGGAATAATGTGCATCAGTCCCAAAGATTATTATTGATTCATTCATGATATGTTATTACTTGCTCTCAAATTATTTGTTATTATTCATCCACTTGAACTATGAAGGTGTCCTAGCATTTATGTTTTTCTCGACTTTTAAGGACAAGAGAAATATAACGTTGCTATGTTTTCTTTATGCTCGAAACAAACGTATAACTTTCAGGTGCATTAATATTCATGATCTTTTATTTGTGTTACTTTTCATGATTCAGTATGATTGCTAAGTTTCATTGTTAGAATTATATCTACCATGTCTTTGTTTAAAGTAGTATGATCTCAGCTTACATATGCTTTTACAATTATTATGATCAAGTTTATGTTGGTAGCATGTCACCTCAGAAATTCTTTGTTTTTATCGTTTTACCTACTCGAGGACGAGTAGAAATAAGCTTGGGATGCTTGATACGTCTCAAACGTATCTATAATTTCTGATGTTCCATGTTGTTTCCATGCCATATGCTACATATTTCTATTCACTTTAAGTCATTTTTATGGGTTTCCTGGAACTAACCTATTGACAAGATGCCACAGAGCCAGTTCCTGTTTTCTAGCTGTTTTTGGTTTCAGAAAAGTTGTTCTCGGAATATTCTCGGAATTGAACGAAACAAAATCTCAGGGTCTTAGAAATCTGTCACGTACACAGAGTCCGGAGGGGGGGCCCTAGAGCCACCACACCAGAGGGTGGCGCGCCCCCCTTGGCCGCGCCACCAGGTTGTGTGGGTCCCCTGGCCACCCACCGATGTTGCCCTTTCGCCTATTTAAGCTCCTCCCCGGGTTAACCCTAAATACCCGAGACTCCCTCCACGAAAAGTTTCGTAACCGTCGTCATCGTCAACCCTAGTTCGGGAGGGTTCTTAAGCTCTCCCCGGCAACCTGCCGGAAAGGAAAATCATCACTGGAGGGCTCTTCATCACCATACCTGCCTCCGGAGTGATGCATGAGTAGTTCATCCTTGGACTACGGGTCCATATCGGTAGCAAGATGGTTTTCTTCTCCTCTTTATGCCTCATGTTTAGATCTTGTGAGCTGCCTAACATGATCAAGATCATCTTATTGTAATGCTACATGTTATGTTTGCTGGTATCCGATGAATATTGAATGCTATGTACAGTGATTATCAATCTATCATGTTTATGTTATTTATGATATTGCATGCTCTCCATTACTAGTAGATGGTTTGACCAAGTTGATACTTTTAACTCCAAGAGGGAGTATTTATGCTCGATAGTGGGTTCATGCCTCCCTTTCATTCACGCTCGAGTGACAGAAACGTAACGGATGGGGGATGTGTTGTTGCCATTAGGGAGAAAACAACGTTATTTACATTGTTTACATTACACACTTTACTTAAGGCAATAATCTGTTACTTGCAACTTAATACCCGAGGTTTGATTGGATGACACTCCGAGGGTGGATTATTAGTCATAGATGCAAGTTGGATAACATTCTATGAATCTTGTTGTAACGCCCGCGTGAATCACATAGTAATCATCATGTCATGCATATACACTACGGTGCAACCTTTACATCTATCAATTGCCCAGCTGTAATTTGTTTACCCAGCATGTTATCTATCTGTTTTGGAGAGACACCACTAGTGAACTGTAGACCCCGGTCTATTATTCTATACTAATAATACAACCACTTGAAACACTGTTTTCTTTACTGCAATTATTGTTTTCCTCTCATTCACTTCCATCACTGTTCTCTTTTCATTTACTGCAAACAAGTACTATTTTCCACACTATACATCTAATGCTTTGTGTTAGCAAAACGGTGATATTGACAACCTCATTGTTTTGTTGGGGCAAAGAATTTTGATTGTGTTGTGCAGATTCCACGTTGTTGCTAAGCCTGGTAGTGCGCCCTGCCAACTTCAGCTGTCATCAACCTTCAGAAGTGATTTCTTTCTCCTACTGCTCGATTAAACCTTGGTTTCTTTTTGAGGGAAAACTTGCTGTTGTACTATTCATACCTTACAATTTTGGTCTCCCAACGAGTGTGCGTTTACCCGCCATCAAGCAAGTTTTCTGGCGCCGTTGCCTGGTAGGAAGAGGATTTCTGCAAGAGGAGTCTCTCACCTCCAATCTCTTTACTTTGTTATTGTTTTTCTTAGTTTAGTTTATTTTATCTTGTTTGCTTCTCTATATAAAAAACAGTCACAAACATTTGTTCTTATTCCAGTTATTATTTGTATCCTGTTTTTAATCTTGCTATAATGAGTACTCCCGAGAATACTAAGTTGTGTGACTTTACTAGCACCAACAACAATGATTTTATTAGTACACCTATTGCTCCACCTGCTCCTACTGCTGATATTTATGAAATTAAGCCTGCACGGTTAAATTTTGTTATGAGAGAGCAATTTTCTGGTGTTAGTTCTGATGATGCTGCTGCTCACCTTAATAATTTTCTTGAACTCCGTGAGATGCAAAAAATATAAGGATGTAGATGGAGATATTATTAAACTAAAATTGTTTCCTTTCTCTTTGAGAGGAAGAGCTAAAGAATGGTTGCTATCTTTGCCTAAAAATAGTATTGATTCTTGGACTAAATGTAAAGATGCTTTCATTGGAAATATTATCCTCCTGCTAAGATTATATCCTTAAGAAGTAGAATTCTGAATTTTAAGCAACTTGATATTGAGCCTGTTGCTAAAGCTAGGGAAAGAATGAAATCTTTGGTAAAGAATTGTCCCACTCAAGGACTGACTACTTGGATGATCATCCAAACCTTTTATGCACGTCTGAATTTTTCTTCAAGAAACTTTCTGGATTCAGCTACTGGAGGAACCTTTATGTTCATCACTTTGGGTGCTGCAACAAAGCTTCTTGATGATAAATTGTTCTGAATGGCACACTAAGAGAGATCCACTAGGCAAGAAGGTAAATTCTATTGAAGAAACTTCTTCCTTGAGTGATAGGCTTGATGTTATCATGTCTATGCTTGTGAATGGTAAAACTTATGTTGATCCAAAACAATGTTCCTTTAGCCTCTTGGATATGAACTTCATTAAAAACAACAATTTCAACAACAATGCTTATAGGAATAATTTTGGTAGCAACAACTATAGGCCATATCCTACTAATAGTGGTAATTATTATTCTTATGATAGATCTGGAATGCCTAGTGAAAGAATTTCAGCAATTGAAAGAGCCACTAAAGACTTTATGCAAAATCAATATGAGCAGAATAGATTATTACTAAGACTATGGAGGAACAATCGGTTATGTTGAAAAATATTAGTCATCAACTTGAGAATTTAAATATGGAAATTTCTGGTTTGCAAGTTAAAATTTCTCGTGCTGAAACCTGTATTTCATCCATGTCTGAAGCACAATCTTCTTTAATTAATAAAATGGCTGCTAAAACTGAAACTATGTATGAAAATCCCTTTGCTGCTACTAATGCCATTCAAGTTAGAATTGATGAAAATGAGAAAGAGAAGATGAAATTGCTAGAAATAATAATATAGCTAAAGTTTGTACTATTACCACCACTAGTAAAACTGAAGTTTCTAATGCTAGTAAACCTCCTACTATTAATGGTAAAGTAATTGGTGTTGACAATGTCCCCACTTCTTCTGTTAAATGTTTAAAATTGCCTGAAACCACTGAATCTGTTTCTGATAAAAGTGCTGAAATTTTTCAAAATATGGGAGACAATGGTTCCATTACCTTTGATAAAAATGATGATTGCAATATTTCTGAAGTAATTATATTCTTATTAAAACTTGCTAGTAGTCCTAATGCTAGTGCTATGAATTTGACTTTCACAAAACATATTACAAATGATCTCATGCAAATTTGAGAAGGAGAATTAAAATGTGAAGCCTATATCCCTAGGAAGTTAGATGATGGTTGGGAACCCATCATTAAATGAAGGTGAATGATTTTCATTGTAATGATGTATGTGATCTTGGTGCTAGTATCTCTGTTATGCCTAAGAAACTCTATGATATGCTTGATTTACCACCTTTGGAACACTGTTATTTAGGTGTTCGTCATGCTGATAATGCTAGAAAGAAACCTTTGGGGATAGTTCACGATGTTCTTATTGTGATCAACAATATCCTTGTCCCTATTGATTTTATTGTTGTGAATATTGAATGCAATGCTTCTTGTCCTATTGTTTTGGGAAGACCTTTTCTTAGAACTGTTGGTGCTGTTATTGATATGAAAGTGGGGAATATTAAATATCAATTCCCACTCAAGAAAGGCATGGAACAATTTCCTAGGAAGTGAATGAAGTTGCCTTTTGATTCTATCATTAGAACAAGTTACAATTTGGATGCTTCTTCACTTTAGAATACTTGATTCTTGTTTTCTCGGCCTAGCTAAAGGGCGTTAAAGAAAAGCACTTTTTGGGAGATAACCCATTTTTTTTGTTTTTGCAATGTTTTCTTTGAGTAAAGGTGATGTTTACTTCTGTAGCAACTCCTTTGTATATTTATTTTCTCATATTTGTTGTGCCAAGTAGAGTCTCTAGTGAAAAGTTGAAGTAAGATTTGGATTTCTGCTCCATAAATAGATTTATGCTGTCCACTATTAAATCCGTATCAATTCACAGAAAGATCAAAATGACCTGAGAATTCTTGCGCTTAATTCTCAGCTATTTCCGAAACTTTTCTAGTTTTGAGTTTTTCGATTTGAGCAACGTAAGTGCCTTGAAAAAATTCTTCTTTATAGACTATTATGGTTTTGACAGATTCTGCCTTTTTTCTTCCATTCTCTCTTTTACTATGTTTACTGAATTTCTTTGCTCCACAAAACATCAATGGCTATAGCTAATGTTTTAAAATTATTAATAATTCTTGTTTCCAAGGAGAACATGTGAGTTTTTGATTGTGCATTAACCCTGTAATGAGAATTACTTTGAGTTTGGTGTGAAGGAAAGTTTCAAGGGTCAAGAGAAAAGGGTGATATAATGTGATCAAGAAAAGTGAAAAGACTAAGCTTGGGGATTCCCCCGTGGTTCATACTAGAAAATTCCAATAAGACTCAAGCGTCTAAGCTTGGGGATGCCCAAGGCATCCTCTTCTTCATCAGGAACTTATCAGGTCACTTCTAGTGAAACTGTATTTTTATCCGGTCACATCATATGCACTTTACTTGGAGCGTCTATTTGTTTTTTTTTTCCTTGCTGCAATAAACTTAGATGGAACCCATAATTCTTGTGTGGGAGAGAGACATGCTCCTCCTTTTCATATGAATACTCGTACTCTTCATCATACTCGTATTCTTCGTTTTTTTCTAGCTCCTGCAAATACTTTTAGTTCATATTTTTCATCCATCTCTTATTCAGAGCATGATTAAAGAGAAGAGGTATGATCTACTACCCCACTAGCATCATTAAATGGGAGCCGGTCTTGTAAGGTCTAGTTGGCTTGTGACGTACTGTATTGTCTGTTTACCATTCGTTGACATAAGCATACACCTCTCTTAAAAAATGTTTTCAATACCTCAGTTTAATAAAATAAAAAGCTCTAGCACACGATTTAATCCCTACTTCCCTCTGGGAAGGGTATTTCTTTTACTTTTATGTAGTCTTTGATACGTCTCCAACGTATCTATAATTTCTGATGCTCCATGATGATATTATGCAAATTGCTACATGTTTTCTCCCTTCTTTATAGCATTTTTACACGTTTTCCGGGACTAACCTATTAACAAGATGCCACAGAGCCAGTTCCCTATTTTCTGCTATTTTTAGTTTCAGAAAAGTTGTTCTGGAAATATTCTCGGAATTGGAAAATTCAAAAGTCGGAAGTATTAGAAGTCCCGGAAGCTTCTAGAAGTCCCGAAGAGCCCCGGAGGGGGGCCACACCATGGGGTGGAAAGTCCCCCCTAGCCGCGCCACCTGGTGGTGTGGGGCCCCCAGGGCTCCACCGCCTTTTCCCTTTCGCCTATTTATACTCCCCCGAGGGAAAACCCTAAACATATCGACCTTTTCCACAAAATACATCCGTAGCTCCGCCGCCGCCGACAACAAGTTTCGGGGACATATCTCTGTTCTGGCACCTTGCCGGGACGGGGAAGTTCCCCCGGAACCATCTCCATCGACTCCACCGCCATCTCCATCGCCGTTGATGTCTCGTATGATGAGGAGGGAGTAGTCCCTGCCCCCCCGAGGCTGAGGGATCTACCGGTAGCTATATGGTTCATCTCTCTCTACCATGGTGTGATCTATATGTGATCGTGAGCTTTGTAATCTAGTTGAATTCATAGATGTTACTCTTCATCTTTTGCTACTCAACTGTTTTATTAATATGAACTTTGGAGTCACCTTGTCCCGCGGTGTGAAGGTGACAGTGTGCACATCATGTGTGTCTCCTCTATGAATTGTGGTGTTTGTTTAGTACCATTTAGGACGCTCATAGTGACAGCGTGGTGTTAACTAGACATGGGAATGCTTACTTTAATGAATGCTTTTTGCAGCCCTACGCAATGATTAGTGTTCATTATTTGTTATGAGATCTCCATAAACGCTTTGATCACGTGTAAAGGTGACATTTTGTGCACCGTGTGGTTTAGCATTATATTTATATTTTGTGTTGGATAACCCTATGAAATTGTGGTGTTTGCGTGGAACCATCTGGGTCCTGTCGTGGGATAATCATGGCAGATGTTACCTGGGGTAACTGATCTTGGGGCAAGTCGACACAGGTATTCGGGAGAGGGTTTAGCTCGAAGGAAGGCATGGCGAAAAGCGATCTAAGGACCGGAAAGCAACTCGCCGGATCTCGAATACGAATTATACTGGATACTCGATAATCGGCGATACAACTATGACTTGAATCTGTCAAGCTAAACCTAGGGGCCAGTTTATAAAGCACCCGTACCCCCCCTGACTTAACCTCCAAGGCACATCTTGAGTCCTACTCGAACTCTGCTTACAAACCCTAACTTTCCTCTTCGCAACCCATAATCCGGATTACAGAGCCTACAAACTTTGGGCCTTCCAGAAGCTTCTTTATCCTTAGCCGGACGCTGTGCAGCATATCTTGGGCCGGGTTACACCTTGAGGTTAACATACCGGGTTATTATCCCCCCATCAGTAGTCCCCAGAATAGCATGGGCTTCGCGGACTCCTCCTTGAAGCGCTTGCTATTCCCTGAAAAAATATAAAACGTACCAACTCATGGAGGACGGGTTAGATTGCTTTGATAACAGCTAAGCCTAGCTCCATGGCTGCCGTATAATGACCCGGCCTTTCTCCGGATACATAACTTATCCTTCCAGATCCGAATTTCCAAACGTTAAGATTCTACACTCAATACTGATCCCTGATACTTCGGGGTAAATCGCACTCCCTCCATTAACAGAACACTTTCCTATATTTGACGCATGCATCGCGAAATCCGCGTGGATAATTACTACCCCATAATTTCCGATTTCCGGCCGTTATGACAGACTCACCCCCTCCTTATAAATAGTGGCCAGAGGAGAACCCTAGGCCCATCACTTTGCCTCAGCATTCCATTTTTCTCCTTGTCCCTTACTTCCTCGCAACACCGCCGCCAGAAACTCGTGCGCACCACCGGAGGCGAGATCGCTACCGGCCGCGCTCGCCGTCGAGCCATTCCGTGCCGCCATCGGGCGTCACCGTCGCGCTCTCATTTCTTTCGTCAAGAACTGCGAAGGGGCATTCAAGCCACGCCACACGTCACCTTCGTTCCAGGCTTCAATCTCTTAAGTAAGCCTCTCGCAATTATCCACTTTAGCCTCGCAATTTTTCAATTTACCTAGGATCGGATCTAAGTCAACCCATAGAACATTTTTCCGATGTCATCAAATTAGACCAATTCAACGCTCCCCTACTCTTTTAGCCATCTGCTACGTAACCACAACTCATCCCCTTACCGTTATTGATCATCAAATCTTCTGTAAGATCACCCACAAACTTTCCCATCTAGATCCGTTCCTCGATTTTCCGCTCATTGCATTAATACTCGGCAAATCCTCCTCTTCCAGCTGTTTTACTTGCAATAGATACATGGGTAACCACCCATCATCCCCAAATGCCTTCCCACATGTAAGTAACTCACAATTTCCACAATCATACTCAACATCCGGATACCTTGTAATTTCCACTTCCTAGCGTAACACCCGGATAATTCTTAGCTTCATACTTTCCTGATATCTTATACTCGGATGCTCTAATACCTCCGAGTTTTAATTCTTGTTCCCCTTGTGCTCTGCAGGCCCACCCTATGGCCCCAAAAAGGCAAGGGAAACAGCCGGCCCCGGCAAAGGCTACCCAGACCATATCTGCAAACTGGGGTCGGTCTACAGCAACAAAGGCCAAGCTGGATGGGATGGCCGAGCTTGGAATCCTCCCTTCCCAAAAGGATATACACTGGAGAGCACCAGGCGACGAGACCCGGCCCACTCCTGCCGGAAATGAGGTAATTTGCTTTACCGAGCACGTGACCCGGGGATTCCGTCCTCCGGGTCACCCTTTCTTCCGAGAAATCTTAAGCCACTACGGCCTCCGGGTGTTCGACATAGGGCCCAACTCTATGTTGAACATTACCCACTTCATAGTTTTATCCGAGTCTTACTTGTGCGTTCCGCCAAGTCTGGCTCTTTTCAACGAATTATTCCAGTGCAAACCGTGCCGCGAGAGCGGTGACGGAGCGCTTCTTACTTGCGGCGGGGTATCTATCCAACGCCGCAAGCACTCACCAATGCATACCCTTAACCTGAATTCCCACGTCAAAAACTGGCAACTATCTTTCTTTTATTGCCACGACACTTCCCCGGATGGCGAGAGGAAGTTGCCAGGTTACTCGGAGAGCCTCCTCGAGCCCTCCGAGTCTTTCAGCGCATTTGCCCCTGATCCTGACAGGGAGACAATCCAGCCTTGGCTGTCTAAATTAGCTGCTCTCTCGGCCCAAGGCCTTCTTGGGCTTAACCTAGTGAAAACATGGGTGGATTTCCGGGTTCAGCCCAACTCCATCCGTTCCAAATTGCTATACGAATACTCGGGGCACATCACAGACTCTCTCCGATACTCCACCAAAAACTTCGCCGCTGGTGATACCAACAAGACCATCAAAGGCTTTCTGACGGAGAAACTGGAGGTGATAAGGAACATTACCGGGTTACCCCCGTTTACTCGGGAAAACCCGGCCCCAGCGGTGAGACCTGATTTCTTTCGCTTGTGTCAGCACTTTTACCAGTCACAGTTTCTAATTCTTGCATTCATCTCTCTGATCACAGGCTGACGATCCCTTCTGGAGGATTGAAACCTCTCCTCCTTCCCACGACCCTGAAGAGGAAGATGAGCCGGTTGACAACGACGAAGGTAGTTTCCCTAATTTTATACTCGTCTTTTACCTGTACTATTTTTTTTATCACTCATCTTTCCTCAACTGGCATATACTTGACTTTCAGGGTCAGAAGACGAGGAGGAAAAAGAGGAAGATGACCCGGAAGCCACCGAATCCGACCAGGAACCCATGGTTGGAACCAAGAGGAAGGCCAGAGGGGTAGTCGCAAAGGTTCCCTTCTCTTCCATATCTTCTGAGCCTTACTCCTTTGACACTATGCATAAACTTAATAAACGATTATCACATGCTCCATTCTTGAAGGATCCCCTCCCGGCTAAACGCAGGGTGACCCGGAGTTCCCCGGGGGATAATCCCCTTAACCCGGGTATCCCCACTTCACCTGCTCACCGAGCTAGTACTCCTCCACCTCAGCCTCCCCAATCTCTTCAACGTCACCCATCCCCTAATCATCCACTAGCCGGGCAATTCCGGGTACCGCAGCCAATACCTTTGCCGACATCATCTGCCTCCAGCTGCGAACTCCCCCAGACTATGACGTGAACACCGGGTAAGCAACTCTTGATCGATATTCTTTCATACTTATTGTCCCCCTTTTCGTTTACTCGTGCCACTAACCATTGTCTCCTTCTTTCCCTTTAGTGTCCAAGTTACCCTTAGTGACCCGGATATTCCTGAAGCAGAAAAGCAAGGAGAGGAGGAGCCAAATATTAACACGAATGTTGCGGCTGATGACGAGGCTGAGGACGGACAGGATCAAGACCCCTTTAAGGACCCAGCTCCACCGGAAACCGCATCACCCAAGTCCTCTGAAGAAGTAGACGAAGATATCATCTTGGAGACCAAGTCGGGTTCTCCTAACCCGGACACTCAGACAGTCCGGGTTCCAACCCCAAGACCCGGAAAGGTCCTTCAAGAGGAAGGCCAATCTTCCGGCCCTTCAAGACTTCGCCCTGAAGACATGACATTTGCCCAAATGCTCGATGCCCTCTACACCTTGAGGGCCAATGAAGAAAATATCCTAGATGCCTTGATAACCAAACACAAAGTAAACCCGAGTAATATCATCTGTTTCCTCATATAGTCCCCAAGTTCGAAGTGAATTACTAAGTAATTTGCTTGGAACTTTGCATGATATTTCCGACTGACCCTTCTTCGATTTTTCTCCTAGGACTTTGTTGCGCAATCTGAGAAAAAGCTAGCCAAGGCCACCAAGCGTATCGAAAAGGAAACGGCCCTTCGCGAAGCAGCTGAAACTGAGACTCGTAGGAGCCAAAAGATCATGAGGAAATACCGGAAAAGAGCTCACGTGGCCGAAGATAGGCTGACGACTCTTTCAGTGCAGATTGCTGATATCCATCGCGTTGCAACTGGTATGATCTCTGAATTTTAGCACTCATGATCCGGATTCGCTCTAGATGGACAACCGTATCCCTTTACTTATTACTTTTCCTTTGTCTTTTTAATAGGCCCGTGTGACGTAGCCCCTGAAGAAGATGACACTACCAAGTTGAAACTTATCAAGGACACTATCTGGCAGCTTAGTGCCGGAATTGGTTGGATTCTTGACGAGCTGCGACTGCCGGGTATCAGGCCAAGCAACATGAAGAAATTGCTAGAATTCTGCTCCACTATCCCTGAGTGGATTTGGCACTGGAAGCGTTCATCTTGCCGATTTGGTGTGACCCGAGGACTCGCGCTGGCTAAAGATTATGTTCCTAAGCTAGAGCCGGCCAAGCTGATGGGCGGGTTTCCGGAGTTCAACCCGGATGGATCCAAGTTTTCGCCTAAGGACTTCAAGGCTATTCAAAAACAAATCCGTCATCCGGCTAGCGTTATTGCTGATGGTTTGGAGATTGATGTAATTCTCCCTGCGTATGATGCTAACGATAAGATCATCAAGGCAAACCGCCCCAAGCCGTACGACATGCTTGCCCGGTGGAAGGAGGAAGCAGCCAAGATAAGGGAAGAAGCTGCCAAGAAGGCCGAAGCCGACTCTGCTCCTGCTATTTCTACTCCTGTCGTCCCTCCACCTGCACGAGCCGGGATTGCTACTGACCCGAGTGGCGCTGCTACCACGAGTGACGGCAAGGGCAAAGCCAAGATGGACCCTGCAGCTTAGAATACCAAGTGTCGTCTACTACTTCATATGCATCAGTCGGCCGAAATGCTATTAAAAGAACTTATATTTCTTTTGAATGGGGCGCCTGTGCTCCTTTGATTTTTTAGTAAGACTTTGTAATAGACTCCCGATGCATCTTGCGCCTCTTTGGGCTTTTGATTTATATGCTTTTACATCCATTTGTTCTTGATATCCAACTTGCTTTATTTTTCCTTTTGTGAGACCTGGCTTCCGGGTTACATGGGTGCTTAGCGAACGGACTTATTTCCAAGTCCCCAAGCGCCTAAGACCCGGACGCTTGGCTCCTTGGAATCTTAACAGTTGAACAACGCTTTTCTTCTTTAAAATTCACGAGTCCCCAGGTCCGGATTTTCGAGCCTAAGACACGTGATTTTTTTTTAAAGGAGAACGAATTACCTGCTGCTAGATTCACAAGGGCCCCAGGATAATTTCACATAGGATTTGAAGTTATGCTTAATAGTCGTTGAGTTTCCGGCTATGAGCCTTATACTCTGCATAACTTGTGGTTTAGATGACCCTTTCGACTATCTTGTACTATAAGCCGGCTTTCGCGTGGATACCATGTTTATTACATCTATACGAAAACGGGGTCAGGCAAGTCCCATTGGGCTTCATGGCTGACAGTGATCGTAAGCGAACAAATCATGCCACTTTGATGCGAGTCACATCAAGCTTAAGTAAGAATAGCCGAGAAATTTGGACTTCTTTGTCCGGTTATAAGATTGTAGCCGCACTCGTTTTTGAGTAACCGGCCCTTATAACTCGTTGGCATCAAGGCCGGGTCTTTTTGAGTTAGCTGCGCTTATATGAGCGATCAGCCCTCGAGACCTAAAGATACACACCGCATAGATAATAATCACTTCTTTTCTCGATAATCACCTCTTTATTTGATATGAAAAAATTAAGCCAGCATGCCGCCTCATCAAAAACCCGTCCAGTTCCCAAGGGTACCCTGGATAGGAAAAGAGTGCGTCTGAAACCTGCTGCCTGTTACATCGCTTAATTCCGTGCACCAACATAGTCCTTGCTAAGTATAATACGGGCGTAGCTGAGCCACGTTCCATGGTCTGTCTCTTTCTTGCATAGGTGCAGTGGTATGAGCAGTGTCGTTAGCTATGGCCGATTCTTCCCTTGCGTCTATCAAGTAATATGACCCATTATGCAGATTCCGGCTTATGATGAAAGGTCCTTCCCACGGTGGTGATAGCTTGTGTTTTCCTTCGTTTGTCTGAACCAGGCGCAGAACCAGGTCTCCTTCCTGGAAGACCCGGGTTTTCACACGCCGGCTATGGTACCTCCGTAAATCTTGCTGATATATGGCGGATCTTTCCAAGGTTTGTTCTCTTTGCTCTTCTAACATATCCACGGCATCTTGCCGGGTCTTTTCGTTCTCTACTTCAACATAAGCTGCCACTCTTGGTGAATCATGAATAATATCGCTTGGTAATACCGCTTCTGCCCCATAGACCATGAAGAAGGGTGTCATCTGAGTGGATCTGTTGGGTGTAGTGTTGATACCCCAGACCACTGAAGGAAGTTCTTCGACCCAAGCTCCAGCGGCCCTGACACAAGGAACTCGCAATCGCGGCTTTAATCCACGAAGCAACTCTTGGTTTGCTCTCTCTACTTGCCCATTGGCCTGTGGATGAGCCACTGACGCTACATCGAGCCGGATTCCGTTGTTGCCACAGAATTTTTCCATCTCTCCAAGGGACATGTTGGTTCCATTATCGGTAATTATGCTGTGAGGGTACCCGAACCGGTAGATAATTCTTTTCAGGAACTTGACTGCTGTAGCTGCTTCGCAATTAGTAACTGGCATAACCTCGACCCACTTGGTAAACTTATCAATAGCCACTAAAGATGTGTCTTCTTGCAAGGTGACATATGGAAGGGGCCAACCATGTCCATACCCCATACGGCAAATGGCCAAGTTAACGGGATGGTTCGTAATTCCATAGCCGGCACATGGGTTTGGCGAGCGTACCTTTGACATCCGTCGCACCTTGCTACTAATCGTTCCGCGTCTGCTAGAGCCGTGAGCCAGAAGAATCCATGCCGATAGGCTTTGGCCACTAGGGATCTTGTGGATGCGTGATGCCCGCAATCACCTTCATGGATTTCCTTAAGAATCTGTCGGCCTTCCTCTGGTGCTACGCAGCGCAAAAAGACTCCTGCTGCACTTCTCTTGTATAACTCCCCACTGATAATAGAGTATCCTTTCGCTCGCCTCAGAATTTGTCTTGCTAATACCTCCTGTTCTGGTAACTCGCCCCGTGATAGGTAGGCCAGGTATGGCTCTGTCCACTCGGGAACGGCACGTACTGTGGCCACGAGTTCCAAATCCGGGTCTTGATTTGCCAGTTCTTTCTCAGACTCAGTTTTAACTGATGGTCGCCATAACTCGTCCAGGAAAACATTAGGTGGGACCGGCTCTCTGCGCGAGCCGAGTCTGGCGAGTGCGTCTGCTGCCTCGTTTTTTCTTCTGTCTATGTGCTCCACCTCATACCCGGAAAAACACCCGGCAACCCTATCAACCTCCCTACGGTACGCTGCCATAGTTGCGTCCTTTCTATCCCAAGTTCCTGATACCTGTTGTACCACAAGATCCGAATCTCCAAAGCATCATATCCTTCTAATGTTCATCTCCTTGGCTACCTTCAAGCCATGCAATAGGGCCTCATACTCGGCCACGTTATTTGAACAGTCAAAGTGAATCTGCAGTACGTAACTCAATTTGTCTCCCTTGGGCGATGTCAGCACCACTCCAGCTCCTGATCCCTCGTATTGCTTTGATCCATCGAAGTGCATGGTCCATGATTCGGAATTTGGAACTATGGTAGCCATTCCAGTGTGCGTCCAATCGTTAACAAAATCGACCAAAGCCTGGGACTTGATTGCTGACCTGGGCTCGTAGCTGATATGATAATCCCCCATCTCTATTGCCCACTTGGCTATTCTTCCCGTCGCATCCGAGTTTCTGATAATATCCGACATTGGTATTGAACTAACCACTGTTATGGGATGTTCTTGGAAATATGGCTTCAACTTCCGGCTGGCCATAAAGACCCCGAATACCAACTTTTGCCAATGTGGATAGCGCTGCTTTGCTTCTGATAATACCTCGCTGACGTAATAAACCGGCCTCTGAACCGGGTAACCTTTCCCATCCTCTTTGCGTTCCACGACAACCACTGCGCTAACGGCCCGGGGGCCAGCTGCCACGTATAGTAACATAGGCTCTTTAGGACCCGGCGCCGCTAGTACTGGTGCTTCAGATAACTGCTTCTTTAGTGCTTCAAACGCCTCATCTGCTTCTTGATCCCACACGAATTTATCTGATTTCCGCAAGAGCCGGTACAAAGGTATTGCCTTTTCTCCAAGTCTGGATATGAATCGGCTCAAGGCTGCTACGCAGCCCGTGAGCTTTTGAACATGCTTCAAATTTTCCGGTTTTTTCAGATTCTGGATGGCCTTGATTTTATCCGGGTTTGCCTCGATTCCTCTCTCGGAGACTATAAAGCCGAGTAATTTCCCAGCCGGAACTCCGAACACGCACTTGGTTGGGTTAAGCTTCATCTGGTATCTCCTCAAGTTTTTGAACGTCTCCTTTAGATCATCGATAAATGTCTCTGCCTTCCGGGTCTTAATAACCACATCATCCACATAAGCATGCACATTGTGCCCAATTTGATCTTCGAAGCACTTCTGAATACACCGCTGGTAAGTTGCCCCCGCGTTCTTCAATCCAAATGTCATGGTTTTGTAGCAGAAGGCCCCAAAAGGGGTTATAAACGACGTTTTCTCCCAATCCTCCCTTTTGAGTTTAATCTGGTGATATCCCGAATATGCGTCCAGGAAACACAGCAAGTCACTCCCGGCTACCGCGTCTATGATTTGGTCTATCCTTGGTAACGCGAACGGATCCTTTGGGCAATGCTTATTGAGACTTGTGAAATCGATGCACATCCTCCACTCGTTTCTCTTTTTCATCACAAGAACCGGATTTGCTAGCCAGTCCGGGTGAAATACTTCCATGATAAAACCTGCAGTTAATAGCCGCGCGATTTCCTCGCCTATGGATCTTCTTCTTTCCTCATTCATTTTTCTCAAACCCTGCTTCACAGGCCTAGCCTTGGGATCCACATGCAAGCTGTGCTCCGCTAACTCAGTGGGGATACCCGGCATGTCGCTGGGCGTCCAAGCAAATACGTCCGCATTTGAACGAATGAACTCCACAAGAGCCTTTTCTTGCTCGCTTTTCAAGTTAGACCCTATAGTGAACTGCTTGGTGGGATCTCCCTCCACGAAATCTACTTTCTTGGTGTCCTGTGCTGCTTTCAACTTCACTCTTTCGTCCTCGGAGTCCGGTCTTCTCAATGCTGTGCCATCATCCGGATCTACCTGAGACCGGTAATATTTGAGTTCTTCCTTTCTGCAAGCTTGCTCAGCCATCACTGAATCCCCTTCATCGCACTCAGCTGCTATGTCCCGGCTCCCATGGATGGTGATGGTCCGTTTGGGGCCCGGAATCTTTAGCTGCAAATACACATAGCACGGCCTAGCCATGAACTTGGCGTAAGCCGGCCTTCCGAACAGCGCATGATAAGGACTATGCAACCTGACCACTTCAAACGTGAGCCACTCCACGCGATAATTATCCACCGACTCTCCGAAAGCGACCTCCAATGTGATTTTTCCTTCGGGGCGCGCCGAATGACCCGGCACGATTCCATGAAAAACTGTCGAAGTTTTCTGTAGCTGTGATTCTTTGAGGTTCATGCGCAAGAAGGTCTCCCAATACAAGATGTTGATGCTGCTCCCTCCATCCATCAAGACTTTTTTCAATTCATAACCATTGACCTGCGGAGCGACCACCAATGCCAAGATTCCGGGGCGCTCTATTCCTCCTGGGTGATCCCTTCTGCTCCACGTTACCTCTTGCTCCGCCCATCTTAGGTATCTCGGAACGGCCGCAGAAGTTGAATTCACCGTTTGATTTAATGCTCCTTTGTCCCTGCTAGAAGTCCCTGTAACATGCACGTGATATTGTCCTCTTAAATCAAGCGTACGTACCATACCGATGAAGATACTGATTTGACCGATCGCCACAGTAGACCCGGATTCGAGATGACCCGGCTCTAGCTCCCAGCCGGAATCGTCCACTATCTTTTCTCCTTCGTTATTGGTGTAGATCTCGCCGACGATGAAGTTCTTCATGCTCTTCCGAGCTTCTCCCGTGATGTAAACACCTTTGGACGCAGGCCCCACGGTGGGCGCCAACTGTCGTGGGATAATCACGGCAGATGTTACCTGGGGTAACTGATCTTGGGGCAAGTCGACACAGGTATTCGGGAGAGGGTTTAGCTCGAAGGAAGGCATGGCGAAAAGCGATCTAAGGACCGGAAAGCAACTCGCCGGATCTCGAATACGAATTATACTGGATACTCGATAATCGGCGATACAACTATGACTTGAATCTGTCAAGCTAAACCTAGGGGCCGGTTTATAAAGCACCCGTACCCCCCCTGACTTAACCTACAAGGCACATCTTGAGTCCTACTCGAACTCTGCTTACAAACCCTAACTTTCCTCTTCGCAACCCATAATCCGGATTACAGAGCCTACAAACTTTGGGCCTTCCAGAAGCTTCTTTATCCTTAGCCGGACGCTGTGCAGCATATCTTGGGCGGGGTTACACCTTGAGGTTAACATACCGGGTTATTATCCCCCCATCATGTCCCATTGTGATAGCATGGGGGTTACTTAGTTGGGAAAGTGCTTACTCTGAGGAGTGCTGTTAAAGCCCTACGCATGGATTGGTGTTGTTATTCGACCGGAGAGTGGTTAAGAATAGCATAGTGAAGAGAATATATCTAGTTATTCAATTATGTGATCATTGCTGAGAGTGTCCTCTAGCGAAAGTAGGATCCCTAGGCCTTATTTCCAAGCATTGAAACACCGTTTTCCGTCTGTTCTGCTACATGTTTGCTTGCTGCCATTTTTATTTCAGATTGCTATTATCACTTATTATCATCCATATTACTTGCATTTTACTCTCTCTCTTCGCCGAACTAGTGCACCTATACAACTGAAAATTGTATTGGGTGTGTTGGGGACACAATAGACTTTTTGTATCTTAATTGCAGGGTTGCTTGAGAGGGATATCTTTGACCTCTACCTCCCTGAATTCGATAAACCTTGGGTGATCCACTTAAGGGAAACTTGCTGCTGTTCTACAAACCTCTGCACTTGGAGGCCCAACACTGTCTACAAGAATAGAAGCGTGCGTAGACATCAATCTCTTTTCTGGCGCCGTTGCCGGGGAGGTAAGGTAAAAGGTACTCACATCCTCGGGTGTGAGTGCTCGGAGTTATTTCCTTTAGATTCTGCAATTTTATCTTTTTGTTTCTTGTTTTTATTTTCACTAGTTAGGCTTAATGGAAAACAACAAAAATATGAGAGAGCTTTATAATATTTATCTTGAGTTAGGACATGAAGTGTTTGAAGAGAAAATTAAAAAACCTATGGAGCTTTATTTGCATGCTAGTGGCAATGTTATTAGTATGATCTCTTTGAACACCATTATTGCTAATGCTATGGAAAAGTCTAAGCTTGGGGAAGCTAGTTTTTATGAAAGTGATCTTTTTAGTCCCCCGAGCATGGAGGAACAAATTTACTTTGATGATGCTTTGCCTCCAATATATGATGATTATAATGACTGTGGTGTTCTAGTTCCACCTACTAAGAATGATAAATTTTATTGTGATCATGATATGCCTTCTATATATGATGTTTACAATGATAAACATTATAGTTTCAGTCCACCTACTATTGAGTACAAAATTGATTATGATTACAATATGCCTCCTATATTTGATGATTATGGTGATGAGAATGATAATTATAGCTATTTTTCTGAATGTGCTCCCACTACTATTAATAAGAATGACTATGCTTATGTGGAGAGTATTAATTATTTTATGCATGTGGCTCATGATAAGAATGTTTTATGTGATAGTTATATTGTTAATTTCATTCATGATTCTACTGAAAGTTATTATGAGAGAGGGAAACATGGTTTTATGCATCTCAACAATATTAATTTTCCACTCTTTATGTTGAAAAATTTGAAGTTACACTTGTTTTGCTTTCCTATGCTTGTTGCTTTGTGTTTACATGACTTGTTTTTCTACAAGATTATTTTTCATAGGCAGTGGGTTAGACTTAAATTTGTTTTATGTTTGCTTATTTATGCTCTCTTTTGCTTCAACAAATATTTCTTATGTGAGCATCATCTCAAATTATCATGCCTAGCTAAAAGGCTTTAAAGAAAAGCACTTCTTGCGAGATAACCAATGTTTATATTTTTGCATTGTTTTTCTCTGTTTTCTTTGAGTTAAGGGGTTGTATACTTATGTAGAAACTCCTTTGTATCTTTATTTTCATGTATTATTTGAGCCAAGTAAAGCCTCTAGTGGAAAGTTGAGACTATATTTCGGATTTCTGCGTAGGAAACAGATTTCTGCTGTCCACTGTTAAATTCGTATAGAATCACAGAAAATTCAAAATGACCTGAGTTGTTTTGTGCGTAATCCTGGGCTATATACGCAAGTTTTTTCTTAGTTGAACACTTTTTGATTTGAGCAACAGAAGATTTTCTAAAAAAATCATATTTACCTGCTGTCCTGTTTTGACTGATTTCTGCCAATAATTGCATTTGCATCTTAATCTCTTTCTTTTGGTGTTCTTTTGAGAAAAAGAGTTTTAAAAGAAGTCGTGACAGTAGAAAATGTGTTTATGAGTGTTAGTATTGTGTTGAAACTGAACCATGTGAGTTTATTATTTCGATTTGCACTAACGTTGCTAATGAAGATTGTGAGAAGTTTGGTGTGAAGGAAGTTTCAAGGGTCAAGAGAAGAGGATGATATGATGTGATCAAGAAGAGTGAAAAGCCTAATCTTGGGGATTCCCCGGAGGTACATCCCAGAAAATTCCAAGAATACTCAAGCGTCTAAGCTTGGGGATGCCCAAGGCATCCCCTTCTTCATCGACAAATTACCAGGTCACTTCTAGTGAAACTATATTTTTATTCGGTCACATCTTATGTTCTTTTCTTGGAGCGTCTTTTATTTTTTGCTTGCAGTTTGTTTAGTTTTCTGTGATGTATTTTATGATTGGATCTTATCATACTTGTGTGGGAGAGAGACACGCTCCGTTTTCATTGCTTAGAACACTCTAGTTTACATTCTTATTGTTTTGTGAGTGTTCACTTTTTGCTAGTACTGCGTTTAGCCTTTGTTTTCATGCATCTCTTATTCAGAGTTGTTAGTTTTAGTAGTGTTATGTGAGTCCTCTCATGTTTGATTCCTGTAGCATGTAGAGAATTTTTGTTAAAGCATGTCTTGTATGGTGCTTGTTGGGAAAAGAAACTGCTGCTTGAGGTAGAATTTTTAACGGTGCAAGTAGAAGCTTGTATAGACTATGGCTAGAACTTTTTCATATCATGTTAGATGTTATTTTAGTTTTAAAGACTTGTGGTTATTTAGTAGAATGATTAGCCTCAAATAGATGAGAGTTTTTAATATGCCATTGAAAGAATCATGAGTTGTTCTTGTCATATTAAAGCATAAATTTGTGGTATTCTCCTTTGAATGTTTTATTTGGTTGACTTGGCGCATGCTCACACCATGTTTATGACTATGAACTAGTCACGAATAGCCTCCATGATCATTTAGTTTTTTTACTCGTGGTACCACTTATGCTTCGATTAATGATGTTTATGTCGCTATGCCTTATTATGGCTCTTATGTTCTCTTGATTTGTCGCTCCCAGTCTTTTGCTAGCCTCCACCTGTACTGAGTATGAGCTCTACTCGTGCATCCAACTCCCTAAAACCAAAGTTTTTCCATTGTGTCCACCATACCTACCTACATGTGGTATTTAACTGCCACTCCAAAGTAAATTGCTCATGTGCTACCTTTAAAACTTTCAAAATTACTCTTGTTCTGTGTTCCTGTTTTTGCTCATGAGGACGTAAATGGAGAATCTTTATCTCACTTGTTGATTGGATTTCACACCCTGGACTAGGGGCTTCATCCTCTTATCTAATTGATAGAAGAGATGGCAGCGGGGTGCCTAGCCCTAAATTAATGCAAACAAATTCTCTTCACTATCTTTGCCCCTGATTTATCTGTCAAAGCATAATTGTGTAAACAAAAGGGAAAGAGGGATGACCTTCTACCCAGAAGCGTCCTTCATATGGGAGCCGCTCTTGTGAAATCTAGTTGGCTTGTGACGTACTGTATTTTCTGTTTACCATTCGTTGACACTAGCATACACCTCTCTTAAAATATAGACACTCCTCCATGGAATGTGATTGTTGGCAGGAACCCGAGGATTCGGTTATCCATGGTTTGTGTAAGATGGATGGGAGGAGTGTCAAACTTTTAATACCCCTGTTTAATGAAATAAAAGCTCTAGCACATGAGTGATCCCTGCTTCCCTCCGTGAAGGGCCTTTCTTTTACTTTTATATTGAGTCTCCATCTTCTAACTTTATGCACAGTTAAGAGAGAATTTTTGCCATTCTGAGTTTTATGTGCATTTATCCCATAAACATCAATAATTGATTCATGATGTGCTATTGTTTGTTCTCAAATAATTTTCTCTAGTCTTCCTCATGAACTTTGAAGGTGTCCTGGCATTTATGTTTTGTCCCACTCTTAAGGATTGGCGAAATACCACTTTGCCATGCTTTCTCTATACTTGAAACAAACGTATATCTTTCTTTGCATTATTATCCATGATCCGATATTTGAGATACTCCTCATGATGCAAAGTGTTCGCTATGCTTTATTATTAAAGTTCTATTATCATGTTTGTGTTTAAAGTTCTATGATCTCAGTTTACATATGCTCTTACATTATAATGATCAAGTTTATGTTAGTAGCATGTCACCTTAGAAATTATTGTGTTTTATCGTTTACCTACTCGAGGACGAGTAGGAACTAAGCTTGGAGATGCTTGATACGTCTCCAACATATCTATAATTTATGATGCTCCATGATGATATTATGCCAATTTCTACATGTTTTCTCCCTTCTTTATAGCATTTTTACACGTTTTCCAGGACTAACCTATTAACAAGATGTCACAAAGCCAGTTCCCTGTTTTCTGTTGTTTTTAGTTTCAGAAAAGTTGTTCTTGAAATATTCTCGGAATTTAAAAATTTGAAAGCCAGAAGTCTTAGATGTCCCGGAATCTTCCAGAAGTCCCGAAGAGCCCCGGAGGGGGGCCACAGGGTGGCCACACCATGGGGTGGCGCGGTCCCCCTAGCCGCACCACCTGGTGGTGTGGGGCCCCCAGGGCTCCACCGCCTTTGCCCTTTCGCCTATTTATACTCCCTCGAGGGAAAACCCTAAACATATCGACCTTTTCCACAAAATACATTCGTAGCTCCGTCGCCACCGCCGACAAGTTTCGGGGACAGATCTCTGTTCTAGCACCTTCCCGGGACGGGGAAGTGCCCCCGGAACCATCTCCATCGACTCCACCGCCATCTCCATCGCCGTTGATGTCTCCTATGATGAGGAGGGAGTAGTCCCCCCCGAGGCTGAGGGATCTACCGGTAGCTATGTGGTTCATTTCTCTCTCCCATGGTGTGATCTATATGTGACCGTGAGCTTTGTAATCTAGTTGAATTCGTAGATGTTACTCTTCATCTTTTGCTACTCAAGTGTTTTATTAATATGAACTTTGGAGTCACCTTGTCCCGCGGTGTGAAGGTGACAGTGTGCACATCGTGTGTGTCTCCTCTATGAATTGTGGTGTTTATTTAGTACCATCTAGGGCGCTCATAGCGTGCTATCTTTGTCAGACGATCAACCACTTGCCAAATAGAACCATACTCTTATTTGGTTCAAGGTAATCCAGGGATAAATTCCATACTAGTTTGTTCTCATTTCCTTGGTGATCTCTCATCATGTTGTTGTATCCCTTGAATGCAAACACCATGCTATTTCTAATGAAACTCTCATGGTAGGCAATATCTTCCATTGCATGATTCCCCCAAGATTGGCTTTCTCCTCTCTGAAGTTTAATACATTGTAGCAACACTTGCCTAACATAGGGTTATAATAATATTCTACCATTCTACGGTTCAATCTTATTAACGACGTCTCTCTAATACGTATGTCACTCAGATTTACCATTCCTCATAGCAAGAGTGACTAATGTGAGTAGTCATCATGGGGGCCAATCCATGTTGCACTCAATCATTACCTTATACTTAGATTGGTGAATCTCGTATGATAACACTAGGTCACTTCACTTGTCTAACAGATAGTTTCCCACCTATAAGACAAACCTGAGCTAAACTATCGTTTCTCCAACTATTGGGGTTGCGTAAACTCTTGCACTTTCAGCTGAGTAGTTGCCACTTCTTCGTATGATCTTCTGGTGTAGCAAGCTATCCAGGAACTTAGCTCATGTGAATCAGACTCCATATGTCCATTATCACTGGTTGATAAACTTGCCGCTCCTTAGGATGGTGGTAGCTTGATCATAGATGTGATTGTTCCTTCACACAGGAGAACACAATCCTGAGATCTTTGGTCTTCCTCAAATGGATGGTTGTCTCAAAAAATTCTCCTGGGTGTCAAGTTAGTTGTTGAACTCGAATTTGGAAACTCACTATGGTTGGTAAAGGGGTATGGTGTTGGGTTTGGTTTGGTTAGGTTTAGCATGGATGAGTAGAGATTTAGAAGGAGACTAAACAAGATTCCTACCCAAACACAACAGATCAAGGCAATCATCTTACAAACAACATCTAACAAGCATATAGCAAACATTCATCACTCCAATCATCAATGTTTAACAAACAACCTAGTATTGTCATAACACACACAATTTGTATGATCAATACACTAACACGTTAACGTTGTTTTAAGAAAGTAACTATATTGGTGGTCGCATCTATATCTTCTTAAGATTTCTTCAAATCCTCCTCTCAATGTCTTGAGGTGTTGATCTTCATGTTCAAACCATAGGTCATGTTTAAACTATTCCTTTCACTCCATGATTTTTCACCAAACCATGTCTTGATAGAAAACAAGAGATGGGTCATCTATAACAAGAGAAGACTATTTTGAAGGTGAATAATAGATGAGATGATATGAGAATGGTTAAAATGTGATGTTCTGTTTCTATCGGTTTGAAGAAAGTAGATTTTCAATCCTAGGGTCTTTTTCCTAGTTCTAATCCAAACTTAGGGTATCGATCCTACAGGCAACACTATGCTCTGATACCATTTTGTAGCGCCCTACCTTTTGATAAAGATAGAACACCTGTGTAACCTGCTATTCCTGGGATATCTGATAGCATACACATTACAAAATGAAATATTCATTGCAATAGCATCATTCTACATCGTTGATCCAATGGATATGAAATAAAATATTCTTACAATTGGCATAGTCATCATGGACTAGCCCTAATAACAAAGTTTAAAAGTAAACACAGCGGAATTAAATCATCAATGAGCCCTCTTCATCTTCATGTGCCACAGGCAGAACATGTTGGCGATAGACTCGAGATCCTAAACGAAATCCTCACTCGTCTTCAGATTTATCTGCACGTTGGAATATGCAGCCCCCACGGGGGAGGAAGTCAGTACAAACAATGTACTGGCAAGTGACACTTGTATGGTGGCAGTTTTGAGGAATAAACTAGCTACATGATATTTGGCTGGTGGAGTCTGGGCTATTTGCATAAAGCCAGTTATGTCCTATATTTGTAAATCATTTTCACAAAAATGAAGACGTTAGTACAACCACCATCGCTAAATCCACCATGAAGGTTGACCGTTCATCATGGCTAAACCCACCATGAAGTTTAATAAATCATCATGGCTAAATCCACCATGAAGTTTGAAAATCGTCATGGCTAAATCCACCATGAAGTTTGGTAAATCATCATGGCTAAATCCACCATGAGGTTTGTGAAGGGAATATGCCCGAGAGGCAATAATAAAGTGGTTATTATCTTATTCCTTGTTTATGATAAATGTTTATTTCTCATGCTAGAATTGTATTAACCGGAAACGTTGATACATGTGTGTTTAATAAACAAACAATGGTTCCTAGTAAAGCCTCTATTTTAACTAGCTCGTTGATTAATAGATGATCAAGGTTTCCTGATCATGAACATTGGATGTTGTTAATAACGAGGTCATATCATTAGAAGAATGATGTGATGAACATAGACCCAATTTGAAGATAACAATACGATCAAGTCATTTAGTTTATATTGTTATATCTTGCATACGAAGTAACTTATTCCTTAGACCATGAGATCATGTCAATCACTGATACCGGAAGGGTGCTTTAATGTCATCAAACGTCACACCGTAACAGGGTGACTATAAAGGTGCCGTTAGGTATTCGGAAAGTATTAGTGGAGGCTCATGGATCAAGAGTGGGATTTGTCCATCCAAAATGACGGAGAGATATACTCTGGGCCCTCTCGGTGATATCACATCGAAACCTCTTGCAAGCACGTGATATGATCACAAGGATGTTATATCATGGGAACGAGAAAAGAGTACTTGTCAGTAACGAGATTGAACAAGGTATGATTGATACCAATGATCGAATCTCGGACAACTAAAATATCGCGAGACAAAGGGAATAGTTCACGACGTTGATTGTTCACACGATCACGAGAGTCACCGTTGAATATATAGGAGTCATCACGGATTTCCAGATCCCGCTGTTGATTATTGATCGGAGAGGAGTCTCGATCATGTCTATCTTATTCGCGAACCGTAGGGTGACACACTTAAGGTTCTATGACACGTTTGAGAGGATACGGTATATCGGAGAAAAGTTTGGACAGCACCGAAATTGTTTCGGGGAATATTGAAATAGTCACTGGAATTGTTTCGGATAATTTTGAAATAGTTCAAGGGGATTATTATCAAATGGTTGTTAAGAGATTTAAAAACTAACTCAAGGGGTTATATGATAATGTTTGTTAATGGAATTAACAAATATTAAAATAAATAAATAAAATTGTTTTATTTATTTATTAAAGAAAACCCTTGGGATTTTGAGTGGGAATTAATGGAAGAATGAGTGGGTTGAGTGGAGACTCCACTCACATGATGAGGGAGGGGTGGAGACACCCAAAAATTCGTGGCTGCCATCCCCTCCTATATAAGGAGGGGTGGAAGCTCCTTCTCCCACACAAACACACACTTGTGTCATCTCTTCCTCCCTACTGCCGCTGCTCCACTACTTGTTCGTGCGCTTGGCGAAGCACTGAGCAATGTTTTTCTCCACCACACCATGTCGTCGTGCTGCCGGAGTTCCGAGGGATCCTCTACTTTAGCGCCCCGCTGGATCGAGGGAACGGAGGTCGTCATCAACCGTACGTGTGACCGATCACGGAGGCACCGCCGGATTGCGGTGCACATCTTCTCGCTCTTGGGATCGGTGTGAGTACGACTACGACAACAACGAGATTTGATCTCGTAACGCTTTATGTCTTCGAGGGTATGTGTTCTCCTTAACCCTCTCTTTTCCCATTGCACTTCGTCTCCTATATTAGATCTTGGCCTTTCGGGTGTCTCTCGCGTAGGAAATTTTTTGTTTTCTATGCAACGACCCCTTCAGTGGTATCAGAGCCGGATATATGCGTAGATGTTTTGTACGGGTAGAACACATAGGTGTATGTGGGCGTTGATGATCATGTTATTACATCCTTGATTATTTTATGATCTTAGTGGCATAGTGGGATGAAGCGGCCCGGACTAACCTTACATGTCCACGTACATGAGACTTGTTCCACAACTGACATGCAACTTGTATTGCATAAGTGGCTTGTGGGTGTCTGTTTCTCCTACTATAGTTAACATCTAATCTACGAAGGGTTGTTAAAAATGTGTTTATCAACGTTGTGGTTGATGTTCGTAGGTATGAACGGTTCTATCATCGAAAGCCCTAAGCCACGTAAAATATGCAAAAATAAATTAGAAGCGTCTAACTAGTTTTTGCTGGGCATGTGATGTGATATGGTCAATGTTACAAATTTGATTATGAGATGATCTATTTGGTAAATTATTGATATACCGGAAGGTATCCATGTGATTGTCTTATTATTGATGGACAATCAAGATTGGGATGCCGTGGTACTTGGTACCACGCCGGTGGAATGATGGAGATCATACCATGATGCACATGATGGAGATCAAGTGCAAGGAGAACCATATCATATCAAGTTATCCTTACATGTGATGTCTGTGATGATTAATCCTTTTATGCATCTTGTTTTGCTTAGATAGCGCCGGTAGCATTATAGGATGATCCCTCTCACTTAATATCAAGATAATAATGTGTTCTTCCTTAAGTATGCACCGTTAAGAAAGTTCGTCGTTTCGAGACACCACGTGATGATCGGGTGTGACAGACTCAACGTTCGCATACAACGGGTGTTTTCAAGCCTAGCATGTACAGACATGGCCTTGAAACACACGCAATACTATGGTTCTACTTGGCGAGCCTAGCATGTACAGACATGGCCTCGGAACACATAACCGAAAGGTAAAGCATGAGTCATATGGATGATATGATGAACATGTCGATGTTCGCCTTTGAAGCTACATCATCTCACGTGATGATCGGTTTTGGTGTAGTTAATTTGGTTCGTGTAATCACTAAAGACGACTAAGAGGGATGTTGTTTTTGAGTGGGAGTTCATGGTTTAATTTTGAATTAACTCGAACTTATTTATCATTAACAACCAATCAAAGTGAATTTGCACAAATTGTAGTATTCATTGGCATCCACAAAACTACCTTACACTTAGATTGTTAATTGAGATATAACTGTTATGATCTGGTAAAGCCATTTAAGATTGGTACCGTATTAGTGAAATTTAAAAATGAGTCCTATTTTAGATTTTCGGTATTTCCTACCTAGCTCCATATGATTAATGATTGATTGATCTAGAGAGCAACCAATTCCTACTTAGAATCCAGAGTCATGGTTGCTTCCATATTACTTTATCTTCAAAAGAATGTTTTGTTGATCAAGGTGATTTAGAAACTCAAAAGAGTTGTTTTCACAAACAATCAAGTGAAAGATATACTGATATCTAGAAACTTATTTGTGGTAGCATGACTGAGTATAATTTAGCGTGACAATGTATGCTTATATTATTTGAATATATGCAATGATTGAAGACGCTAGACATTTGAATATTTCAAGAAGTTGGGCGCTAAAAATTATCCTCTAAATTCCTTCCTTCGAGCTATAGTAGCTTAATCATAAAATTGTTATGATGGGATGGATTAAAAGAATGGGTAAAGTCGTTTACCTTACTTGGAGATTGCTAAGAGTGGAATCTAGAATAATACTATTAATATGGTGATATTAGAAGAACAATCAAACTCAAAGTATGACTCAATGGGTGATAGTATATGACTAACACGCCAAAGAAAATGAGCTAGTATGACTAGCATTGTTTGATGTTGAATGATTCTTCTGTAAAGGAAAGGGAATATTGAAAATAGAATTACAAAAAGTTATATGGCAGAAAAAGAAGATAACTGGAAAAGTCCAGCTCAGGAGTATATGCTTGATATACAAGTTATAGATGTATTACTAGTTAACAAAGTATTTTTGGGTATTTTTTATACCACATTGGTTGGTATGAGTGTTCATACAAAGCAACGCAATGCAAGAAATACAAGGGCCTAAAAGAAACTAGTAATAGATGTGCAATCGATTATGACAAGAACAGAAATGAAGTGTTATTGCGTTCATTGTCATATCGAACCAAACATTTGGGATTTATTTTAAGAACTTAATAAATTGTTATTAGGTTCTAGTATTTTGTGAGAACAAATGAGATTGTTCAAACTACGACCATATTCCATAATTGATGGATATGTTAATATAAATCATGTTGGTAAAGTAAACATCTATAAGACTGAATGCTAAACGTTGCAAGACGTAAAAGAGTTTCACTTAAATTGTGACATCACCATTTTAATTCATATCAGAAAGGAAAACATGAAGGAACACCATATTGGTGGACTTCCCGAGTCATTTAGTTTTGAATAAATTGACGCTTGTGAGGCCTCTTCCAAAACATGACTAGAATTCCGTTCTTAGGCCAAAGTAGAATGGACGACTAATTTAGTGGATATTATACATATTGATGTATATAGTCCATTATGTGTAGTCATGTATGGTGGATTAATTTTTCCTTCATAAAATTATGTCGATGATTTGAGTAGATATGTGAGTATATCTATTTAAAGAGAACAGAGTTTGAAATTTTGAATTGGTTCAAATGGTTGTTAATATGAAGTAAAAAATCATTGTAACAAGACAATCAAGTATTTATGATTGGATCATAAAGGATAAAGTTTGAGTTACAAGTTTAGCAAAACATCTGAGAAGTTGCAGAATTGTTCTGTAACTTATATTACTCGAATTACCCCACATTAGTTTGGAGTGTTCGAGAGACAAAATCAAACCTTGTTTGACATGGTAAGATTAATAAAATTTCCATTATAATTTTTGTAGTTTATACATTAAGGACAACCGCTTTTCCACTGAAAAGAGCACCATCATAATCCGTTGAAATTGACAACATATAAGATACGGTTTGGGTACTGACCCGAATTGTCATTTTCTTAAGTTTTGGTATGCATAGCATGTGTAAAATGTTTCAACCAAAATAGGATAAATATATGTTTATAAGGTTATCCCAAATAAAACATTGGGTATTTCTCCTATCACCAAACCAAAAGACAAATGTTGTTTGTCAGAAAGGGTTGATTTCTCGAGAAAGTAGTTCTTGTGAAACAAGTGAGTGAGAGCACAGTACAAACTCAACGAGATTAGAGAATCTTCATTATCATATCAGAGTAGCGCAGCACTGGAAGTTTTTCTGGGGTTTGCTATTTTGACAAAGTAGAAGACACTACATGTGTTGTAGATACTTCGGATGAGTTTGCGTACTGAACCACAAAAGTCCAAAAACTTTGTACTTAGACCAACTTGTGGTTTAAGAGTAAAGTGTTGTTTTGACAAAAGAAGGACCTGGACCTTATAAAGGAAACAAATGATGGGCCCTGACTTCGTAAAATTGACTACGAGTCATTATATCCGCCATAGTATCCTTGTATGAATATCAAGTATGTGACTTGGTAGTCCTTTCGATAGGCTTGATGCCTAACGATAGAAAAAGGGTCTATATAGCGACACAGACACGTATTTTTACATCCTTTGAAAGTTGTACTTACCAAAAAGTTGTTTTCGACGAAGTTCAAAGAGTTGACTACTACAATATTTTGATCTTCCGTAGTGATGCTTAGTCCTTGCGGATATTTCTAGCAAAGTTACATATTATGATATTGATGTTGAATAACAAAACCAACTCTCCTCTCGAGGAAGTTTGATCAAGGATGTGTACCTGACACAGTCTGAGAGTTTTGTAAAATTCAAAAGGTTGCTAGAAAGATATGCACACTTCAATAGTTGAAGTGAGCATAACGAAGTTGAAATCTTTACCTTAATGAAGTTATCAAAAGAGTTTGATTCTATCATGAACGATAAAGATGCTTGTAGTGTTACAATAAATTAAGTAGGAGCGATATGACATATTTCTATTACTTTATGTAGATGACATATGGTTGATTGGAAAATATGTATTTTAAATTAACACGGTTAAGAAATTCATATTGATGAAAGGCTTAGAAGATATTGGGCATCAATATCTATAAGAGATGGATTGAAGCGCCTGATATAATTGAAGCCAATTTACATAGATGAAATTTTGAAGTAAGTCAATATAGAAATGACAAGAAGGAGTTCATGTCACATGGAAAATAATTGAGAAAGATTCAAGTGTTTTTGACACATGATGAGCATCATTGAAATTGAGATTTCTAAGTCATGTTTCCATGCTATGTACACAACCAGATGAGTCCTATGCTATAAAATGTTATAGCAGGATAATCCATATGATGATTAGACAACAGTGGGAGAGATCCTTGTTTCATTTTAGAAATTCTAAGGATATGTTTTCCTATGTAGTAATGACAAAATATTATTTGTAATATGTTACACTAATAGTCTTGTCATTTATTCAAGTAATTTTATCTCAATTAAAATATGTGATGAAGGGTAGCACAATAGACTGGAAGAAAGTTCCATGCTAGATTTGAAAGAGTTCCAAAATTAAAAATATTGTGACATATACTACAACAAAATTAAAAGTAAATCGTTGTGTTGACAACTGATAATAAGCATATTTTGTGTCAAGAAGTTCTTTATTGAACTTGGTGAAATTCCAAGAATGCTGACACTATGAAGCTACATTTTCACAATGTTAGTAACATCCGTTTAAGCTGAGGAATTAAGGTATCACCGGAACTTGGTGAATTTCCAAGAATGCTAACACTATGAAGCTACATTTTCACAATGTTAGTGACATCAGTTTAAGCTGAGGAATCAAGGTTTCACCGATTGACCATATATATACAAAGCCATCTCATTAGAGAATGAGTGATGCGTGTAGACGCAAAGAACATGCAAATACAATAGGACCTGAACAGTTCAGATCTTTTTGATGATGTTTACCACATGCAAAGCATGGTAATAACACTGGAACGCCATATGTGTTAAGTGCTTACAGACTAGATTATTGACTAGTGCAAGTGGGAGACTGAAGGGAATATGCCCGAGAGGCAATAATAAAGTGGTTATTATCTTATTCCTTGTTTATGATAAATGTTTATTTCTCATGCTAGAATTGTATTAACCGGAAACGTGATACATGTGTGTTTAATAAACAAACAATGGTTCCTAGTAAAGCCTCTCTTTTAACTAGCTCGTTGATTAATAGATGATCAAGGTTTCCTGATCATGAACATTGGATGTTGTTAATAACGAGGTCATATCATTAGAAGAATGATGTGATGAACATAGACCCAATATGAAGAAAACAATACGATCAAGTCATTTAGTTTATATTGTTATATGATCACAAGGATGTTATATCATGGGAATGAGAAAAGAGTACTTGTCAGTAACGAGATTGAACAAGGTATGGTTGATACCAATGATCGAATCTCGGACAAGTAAAATATTGCGAGACAAAGGGAATAGTTCACGACGCTGATGGTTCACACGATCACGAGAGTCATCGTTGAATATATAGGAGTCATCACGGATTTCCAGATCCCGCTGTTGATTATTGATCGGAGAGGAGTCTCGATCATGTCTATCTTATTCGCGAACCGCAGGGTGACACACTTAAGGTTTGATGACGCGTTTGAGAGGATACGGAATATCGGAGAAAAGTTTGGACAACACCGAAATTGTTTCGGGGAATATTGAAATAGTCACCGGAATTCTTTCGGGTAATTTTGAAATAGTTCAAGGGGATTCTTATCAAATGGTTGTTAATAGATTTAAAAACTAACTCAAGGGGTTATATGTTAATGTTTGTTAATGGAATTAACAAATATTAAAATAAAGAAATAAAATTGTTTTATTTATTTTTTAAAGAAAACCCTTGGGGTTTTGAGTGGGAATTAATGGAAGAATGAGTGGGCTGAGTAGAGACTCCACTCACATGATGAGGGAGAGCTGGATACACCCAAAAATTCGTGGCTGCCATCCCCTCCTATATAAGGAGGGGTGGAAGCTTCCTCTCCCACACACACACTTGTGTCATCTCTTCCTCCCTCCTTCCGCTGCTCCACTACTTGTTCGTGCGCTTGGCGAAGCCCCGAGCAATGTTTTTCTCCACCACACCACGCCGTCGTGCTGCCGGAGTTCCGAGGGATCCTCTACTTTCGCGCCCCGCTGGATCGAGGGAACGGAGGTCGTCATCAACCGTAGGTGTGACCGATCACGGAGGCACCGCCGGATTGCGGTGCACATCTTCTCGCTCCCGGGATCGGTGTGAGTACGACTACGCCAACAACGAGATTTGATCTCGTAACGCTTTGTGTCTTCGAGGGTATGTGTTCTCCTTAACCCTCTCTTTTCCCGTTGCACTTCGTCTCCTAGATTAGATCTTGGCCTTTCGGGTGTCTCTCGCGTAGGAATTTTTTTGTTTTCTATGCAACGACCCCTTCAGTTTGATTGTGGCATCATGGCTCCACCATGTGCCCTAAAAGGGGTTTCTACCATGTTTTATATCATTCAGAAAAGATGAGGAGATCCTTCGGCACCAACTCTGTCTAGCTGCTCAACTAGCCCATAACCGGGGACACGGCTAAGATCTTAGTTTTTTAAACTCTGCAGAGGTTGTGCACTTTCACCTTGAGACTCATTTTCCCCGAGAGAAGAATGAGATAAGATCTTTGGGAAGAGGGATTAAACCATACTAGTATTGACTCGTTGCTCCTAAAATTCGGCCACCCCTTGTCAATACAACAGGAGGAACCCCCAAAACTTACTTAATCTTGGCAGAGCCTATATTACCTCAAGGCTGCACTGGAAGCTAACTAAACAGTGAAGACCTACAAATCTCTTTAATCCTGGGTGGCAATCCACAAGTGTACCCTTAGGTGATAACCACCACATCCATGGCTAAATCCACCATGAACTTGGCCCTGAGTAGCCACTCAACATAATCCATTCATACCAATCCACCCAGGTGTTTCATTGGGTTGTTAATTTTCAATTTTCAAAACATCACAACCCAACAGGTAACATCAATAGTTGTGATAATATTCTGGCATAGCTAAACTAGCATCTAGTAGAGGTTTGAGGTTGGCTACACACTACTAGGTATTTCTAAGCATAGCATATACTTTGGAAAATAAATAAAATCACCTATGATGCATACTACTGAAAACTCTAATGCAATAAAAAGTGGGACATGAGCATCACTTTCCTTGTGGGAGTTGGTATAGAAACACTCTCTTCACAATTTGAACGTTTCTCTCCGTACAATCTAAACAATATAAATAAATAACAATAAACAGGCAATTCACAAACATACACACAAATAAAACAACATACAATACAGAAGCATAGCAAGTTATTCAACTTGATTGGTGTTAACATGGACAAGGATTTGACATATAATTCAATATACAAAAATAATTATGATCAGATGGTTATTGTTGGGTCTTTTATGGACAAGTTCAAGTTTACCACAATAATTCAATTTATGAAAAGGAATTATAGTGATTTGAGTTAGATTTAACACATAATTCAATGTGCAAAAGATCTAAGTGATTTGGTCATGGGGTTTACCATTGGTGGTTAAGGGTTGTCAAGGAATATCACTTCACTCAATATACAAAATAAGTGGTTGTGATATGGTCTAGGGTTTTAGAAAACAAATCCATGATCAACATGATTCATTTCATGGCTTTGGTTTAGTAGGCTTGTAGCAATTTACAATATGGCTTGTAAATTTATAAGAGGTATTGGGCTTTGGATTTCTGGTTCAAAAGTTATTTTCCACATGGTTAACATGACATGGGTGTTGGTTTTGATCAGAATGATCATACCACAATTTTCCTAAAGGGGGTTTCCATCAAACAACACTTAATTTATAATGGCTTATTACTATGGATGGTTTATATGGAAAAGATTACATGGAATGGGTTCACTGGTCACAAATAGGTTGGGTACTGGTTTCTCTGGTCTAAGGTTACTAAATGGAACAATTTTTCAGAACAAAACTAATTCAAATTATTTACAGAATTAAAACTAGGTGCAAAATAATCAAATGGCTATTTAAATTCTAAACTCTATTTTAATTGGTTCAAATATTATTTTGGGACAGACGGTATGAAAGTACACATTATAAGGATTCCAAAAATAGTTTATTTGCAATTTTTGGATTTGTAGAATTTGAATTATGCCAGAATTCATTAAACAAGCATATTTAAATTTGAACCAATTTAAGTTTGTCAAATTTGAATTTGGATAGTGCCAAAAGTTTCTAAATGTTGTGCAGATTTCAAAAAGTCTAAGTTTGCTAAATATGGGATTATGGATCAAAAGTTATGAAGGTTTCTAGTTATAGGCGTGTTTCTGCAAAAACTGGCTTTTTAATTCTATTCGGAATAAAACAGAAAATGACTATTACACGTGGCGCTTCCTTATTGGCTCGGACTGGCCGACGTAACGCTGACGCGGAGGCTGACTAAGCTGACAGTTGGTGAGCTTCTATTGGGCAGTACCGTTTTGGTGTTGGATCTAATCCTAGCCGTTGGTTCGGATCCGACGGCAGAGGAGAGAAGGGGAACTCACCAGACGCGGGGGCGGCCGGAGAATGGTGACGCGGCGGCGCTCCGCCTCAGGCGTTCACGTCGGGGACTCTTCGGAGGTCTTCTGGGACTAAGGAGTGGACAAGGAGGTGCGGGGTGACGCGATGGAGTCGATGGTGACCTTGGCGGAGGCTCAGGTGTGCGGCAGTGGTGGAGGTGAGACGTTTCCGGGGCGCCGGCCTCCGGTGAACTTCCGGCGTAGATGGCGCGGCCAAGTGCTGCTCCGAAAGGTTCAAACAAGGGGTCAGAGAGGGTCGCATTGGCACAGGGATTTTAGTGGAGGTTGTCTCGGGCGCATAGGGCCACTCACCATGCCGGATTCGACGATGGACGGCGGCGGATATCAGAACTCCGGTGAGCAAATTCGGGGAACTGGCGGCGAAAATGGAAGAGGGGTCAGAGGGGAAAGCGAGAGGGCGTCTAGGGGCACTTCTGGAGGGGGTTAGGAGGGGCGGGGAGGTCCGCGGGGTGGAGATCGTGCGAGGCGGTCTACAGGTACGGCGCGGGAAAATCGGGAGGTGGGAGACGATGACGTCGACCATGACATCACGCGGGTCCCGTGGTTCAGTGAGAGGAGAGGGAGGGCTGCGGCCGGGCCGGCCTGGTGGGCCGCTGCTGGCTCTTTCGCGTTGCGCGTGCGTGAGGTTAGCTGGGCTGGGCCACTTTGGCCTAGCTCGGTTGGCTTCCCCATTTTTTTTTTTTTTGAGTCATTTTCTTTTCCTGTTTTTATTTAATAATTCATAACTTTTACTTTACAATTCCAAATTGTATGAAACCAATTTCTAAATACTTGTAAAGTAATTATCTTTCAAATATGAACATAAATGTGTTGTTTCCAACAAATTTCAAAAATAATTTTGAAAAATATGGATAAAGCCTTAATACTTAAAATTATTTTTAAATAGAAGGTAATTAATTGGGAAATTGGGTTTAATAAAACTATGAGAGGTGGTCTAAATGTAAATATTGGTTTTCAAGGTCTTTTACTTGCTTCCAAAAACAAAATAATTTTTATAAACACTTTATTGGTTATTCCTTGTTATAAAATTTGAAAAGCATTATGAAAATAATTTTATTCACATGAAATAATTTTGGAGGCATGGAGAAAATATTAGAGACAGTAATTCTCTGATTTTAATATCATAAACATTTTCATAGTTGTAAATGGGTTGAAAACATATTTGTAAAGAGGTTTGTTAAGAATAATTATTTTCTCTTTAAAACAAAAACGAATTTTGAAATAGGCTTAAGGTTTAAGGAAGAAACGTAATTTGGATTCCTAAACCCAATTGAAATGTGTATTGTTTTCTTTTGTTCCTTGCATCTCATTTTGTTTTTTTGTGACTTGTTTAACATGAAAACAAAAGTTTCAATTTTTTGTGATTTTTGCACTTTCCAAAAATCAGGGATGTTACACCTATACAACTGATTATTGTATTGGGTGTGTTGGGGACATAAGAGACTTCTTGTATCTTAATTACAGGGTTGCTTGAGAGGGATATCTTTGACCTCTACCTCCTCGAGTTCGATAAACCTTGGGTGATCCACTTAAGGGAAACTTGCTGCTGTTCTACAAACCTCTGCACTTGGAGGCCCAACACTGTCTACAAGAATAGAAGCGCGTGTAGACATTAGTCTTCATATTTTAAATTTATGCACAATTAAGAGAGCGTAGTTTTCATTCTAAGTATAATGTGTATCAATCCCAAAGATTATTATTGATTGATTCATGATATGTTATTACTTGCTCTCAAATTATTTATTTCTTGTCATCCACTTGAACTTTGAAGGTGTCTTCACATATTATGTTTTGCTCCACTTTTAAGGACAAGAGAAATACTACTTTGCTATGTTTTCTTTATGCTCTAAAAAAACGTATAAATTTCAAGTGCATTATTATTCATGATCTTTTATTTGTGTGACTTTTCATGATGCAACATGATTGCTAAATTTCATTGTTAGAATTATATCTATCATGCCTGTGTTTAGAGTACTATGATCTCATATTACAAATGCTTTTACAAATATTATGATCAAGATTATGTTTGGGACTGATGCAAGTAATGCGCGAGTAGTTTATCCTTGGATTACGGGTCCATAACAGTAGCTATATGGTTGTCTTCTCGTTTTTAGGCGTCATGTTTAGATCTTGTGAGCTACCTAACATGATCAATATCATCTACTTGTAATGCTACATGTTTTGTTTGTTAGGATCCGATGAATATTGAAAGCTATGTCAATTGATTATTTATGTTATTTATGATCTTGCATGCTGTCCGTTACTAGTAGATGCTTTGGCCAAGTTGATACTTTTAACTCCAAGAGGGAGTATTTATGCTCGATAGTGGGTTCATGCCTACCTTTCATTTACACTCGAGTGACAGAAACGTAATGGATGGGGGTGTGCTCTTTCCATTAGGGAGAAAACAACAATGTTTTCATTGTTTACATTACACACTTTACTTAAGGAAATAATCTGTTGCTTGCAACTTAATACCCGAGGTTTGATTGGATGACGCTCCGAGGGTGGATTATTAGTCATAGATGCAGTTGGATAACGGTCTATGAATTATGTTGTAATGCCGGCATGAATCACATAGTAATCATCATGTCATGCATATGCATTATGGTGTAGCTTTTATATCTGTCAATTGTCCAACTGTAATTTGTTTACCCAACATGTTATGTATCTGTTTTGAGAGACACCACTATTAAACAGTGGACCCCAACCCATTCTTTTATACTGATAATACAAATACTGCAAACACTATTTTCTTTACTGCAATCATTGTTTTTCTCTCAATTACTACCATCACTTTTCTCTTTTCATTTACTGCAAACAAGTACTATTTTCCACACTATACATCTAATCATTTGTGTTAGCAAAACCGGTGAGATTGACAACCTCATTGTTTCGTTGGGGCAAAGTATTTTGATTGTGTTGTGCAGATTCCACGTTGCTGCTGATCATGGTACTGCGCCTGCCAACTTCAGTTGTCATCAACCTTCAGAACTGATTTCTTTCTCCGACTGTTCGATTACACCTTGGTTTCTTTCTGAGAGAAAACTTGTTGTTATACTCTTTATACCCTACACTTGGGGTCTCCTAATGAGTGTGTGTTTACCCGCCATCAACAGCTACTGTTTGTCCAGCGGATACCAGGGAATCCTGGCCCATCTGTTGCGTCCCAGCCCAGTGGGAACCAAGGGCCTCCTCGAGGATGACTCATGAGGGAAAACCTCGTCATGGACTTTCACCTCTCTCAAGATGCGGCCAGCAGGTGGCTAGCCCCTCTAGAGGAGCTCACTCGCCCTTCTTCGGGGAGGAGTTCTACCTCGAGCTCTCTGCTCCTCTCTGGAGGACTTTCCCCTCAGGAGGAAACACCGTAGGGCGCCTTTGGCCACAATTTCCATTATCATGTATAAAGCGTGGGCAACAGCTGCCCACGTCAAAGCGCCACTGAAGGCCTTCCTCTTCGGTGCAAGAAGACCAAGATGGCGCTACAAGACGAGGGGGACGTTACCGAGAGCCCCCACTGTCCTTCCATGGATGGCAGCGCCGTCTCCCGAAGACTAAGACTGCTAGGCGTCGTAGAGCATGATATTCCTCCTCTTATTGTCGTGTGATAACCCTTTCCCGCCAAGAATGAGTGGGAAAGAGCGTCAGGGCGAGTACATAAGGAGCAAGATGCCTCCATAGGAAGGGACGACTCAATTCGCCCCGAGCATCCCTAGTCTGAACCCAAGCACAAACTCGCACCTTGTACTGTATCCATCACACTGCAATCCATCAGACAAGAAGGAGTATGGTGTTACACCGCAAGGTGGCCCAAACCTGGGTAAACTCCTCGTGTCACCATTGTTGCTTGCCTCGAGCTTTCCTTGGCAGGCCTCACGAGAGGTGCAGAGAGTGTGGTTAGCCCCCTATGTTTGAACCTCTTGAGAGTCCATGTCCTTTGACAGACCACTCTCTCACAGAGTGAGTGGGAGGAGAGTAGAACTAGATAAGATTGTTAATCCTTCCCCCGAACTGGAAAGTAGCGCAATGCCAAAAGTTGTTCTTGCGCCGCCTCCACCAACTAGAGAGGAAGCCAATGATGTTGATCATGAAGCTTTGAACTCGTGTCCTACTGAAATTCGCAGGCCGACTAGAGACCGTACCGCTCCTGAATGGTATGGTAATCCGTAATGAATATCATATTGTTAGACAACAATGAACCTTCGAACTACGAGGAAGCGATGATGAGCCCTGACTCTTGCAAATGGCAAGATGCCATGAAATTCAAAATTGAATCCATGTACGAAAACCAAGTATGGACTTTGGTTGACCTTCCTGATAGCCGCAAGGCTGTTGAATGTAAATGGATCTTCAAAATAAAAACAGAAGCCGGTGGTAATGTTACTGTCTATAAATCACAACATGTCGCAAGTGGTTTCCAAAAAATTCAAGGAGATGACTACGATGAGACTTTCTCACTTGTAGCGATGCTTAAGTTTGTCAGGATTCTACTAGCAATTGCTGCACTTTTCGTCAATGAAATCTGGTAGATGCACGTCAAAACTACGTTCCTCAACGACATTGTTGAAGAAGAGTTGTATATGATACAACGAGAGGATTTTGTTGATCCTAAGGATGCGGGTAAAGTATGCAAACTTCAGCATTCTATTTATGAACTGAAGTAAGCATCTTGGAGTTATAATCTTTGTTTTAATGAAGTACTTAAAGGTTCTGGATTAATCCAAAATTATAGCGAAACTTGTGTTTACAAGAAAGTGAATGGAAGCTCAGTCGCATTTCTTGTTTTATATGTGGAAAACATATTACTTATCAGAAATGACATGGAGCTACTAAATAGTGTGAAAGGTTATTTGAATAATATTTTTTTCAATAAAATACCTTGGTGAAGCTCTATACGTATTAGGCATCAAGATCTACAAGGATAGATCGAGACGATTAATAGGACTTAGTCCAAGTAGATACCTTGACAAAATTTTGAACAAGTTCAAAATGCACGAGGCAAAGAAAGGGTTCTTATCTATATTGCAGGGTAAGATGTTGAGTAAGACTTAGTGTCCCACTACGGAAGATGAAAGAAAACGGATGAATAAAATCCCTTACGCCTCAGTCATATGCTCAATCATGTATGCCATGTTGTGTACTAGAACAGATGTGTCCCATGCTCTTAGTTTGACGAGCTGGTATCAGAGTGAACATGGAGAGGAACACTAGATAACAGTTAAGAATATACTTAAGTATCTGAAGAGAACTAAGGGTATGTTTCTTGTCTATGGAGTTAGTGATGAACTCGTCGTAAGGGGTTACGTCATCGCTAGTTTCAACACTGATCCAGATGACTCGAAATCTCAATCAGGATATGTGTTTATTTTGAATGGTGCAACAGTAAGCTGGAGGAGTTCCAAGCGGACCGTAGTTGCAGTAATTACAATAGAGGCAGAGTATATGGCTGCTTCAGAAGTAGCAAAGGAAAGGATTTGGCTAAAGGGGTTCGTTACTGAACTTGGTGTGGTTCCAAGTGCGCTGGACCCGATGGAAATCCACTATGACAACACTGGTGCCATAGCTGTAGCAAAGGAGTCAAGGTCTCGCCAGAGCGCCAAACATATCAAATGTCATTTTCATCAACTTTGCAAAAGTGTTCAAGAAATAGATGTTACGATTTGTAAAGTTCACATGGATCCGAGTGTTGGATACCCATTGACTAAATCTCTTCCACGAGCAAAACATGATCAGCACCAAAAGTCCATGGGTGTTAGATCTTTATGAGTGTAAACTAGATTATTTACTCTAGTGCAAATAGGAGACTGTTGAAAATATGCCCTAGAGGCAATAATAAGATTATGTTATTATCATATTTCCATGTCCATGATAAATGTTTATACTCCATGCTAGAATTGTATTAGCTGGAAACATAATAATGTGTGGTTTCATAAACAACCATGTGTCCCTAGTAAGTCGCTACTAGACTAACTCGTCGATTAATGGATGGTTACGGTTTCCTAAACATGGACACGAGTTGTCAATTAATAACGAGATCATGTCATTCTCCAATGACATGATGGACAGACCCAATCTAAACATAGCAATTGATCGTATCACATAGTTTAAATCGCAATGTTTTTTAGTGTCAAGTATTCTGATTCTTATACCATGAGATAATGTTACTCCCGGGTACATGAAAAATACTTTGGGGACACTTCGTCACTCAGTGTCTTACATGTATCTATAAAAGTACTTGTTGACTTGCATGTACCAAGATTGGAATTTGTCCCTTCATGTGATGAAGAGATACATTCTCGGCCCACTCGGTGATACACATTCGTTAACGCTTGCAAGCACGGGAGAGTTGAAGGAGGAAAAGAGAAGTCGCTTCCACATGTGGCACATAGAGGAAGAGGAGAGGAGGTGGCGGCAAGAATGTTAAAATTTTGACCATTTTGGTTTTTAAAATGCATAGTACATACATAAGTTATGTTTACAAATTTCACATGTATGAATACCAGGGATTATTTCGGACAAGTGTGTTTTGCTTGACACGGTGCAAAGTGCAACGACATTATAGCGCGAGAGGCTAGACTGGTAGAAAGTGAAAAGTTTTGTAAGACCTGGTGCAAAGTGAGCGGAAAGGACCCCTGTTTCAACCAGGTAGTTACACAAGATGAACGGGTAGAGAAAGCCGATAGGTACGCAAAGGTTACTTTGGTTGGTGCCGGCAAAGTCCTGTCCATAGCAGCGTGTAGGGACGCAGTAGACGCTTCGATGCTTGTATTACCGATTTACCTCGTTGTCGCAATCACAGCGTATATGGATGCGGGTTTTACTCTGCGGCACGGCAATTAATTGGTGCCGCCTGATCCACGACCACCACCAGAGGAATGACCTGCAGGCTCGCAGAAATTAAAGCTGCTGCACCCTCCCAACTAACCCGTGCAAATCGTCCACTTGAAAATGATATCTCTACGCTCCACAGCCGAAAGGTGCTAGACCAAAGCCAAATTGTCCACTCGAAGCAAGCAGATATTTGCGCAATCAATCACACAGAAATGAGACATGATCAAAGCTAGGGAGTACAGTACAACACAAGAGCTTAATAATTCTTGCAGCCAAACCAGTATGGAACTGTTCCATACTACAGACGCTCCCGCTTATTGTCTTCACAAAGGGGATGGGAGAGATTACATACATAGGCTCATTTCAGCGATCGATCTCCTAGCTAGAACTATTTACAGGCTACAAGTTCCCAAAGAGGAACTTCGGAATTCCTCGCATCATAACATGTTTTCACGCGCTGAATTACACGAAGAGGTTACCGACCAAGCGTGCGTACGTACGCGCGTAGTTTGCCGGCGGCGCTCAGCGGCCAGGCTAGTCGATGCAGGAGCCGCAGAGGCCGTAGCCGCCGCTGCAGCGTGGCCCGGTGCCGTCGCAGAGGCGCTCGGCGCCGACGAAGACCTTGGTGCCCCGGCTGCTGCGGCGGCCCCTGCGCCTCCCGGCGCCGTCGTCGCTGCCGACGCAGGTGAAGATGACCCACGACATGACGGACATCCACAGGATGACGGCGCAGTACAGCGCGTCCCCGCCGAGGCCGCCCTGCGCCGCGCCCAGGAACTCCACCGGCGCCGATGCCATCGACTCCGAGCTTAATTGGCAGACGTACGAGAGAGTGTTGCTTGCTGTGCCGTGGCCGCTGATGGTAGCTGATGGTTGAGTGTGGAGTGTTACCGTCTGGGCCGGTGGCGTGCGCCGGCTTTATAGTCCCGGTGGCGGGGGCGGCGGTGGGGGTTGGGTTGGGTGGACGGGTTTAGCACGCAGAGCGACGTGACGTGACATCCCATCCAAAGCGTGCCGCCAGCCAAGGGCGGAAAACGGAGCGTGGTTTTGCTTAGCGCGGAGGTGTTTGCCTGCCGCTCGCCACCGGTGGGCGGAACCGGTCCAGTTATTCAGCCCGGGCCACGTCACCTCCAACATCCTACTGGCCTGAGTAGGCGAGATCAGTCTCCTGCCATTTTCTGCCGGCCTAATTACTGCTGCTACTATATTCGAGCGTGTGTTTGTTGGCAAAGTCAAATCCCCCCGTCAAGTTTTTTGGCCTAGGTTTTAATCACGACGTGGACGCGGCGAGGATATGTTGGTATGGTACCTACGTGGCGAGAGCGAGTGGTTGGCAGCTTGAGCTTTTTTTTTTTTTTTTGAACAGGGGTCGGTCCCAGAGGGACCTAGAAGATTTCATTAATCGGCTGCGAATTACAAAGGGGACCTGCCAAGAATAGAAATAACATCGAGGTCCTTACATTTTGCATGAAGAACCCTAGACCTAAACCTAAAAACGCCATCGAGTCCAGCTCCATCGTCGCCGCATCAAAGCTCAGCGTAGCCAAGCGCGCCACCGCCGGGGATGAAACCACTTGGGGTGGTACACCGGGAGCCAACTACGCTGGAGGGAAGGGGCCTTCGAAGTGGCACATCGGCCTGGAGGTTGATATCCTCAGCAAACGCCCGCCGGCTTCATCAACCGGCGAGAGGAGGGAGAAGGCTCGCCTTTCGACCATCTTGGATGACCGCTCGCGGTGGGCTGCCATGGATGCCTTCTCGGGAGCAGCTTCTAAGCTCTCCTGCTGCCTCATCGACGACCGCAGAAACATCAAACAGAAGCCAACTCCAAGCCTAGCTACCGAATTGGTGCTCCCCCTTCTGCTCTCGGCAGCTTGAGTCCCCCCCGCGCGTCGCTGCGAGTCGCCGGAGGAGGACCGGGGAGAGAAAGAAACGTCAAAACGGCAAACAACAGCACAACGGCCGCGCACAGCCTAACCCTACTATCTACAGGCCAAGCCACACCATCGTCTCCACACCGCGCGGCATCGCCGTCGGTGGAAAACGGGAGGCGGGCCGACGCGGAGGACGGCAAGCACCAGGCGACTCTCAAACTCGGTGGGTGGGTGGGTGGGTCAGTCTTTCCAAGCCTAGCTACCGAATTGGTGCTCCCCCTTCTGCTCTCGGCAGCTTGAGCTAAGCAAACCCTTCACCGCCTATGGCGCCTCAATGTTCCAATTTAATTATTTCCAAAAATATGGTAAGTGGTTTCTTTTTGGCGTTGTAGTCACGCTAACTAGTTTTACTTACCGGGAAAACGAAACGATGGCGATCCAGCGACGTTACTTAACGATTAAGCCAAGGGAAATGCTATTTTTGTTCCTGACATGTACTAGCAGAACAATATTAGCAGCAGTCACGGAAGAATTTGTCACGGACCGCGACTGTGCGAGGAATCAGGTGTTTTTATCTGAGAGCGTGAAGGGATCGGCCTGGCAGCAGACAAAACTTACTTTCTCCAGGTATTCCTCGCCCTTGACCGCTGCCGTCGTCGGTCGTAAGGTGCAGCGGACTTGGCAAAATTGGAGATTTGAACGAGGAGAAGTGGGGAATCAAACACGAGGAGAGAATTTACGAGGAAAAGGAAAGCTCGAGGAGGAGAAAATTGGAGTTGGAGGTGCAATCGAGCTTCCTGCATTCGCGTCTGCAGCGAAAACGGAGAGCGCGGCCGGTGGTCGAATATTTTGTGGAAGCTAGGATCGCTGATATTGAAGCTGACCGCACGTACTGCTCTGCAATTTTGCTTTTGTTGTTGCTGGCAGAATGTAACACCTGCCAATGGCGTCTTAATATAGTGTTCAGTTACGAATATTCATTTACGGTTGTATTTATACATGTATTCCAGTTTTTTTGCTTGCTTTTACGAACACATGTGCAGCAATAAATGACCCTACAGTGGTTTCTCCGCCGGATGTTACAAACACAATTAAGAGCAACTCTAGCATAGCTCGTAAAACGTTCCAAACTGAAAAATAACCGCCGCCTAGATGTTGCGCTACGGGTTTAGAGTTATAGCAGAGACCGTAATCGCGGTCGGCCCGAAAAACTTTTTTCGGGCGAAGGAGAATTTTCCCCTCCCACCCATGAATCCCAGGGTTTCCCCACCGACCCGAGGGTGACCTCTATCGCGCGGAAAGGGTTGGCGACGGAAATTTCAGCACCCTGCAAGCAGCCCCTGCCGCCCCCGCTCCGACCTTCCTCTCCAGCTCCGGCCATTCTCCCTCCTTGCGCCATGGAATCTCAGGAGTCCGCCCTCGTCAGCACCCGCGTTTGCGCGGCGGCAGACTCGGATCCCGCGGGCCGTTCAGATCTGACGCCCCCCTGCACGACGGCGGCGGCTGCGCCCGGCCCCGTGGCGGTGAAGCGCACGCGGCTCGGTACCGCGCGAGCTGCTAAAGCCGCCGCTGCTGCTGCCGCTGAAGTAGGAGTCGGCTTGCTGGCCGAGGCCGCCGTAGGAGGGGCGGCGAGACCATCGAAGCCGCTGCCGAAAAATAAGAAATCCCCGACACCAGCCGACGGAAATACAACGCCGACAGAAAGGTACGGTTTCTCCCCTATGTGATTCGATTTTGCTTCAATTCCGATGTGTTTCTTCCGATTGTGAAGCTTGTACGTGCGTGAGCCCACAACCGCATACATGGACATGCTCAACGAGCTCAGCGTCAACATCGAAGAAACCCCCCTGTCCGATTTTGGCTACAACAATACCGAGGGAGGCGTTGACGATGCCGGCGAAGAGGAGGATGAGGACGTCGAGGAGGGTGGGGGTCGGTTTTGGCCGCGGGCAAACGGCCGAGGGCGGTGAATTACACGCAGTTGGAAGACGAGACCTTAATCAGAGCTTGGGAGGCCATTTCTCTCGATGCCACTACCGGTACTGATCAGACCGGAAAACGGCACTAGCAAAGGGTCGAGGATCAGTTCTTCCACTTCATGCCTCGATTTGACCAGCACGACAAACAATTGAAAAGAACCCCGCACACCTACCGCTCACTCCAAGGTCGTTGGGATACGATCAAGCCCTGGGTGTTTTTCGGGGCGAAGTGGTATATCCTTAGGGTTTACTTCTCGGGGGTATAAATAGGCGAAAGGGCAAAGGCGGTGGAGGCCTGGGGGCCCCACACCACCCCATGGCGCGGCCAGTGGGGCATGCCGCCGTATGGTGTGGGCCCCCTGTGCGCCCCCTCTGGTTCTCTTTTGTACTCCATGGATCCTCCGGGAATTCTACGACTTCTGGGCTTCGAATCGTCCAATTCCGAGAATATTTCTAGAACAACTTTTCTGAAACTAAAACAGCAGAAAAGAGGGAACTAGCTCTGTGGCATCTTGTCAATAGGTTAGTCCGGAAAATCGATAAAAATGATATAAATTGTATAGCAAACATGTGGGAAACAACATGAAAACAACATGGAACATCAGAAATTAAGGATACGTTTATGACGTATCAGGAACTAATGAGGGTGATTATATGAGTATGCACGACTCGACATTGTTGATTTATTTGGCATTGGTGTCAATTTGACATGTTTTTGGTTATGTAGGAACAAATTGCGAAGGAGAGGTTCAAAGACATGTCATCTTCGAAGAGCAAGCCATTTCTCCTAGACCATTGTTGGGCTTTGCTCCAACGGAGTGAGAAATGAAAGTTGAGGGAGATGAAACCAAAGAAGGGTGAAATAAACTTGATCGACGACGAGGACGATGACGGGGGAAAAACTATGGGAGGCCCGAAGGCAGGAAGAAGGCCAAAGAGAGACTCAAGGCGCAAGCCGAGGCTGCAAGCTTGAAGGAGCAGATAGACAACATGGTGAAATCCAATGAGTTGTTGACAGCGAAGCAGATATAAGCAAAGAAGGAATTGTCGGATAAAAGGGCCCAAGAGAAGATAGAAAAATGGGAAATGCTACGACAAGAGAGACTGCGCAAAGCCGCCGTCGAGGAGGATCTGCGCAAAGTTGCCATGGAGGAGAACAAGCACAGAGCTGCCATTGAAGAGACCAGGTCCAATACCGAGGAGACGAGGGCACTCGCCAAGTTGATTGCCGAGCAGAACAAGATCATGATGATCAACTGTGCCGAAATGGATGAAGTGACCCTCGAGTGGCACAACCTGTTAAGACAACAAATCTTCTTGAGAAGAAAGCAAGCTATGATTGCTGCTGGTGGTGGTGGTGCTGTTGATGGTGTTGGTGGTGCCGGTGGTGGTGCCCGTCATGGCATGGCTTGATTTCGTGATCTGAGGCACTTCTGTTTGCGATTCTTCTCCCTGCTCGTCATGAACATCCCATTTGTCGTATTTGAGCATTCGGAGTCTTTTAATTGTCGAATATTTGGCGAAATTTCGATGGATTGTGCTTAAATCTCATATGATCACTTTTTCTGTTTTGGGGTCGAAAACGGCCGTGCCGTAGCAGTCCACGTAAACCCGACCGGTAAATCAGAATATTCTGTTTTACCGGTCGGATTTACGGGAACTGCTACGGCGCGGCCGTTTTTTACCCCCAAACCGGGCATTCGTGACCCCTATCCCGCGTTTACAGTTCCGCGGGATAGGGGCTCCGCTAGAGTTGCTCGAAGTCAAGTATTACTATGTACCTCCATTGTAAAACCTGGACCTTCCGTGGCATTTAAACCTATGCTTTTGTCCCTAACTTACCATCAGAGCTTAATACTCCCCTCCGTTTTTTTATTTTCTTTGTGTTCCTTATTTTTTTCAAAATCAAACTTTTAAAAGATTGACCAAACATATAAAAAAATGATGAACTATTATGATATCAAATGTCTATAATTTTCACATATATATATCTTGTAAGTTTTATAATGGTGCTAAAATTATACTCAATGTTGATATTTTTCTATATATTTGGTCAAATTTCACAATGTTTGATTTTGACTAAACCAAAAAATGCAAAGTAATTGTGAAGATGACATGCGACATCACTGGTGGAGCACCTTCGCCATGAAGACCCAGATATTGTTGGTATTCAGGAGACGATTCGTCAGAATTTCTCGATCCCAGAACTAGAAAGTCTTAGTCACCATAAATTTGCGTGGCAATGACTTCCGGCTACAGCATGCTCGGGTGGTATCCTCCTTGGTGTTAAGGAGGACACCTTCGAAATAGAGGATATGGACCGCGGGGAGTTTTTCTTGAGTATGTCCCTGATTCATAGACAGACTCACTTTCGATGAGAGGTGATTATTGTCTATGGACCTGCGGACCACCGGAGGTCCTTCGAGTTCCTAAAGGAACTTAGGGCGAAGGTGGAGCGATGCCCTATTCCGGTGGTTGTGGCTGGGGACTTTAATTTGATCCGGTGTCCAGATGACAAAATCTCGGATAATGTGGACCTCACTAGAATGCGGTTTTTCAATGAATTCATTGCTGACTTGGCGCTCATAGAGATCGAGCAGGTAGGGGATAGATATACCTGGTCTAATAATCTATCGGACCCGATCCGCAGTGTGCTTGACCGGGTATTGGTCTCGGCGGAGTGGTAAGCTGCCTACCCGCTCTGCTCACTAAGGGACAATACACGGGTGGGTTCGGATCACTACCCCTTGCTCCTCACGGCGGGCGGGGTGGTGGCCCCTAGGCAGAGCCGCTTCCACTTTGAAGACTTCTGGCTGGGCCAGCCAGGATACATGGAAGCGGTTGGGCTGAAGTGGTTAGAGGAGGCCGCCACCCCTCCACGTGTTTACAATGCAATGGATGTCACGCACTTCTATGCCAAGATTTCCCGTCAGTTCATGCGTGGTTGGGGGCCAATCTTGGAGCGGACATCCATATGAATAAAGCCTCCCTACTTGGTGAGATTCAAACAATAGACCTGGCTGATGACGCCGGGGGTCTTAGCACAGATGAGTGGCTCCAACACTGTGCCCTTGAAGCCTCCCTTATGGAGATCTACAAGGGCTAGGAGGGGTTTTGGCGGCAGCGGAGTCGCCGGAATTGGATTCTCAACGGAGATTCCAATACGGCCTACTTCCATGCCATTACAAATGGGCAATATCGGAGATGCTCCATCCCGCTCCTCTGGGCTGACGACATCCGGTCGGAGTCGGCAGAGGACCTCTCAGGCCATATTTACTCCACCTATAAGGAGTTATTCACATCACCCCCCCTCCCGCTCGGGGTGGCGCTGGCGGAGGAGACTTGGTCCCTTAGGGACGTAGTTACGCCGGAAAAAATGCGAAGCTTCTAGTTCTGTTTCTGCCGGAGGAGGTCCGGTGAGCGATCATGGAAATGAAGGCTAACTCAGCAAAGGGGCGGATGGCCTTCCGTTCTCTTTCTTCCAGTCATCATTGGAAACTGTACAGGAGATGATCATGACGATGTTCCAAGAATTTTATACTGGAACCTTAGTGATGTCACGCCTTAACTTTGGAGTGATAACCCTGATAACAAAACTCAGCGGGGCCACAGATATCCGCCATTTTAGACCCATCAAAGTGATAAATGTTATCCAGAGGGTCTTCTCTAAGGTCTGTGCAGTGCGTTTGGCACCGGTGGCTGAGCGCATTACCCACCCCTTTCAGTTTGCTTTCCTCAAGGGTCGATTTATCCATAATGGGATCTTGGCGCTTCATTAAATTGTTCATGAGATGAAGGCTCGGCATCATAAAGGGGTTTTCCTGAAGCTTGACTTTCAGAAAGCTTACGATCGTCTGGACTGGTCCTTCCTCGGCTAGGTGCTCCATCGCCGGGTCTTTGATGATAGGTTCATCACGTGGATAATGCAGCTTATTATGAGTGGAAATACCGCTATTAATATAAATGGGGACACTGGTCCCTATTTTAGATCGTCCTACAGGGTGAGGCAGAGGGAACCTATCTCCCCCATCCTCTTTTACCTGGCCGTCGATGCCCTTGCGAATGATACATCATAAACGTATCCATAATTTCTGATGTTCCATGTTGTTTTTATGCCATATGTTACATGTTTTCTTTACACTTTATGCCATTTTTATTAATTTCCTAGGACTAACCTATTGACAAGATGTCACAGAGCCAGTTCCTGTTTTCTACTATTTTTAGTTTCAGAAAAGTTGTTCTGGAAATATTCTCGGAATGGGACGATTCGAAGCCCAGAAGTCTTAGAATTCCCGGAGGATCCACGGAGTCCAAAAGAGAACTGGAGAGGGGCATAGGGGTGCCCACACCATTGGTGGGTGCGGGTCCTCCTGGCCACGCCCTGGGGTGGTGTGCCCCCTGGTCACCCACCGATGTTGCCCTCTCACCTGTTTAGTCTCCTCAAAGGATTAACCCTAAACACCCGAGCCTTTTCCACCAAAAACATCCACAGCCGCTGTCATCGTCAACCCTAGTTAGGGAGGGTTCTCAAGCTCTCCCCGGCACCCTGCCGGGAGGGGGAATCATCACCGGAGGGCTCTACACCACCATGCCCGCCTGTGGAATGATGTGTGAGTAGTTCATCCTTGGACTATGGGTCCATAGCAGTAGCTAGATGGTTGTTCTCTCCTCTTTATGCCTCATGTTTAGATCTTGTGATCTGCCCTACATGATCAAGATCATCTTATTGTAATGCCTCATGTTGTGTTTGCTAGGATCCGATGAATATTGAATGCTATTTCTCTTGATTATCAATCTATCATGTTATTTTCATGTGTATGTTATTTATGATCTTGCATTCTCTCCATTGTTAGTAGATGCTCTGGCCAAGTAGATGCTAGTGACTCCAAGAGGGAGTATTTATGCTCGATAGTGGGTTCATGCCTCCTTTGCATCTGTGCTTGAGTGATAGAAACGTGACAGATGGAGGATGTGTTTTTGCCATTAGGGAGAAAATAACGTTGTTTACATTGTTTACATTACACACTTTGCTTACTGCGAATATCTGTTGTTTGCAACTTAATACCCAAGGTTTGCTCGGATGGCATTCTGAGGGTGGATTATTAGTCATGGATGTAGTTGGATGATGGTCTATGTATCTTGTTATAATGCCCACATGAATCACATAGTAATCATCATGTCATGCATATGCACTACGGTGTAGCCTTTATATCTGTCAAATTCCCGGCTGTAATTTATTTACCACACATGTTATCTATCTGTCTTGGGAGAGACACCTCTAGTGAACTGTGGACCCCGGTCCATTTTCCTCATACTGATAATACAACCACGACAATCTCTATTTTCATACTGCTGCTATTGTTTTACTACTGCATCACTATTCTCTTTCATCTACTACAAACAAATATTATTTCCCACACGGTATGTTTAACCTCTTTGTGTTCAGCAAAACCGGTGAGATTGACAACCTCATTGCTTCGTTGGGGGCAAATTGATTTGATTGTGTTGTGTAGGTTCCATGTTGCTTCTGAACCGGTAGTGCGCCCTGCCACCTCAGCTGCATCAACCTTCGGAAGTGATTTCTTTCTCCTACTAGTCGATTCAACCTTGGTTTCTTTCCGAGGGAAACTTGCTACTGTGCTCTTCATACCTTCCTCTTGGGGTCTCCCAACGAACGTGTGTTACACGCGCATCAAGCTAATTTCTGGCGCCGTTGCCGGGGTGGAAGAGGATTTCTGCAAGGGGAGTCTCTCACTTCCAATCTCTTTACTTTGTTATTGTTTTTCTTATTTTATTTTATTTTTTCTTGTTTGCTTCTCTTTATCAAAAACAAAAAAAAATTAGTTCTTATTCTGGTTATTATTTTTGCTTTATCATGCTTGTTATCAATGTTTGATGTCTTTGAAACTAGATCTTATTGGCAAGATGGGTTCACGGAAGAACAACAAAAAATATTATAAGGAACGCCGCTTGTCACAAAAAGGGATACACTTATGGGAGCAAATTAATAAATTGCATAACTATGTTAAAAACTTATGCTTTACTTATAATGTTATTTATTGCTTTGATAAATATTGTTGTTGTAGGAGGTATAAACACTTCCCTTTTCAATGTGAGTATAATGATAATGTTACCATATCTTCTTATGTTAAGGGAAATTATGATTTTTATGATGTGGAACAAATTGAGGAATTTATTGCTTGGAAGGGTGCATTCTAAATTGCCTATTTGCTTGAAAATATTGATGATGCACCTTATAAATATGAGATTTATGATATACTTGAATTTTTCTTTGAGAATTACAATAAAGGAAATGGCTATATTCTTAAATATCTTTATAAATGCTCTCCACCTAAGAAAGAGATTAATGCCTTGCAGGAGCCTATGGAAGAAGAAATTGCTAAATCTGGAAGCTCATTAGATGAAAAAGAGGAGGAGAGTGATGATCAAGAGGAGGAAGAGTGGATCTACCCATGTCTACCTCCCAATGATAGTTAATCTTTAACTCATACCTTTTTTTATTGCAATCCATGCTACTTTGATAAATCCTATGATAATCATCTATTTATTCGAACTATTGATATGCATTATAATGAGGAAGTTTGTTTAGAGCATTTATATGATAATGCTCTAGATCATGGTCCTATGTTACTTGATGTTATAAATTATAATGCTACGGAAAATAGGATTGCTATAATATGTCCCATACCTTCTAAGAGTGACTAATCATCTTGTTCTGCTATTGTTAAAAGTGAGAAATATCCCACTATTTTTGAGCTTGATATGAATTGTGTGCTTTTAGACCATGACAAACATGCCTTATGTGATAATTATGTTGTTGAGTTTGTTCATGATGCTACTAAAAATCATTATGAGAGAGAAAAATATGGATGTAGGAATTTTCATGTTACTAAAACACCCCTCTTTTTGTTGAAACTTTTGAAATTGCTCTTGTTCTACCTTCCCATGATTTCTATTTTGAGTTTCTTTAATTTATTTCTTTACAAGATTCCTATGCATAGAAAGTGGGTTAGACTTAAAAAAAATTATACTTGCTTCTTGATGCTTCTTCACTTGAAAAATACTTGATTCTAGTTTTCTGGACCTAGCTAAAAGGCGTTAAAGAAAAGCACTTCTTGGGAGATAACCCATGGTTTTGTTTTTGCTTTGTTTTTCTCTGTTTTCTTTGAGTCAAGGGGTTGTATAATTATGTAGCAACCCTTTGTATCTTTATTTTAATTTATTAGTTGTGCCAAGTAAATTTTCTAGCAAAAGTTGGAGTTGGTTTTGGATTTCTGCGCAGGAAACAGATTTCTGTTGTCCATTGTAAAAAAATCGCATAATTCACAGAAAGATCAAAATGACCTGGAAAAATTTGTGCTTATTCCTCAGCTAATTTCGAAACTTTTTTAGGCTTTACTTTTTTTCTATTTGAGTAACTTAATTTCCCCTTAAAAAATCGTCTTTATAGACTGTTCTGGTTTTGACAGATTCTGCCTTTTTGCTTGCATTCTCTCTTTTACTATATCGAGTGAATTTCTTTGCTCCACAAAATATAAGTGGCTGTAGTTAATGTTAAAAATTATCAATAATTCTTGTGTCCTTGCAGAACATGTGAATTTTTAATTGTGCACTAACCCTCTAATGCGAATTACATTGAGTGTGGTGTGAAGGAAGTTTTCAAGGGTCAAGAGAAGAGGGTGATATAATGTGATCGAGAAGAGTGTAAGGTTAAAGCTTGGGGATGCCCCCGTGGTTCATCCCAGCAAATTATAAGAAGCCTCAAGTGTCTAAGCTTGGGGATGCCCAAGGCATCCTCTTCTTCATCAACAATTTATCAGGTCACTTCTAGTGAAACTATATTTTTATTCGGTCACATCATATGAATTTTTACTTGGAGTGTCTGTTTATTTTTATTTTGTTTTCCTTGATTCAATAATATTGTTGCAACCTAGAATTCTTTGTGTGGGAGAGAGACACGCTCCGCTTTTTCATATGAATACTCGTTATGCTCGTATTCTTAGTTTTTCTTCTAGCTGCTGCAAAATTCCCTTTTAGCTCCTGTTTTTCATGCATCTCTTATTCAGAGCTGTTAGTTTTAGTAGAGTTGTGTTAGTACTCTCTTTTTTCATTGCTATATCTCTTGGAGAGCTTTTTTAGTATAAAATTGTAACATCCCTGATTTTTGGAAAACTCAAAAATCACAAAAATTTAAAACTTTTTGTTTTTCATGTTATGCAAGTCACCAAAAACCAAATGAGAAGCAAGAAACAAAAGCAAACAATACATATTTCAATGAAATTGAAATTACCAATACAATTATTACCTCTAATAGTTTTATATGCCTTAAAATTATTTTATGGGAATAACAAATAGTTATATTGATATGCAAATGTTATTCCAAGTTTTAAACATAAAGTGCTACTCATAAAATGTTTTTCTTTGAAAATAACATATGACTAGTACAATGTTTCTGAAGTTTTATAAAACCCCCTTTCAAATTATTTTTATTTTTCTATTTAAAAATGGTTTTAAGTACTATTAGTAATTCATTTATAATTACAAATTATAAAAATTGAATTGTGTTGGAAACATCAAAAATAATGTTTTTATTTGGTAGATAATTTAATTACAAAATTTTAGAAATTGGTTTGAGGCTGTTTGGATTTTTAAAACAAAACTTTTTAAGAAATGAGAAAACAGAAAAAAAAATCAATCAGAACAAAAAAAAGGCCAGCGCAGCCAGCCTTGGGCCAGCCCAGTCCCTTCTCTCTCCCTATCTTCCTCGTGCGCGACCCGAGCACGGCCCAGTGGAAACCGAGCAGTGGCCCGTCAGAATCAGCAGCAGTGCCCAGCCCGCTCCTCTCCCCCTCTCTCTCTGCGCACTGGGACCCACGTATGACGTCAGCCTGACATGGCCGTCTTCAACCTCCGGGCGAAATTCTCGCACCCGTTTCTTCCCTTGATTGCCCGCCGTGAATGCACGCGATTAAGGCTGTGCATCAATTCCCTGAACCCGCCCCCTGAAATCCCTATTTGGCCTCTCCATTTCCCCTCCCTCTCCCCTCGTTTTGATTCCCAGAAACTCGAGGGATTCTTCGTCGGAGATCCCCCGTTCCGTCATCGTTTTCCTTCATTTCCCGCCATGGTGAGCAATACCTCGGTACCTAAACCCCTTTGCTCGACCCCCTTGAGCGTACGCATGTTTTGATGCCCCTTCCCGACCTTTTGGCGCAGGAAATCGACGCCGCCAAGTTCGTCCGTGCATCACCGGAGTCGCGCCGTCTCCGTGCATCACTCCCGGAAGCGAGGGAGCGCTCCATCGCCTTCATCTTCTTCGCCGTTACGAGGCGAACGTCTTCATGCCCCTCCAGAGCCCAGGGAGCCACCGGATCTCCGTTTCCGTCCACTTTCTTCGACGCCGGCCGCCACGCTGCCATTTCCGGCTATCCCTCCACTGGTGGGTGAACCCTAGTCCCCGTGCTCCGTACGATCTAGATCCAAAGGATATGATTAAATCTTTTAACGAAGGGGTATCGTCCATTAGGGACACGCCACGTCGCCCGGTGCGTTATGTCTTTATTTGTCTCCCACCGCAACGCGTATACAGCCCAGGCCCAGATCTTATCTGCCGCTCCGCGCGGTAAATAGGCAAAACGAGCCCAGCGAGCCTCTGGATTTGTTTTCGAATAAAAATAGAATGTCATTTTTGTAGAAAAGCCCCTGCACCATATATATGTCATATCTTTTGATCCACAAGCCCAAATTTAGCAAACTTGGACTTTTTGAAATCAGCACAACATGTAGAAACGTTTGGCACTGGCCAAATTTAAATTTGACCATTTAAAATTTGTTCAATTTCAAATATGATTGTTTGATGAATTTTTGCATAATTCAAATTCTACAAATCCAAAATTGTGAATAAAATATATTTGGAAACCTTAGGATATGTACTTTAATACCCTCTGTCCCAAAATAATTTTTGATCAAATTAAATTTGAATTTAGAATTAAGTTGTCCAATTAAGTACTTTGACATAGATTAATTTCTATAAATAATTTCAATGTAGTTCCTTTTGCAAAATTGTTCAATTTGGTAACCTTGAACTAGAGAAAACTTTGTATAAACCCCTTTACCATCTTAGAACCATTTTCATGAAGACTTGGACAAATTATCACACATATGTTTCACCTCATGATAGCCTTGTCTTAGAAATTGTTTCCATCTTTGATGTTGTGGCTATTTTCGAGCCAAGACCAAGTCTAAGTCCCTAGTGAGGTCCAATAATATACTTAGCCAACAAGTGAACCTATAAACACTAGTACTATTGTTTTTCATCTAGTTCTCTGCTCTCCTATTCTTGCTTCAAGAATTCTTCAAGTTAGCAGAATGGAAGTCAAGACTCAACCACAAGAAGGAACTCCATCTTCAACTTGGTGGCAACATGAAGAGTTACAAAGAAGATAATTGAATAATTAAAAGTAAGGGAATTGGACTTCACAACAAATGGAAGCAACTCAAGGAAGTACAAGTATGAAGAAGTTCAGAAGAAAACATCTCCCTCTCTCTTTCTATCGTTCTTCTTATTTCTTTCCAAATTGATTTAGTGGTATTTGTGCCCATCCCATACCCAAACCAATTAGTGAAGTGAAAGCCATGAAGAGTCTATCAAGATCAAGAGAAGAATCCATCCAAGGAACAAGACTACCATAAGAGCATGAAGATGATCTTCGAGAAGACAAGCATGTGAAGACTTGGAGCAATCCATACAAGTTGAAGATTTAGAAAGTTGTTTTTGTCCAACCATTGAGCCAAATGGAAAATTCAAATACTTTAACTTGTTTGTTATGAAGTTAGTTGAACCTAGACCTACCCCTGACCAAAATGGAAGGACTGAATTAGATCACTCAAATGTTTTGATGAAAAGAACTAAGTGTTACACATTGTTATGTGTTACTTTAGTTGAAATAGTAGATCACCCTTAGTGAACTCTTGGAACTTCCTCGACAAGTATGGTTATAATAAAGTTAGTTTTCTACAAACTCAACCTAGTCCTTCCCAATGTATTGAACCATTATAGAATGAATCTTTCAAAACTCAAACCTTGACCTTGTCCTAGCCAACTTGGTTACATCCCTTTTTCCATGATTGTTGCTTTGTATGTTTCTTCACTTGTATGATTGTTTAGTAGAATGTTTGTTTATTTTGTCATTGTGTTTTCAATGAATAGATTGTACGGAGAGCAATGATCTTTTGTGAAGAGAGTGTGAATTCTTCACCAACTTCAACAAGGCAAGTAACACACCATCAGCTACCCATTATTTTCTATATGCATTAGTTGATTTTCAGTAGTATGCATGATAGGTTTTTTTAATAAGTTATATTATGCTATGCTATTATCCTAGTAGTGTGTAGCCATCTCTTTTACCCTTGTTATTTTGATAGCCTTAGAACTTAGTAGATGCTATGCAATGTTATAAATTATTTTATTAGATGTTGAGGAAAAATTCTAAGTATAACATTCATTGAAACACCTGTGTGGATTTTGGATGTGATTGGATTATGTTGAGTGCTTCCTCAAGGCCCTTGTTTAAGGGTTATTCCAGTTGAGGTTGTCACTTGAGGATGGACACCCAGGAACAAAGATATTACTATGTCCTTCTAAGTTTAGTAGCTTTTCGTGCAGCCTTTTGACATATGGGGTCTGTCTTGATCAACTAAGTTGTGAGAGTTCAGCCCAGGCTTGACTAGCAGATGTAGCAAAATTATAGGTGGAACGGTCTTGCCGGTGGGTTTGGACTTCTTCTTCTGAAAGCTCTCGTCTCAATTCTCTCCTTTCCATGATGCACTCCGGGTGTATAGGATGTTTGGGCTAAGTGAAGACAAAGGGTGAAAGTGAACAACCTCTGCAGAGTCAACAAACTAAGATCTTAGCCGTGTCCCCGGTTATGGACAACTATGAGCAGCTGGACAAGGATTGACGAAAGAATCTCATCACCATTTTCAATAAGTAAATTTTGACCAAGTGAACAGTATTTGTGGTGCTTGGATTTCAGTCCAATGATGCCACCCTTTGAAAAGAAAAGTTTGTTTTACAAAAGAGATAGGAGAAAACTTGCTTTAATGCAAACTTAGCCAAAACTCCACTCAGCCAAATAAGCATGTAGTATTACTCTTGCCATTTATATCCACCATAGTGTTACTTGCCAATACATTAAATTGTATTGACTCCCTTGTGGCTGCATATTCCATATTGCAGATGAATCTGAAGACGAGTGAGGTTTCATTCAGGATCTCGAGTCTATCGCCAACATGTTTTTCCTGTGGCGCATGAAGAAGATGAGGCTCAATGTTGTACTATGTTTTCAGCTGTATTTCTATTTCCTGCTAGTCTTCTGAGACTATGCAAGCTGTAAAGTTATTTTTGTAAAGACTGGATCACGCGATGTAATAGATTTTGATGCATTTGCATGATATTTCATGTTGAACTGTGGTGCTAGCAATTAATCCAGGGACTAGCACAATAACACAGATGTTCTTACATTATTTAAATGTGGGAACGATACAAAAATGTTTGGTGCTGGAAAGCAGTAGTACAGTTTTCGTGCTTATAACGGTGCAAATAGAAGCTTGTATAGACTGTGGCTAGACTTTTTCATGTCATGCTAGATGTTATTTTAATTCTATGCTTAGTAGTTGTTATTGTAGCATGATTTTTCTCAAATCGCTGAGAATGTTTAATGTGCCATTGAAAGAATTATGAGTTGTTGTTGTCATATTGAAGCATGAATTTGTGGTGTTCTCCTTCGAATGCTTTATTTGGTTGACTTGGCGCATTATTACACCATGTTTATGACTAAAAACCTGTCACTTATAGCCTCTGTGATCATTTAGTTTTTGAACTTGTAATACCCTTTATGCTTTGATTAATAATGTTTTTATCGCTATGCATGATTATGGCCATTATTGCTCTCTTGATTTGTCGCTCCCAGTCTTTTGCTAGCCTCCACCTGTACTGAGTACGAGCTCTACTCGTGCACCCAACTGCCCAAAACCAAAGTTTTCTAAATGTGTCCACAATACCTACCTACATGTGGTATTTAACCGCCACTCCAAGTAAATTTCTCATGTGCTACCTTTAAAACTTTCAAAATTATTCCTGTTTTGTGCTCCTGTTTTAGCTCATGCGGACGTAAATAGAGAATCTTTAACTCACTTGTTTATTGGACTTTACACACCTAGACTAGTGGCTTCATCCTCTTATCCAAATGATAGAAGAGCTGGCAGCGGGGTGCCCAGCCCCAAAATTGGTTACTATTAAATTCTCTACACTATTTTTGCCCCTGATTTATCACTCAAAGCATAATTGTGTAAACAAAAGAGAAAGAGGGATGAACTTCTATCCCTAGTTGCGTCCTTCAATGGGAGCCGCTCTTGTGAAGTCTAGTTGGCTTGTGACATACTGTATTTTCTGTTTACCATTCGTTGACATAAGCATGCACCTCTCTAAAAAAATGTTTTCATTACCTCTGTTTAATAAAATAAAAAGATCTAGCACACGAGTTAATCCCTACCTCCCTCTGAGATGGGACTTTCTTTTACTTTTATGTTGAGTCTCTGATGGAGTGTAGACACACGCTCGTTAGGAGACCCCAAGCGCAAGGTGTGAAGAGTGCAGCAACAAGTTTTCCCTCAGAAAAAAAACCAAGGTTGAATCGACCAGCAGGAGGACAAGCAACTTCTGAAGGTTGATGCAGTTCATGTGGTAGGACACACTACCGGTTCAGCAGCAATGTGGAACCTACACAACACAATCAATTCACTTTGCCCCAACTAAGCAGTGAGGTTGTCAATCTCACCGGTTTTGCTGATACCGAAGAGGTTAAATGTACCATGTGGAAAATAGTATTGTTTGCAGTAGATGACAGAGAACAATGATGGCAGTAGTATAACAGTAGCAGAAGTATGAAAACATAGATTGCAGTGGTTGTATTCTCGGTATGAGAAAATGGACCGGGGTCCACAGTTCACTAGTGGTGTCTCTCCATAAAATATAAATAACAAGTGTGGTGAACAAATTATAGCTGGGCAATTGATAGATAATGAAACATTGATGACATGATGATTACTATGTGATTCGTGCGGGCATTACAGCAAGATACATAAACCGTTATCCAACTGCATCTATGACTAATAATCCACCCTTCGAATATCATCCGAACAAATGTTGGGTATTAAGTTGCAAGCAACGGATAATCGCCGTAGGCAAAGTGTGTAATGGAAACAATGTAAACGAAGTAAACATCGTTGTTTTCTCCCTAATGGCAACAGCACATCTGCCATCCGCCACGTTTCTGTCACTCGAGCACAGATTCAAAGGAGGCATGAACCCACTATCGAGCATAAATACTCCCTCTTGGAGTCACTAGCATCTACTTGGCCAGAGCATCTACTAACAACGGAGAGCATGCAAGATCATAAATAACATACACATGAAGATAACATGATAGTTGATAATCAGCATATATAGCATTCAGTAATAATCAGATCCTAGCAAACATAGCATGTAGCATTACAAATAGATGATCTTGATCATGTGAGGCAGCTCAACAGATCTAAACATGAGGCATAAAGTGGAGAGTACAACCATCTATCTACTGCTATGCACCCGTACTCCAAGGATGAACTACTCACGCATCACTCCGGAGGCGGGCATGGTGGTGTAGACCCCTCCGGTGATGAATTCCCCTCCTGGTAGGGTGCCGTGGAGAGCTCCAGAACCCTACGGATCTCGGGTTGATGATGACGGCGGCCTCGGGTGTTTCTCGGGACAAAGTGGTATCTTTTTAGGGTTGACGTATCGGGGGGAATAAATAGGCAAAAGGGCGATGGCGGTGGATGCCCGAGGGGCCCAACCCACCCCCAGGCGCGACTAGGGGGTACGACGCCCTATGGTGTGGCCCCACTCCGGGCCTCTTCGGGACTCTGTGGAACCTTCGGGAATTCTAAGACTTCCGGGCTTCGAATTTTCCAATTCCGAGAATATTTCCAGAACAACTTTTCTGAAACTAAAAACAGCAGAAAACAGGGAACTGGCTCTGTGGCATCTTGTCAATAGGTTAGTTCGGGAAATCGATAAAATTGACATAAAGTGTAATGAAAACATGTAGCACATGGCATGAAAACAACATGGAACATCAGAAATTATAGATACATTTATGACGTATCAACATCCCCAAGCTTAGTTTTTACTCGTCCTCGAGTAGGTAAACGATAAAAACACATAATTTCCGAGGTGACATGCTACCAACATGAACTTGATCATCTAAATTGTAAAAGCATAAGCATAGCTGAGATCATAGAACTTAAACACAAGCATGATAAATAAAATTCTAACAATAAAGGTTGGGAGGAGTGTCAACCATTTTATGCCTCTGTTTAACAAAACATAATCTCTAACACATGAGTCTCCTGTTTCCCTCTGCGAAAAGGGCCTTTCTTTTACTTGTATGTTGAGTCTCCATCTTCTAACTTTATGCACAGTTGAGAGAGCATGGTTGCCATTCTGAGTTTAATTTTCAATTGTCCCAGAAACATTATTAATTGATTCATAATGTGTTATTGTTTGTTCTCAAATTATTTGTTCTATTCTCCCTCTTCAACTTTGAAGGTGTCCTGGCATTTATTTTTTTCCCACTCTTAAGGACAAGCGAAATATCACATTGCTATGTTATTATTCATGATCTTTTGTTTGTGTTACTTTTCTTAATGCTAAGTGATTGCTATGTTTTATTGTTAGAATTATATTTATCATGCTTGTGTCAAAGTTCTGTGATCTCGGCTATGCTTATGCTTTTACAGTTTTGATGATCAAGTTTATGTTGGTAGCATGTCACCTAAGAAATTATGTGTTTTTATCGTTTACCTACTCGAGGACGAGTAGGAACTAAGCTTGGGGATGTTGATACGTCATAAACGTATCCTTAATTTCTGATTTTCCATGTTGTTTTCATGCCATATGCTACATGTTTTCCTTACATTTTATGTCATTTTTATCGATTTCAGGGGACTAACCTATTGACAAGATGCCACAGAGCCAGTTCCTGTTTTGTGCTGTTTTTAGTTTCAGAAAAGTTGTTCTGGAAATATTCTTGGAATTGGAAAAGTTGAAGCCCGTAAGTCTTATAATTCCCGAAGGTTCCACGGAGTCCCAAAGAGGCCCGGAGGGGGCCACAGGGGGGCATACCATAGGGTGGTGCGCCCCCTGGCCGCGCCTGGGGGTGGTGTGGGCCCCTCGGGCGGCCACCGCCATCGCCCTTTCGCCTATATTACCCCCTCGGATAGTTAACCCTAAAAATATACAACTTTTCCACGAAAAACACCCGAGGCCGCCGTCATCGTCAACCAGAGATCAGGAGGGTTCTAGAGTTCTCCCCGGCACACTGCCGGGAGGGAAAATCATCACCGGAGGGCCCTACACCACCATGCCCACCTCCGGAGTTATGGGTGAGTAGTTTATCCTTGGACTAGGGGCCCATACCAGTAGCTAGATGGTTTTCCTCTCCCCTTTATGCCTCATGTTAGGATCTCATGAGCTGCCTCACATGATCGAGATCATCTTATTGTAATACTACATGTTGTGTTTGCTGGGATCCGATGATTATTGAACGCTATGTTTCTTGATTATCAATCTATCATGTTGTCTTCATGTGTATGTTATTTATGATCTTGCATGCACTCTGTTGTTAATAGATGCTCTGGACAAGTAGATGCTAGTGACTCCAAAAGGGAGTATTGATGCTCGATAGTGGGTTCATGTCTCCTTTCCATCTGTGCTCGAGTGACAGAAACGTGATGGATGGAGGATGTGTTGTTTCCATTAGGAAGAAAATAACGATGATTACTTAATTTACGTTGTTTACATTACACACTTTGCCTACTGCGATAATCGGTTGCTTGCAACTTAATACCGAACGTTTGTTCGGATGATATTCGGAGGGTGGATTATTAGTCATAGATGCAGTTGGATGACGGTCTATGTATTTTGTTGTAATGCCCGCATGAATCTCATAGTAATATTTATGTCATGCATGTTTCATTATCTATCAATTTCCTAGCTATAATTTGTTCACCACACATGTTAGCTATCTTTTATGGAGAGACACCACTAGTGAACTGTGGACCCCGGTCCATTTTCTCATACTGATAATACACACACTGCTTCCACTGTTTTCACACTGCTACTGCTGTTTTCATATTTTTCTCATACTGTTTACCACACCATACGTTTAACCTCTTTGTGTTCAGCAAAACCGGTGAGGTTGGCAACCTCACTGCTTCGTTGGGTCAAAATGAATTGATTGTGCTGTGTAGGTTCCACGTTGTTACTGAACCGGTAGTGCGCCCTGCTACCTCAGCTGCATCAACCTTTAGAAGTTGTTTGTCCTCCTACTGGTCGATTCAACCTTGGTTTCTTTTCTGAGGGAAAACTTGCCGATGCACTCTTCACAACCTTTCTCTTGGAGTTTAGCAACGTCAGCCATCACCGACACACGGTTAATTTGGCACGATAATAAAGGCACCTGCGTGCCAGTTACTGCGCCACTACGCGTAATTCTCGGCGCATGCCAGTCTAGTTTCGGTCAAAAACTGGCCATAGGGGCCCACATCGTCATGTTTTATCAATTGACGTCTTTCATCACGTCCCATCAGGAGTGGAGCTTGTGCATCATGGCGTCATGTCAACTAGCAGGCCAATTTTCTCACAGGTTTCAGAACAAAAGGCACTCACCACAATCATCGTTCAAGACAATGCGACTCAAATACTTGGTGAAACATTTCGACTCTCGGGTCGTACGGCCACAGCAGCACACCTGGATGCCGCGTTTTACAAACGCAGAGGTAAGACCCGAAGGATCCGTCCATCGGGCCTAGGAGCTGCACTCATGATGTATTCTTTGACATTTCCAATGCTCAAAGTACGATGAAAAATCCCGGCGAACGTGCTAGGTACTTAACATGAGGTTAGACTTTACTCGGTAAGTCCTCCCGGCACGAGTCAAAGTTTTGAACCATCCCGGATTCTATCCAGGGGACTCAAGTTTGAGAAGGTCAGAAATTTATTTGTCCAAGTGCAATTAATTGGTCGAGATCCGTCAAGTCTACCAAACGATTGTACCACATACCTTAGCAAAAGTGAAAATAACGCACATCTTCTGATTTAATGCACAAGTCCTCACTACAGGATACATACATCCTTAAAAGCCTATAAATCTCCGAGTTCGGAGCTCTCAAACAACATTATAGACTCACACAAAAATGCCTCAAGCTGACTTGTTCAGTCTCTACCCGACTCCAGGAGTCGAATAGACACTCGGGGGCTACTGGCGTATGGATACTCTTCGAGTCCCCTCCATGGGCCTACCGGCTACGACTCTACACTAAATCTTAATAGGAGGCGCCCCCGTCTAGCCTCTACAAGCCCAACTATGGCCCACTCAAGCTTCAACGTATGGTGTAAGGCAAATGATGTAACCGCATACCCGAGATTTGTAACTTACCTGGACTCGGTACCGAGACCCAGCCTCCTATATAAAGGCTGGGAGGACCCCCTGGTAGGGTATCGCTAATTCCACCCACCATAGCACCTTGAGCTGTGCGAGATCCAATCTCTCCATCGTAGCAATTGTCTCACTCATTGTAATCCCAATCAATATAATCGAGACAAGCAGGCGTAAGGGTTTTACCTCTACGAGGGCCCCGGATGTGGGTAAAACTGTGTCACTAGTTAGCCGTCATATCACCAGCGTGCATCCGTCTTTAATCTCTAACCCCCAGTATGTCACGAGAGGGATATGTCGATATAGGGAATCAACACTTGTTGACTCTGTTTTCTGGTCATGGACTTTGTTTATGTCAGCATCAATGAATAGCATATTGTTGGAAGGAAACAATATGGTTAGGTATACCCTAGTAGTTGATACGCCAAGAGATTCCACTAAGAAATCTTTGTCCTTAGATTCATATCACAACACGATTATATTACAATGTATCATTTGACCATGAGGTTATTGGGGTAATATGTTTTGGAGGTTTTACTTTGGTACTATCAAGAGTCACACCATAAACTGGGTGATTATAAAGATATCCACTGGGTAATTCTATTGGAGTCTATTACCTCGATGTCCTGAGATGGGAATTACTCCTCCATAAAAGGAGAGATACAAACCTGGGCCCACTCGGTATTCTTGATATCCATAAGTTCTACGGAAAATGCATGATGATGATACATCATGTGGGATATCATAATACAGTAACGAGAAAGAGGAAACTTACCAGTTAACAAGACAAGACAAATGTATAGTGGAAACAGAGATTGTTTCATAGTAATACCGAAATACATAATCTCGGGTAAGCTTGGTATCGTGAGTAATGGGTGAATTGTATGATTACCAGCATGTTAATAGTTTATTTTATAGTATGTAGGAGTCAATATGGGCGTCCATGGCCTTGCTATTGATTATTGGACATGAAGGAGTTTCCAGTTCCATGTCCACACACTATTGAACATGTAGGGGGAACACACTTAAGTTAGGGTTTGTTTATGTGTATTTCGGTAGGTTCGGATCAACAAGGAGTATCATCGAAACGATGTTTCTGCATGATGGATATATTTAATATATCACAGCGAATTTCTATTAAGGACACTAGATGTCCCAGATTAATAGAAATAGTTTCTATTACTACCGGAATTTATTTTTGATTTGTTTAGAGAGGGAAACTGAGGCTGCACTTTTTATGGAGCTAGTCTAGGGGGGGCGTGAGATGTCCCTGGGATGTTGGAAATATATATCTAACATCGTTAGATAATATCGATGATTTTATCTAAAGGGATGACATGATTCCAGAAGAGTTTCAGGCAAAAACCGAGAAGGGAGGTGCTGGAGGGGCATGAATGCTCCTCATGGCCACATCAATTTTGTAGGGTCTGCCAGGTGGGGCCTAGGAACCATGCAATGGTACTTGACATCCAAGTATTTTTACTGAATTTATTAGAGGGAAAAGGAGAAAAAAGGAGAAAGGAAAGAGGGAGGTGGAGTTGGACTCCATATGATGTCCAATCTGAGTTGGGCAAGGAGAGGGGGTGCGACCACCTCATGGTGCGGTGATACTTCTGATATGTCATAAACGTATCCTTAATTTCTAATGTCCCATGTTGCTTTCTTATTGTTTCCCACATGTTTTCTATACACTTTATGTCATTTTTATCGATTTTCCGGACTAACCTATTAAAAAGATGCCACAGAGCCAGTTCCGTGTTTTCTGCTGTTTTTAGTTTCAGAAAAGTTGTTCTGAAAATATTCTCGGAATTGGAAAATTCGAAGCCCAGAAGTATTATAATTCCCAAAGGTTCCACGGAGTCTCAGAGAGACCCGGAGGGGGGCCTCAGGGCGCCCACACCATAGGGCGGCGCCCCCCGGCCTCCATCGCCTTTGCCCTTTCGCCTATTTATACCCCTGAGGCGTAAACCCTAAATATATTCCATTTCATCCCAAAAACACCCGAGGCCGCCGTCATCGTCATCCCGAGATTGGGAGGGTTCTGGAGCTCTCCCCGGCACCCTGCCGGGAGGGGAATTCATCACCGGAGGGGTCTACACCACCATGCCCTCCTCCGAAGTGATGCGTGAGTAGTTCATCCCTGGACTACGGGTCCATAGCAGTAGCTAGATGGTTGTTCTCTCCACTTTGTACCTCATGTTTAGATCTTGTGAGCTGCCTAACATGATCAAGATCATATTTATGTAGTGCTACATGTTGTGTTTGCTAGGATCTGATGAATGTTGAATGCTATGTCTTCTGATTATCAATCTATCATGTTATCTTCATGCATATGTTATTTATGATCTTGCATGCTCTCCTTTATTAGTAGATGCTCTGGCCAAGTAGATGCTAGTAACTCCAAGAGGGAGTAATTATGCTCGATAGTGGGTTCATGCCTCCTTTGCATCTGTGCTCGAGTGACAGAAACGTGACAGATGGAGGATGTGTTGTTTCCATTAGGGAGAAAACAACGGTGTTTACCTAGTTTACATTGTTTACACTACACACTTTGCTTACGGTGATAATCTGTTGCTTGCAACTTAATACCCAATGTTTGTTCGAATGATATTCGGAGGGTGGATTGTTAGACATAAATGCAGTTGGATGACGGTGTATGTATTTTGTTGTAATGCCCGCATGAATCACAAAGTAATCTTTATGTCCTGCATATGCACTATGGTGCAGCCTTCATTTCTGTCAATTGCCCAGCTGTAATTTGTTCACCACACATGCTATTTATCTTTCACGGAGATACACCACTAGTGAACTGTGGACCCCGGTCCATTTTCCTCATACTGATAAAACATCCACTCCTTTCATACTACTGCTACTGCTTTCATACTGTTTTCCTACTGTTTTCCACACCATACATTTAACTTCTTTGTGTTCAGCAAAACCGATGAGATTGACAACCTCACTGCTTCGTTGGGGCAAAGTGATTTGATTGTGTTGTGTAGGTTCCACGTTGTTGTTGAACCGGTGGTGCGCCCTTCCAACTCAGCTGCTTCAACCTTCAGAGATTGCTTGTCCTCCTACTGGCCGAGTCAACCTTGGTTTCTTTTCTAACGGAAAACTTGCCACTACATTCTTCAGAACCTTTCACTTGGGATTTGCCAACGTCAGCCATCAACATGTTTTCTGGCGCCGTTGCCAGGGAGGAAGAGAATTTCTGCAAGGGGAGTCTTTTTGGGAGGATGATAACCCGGTAGGCCCATGCCTGGGACGAGACCCGGCCCAAGAGAAAGGAAGTTCTAGAAGACCCAAAAGGCAGCGCAGATCTTGTAACTCGTGACTTGGGGTCATGGTAGGGAACTTAGGGTTATGTGTGGATCCCGAGTAGGATTCTAGAGATATCATGTAAGGAAAGTCACGAAGCCGGGTATGATATAAACCGGCTTCTAGGAGATTGAGAGGGAGAGAAGGATTCGAGTATTCTAGGTATACGAGAACAAGCCTCTGTAACCCTAGATTGGAGTTTCGGCGACATTGCAGCCCGAGACCCTAGATCACCAGCTAATATGATTGCATCCGAGCTAAACCCTCTCCCAAACACCAGAGTCGATTCACCCCTAACTAAGTTACCCCGGGTAACGTCTGCCGTGATTATCCCACGACAGTTGGCGCCCACCGTGGGGCCTACGTCCAGAGGTGTTTACATCACGGGAGAAGCTCGGGAAAGCATGAAGAACCTCGTCATCGGCGAAATCATCACCAACCCTGAAGGAGAGAAGATCGTTGATGACTTTGGCTGGGGGCCAGAGTCGGATCAGCTGGAAACCGGATCTATCGTCACGATCGGCCGGGTCAACGTCTTCGTCGGCATGGTACGTGTGTCTGGTTTTAATTCTGACAATAATGAGTATGAATCTGTGTCAGGGGACGCCACCTGTCTCCAATCGGATGGGGAAGAATCGGTAGGAACAACAGAGCCGGAGAAGGCACCCACCACGAAGTGGGAACAGCCGGAGGAGCCGGTATGGACCCCGCGTGGCCGGGTCGCTGGAGAAGACGATACCGAATCTATCTTGCATCTGCTCGAAGATCGGTACGAAGAAGATAGTTGCGAAGAGGAAGAATACGGATCTTCACCAGGCATTGTGCACCGAGTCGCGGTCTACACAGCCCCTGCGATAAATCTCAATCAGGGTGATGTGTCGGCAGCCGCGGCTGGTGCGGCGCAAGCGCTGGCCCAGCAACAAGCACCGGTTAATGGAAACCCGGTCGTAGCCAGGGTCGATGGTGAGCCAGCATCCGTTACCAGCGAAACAGGGGAAAGCGCTCAGTTCAGAAACATGTTCGGATTCAGGACGGACAGAACAGCTGGGGCAGGAACGTCACAACCACAAAACCCGGCTTTGTTCAGGAATAACCTGATCTTGGATCCCACGGTATTGGCAACAGTGATAACTCCGGAAAACGCGGCGGCATGCGCCAGAGACCTAGATGTGGCCCGCCGAGCGTTGGAACAACAAAGGAGAGATGTAGAAGCTGAGAGGCAGGGGATGGCCGTGCGCCAGCGCCAGTTGGAAGAGTTGGAAGATCGTATTCAAGCTCAAAGAACTAAGATATATAATCAGAGGAATCAGACAAGGCTACCGGCGGCAGGTGGAAATCTACAGCCGGCCGCATTGTTCATTACACCTCAAGACCAGCCGATCCCGGCTGTGAATCAAGGAACCGGGTATCAAGGGGCGACGCTCGGGGGACAGCCGGCTAATGTGCCAGCCGGGATACCCGCGTTACCCGCCGAGGCCACTGGAGGCAATACTGCGCCACCACCGTCGCGATTTCATACCCCACCGGGTCACTTCAATAACCCCATGGATAATGTGTACGCTGCAACTCTAGCGCTCGACCGTATTCCATTAGGAGAATCGCCTCAAGCGATTAAGACCCGGCGAGCTATAGAGATGCTACGCACCGCGGTGGCTCAGTAGGTTAATTACCCGGATAACAGAAGCGGTTTGCACGGGACGCCATACGTCAGCCGGCAGCCCGGAAATACGAGGAATATTCAATCAAGCTCGGCGCGATGGAGGGCAGAGCAGCAGCAAATGCCGCCTCCTCCTCATAGGCCAGCAGCTCCCGCGGTCTCAGCGGCGCAGGAAATTGTCGACAGTTCTCGGGCGAGGCGTATGGCCGGGTCTGCGGCGCGAGGGCCAGCAGGTGGCATACCCCCTGCCGCGCCCACCGAGTCTCATGTTTCACGCGCAAGGCCGGTACTGACAAACTTAGCCGGGCCCAAGTGCCTGTCAGATGCCATCAGAGCTGAACCATACCCGGATAAGTTTAAGGAACCGAGTAAAGTTGTCAATTATGAGCCAACCATGGATCCTGAGACTTGGTTGAGCAGTTATGAGATGGCTATGTCTATTCGTAACGATTCAGAAAAACTCCAAGCCAATTTATGTATCTTATGATGTCTGAAGGAGCAGCAAAACTATGGTTCAACAATTTGCCTGAAAGATCTATCAATTCGTGGAGCGAGTTAAAGTCGGCTTTTATCAAACATTTTTATGGAACTTGCAGAAAACTATGCACAGTCGACGACTTAGATAGGTGTATCCAAAGAAAAGGAGAATCGACACGGAGTTGGGTACGCCGGGTAATGGAGATACTTAATTCTTCCACTGATATTCAACAAAAGGACGCGATACAAGCTATGGCAAAAAACATGCAGCTACACGCCTTTGGTGCAAAAATTGGTGCGCATGAAATCCAGTAGGCATGTTTCGGAAATTACTATGGGGGAGTTGATGGATGCGTGCAACAAGCATGCCTCCCCACTGACACCACAGAAGAGGACATCGAGGAAAAGAAAGGAAAGGCTAACGTGAACAGTAACGGAAGACCCGGCAATGGGGCAGTGTCGGGTAACAATGGAGGTGGTAATGGGAACAACCAGCATAAACGTCCGTACGAGGGGAACTCCGAGCTAGTCGCTAATACAGAGGCCGGGTTTCCAAGGCCCAAAGTAGATGGAAACTTCAACAGAGGAAACTTCAACGGAGGAGGCAATTATCAAGAATCACCACGGCCGGCTAACCACATAGAAGCCTTCAAGATGCCTTGCCCACGTCTGTAGTAGTACGGCCCAACACAGGCTATACTGTTGCGTGTAGTACTGGCCCCTGGACCGTTCACCAGCACACACAACACAGATAGTAACCAAAAGGAATCAATGCATTGTATTACTATCGAATATCCAGAGTAAAGTACTTTATTACAACTTGCATAGCGGAAGCTAGCACAATACTTATTCAACAAAGCGAATATAAGGGCTCCAGTCTTCAATTTGTGCCACAGGCGAACAAACATGTTGAGTGGAGTCACGAGACCTACGTCGATCACTCCGGATACGAACAACCTGCACGTTGGAATATGCAGCCCCCAAAAGGAGGTCAGATCATTCTGAGCAATGGTGGCAAGTGACACTATGGTGGTATATAAATGACAAGTGCTAGTCTACATGCATATTTGGCTGGTGGAGTTTGTAGGCTATTTTGCATAAATGCATTTGTCCTATCTTTTAATAGAAAGTAATTTTTTACCTAATTGGACACTTTGGTTGATAGCAAAGTGCTCCTATATAATTGGACACTTTGGTTGATAGAAAAGTGCTCCTACCGTTTGGATTAGCACGCTGAAACACCATCAGGCACTTCTCCAATAACCCATAGTAAAATTTGGTAGTAATTAACAAAACAAGATGAGCGAGATATGTCATGTTTTCCATCTAATTGTTGAATTGTCCCTAACCAATGGAACACGGCTAAGATCTTAGTTTTAACCCTCGCGAGGTTTGTGCCCTTTATCCGTGTTGCCCAATCGACCCCAAACACCATGATACACCATTAGTACCACGGAAGGAAAGAAGATTAAGCCATAACTCATAAGAAGTAGATCCCCAAATCCTCCACGAGCCGGACCATCCTACCACTATTCTACATCTCTGGACACGTTGGGTTCGAGTCACCACAACCTACAAATTATGTCTAGCCCATACTAATATGAAACACGGCTGCACGCTAGAAAAACTACATAAAGAAATTAAACATAATCTCAAGATACTGGGCGGCGGTCCCCACCAAAATTTATACTCTGATGACATGCTAGCAATCCGCCCAGTGGTTAATTAATTATCATGTTGTTTTCATAAGTAATTAAAATAATAAGTAATACTTTAACAGGATAATAATTCCCAACCACGAATATCTAGAGCATGGCTAAGCAATCTACAAGTACGATGTTTGCCTAGCATATGGATTGCTAATCTCTACGGGAAACATATGATCACTCCTACTTGGGTGTTAGTGAAGCAATCTAGCATAGCGATAACACTCAACTCCTACTAATGCATAGCTACAATAAAATTCTAATGCATATATTAAAATAATAGGATCATGTGTGTCACTTGCCTTGACAGAAATTGGAGTCGTTCATGCACTCGACTCAGTCGCAACCGTAACAACCACAGTCCTCACACGAACAGCAACCGCAACTCTCGCAGTCTACACGTTGCAAGCATACCACAATAAATAACCAAATCAGACCAAGCAAAAAAAACAATGCACATACGGATACATGATGATTTAATAATGGAAGACAACTAATTACTAGTTCTCTGGTTGCCTAAACAATATATGATGCATGGAAAAATTTATAATGCAACAAGAGAAAAAAAAACAGCTTAACCAAATTAAATAGGGTTAATTAACAATCTACAAGATCTTCTCGAAATAAAGTTAATAAAACAGTTCATCTAAACCAAACATACTAATATGATCTAAAAAGCAAATAAAACACTCAAACGACAACTTTTTGAATGAATAAAAAAGAAGTATAGATTTGAAATTTCGAGTTACTCCGGTGGGCAAAAGTGGATCGAAATTATATAAAAGTATCCGTATCTCAAATTGAAAAACTCAAAGAACAAAAGTTGTAGATAATGATGAGATGCATCTACAGTAGAAATTTGAGCCAAAAAAGACAAACAGTTGAAGAGTAATTGAACTTTTGCCGCTTCAGATCTGAGAGAGTAGATCGCGAAATTCTACGGCTGTGGTGGATGAAAAAAGGTAAGGTTTCTTGGGATGGATCGGTATCGACGATATCTAAAACTCTCGTGAAGACCTGAACGTCAACCGAGGAACTCACGGACCGTGGCGAGCAAAATACCATGAAACAGATCTGAAATCAAAGTTTCGACTTTGGGACGACCTCACGGCCGGGGCTGCGGTATTTATAGATGGATAGGTCGGTGGAAAGTTGCTACTTGGACTAGGGAACAAGTAGAAAGAAGTGGATTCGAATTTGGACTCTCCAATAAAGAGATATTCGAGTTTAAACAGAGGTAACTCGAGAAAAACCGGGATTTGCACGGACACGATGGTGTACAGCTTGCGTGCATCCGCTGCCTCTTGGGTTCGATGTGGTGGCTGGGCCGGCTCATGCGAGCTGGCCTCGGTTTTTTTTTCCCTTAAAACTTTAATAACTTTTGAAATACAACTCGGAATCGAGTCAAACAAATTTCTAAAATTTTGAAATTTGAAACTCTATCATAATAGACTATTAGGGAGTAATTTTGAAAAAAAATAAAATATCTAAATATCCTTCGGCTTATAAACGCCTTATAGGAGGATTTTGGGCTTTTTAAAACATGATTTTGTTTTGGGGTTTAAAATGCAACACTCAAATGCAAGTTTTGAAATGATGCCATGCTATGCATATGCTCTAAATGAAAAACATTCCAAATGTAAACTTTGGGATGTTACAAACTAACCCCCTTAAGATGAATCTCGTCCCGAGATTCAGAATGGCTAGCAAATAGGCGTGGGTGATTTTCTAAATTTGTAGGCTAACCCCCTTAAGAGAAATCTACTTGGTATCATCAACAATATGTGTGGTTTCATATCTTATCCTTTAAGTAACTCAGTAGCTTTCTAACTCTTATCCGTGGAAGCAACTGATATGAATGACTGTGATGGACCTGTATTGATAAGTACTATTGTGGGCTATGATCTGATGAAGAACATACCAGCCATAGGGTCTTCTGCATCATATACTTCCTCCACGTTCGTATGGTTCGCAGTTGTCTTCCGGAACGGGTTTGGTTTGGATCCTTCATCAGTTATCTTCTCCGAACAATCGTTTGCATAGTGCCCCATCTTCTTGCACTTGAAGCATTCCACTTGACTGAGATCCTTCCTTCCTGCATGGTTTTTGTTGCGGTTATGGCCATTGACTCCATTACGATGGTCTTGGTTTCCATCCTGATTGTTGCCTTTGTAGTCTCTATGGTTGTGGTTGATCCCTCCATCATGCTTATGTTTGTTTCCTTCACTTTGATTATGCCCATTACCTTCTTGCATATGGGATCCAGAACTTCCAATACTATCATGGTGTGTACGGACCCTCTGATGTGATCCCAATATGTGGTTGCCACCATTGTGGTTCCTCTCGCGTTTCTCCGCTTGTTGGTACTTTCCTTCTAGAATGACAACCTTGTCAATGAGTTCTTGGAAGTTGGTAATGTGAACTACTGAGAGTTGAATAGCCAAATCATCATTTAGTCCATCCAGAAACTTCTCGCGCCTCTTGGCATCTGTGTCCACATCTTCCGAAGCATAGCGAGCTAGGTTGATGAATTCATCAATGTACTCAGTGACAGAGCGCTGGTACTGACGCAAGTTACGGAACTCCCTCCGCTTCAGACTCATCACTCCAGTTGAGACATGTGCATTCTTAAATCCTTCCTCGAACATCTCCCAGGTAACATCAGCAATAGGATGGGTTATCTGGTAGTTGTCCCACCAAGAAGCAGCTTGTCCTTCTAGCAAGTGGGCAGCAAACCTCACTTTCTCTTCATCGTTGCATCCAACAGTCACTAGGTCTTTGTTCACTGATCGCAACCAGTCAAGGGCTATCATGGGTTCAGGAGCACTTGAGAACCTTGCTGGCCTCAACCTCAGAAAGCGAGTGAGCATATCCACCTGTGGTTGTGGCGGTGGTGGTGGTGGGTTGTTGTTGTGAGTGATGTATTGTGCCATCAGTTGTGCAAGTTGGGTCACTATGTTCTCCATGTTGTTGTTGTTCTCTCCCTCCTCGTTGTTGCGGTTGGGATCGCGACGGGGAGGCATCTATGGGTTAGCATAGATAAGTTTAGACGGATAGGACTAAAGAAAATAGCTACCCATACTATATATGAACAAAGAAACACTTAACAATCAATGTATAAGAAATCCAAATACTTTAAAATAGTTTTCAAAAAAAGGATATAGATTCTTGCAAAAATACCCATAAATTTTTGAAATCAAAACGGTTGAAAATACACGGACTATCATTGCCATATCATCTAATTAGGATATGGTCAACACCTAACACGTTCTCGAAAACTAGCAAGACTATGTGGTGGGAAACCTAGTGTCTTCACATAGCTCCAATAGCTGCATCGTGTTTCCTTCTTGTAGTAAGCCTTCTTCTCTATCTTGAAGTTAATCTCTTTTATATTGAATTGAATCTTTTTTACTATAGGAATCTCCACTATGATTTGAAAAAGAAGAGATGGAAATAGGAGATAAAGATGAGAAGATTACAAGAATAGAGTCAAAGAAAGAATGTATAAAGGATTTGGAAAAATAAATTTTTACCCTATGGCTTTTCCTAATCCATTTTCTAAGGTCTCGTTCCTACAGTCAACACAATGCTCTGATACCATCTGTAGTAGTACGGCCAAACACAGGCTATACCGTTGCGTGTAGTACTGGCCCCTGAACCGTTCACCAGCACACACAACACAGATAGTAACCAAAAGGAATCAATGCACTGTATTACTATCGAATATCCAGAGTAAAGTACTTTATTACAACTTGCATAGCGGAAGCTAGCACAATACTTATTCAACAAAGCGAATATAAGGGCTCCAGTCTTCAATTTGTGCCACAGGCGAACAAACATGTTGAGTGGAGTCACGAGACCTACGTCGATCACTCCGGATACGAACAACCTGCACGTTGGAATATGCAGCCCCCAAAAGGAGGTCAGATCATTCTGAGCAATGGTGGCAAGTGACACTATGGTGGTATATAAATGACAAGTGCTAGTCTACATGCATATTTGACTGGTGGAGTTTGTAGGCTATTTTGCATAAATGCATTTGTCCTATCTTTTAATGGAAAGTAATTTTTTACCTAATTGGACACTTTGGTTGATAGCAAAGTGCTCCTATATAATTGGACACTTTGGTTGATAGCAAAGTGCTCCTACCCTTTGGATTAGCACGCTGAAACACCATCAGGCACTTCTCCAATAACCCATAGTAAAATTTGGTAGTAATTAACAAAACAAGATGAACGAGATATGTCATGTTTCCCATCTAGTTGTTGAATTGTCCCTAACCAATGGAACACGGCTAAGATCTTAGTTTTAACCCTCGCGAGGTTTGTGCCCTTTACCCGTGTTGCCCAATCGACCCCAAACACCATGATACACCATTAGTACCACGGAAGGAAAGAAGATTACGCCATAACTCATAAGAAGTAGATCCCCAAACCCTCCATGAGCCGGACCATCCTACCACTATTCTACATCTCTGGACACGTTGGGTTCGAGTCACCACAACCTACAAATTATGTCTAGCCCATACTAATATGAAACACGGCTGCACGCTAGAACAACTACATAAAGAAATTAAACATAATCTCAAGATACTGGGCGGCGGTCCCCACAAAATTTGTACTCTGATGACATGCTAGCAATCCGCCCAGTGGTTAATTAATTATCATGTTGTTTTTATAAGCAATTAAAATAATAAGTAATACTTTAACATGATAATAATTCCCAACCACGAATATCTAGAGCATGGCTAAGAAATCTACAAGTACGATGTTTGCCTAGCATATGGATTGCTAATCTCTACGGGAAACATATGATCACTCCTACTTGGGTGTTAGTGAAGCAATCTAGCATAGCGATAACACTCAACTCCTACTCATGCATAGCTACAATAAAATTCTAATGCATATATTAAAATAATAGGATCATGTGTGTCACTTGCCTTGACAGAAATTGGAGTCGTTCACGCACTCGACTCAGTCGCAACCGTAACAACCATAGTTCTCACACGAACATCAACCGCAACTCTCGCAATCTACACGTTGCAAGCATACCACAATAAATAACCAAACCAGACCAAGCAAAAAAACAATGCACATACGGATGCATGATGATTTAATAATGGAAGACAACTAATTTACTAGTTCTCTGGTTGCCTAAACAATATATGATGCATGAAAAAATTTATAATGCAACAAGAGACAAAAAACAGCTTAACCAAATTAAATAGGGTTAATTAACAATCTACAAGATCTTCTCAAAATAAAGTTAATAAAACAGTTGATCTAAACCTAACATACTAATATGATCTAAAAAGCAAATAAAACACTCAACGACAACTTTTTGAATGAATAAAAAACAAGTATAGATTTGAAATTTCGAGTTACTCCGGTGGACAAAAGTGGATCGAAATTATATAAAAATATCTGTATATCAAATCGAAAAACTCAAAGAACGAAAGTTGTAGATAATGATGAGATGCATCTACAGTAGAAATTTGAGCCAAAACGGGCAAACGGTTGAAGAGTAATTCAACGGCTGTGGTGGATGAAAAGAGGTAAGGTTTCTTGGGATGGATCGGTATCAACGATATGTAAAACTCTCGTGAAGACTTGAACGTCAACCGAGGAACTCACGGACCGTGGCGAGCAAAATACCATGAAACAGATCTGAAATCAAAGTTTCGACTTTGGGACGACCTCACGGCCGGGGCTGCGGTATTTATAGATGGATAGGTCGGTGGAAATTTGCTCCTTGGAGTAGGGAACAAGTAGAAAGAAGCGGATTCGAATTTGGACTCTCCAATAAAGAGATATTCGAGTTTAAACGGAGGTAACTCGAGAAAAACGAGATTTGCACGGACACGATGGTGTACAGCTTGCGTGCATCCGCTGCCTCCTGGGTTCGATGTGTTGGCTGGGCCGGCCCATGCGAGCTGGCCTCCTTTTGTTTTTTTTCCTTAAAACTTTAATAACTTTTGAAATACAACTCGGAATCGAGTCAAACAAATTTCTAAAATTTTGAAATTTGAAACTCTATCATAATAGAATATTAGGGAGTAATTTTGGAAAAAATAAAATATCTAAATATCCTTCGGCTTATAAACGCCTTATAGGAGGATTTTGGGCTTTTTAAAACATGATTTTGTTTTGAGGTTTAAAATGCAACACTCAAATGCAAGTTTTGAAATGATGCCATGCTATGCATATGCTCTAAATGAAAAACATTCCAAATGTAAAATTTGGGATGTTACAACGTCATAGTAGGTATGGCAAGCTGGCTAATCATTCATTGGAGCAATGCGTGGACTTACAGAGATGGAAAAACGAGGAAATACAGAAGGCCCTGCGAGGCGCGGGCCGGGGAGGATGGCCGGGTCTGGGTGGAAACCCGGGCAACGGACCACCCCCCCTCGCAGGTAACGCAGGAGGCGGCAATCCGGGTAATAACCAGGGTGGTGCGGGTGGTTTTCAGGCTAATCCAAAGCAGTTAGGACAATATCACGTCCACACCACCGGGATCTCCAAAAGGGAGAGAAAGGTACTCAAGAGAGCGGTAAACTCGGTTTCCTCAGGAGTCCCAAGATACCTGAGATGATCAGATCAAGAAGTAACATGGAGCAGGAGATATCACCCAGAAGCAATAGAACATCCGGGTGTGTTAGCTTTGGTGGTAGCGCCGCAGGTCAATGGCTACGAACTGAAGAAAGTTTTGATGGATGGTGGAAGTAGCATCAACATCCTGTACTGGGAAACCTTTTTACGTATGGGACTCAAGGAGTCTCAGCTGCAGAAAAGTTCCACAGTTTTCCACGGAATTGTGCCGAGACACTCGGCCTGCCCTGAGGGAAAGATAACACTGGAGGTCGCTTTTGGAGAATCGAAGGATAATTACAGGGTAGAGTGGCTCACATTCGAGGTGGTGAAGTTGCGTAGTCCTTATCATGCGCTGTTCGGAAGGCCGGCTTACGCCAAATTCATGGCAAGGCCGTGTTATGTGTACCTACAGCTAAAGATCCCGGGTCCTAAACAAACCATCACTATACATGGGAACAGGGCTGTGGCCGCAGAGTGTGATGAGGGAGATGCGGCACTTGCAGAACAATCTTGTGCGAAGGAAGAACTCAGGTATTACCGGTCTCAGGTAGACCCGGAAGATCGAACAGACCGAACACGGATGACGAGAGAGCTAAGTTTAAAGCAGCCCAAGATACGAAGATGGTGGCTTTTGTCGAGGGCGACTCTTCCAAACAGTTTGCTATAGGCTCTAACCTAGATAATAAGGAGGAAGAGGCACTCATAAAGTTCATTCGCGAGAATCAGGATGTGTTCACTTGGACACCTAGGGACATGCCGGGTATCTCGACTGAGCTTGCTGAGCATAGTTTGCATGTCGATCCCAAGTCCCGGCCAGTGAAGCAAGGTTTGAGAAAAGTGAACGAAGAAAGGAGGAAGGCTATAGGAGCAGAGGTGGCTCGGCTCCTAGCGGCCAGCTTTATCATGGAGGTCTTTCACCCTGACTGGTTGGCAAACCCGGTTTTAGTGTTGAAAAAGAATAATGAGTGGAGAATGTGCATAGATTGCACGAGTCTCAACAAGCATTGCCCTAAAGATCCGTTTGCACTTCTGAGGATAGACCAGATCATAAACTAAGTGGCGGGAAGTGACCTGTTATTCTTCCTGGATGCTTATTCCGGGTATAACCAGATAAAACTCAAAAAGGAGGATTGGGAGAAAACGTCATTCATAACCCCTTTCGGAGCCTTTTGTTACAAAACAATGACCTTTGGATTAAAGAATGCAGGTGCAACATACCAATGGTGTATTCAGAAGTGCTTTGAGGACCAGATTGGACGCAACGTCCACGCTTGTGTTGATGATGTGGTGATCAAAACAAGGAAGGCAGAAACGTTCATTGATGACCTTAAAGAGACATTCAAGAACCTTAGGAGGTACCAGATGAAGCTCAACCCAACAAAGTGCGTGTTTGGGGTTCCTGCGGGGAAGTTACTCGGTTTCATCATTTCTGAGCGAGGGATCGAGGCTAACCCAAAAAAGATCAAAGCCATCCAGAGCTTGAAAAATCCGGAAGAGGTGAAACATGTTCAGAAGCTTACAGGATGCGTGGCAGCGTTAAGTCGGTTTATATCTTGGCTCGGAGAAAAAGCGATACCCCTATACCGACTCTTGAAGAAAACAGACAAGTTCATATGGGCTCAAGAGGCGGACGAGGCATTTGAGGCTCTAAAAAAGCAGTTATCTGAGGTGCCGGTTTTGGCTGCGCCGGGTCCTAAGGAGCCTATCTTGCTATATGTTGCAGCCGGGCCTCGGGCAGTTAGCGCAGTGGTTGTGGTTGAGCGCAAGGAGGATGGAAAGGATCACCCGGTGCAACGGCCGGTTTATTATGTAAGTGAGGTCTTATCAGAAGCAAAACAACGGTATCCACATTGGCAGAAGTTGGTTTTTGGGGTATTCATGGCCAGTCGGAAATTGAAGCCGTACTTTCAAGAACACCCCATTACGGTGGTGAGTTCCTGTCGGGGGGTTACCCCCGAGTAGGGTAAAGGCAAGTGCTAAAGGCAAGATCAGAAGGGATGTTTGGCCGAGTAGCCGGCTACCCGGTACTTGCTACCCGGTCGACTGCTACCCGGTCCTGCACATAGATAGCCGGAAGGGAAAATCAAGGAAGTTGCGTTCCTCCGAGTAGAAGAGTTGGCCCGAGTAGAAATGGCGGGAATCTACTCGGGACAGAAGTCAAAGGAGCCGTTCTGACACAGGATCCCGCGTATCCCGGGTCCGTACTTGGCACTATTCATGGCACTGTTCATCTGAGGACGGCGTGCCTGACAGCGACAGTGTGTCAGCAGGGCGTCGCAGGATAGGGGGGACCTACTCTGTGTTCGCCGCAGTGGTAACAGATCGGTTACTTGGTTTTGCCCAACGACTTTCCGCACCAGGACAAACCTAGAAGCCAAAGCTGTCAGCGGGAACTCGGAAGAAGGACGGTGTGCACACAATGTCGACATCTGTTTGTATTTGGCTGTATCCGGCTGGGCACCGAGTATATAAGGTGCCCTGCCCCCTCCTGCGCGAGGGATCCGAGGACCGGTTCACATTCTTGATCTAGTTCATCACGTAGAGAGAAGGACGGCTACTCGGTAGCAAGAATATTTGTACTGTGGCTACTCGGAGAGTCACTAATATACAGAGAGAAAGGCAGGAGTAGGGGTTTTACCTCCTCACGAGGGCCCTGAACCTGGGTAGATCGTGTTGTTTGCAGTGCTTGTTTCATACTTCACGCCGCTAATCGTCGCGTGATCCCTCCCCGAGCGCCTCCAGCGTCCTTCGTCCCCACATCTTTAGCCATCCTATGGCATCTGCCGTGACACCACCACGACAGTTGGCGCCCACCGTGGGGCAACCAGCGGCGCTGGCTGGAGTTACCGTTCGGACGGGATCGATTTCTGCTACCGGAGAGCACGTGGTCTGCGGCCTCGTCCACAGATTCGGCTCCTTCGACTTTGTCACCGACAACGCCGGCGATTTCGGCGGCAGGGCCATGCCGGAGGGCGGCTCGGTGCTCTCTTTCGGCGCGCACCTCGTCTACGTTGCCACCATCATCGACCGCGAGTACCCCGAGCTGGTGCATGTCGCGGAAGATCCACCCGCCGTCATCGCCGCACGCGGGAGGCCGTTGGGCCGCTCTGCGGACGTCGCGGAGGTGATGATGATCGGCCCTGCTGCTGACGCCGGGAAGGGCGCGGCTGCTACCGCTGCGGCCGTCATCGAGGATCTCGCTGGCTCGAGTGCTGGCGGGAAGACGCACAAGCCTTACGAGAAGGAGTACAACCTTCCACTCTCCACTACTCCGACAATCCCTGCGTCTGCTACGCGGACGGGTATGCCGCCTCCCACTGATCTCGAGCTCCTGACCATGAAGGCGCAGCTCGACCGGCAGCGCCAGGAGCTGCTCGCTGAGCAGGCGGAGTTGGAGAAGATTAGGCTAGAGCTTAGCCTAGATCAGCTTGAGTACAACAAGGCTCATGGTTTCACACCGGTTGTTAGGAGAGCTAGCAAAGTAGGTGCTACGCGTCGCAACCTAGGCGCCGAGATGGCAACGGTTGTAGAGGCTCCCAGTCAGTCCGCCACCACAAACACCTCCACTAGACCCAGATACAGCACACCCGCCAAAACACTTAGAGCTGCTGAGGCCGTAGCTGCCGAGTTGCCGCATCTAGCTGGCGACACGCGCGTTAGGCAGCAGGAGAGGCTAAACGAGCTGGTTCTAGAGGCTGCTAGGCAGAACGAGGAGTTCTGGAAAGCCAACCCGGGTGCTGGAGCTTCTCAGGTGGTGCACTCGCACGTGGCCAGATCTAACGATCAGGCTTCATCACCGCATCCTAGCCGTGAGAGAAGCCGGAGTGGGCATTCCGGCAAGGGTAGGCAGATGCAGGTGTACGACCCGGCTGTCGCCGGGAAACAGCTCGCTGTGCCGCGACAGTCCGGTCAGAAACACAACGCTGCAGGAGCAGGCTTTCAAGCCCATAAAGCTCAAAGCTAGGCCCGAGATGGAGAGCGCCCAGGCCCTTCTCAGCATCCAGTTGCTCAGCCTACTCGGCTACGGCAGCAGCCGCGTGCAGTGGCGCCAGCCGCCAACCCGGTGGAGCAGCCTGCAGCTGTGCAGGTGGACAGATATGATGATGGCTACTCGGCCATGGGGTTGGCCGGCTATGACATTCTGGATCGTGTGGGCGAGCGCGTGTTGGCGCCTGGAGATGCAAGGCACCAGCTGGACCGGATCAGCTTGTCGGCGCGGCTCGAGAACACGGGACCTCCTGGCCCCGAGTGCTTTGGCCCACGCATCATGAACGAGCCTTCCGTGAAGAACTTCCAGCTCGCAAGGGGCACCAAGAGCTACAATGGCAGCACCAAGCCGGAAGATTGGCTCAATGACTATGTCACCGCGGTTCATATCGCGAACGGCAACCGGAGATGGGCGGTGCGGTACGTTCCGCAGATGCTAGAGGGTCCAGCTCGCACTTGGCTCAACAACTTGCCCAAGAACAGCATCAATTGCTGGCTGGACTTCTCGGAAGCCTTCATCAGCAACTTCACCAGCACTTACAAGAGGCCGAATAGGCCACAGCAGCTGTCCGCTTGCAGGCAGCGGGAAGACGAGACGGACCGCGAGTACCTTACTCGGTGGAGCACGTTGCGGAACACCTGTGAAGGTGTGAATGAAGCCCAGGCCATCACTTGGTTTGCGCAGGGTTGCAGACATGGCAGTATGCTGTGGCAAAGGTTGTAGAGGGAGATGCCAAACACTCTAGCGGAGACCATCAAGATTGCGGATTAGTACGCACTCGGTGACCCTACTCAGCCCTTGATGGACTCCTCCGAGCCGAGAAGAAACTTCAACAGCAACAAGCGCAACGAGTTCCGCAACAAGCGCAGGGGAGACCGAATGGATACTCGGTATGATCCTGAGGAAGTGAATGCAGTGGCCGTGGGAGCTGGGGGCAGCCAAAGGCAAAAACCCGCTGGAGCCTACGGGCAGAACCAGAACCAGGGCCAAGGCAACAAGAAACCATTCCGCGCTCCTCAGTCGGGTAGCGGCGACTCGGAGCAGACAAGGAAGTTCGTCTTCGACGACATGAGGGATGGCCCATGCAGTTTCCATACCCAGCACCCCTCGAGGCCTGCTAACCACACTACCCGACAGTGCGAGTGGTGGGATCTGATCAGGAACGAAGGCTTGCCTCCTCCTCCTCCTCTGCCAGCTGCAAATGCCAATGTGCAGCCTGCTCGCGCACCCGCAGCTCGGCCTCCAGTGTTTCCGAGAAGAGAAAACGTGAACCAAGTGGCTTTAGGAGCCAACCGTCACTTCAACAATGAGGGCTACCGCAACAACAACAACAACCACAACCGCAACAACAAAAGAGGCAACAACAACTACCAGGGCAACAACAACGGCAACAATGAGGGCGGAGGCCGTAACCAGTACCAAGAACACCATGAGAGCTACATGATCTTCACTTCTGAGCCCGTCGACAAGCAGTCACTGCACAGGCGAGCCATGGAGGTCAATGCCGTGATCCCCGCTGTTCCTCACTATATGCATTGGTGCAACCAGGAGATCACGTGGTCCCGAGTAGATCATCCCAACGTGATGCCCAACCCGGGTAGCTACGCTTTGGTGCTGGATCCTACCTTCTTGGGTCCCGAGAAGAATGTGAGGTTCAGCAATGTGCTGATCGACAACGGCAGCAGCATCAACATTGTGTACAGAGACACACTCGAGAAGCTTGGGCTGGCCGAGAACATGCTGCTACCTAGCAAGACCACTTTCCATGGCATTGTGCCGGGAGTCTCGTGCAACCCGATTGGCCGAGTGTGGATAGATGTGCTATTCGGCACCAGGGAGAACTGCCGCACAGAGACCTGCAGTTCGAGGTGGTTGATCACTAGAGCCCCTATCATGCCCTACTCGGCAGGCCTGCGCTGAGCAAGTTCATGGCCTCTACCCACACTGCGTATCTGAAGATGAAGATTCCTGGCCCCAATGCCGTGATTACCATCTCTGGTGATTACAAGAAGTCCATGGAGTGTGCCTCTGCTGGTTCTCAGTTGGCGGAGTCTATGGTGATTGCTGCCGAGAAGAAAAAGATGTACGAGGTGGTGGCTATGGCGCAATCCGCGCAAGCTGGTGCGCAGGGCGTGCCGAGTACCCAGCACGGGACCGCGTTCCAGGCATCCCAAGAGACAAAGAAGGTCCAGGTCGACCCTGAGTTCCCCGACCGCGTAGCCATCATTGGCTCCGGGTTGGCGGAGAAATAGGAAAGCGAGCTCATCCACTTCCTCCGTGAGAATCGGGACGTGTTCGCCTGGTCCAATGAAGATTTACCAGGAGTCCCGAGGGAGTTGGTTGAGCACTCGTTACATGTGCGTCCTGACGCCAAACCAGTGAAGCATGCTATGCGCCGTTTCGGAGATGAGAGAAGGAAGGCCATTGGTGACCAGATCACCAAGTTGCTGATAAGCAATTTCATCATGGAGGTGCTGCATCTGGATTGGCTAGCCAACCCGGTCATGGTCGAGAAGAAGAAGGAGGATCCTAAGGCTGCTACTGCATGGCGCATGTGTGTCGACTACACCGACTTGAACAAAGCATGCCCCAAGGATCCTTTTCCGCTACCTCGCATCGATCAGGTGATCGATTCCACTGCTGGTTGTGAACTGCTGTCTTTCATAGATGCCTACTCTGGTTTCCACCAGATAGCTCTCAATCCTGCCGATGAAATAAAGACTGCCTTCATTACCCCGTACGGGGCTTATTGCTATCGTGTCATGTGTTTCGGGTTGCGGAATGCGGGTGCTACTTATCAGCGGTGCATGCAGAAATGCTTGCACGATCAGCTCGGCAAGAATGTGCAGGTGTACGTAGATGACATTGTCATCAAAATGAATAAAACACATACTCTGCTTGCCGACCTTGAGGAAACCTTCGCTAACTTGCGCAAGTATAAGATGAAGCTAAACCCGAGTAAATGCACCTTTGGCGTCCCGGCTGGCAAGCTACTCGGCTTCCTGGTGTCTAGTCGGGGCATTGAAGCCAATCCTTCAAAGATAAAAGCTATTGAGAGCATGTCTTTGCCGAGATCCCTGAAGGATGTGCAAAAATTCACTGGTTGCTTGGCATCTCTGAGCCGTTTCCTGGGCCGAATGGGCGAGAAGGCCCTGCCTCTGTACCAGCTGATGAAGAAAAGTGACAAGTTTGCTGGACTCCGCAAGCGGATGTGGCATTCAATGAGCTGAAGGCAATGCTGGGTAGCGCTCCCATCTTGGCTAGTCCGCTACCCAAAGAGCCAATGCTGCTGTACATTGCTGCTACCAACCGAGTGGTCAGCGTGGTGATTGTGGTGGAGCGAGAAGAAGAAGGCAAAAGTGTGCAGCGCCCAGTATACTACCTCAGTGAAGTGTTGTCCAGCTCCAAGCAGAACTACCCATATTACCAGAAGATGACCTACGGCGTGTACCTGGGCGCCAAGAAACTGAAGCATTATTTCCAAGAGCACCCCATCACCGTTGTGAGCTCTGCTCCCATCTCGGATATCATGGGCAACAAGGAGGCGAGTGGCAGAGTAGCCAAGTGGGCAATTGAGCTGGCCGCGTACGCTCCCGCGTATGCGAGAAGAGAAGCCATCAAATCTCAGATTCTGGCGGAGTTTCTGGTGGATTGGGCTGAGGTGCAGTACGAACCTCCTGCTCTAGTTTCCAATTACTGGAAGATGCACTTTGATGGCTCGAAGGTGAAGGAAGGCCTTGGTGCTGGCGTAGTGCTTACGTCACCCAAACGAGATCAGCTCAAGTACGTGTTGCAGATTCATTTCAAGGCGTCCAACAATGTTGCAGAGTACGAGGCCGTGGTGCACGGCTTGCGAGTAGCCAAGGAGGTTGGCGTGCAGCACATTATATGCTATGGCGATTCAGATCTTGTGGTGCAGCAAGTCTCTGGCACTTGGGATGCTCTGGATGCCAACATGGCATCATACCGCTTCCTGGTACAGTCTATGACTGGATTCTTCGAAGACTGCGAGTTCCAGCACATTCACCGAGCAGAGAATGAAGCAGCAGACGAGCTGTCCAAGTTGGGATCTTCTCGGCAGTCCATCCCGGCGGGGATTGCCTTAGAGCACTTGAGGAAGCCATCCATCAAGCCATCTCCCAACTCGGAATCCATATTTGTTCCTTCTCTGCCAAGTGAAGAATCCGTTCCAATGGAGATTGACTGGGAGAATGCAACAGAGAACCCGGGGACTGCCACTCCTTACTCGGGGACTGCCACTCCCTACCCGGGGACTGCCACTCCTTACCCGGGGACTGCCACTCCTTACTCGGGGACTGCCGCTCCCTACTCGGGGACTGCCGCTCCCTACTCGGGGACTGCCACTCCATACTCGGGGACTGCTGTCCTTAACCCGGGGACTGTCGCATTCATTGAGGAGGTCCTTGCCAATCGTTCAGGGCTTCAGAGAAGTGCTCTCAACCCTAAAGAGTAGCCAGAGGCGCCTATCCCGATGGAAGTGGACGAACCAGTGTTCTCTGCACGAGGGACACCGAGTTGGGCCATGCCCATATTATCCTTTCTAAAGGATGGCACTCTGCCAGAAGATGAGGTGATCGCAAGGCAAATTCAGAGAAGATCCAAGGGCTACACCATATTCAGAGATGTGCTGCACAAAAGAAGTGCCACCGGCGTACTGCAACGCTGTGTGGACCCAGAGGAAGGAGGGGAAATTCTGTTGGAGATACACCAAGGAGAATGCGGGCACCACGCCTCTTCTCGGGCATTGGTCAAGAAAGCTTTTCGGCATGGCTTCTACTGGCTCACAGCATTGCAGCAAGCTGAAGACATCGTGAGGAAGTGCAACGGCTGCCAGATGTTCGCGAGTAAGATCCACATGCCTGCTTCCGAGTTGAAAACCATTCCTATCACTTGGACGTTTGCTGTATGGTGTTTGGACATGGTTGGCCCCTTCAAGCCGGCTAGAGGCAACATGACGCATATCTTAGTCATGGTGGACAAGTTCACCAAATGGATTGAAGTGAAGCCTATTCGGAAGTGCGATGGAGCTACAGCCGTGAAATTCTTAAAGGATGTGATCCTGAGGTACGGCTACCCGCACAGCATCATCACGGATAACGGTACAAATTTTGCTGAGGGGGCAATGGTGCGGTTCTGCAGAGATAAGCACATCCGACTAGATGTTGCATCTGTTGCGCATCCCGCCTCAAATGGGCAAGTGGAAAGAGCAAACGGCATGGTGCTAGCAGGCATAAAACCAAGGCTAATTGAGCCGTTGCTGAAAACACCTGGGTGTTGGCTAGACGAGTTGCCAGCGGTGTTGTGGAGTCTAAGGACTACCCCTAACCGGTCAACCGGCTACACGCCGTTCTTCTTGGTATACGGGGCCGAGGCCGTGTTGCCAATAGACCTAGAGCATGACTCCCCCCGAGTAACCCTCTACACTGAGGTGGAGGCGAGAGAAGCTCGAGAAGATGACGTTGACCTGCTCGAAGAAGCAAGAGAGCTTACTCTGTCACGTTCAGCTATCTACCAGCAAAACCTGCGGCGTTATCATAGCCGAAAGGTGAACCCAAGGGTTTTCCGAGAAGGAGACTTGGTCCTTAGGCTTGTGCAACGCACAGCCGGGATGCACAAGTTGTCTCCTCCATGGGAAGGGCCCTTCATTGTGAGCAAAGCGCTGCACAATGATGCCTATTATCTCGTGGACGTGCGTCCATCACAGGAGAACAGGGCAGATAAAGCTGGAGAGGAATCTAAGCGCCCTTGGAATGTAGCCCTACTTCATCGCTTTCATTCGTAAGCAAAGATGTGTATGTACTCTCTTATCCGAGTTAAAATTCTACTCTGCAATCTGAAATTGTGCTCGGGGACTGCCCTCGTCCAAAATTACTCTGTGTGTTTCTACCCGGCTTCCCTTTTGTCCACTCGGTTGCTCTGCTTAACATTTCACGAGTACATCTAGTATTGTGTTTAAACCTACATGCCAACTCTTCGACTCTGCTGCTGTCCGAAACCCGGCTTCATGGCAAGCAAGAGAACAAGCAAAAGGTCAATGAGCACAAGAAAAATTACTAAGGAAAGAAAGAGTGCAGGAACCGAGTAGGAGGTCTTTTACTGTTGTTTCTTGCTAACTCCTTTTCGGCTAAGTGGTGGGCTGCGTTACTATGAGTGTTTCTAAGTGGCTAAGTATTTGCAACTCCAACTTTGAATTCTTGTGACTCGAATACCAAAAAAGCAAGAAGTTGCGGGTAAGAGCTGAGATAAAAAGGAAGAGCGAATAAGAAATGCAACTCGGGGACTTGCATGATAACGCAACCCGGCATAGAGCCAAGGCTGCTCAAATTGACTAAGTGAAATATCAAACGTGAATAAAACTGAGTAGCAAGCGACAAACGAAATTGTTTTGATACATCCGCACCCGGCATCCCGGGGATCTGATAAAAGTTTCAAGGATCAAAGTTGCAGGAGATAATCAGGTCGAGGCAGCAGTGTTCTCGGTGTTGGCCTTGGCAGCTTCAGCTTCAGCGCTGGCCTTAGCAGCATCAACCTCCGAGTTGGCGGCATCGGTCTTCGCAGCATCCGCGTCTGGCTCGGTGGCAGCCTGGTCAGAAGTGGCCGTGGCCACCGAGACGAGTTCTGTCGCCGAGGTGGAGGCAGCAGGTTGGGTGCGGAGAAGCGCCATGTCGTCGAGGGCAGCACCTGATGAAGTGCCGAACTCAAGGGCCGCGGTGTCGATGGTCATCTCCACGCTCTCGGCTTCCTCGTTGCTATCCGCGACGACCGCGGCCTTCCCCTTCCCGGTCTCGACGTTCTCACTGTCGAAGCTGCTCAGGCCTTCGGACTCGGTAGCATCCTCGTCTTCATCCTCGTCGTCATCCTCGCCCTCCACCTCCGTGTCGGGCTCGGTGACACCATCGATGAAGCGCGCAGTATCTGCGTAGGACGCGATCTCGTACGCAACCAACTGGCGGCGAGCCACACAGTCGGAGTCTTTCTCCCACCTCGAATCCTGGCGCATCTCGAGGATAAGATTAAGATCAAGGTTGTCGTACCAGCTGCAGATGAATAGGAGAAGCATGTCAGCGCCTGCCCGAGCTCCCGAGGCCCGCCATTTCTTCAGCTCGGCCTTCACGCCAGTCAGCTTCTCGGCAAGCCCGCGGATGGTTGTTGGCGCAGATTCTCGAGGCCAGAACAGGTCATGGAGTCGGAAGGCAGTGCGCACCAGGTCGGTGCCCACGCCCCTTAGGCGCTGGAGCTGGACCTGCATGGTTGTGATGCTGTCCTCAATTGAAGCTTTGGTGTCCATAGGCTCGCCCTTCTCGATGCGAACGGCTTGGGCCTTTGCCAGAGCAGGCTTGCAAGACGAGTTGAGGTCGGGGAAAGTTTCTGAAAAAGCTATCAAAAAGATTAGAGACAGGGGCAGAATAGAGAAATGAGTCGAGCGGAAGAGAAACAAAAGGGAAAAGTGAAGTGCAAAGAAGTGGGCACTTACTATTCAGGTCATAGAGTAGCGCCTGCAGCTTGTTCTTCCATGGCTCTTCGTCAGCAACATGCTTTTCTTCTACCATCCGGAACTGCGCCAGCTGGAGCATGAGATCCGAGTTGCTCTCCCTCAGCGTCTCGCATTCCAGCTCGAGAGCCCTTTGCTTGGCCTTGGCTGCTGCTTCGATCTTGTCCTTCTCGGCAGCTATCTTATTCTTCTCGGTAGCTATGTCAAGGGCGTTTTGGAGGGCGGTGCGCAACTTGACTTGCAACGGTTCCATCTCGGAGAGGTGCCTCTTCTTGAATTCCACCTCAAGCCTTTCAATCTGCTGCTGCACCTCAGCAGGCTTGAGGCAGTCGAGATGCTCCTCGACAAACTGCTTGTGATCTTCTGCAGAAAGCAAAGCACGGTCAGCAGAGTAGCTAGGATGAAAGCAAGAAAGCAAGCCGAGAAGACATCAACTCACCTTCCAGCTTCTTGATCGTGGCTTGGCCGCTCTCAACAAAGATGCGACAGTTCGCATGCTCCTCTGCCAAGGTCTTGAACTTGCCTGCAGAAAGGAATTGATTAGAGCAGAAAGCGAAAGCGGGCGTAAACACAAAACGCAGGAACCGCGTAGCTAAAAGCTTACTCTCGATCTCGGAGATCTGGAGGGTGCGATTCATGACCTCCTTCTCCGTCGCCTCATCGGTCTTGTGCTCAATTTCGAGGGCCTCAAGGCGCCTTCTAGCGATGCTGTGGTTCCAGAGCAATCGCCGGACCAAGTTTGTTCTCTTCAGGAGGCTATTCTGAGAAGCAGAAAGAGAACGAATCAGACACAGATCGGGAAGATTCCACCCGAGAAGACGGCAACTCGGTTGAGTATCCGTCTACTCGGCCAGAATCTCGGGGACTGGGTGATGGATAAGAAGAAGGAGAAGAGTAGTAGAAAAGAAAAAGGCAACTCGAATTGGGTGAGCAAAACTTACTGCAAAAGCTTGTTCGATGTCCTCTGCGGCCTTCCGGTGGACGAACAGCTTGGCGGCGAGCGTGCTGGTCTTGGCCGAGATGGTCATGGGATTGTACCCCATGTCCGCCTTGTTCCAGTCGATGCGCATATGATCCAAATCGCCCAGAGCCAAGCCGTGCCAGTTCTTGTTGCCGAGGATGTCGCTGTTCCATTCGGCGTCGATGAAGCCCACTCGATCAATCATCTCCTCGAGTCCCCTGGACGTTACCTCGGCCTCCTGGACCTCGCGCGAATAGATGGAGAGGGATCTGTCCTTGTTCCTGGCCGGCAGCTTGGAATCCACAGCCGTGGCTTGTTTGCCTTTCCTGATGGCAAGTTTCTTCTCGGCCGCGGTGAGCGGGATGCTGTGCTGCTTGCTTATCTTCACCAAGTAAGGTGGATAGGATGGCGGGTCTGGCAAACTTGATCCAGCGGCGGCGTCAGCGGCTGCGCCAGAATCGCCAATGACGAGCTGCCCGGCCCTGGCAACAGGTTTGAGAATTGGTTGGGGCGGCGGCATCGTGGCAGAGTCGCGCGCAGCGCCACGAGGAGGATTCCTGCGAACGTCGGCGTCAGGCGGGCCAGTTTGCTTCTCAGAGGCCTGCTTCTCGGAAGCCTTCTTCTCGACGGGTTTCTTGTCGGCGGCCTTCTTCTCGGCGGCCTCCTTCTTGGCTGGAGGGCTCGCTGCGATCTTGGCTTTCTTCTCGACAGCCTCCTTCTTGATTGGATGGCTGGTGGTAATCTTGGCCTTCTTCACCGGCGGGGAGCTCGGTGCAGTGGATGAAGTGCCCTGCTGGGTAGGCAGCACCAAGGGCGCGCTACCCTGCGCAGCGTCTGGCTGCGCGTGGCTCTGCAGGTCTTGCACCACCTCGTCAACTGTCTCAACCCGCTGCTCGGCAGCGGGACCTTGCGGTGTCTCTTCTGGTTTCTCTACCCGCGGCCGGGCCGCGGGGTCAGTTTGGTCAGCAGCCCCTGTTGCCGGCTGCTCTTGATTCTCCTCCTGCCGCTCAAGGGCGGCCTGGTCGTGCTGCTCGGAGTCTCGTTCTGCGTTCTCCTCGGCCGTGGTGGCTGGAGGAGAAGGTGGCCTCTCGTCACGAGCAGCATCCCGCACTTCTTGTTCTGCGCGGGCCTGCTGCTCCTGCTCGGTGTCGTGGGCGTCGGTGTCCATGTATAGAGCGTCGTCGGAGTCTTCTCCTTTCACAGGAGAGGACGCACGCGCCCTGTTCCGCGCTGCGATCTCGTCCTCGTCATCAAGATTGATGAGCGCATCCACGTCGATGGCGGATCTCTTCTTGGACTTGGACTTGGTGGGCGCGGCAGCAACGTTAGCATCCAAGGGGGCGCTGAAAAGAAGAGAGAGTTCAGAAAAGAAAGAAGGACAGAAGAAACCGAGAAGCAATGGCAAGGAATTCAGAAAAAGCAGCAACCGCGATGCGCAACTCGGAGAAAGTTACTTACCCTGCACGGGAAGGCGGTAGTCGTCTCCCCTGCTTAACCTTCTTCACGGCCTGCTTGGGCTTCTTGCTGGGGGGCTCTTGAGCACCGCTACCCGCCCTTTTGCGAGTAGCGGGAGCAGCAACCGCGAGCGGATCGACGGTAAGGGCGTCCTCGTCCTCACCCTCGTCCTCGCCCTCCTCCTCAGCACCAGCGTCAGCATCAGCATCGTCTGTAAAGTTGAGAAGAAGAAAACAGTTAGGAAACAGGAGAAAAGCGGGTTGCGCTACTCGCGACCGAAAGAGGTGAACTTAATCACCTTCGTCGTCATCTTCGAACCAGTCCCGAATGGACGTATCGACGTGGTGCTTACCCGGCTAGACGGCATGAGGGATGCAGAGGCTATCCGCGGTGTCGAAGGAGACCTCGTCGTCCTCCTCCCGGTCCTCTTCCCAGTTAGCCTCGAAGCGCTCCGCGCTCTCGGCAAGCTGGCGGGCAAGGACCTAGAAAGTAGACAAACATCACAAGTTAGTCGAGTAGCATAAAGGCATCTTACTCGGCAAGGCGTGCAAACACAAAGCACAGTAAGCCTAGAGAGTGCGGCTAAGTGTGCTACTCAAGAGGGCGTGCGAGCATAAAGCACATTAAGCCCAGAAAATACTGCTAAGTGCGCTACTCGGCAAGGCGTGCAAACACAAAGCACAGTAAGCCTAGAGAGTGCGGCTAAGTGTGCTACTCGACAGGGCGTGCGAGCACAAAGCACATTAAGCCCAGAAAATACTGCTAAGTGCGCTACTCGGCAAGGCGTGCAAACACAAAGCACAGTAAGCCTAGAGAGTGCGGCTAAGTGTGCTACTCGACAGGGCGTGCGAGCACAAAGCACATTAAGCCTAGAAAATACTGCTAAGTGCGCTATTCGGCAAGGCGTGCAAACACAAAGCACACAAAGCCTAAGCAAAACTGCGGAGTGTTCTACTCAGCACAGAGTGCGAATACTAGGCACAACAAGTTAAGAAGGCTACCTACTCGGGATCTGTGCACAGGGAACGAGAAGAGAGATACTAACCCGCTGGATTGGCTTCGTGCGGCTGTACGGCACGAAGCCGTACTGCCAGCTGTCCCTGAGCCCGGTGCTCATGATGGAGCGCGCCCAGACGGCCACGCCCGCGTTGCTGAGCTCGAACGTGGTCGTCCGAGTGCAATCTCGGTGGCCGCCCATGTAGCACATGAGATGTGCGCGACGCTGCAGCGGGAGCACCCGCCTGGAGATCCAGCAGGCGATGGGGTCGTCACTCTTGAGCCCCTCCTCGATCAGCTCGGCAAGGCGCTCGTCCATCTGCTTGATGTAGGAGTTCATCGGCGGCTTGGCCCTCCAGTTCTGCCCGGTGGGAGCTGCGTTGGCCCACCTGTGCAGATTGATCCAGTCCTCCACTTTGGCTCCCTTCTCGGCGGGAATGTTCTTCACGTAGAGGAACGATCTCTGCCACTTGCGGACAGAATCCAAACCTTTGATCCGCGGGTGGTTGGTCCCACCGCGCTGCACCATCATGGCGCTGCCTGTCTCCGTCATCCCGCGGCTGCTCTCCGCGCCATCCTTCCGGGCCTTGCTTTGCTTCCGGAAGAAGAAGTACCGGGACCAGGTCGTCGGGGTGGGCCGCACGCCCAGGAATGCCTCGCATACCACGGCATGGTATGAGAGCATGACGACGGCGTTTGGCGGGAGGTGGTGCGGCTGGAGGCCGTAGTGGTTGAGGAAAGCGCGAAAAGGAGACCGGGAGCCCGAATTCTCGCGCGAAGTGCGCGAGGAAGACGACGTGCTCGCCCTCCTGCGGAGTAGGGACGAGCTCGCCGTCAGGTTGCCGGCAGCGAACACCGGGAGGAACTCGCCGGGTGTTCACGAGCCACTGGCAGTCCTCGGCAGTGACCTCAGATCCGGCCCAGCCGGCGCGAGCGTCGTCGTCACGAGCCATCGCGGTGGAGGAAAGATGGGCTGAGAGATTGAAGGAATTTGGGTGGAGAAGCTCGCGGCGGCGAGATGCTCTGCGGCGGCGGAGAAACAAGGAGACGAGGGGAAAGTGGGAGCAGAAGAAGAAGAAGGAGTTACTAGGGGGGTATATATACCGCTCCTCGGGTTGCCGTTACGAATTGAGATAGTGGGATCGATCGTGGCAGAAACCGTGCGGCGTGGGATCTGTGGGCCGGTTAGAAACGCACATAGCGCGGAACGCGCGCGTAACGGCCGCATTAGATCCCACGACGAGATCGTGGGCAATCACTGCCTTTGATGGGACGTAACGGGCTAGTGGGCCCACTCCGTGAAAACTGGGCGCGTGGCCTGTCAGTTCCCGGGCACCGAGGCGTCGGGGTCGTGTCCGCCTGACACGTGCCCAGTTGCAGCGTGGAAAGCCGGATTGTGCTCTGCCACGCAGAGATTTTGATTCAAGATTTCACCAAGTCCTTTTACTCGACCACAGAGAAGAGAAGTGGTTCTATTCGGAAGGAGCTTAAGACAAAATCAAGGGCTACTCGGAAGTTTTACTCGGTATCACAGGGTTCAAGGGCAAGACTGTCAAGGTTGGTTTTAAAGCTGGCAGGGCCCAGTGAACGAGTTCGCAGGACTCTACCAGCTTCGGGGACTGCTGTCGGGGGGTTACCCCCGAGTAGGGTAAAGGGAAGTGCTAAAGGCAAGATCAGAAGGGATGTTTGGCCGAGTAGCCGGCTACCCGGTACTTGCTACCCGGTCGACTGTTACCCGGTCCTGCACATAGATAGCCGGAAGGGCAAATCAAGGAAGTTGCGTTCCTCCGAGTAGAAGAGTTGGCCCGAGTAGAAATGGCGGGAATCTACTCGGGACAGAAGTCAAAGGAGCCGTTCTGACACAGGATCCCGCGTATCCCGGGTCCGTACTTGGCACTATTCATGGCACTGTTCATCTGAGGAGAGCGTGCCTGACAGCGATAGTGTGTCAGCAGGGCGTCGCAGGATAGGGGGGACCTACTCTGTGTTCGCCGCAGTGGTAACATATCGGTTACTTGGTTTTGCCCAACGACTTTCTGCACCAGGACAAACCTAGAAGCCAAAGCTGTCAGCGGGAACTCGGAAGAAGGACGGTGTGCACACAATGTCGACATCTGTTTGTATTTGGCTGTATCCGGCTGGGTACCGAGTATATAAGGTGCCCTGCCCCCTCCTGCGCGAGGGATCCGAGGACCGGTTCACATTCTTGACCTAGTTCATCATGTAGAGAGAAGGGCGGCTACTCGGTAGCAAGAATATTTGTACTGTGCCTACTCGGAGAGACACTAATATACAGAGAGAAAGGCAGGAGTAGGGGTTTTACCTCCTCACGAGGGCCCTGAACCTGGGTAGATCGTGTTGTTTGCAGTTCTTGTTTCATACTTCACGCGGCTAATCGTCGCGTGATCCCTCCCCGAGCGCCTCCAGCGTCCTTCGTCCCCACATCTTTAGCCATCCTATGGCATCTGCCGTGACACCACCACGACAGCTCCATACCCATGGCGGATATCATAAGAAAGTCGGACGCAACAGGAAGGGTAGCCAAGTGGGCCGTCGAGATGGGAGACTATCACATCAACTACGAGCCCTGGTCTGCGATCAAGTCTCAGGCTTTGGTCGATTTCGTCAATGATTGGACTCAAACAAGCATGCCCTTAGTGGTGCCAAGTTCAGAGTCCTGGGTGATGCATTTTGACGGTTCCAAGCAGTATGAAGGGTCAGGAGCTGGTGTGGTGCTCACATCGCCAAAAGGAGATAAGTTGAGTTATGTATTGCAAATTCGCTTCGATTGTTCTAACAACGTAGCCGAGTTTGAGGCCCTGTTGCATGGACTGCGAATAGCAAAGGAGATGAACATCAAGCGTATAAGGTGCTACAGAGACTCGGATCTCGTGGTACAGCAGGTCTCAGGAACGTGGGACATAAAGGATGCAACAATGGCAGCATACCACAGAGAGGTGGACAAGGTAGCCGGGTCTTTCTTCGGGTATCAGGTGGAGCATATCGATCGGCGAAAAAACGAGGCCGTGGACGCACTTTCGAGGCTCGGCTCCTGTCGAGAGCCGGTTCCGCCTAACGTATTCTTCAATGAGTTATGGCGGCCTTCTGTTAAAACCGAGTCAGAAGAAAAAATAGCAAATCAAGACCCGGATTTGGAGTTTGTGGCCGCGGTGCGTGCTATCCCGGAGTGGACAGAGCCGTTCCTAGCATTCCTGTTACGGGGTGAGTTACCACAACAGGAAGTTTTAGCCCGGCAAATCTTGAGACGAGCAAAGGGTTATTCTATCATTAACGGAGAGCTTCATAAGAGAAGCGCTGCAGGTGTCTTTGTACGCTGCGTAGCCCCAGAAGAAGGTCGTCAAATATTGAAAGAGATTCACGAAGGTGTGTGGACACCATGCCTCCACGAGATCCCTTGTGGCTAAGGCATATCGACACGGGTTCTTTTGGCTCACGGCTATAGCAGATGCAGAACGCTTGGTAGCAAGATGCGATGGATGTCAAAGGTACGCTCGGCAAACTCATGTGCCGGCTATGGAGTTACGAACAATTCCCTTGACTTGGCCGTTCGCTGTTTGGGGTATGGACATGGTAGGCCCTTTCCACATGTCTCCATGCAAAAAGACCCATCTGCTGGTGGCTATTGACAAGTTCACAAAGTGGGTTGAGGTCATGCCTGTTACAAATTGTGAGGCGGCCACAGCTGTGAAATTCTTGAAGAAGATCATACATCGATTTGGATACCCCCACAGCATAATCACAGACAATGGAACCAACATGTCCTTAGGAGAGATGGAAAAGTTTTGTGGAAACAATGGTATCCGGCTTGATGTGGCCTCTGTGGCTCATCCGCAAGCCAACGGGCAGGTGGAAAGAGCAAACCAGGAGTTACTTCGGGGATTGAAACCGCGATTACGAGTTCTGTGTCTCCGAGCTGCTGGAGCATGGGTTGAGGAGTTACCATCTGTGGTTTGGGGAATCAACACTACACCTAACAGATCTACTCAGATGACCCCGTTTTTTATGGTTTATGGTGCAGAGGTGGTCCTTCCGAGTGATATCATCCATGACTCGCCACGAGTGGCGGCTTATGTTGAGGTGGAAAACGAGAACACCCGGCAAGACGCCGTGGACATGTCAGAAGAACACAGGGAGCAAGCATTGGAGCCATCAGCCATATATCAGCAGGACTTGAGGCGGTATCATAGTCGCCGAGTCAAAACCCGTGTTTTCCAGGAAGGAGACCTGGTGCTGCACTTAGTACAATCCAAGGAAGGAAAGCACAAGCTATCTCCCCCATGGGAGGGTCCGTTCATTATAAGCCAGAATCTGCACAATGGATCATACTACCTGATAGATGCAAGGGAAGAATCGGATACTATCAATAACACTGCTCATTCCACTTCATCTATGCAAGAGCGTGAAAGACCATGGAACGTGGCTCAGCTGCATCCCTACTACACTTAGTATAGACTCGGTTTTCAAGTTGTATTACACGATGTAACAGGCAGCAGGTTCCAGACGCACTCTTTTTCTATCCAGGGTACCTAAGGGGACTGGAGGGTTTTTAATGAGGCGGCTTGCTGACCTAACCTTTTCATATCAATAAAGAGATGGTTAAATCATGATAATTGTTGCATTTCTTAAGTTTCGTCAACTTTTTGCATGTTTTTTCTATGTTTTACCCTGCTTTATATCAGGTAAGTGTATTTAGGTAGTCATGTTTATCCAATTGTAAAAAATACAGTTTAATAGGCTTAAAATTCGCATATCTTTTCCTTTTATTGCATTCAAGTTATCTGTAAGTTGGTAGAGCTGAAAGCCTACTGTTGCATATCATATATATCTAGGTCTTGGGGGCTGATTGCTTGAATAGCATTGTTACAATCTCAGACCCGGCCATGATGCCATTAAGTTGTGAGGACTGATTACTTGCAATAAGTACAGTTGCAATCTCATAACCCGGACAATAGAGCCAAATTTTTCTTGGCCTTTCTTGTTTAAGCTTGATGTGACTCGCAACAAAGTGGCATGTTTTTGCTAACCTATAAACTCAATCAGTCATGATGCCCATTGGGACTTGCCTGACCCTGTTTTCATAGAGTTATAGCAGCATGGAATATCCACGCGAAAGCCGACTTATAACAAAGAGGGTAAAAAGGGCCATCCAAACCATAAGTTATGCAGTGTGAAGGCAATAGCCAGAAACTCATAATACATCAAGCATAACTTCAAAGTGTATAAATATAATAACATGGTTGAGGACTTGGAAAAACAAAAAGTTATCTTAAGCCATCAATCCTCAGATCCAGAATCCGAGTCTTGGGGACTTGAGAAAGAAAAAAGTTTTCTTAAGCCATCAATCCTCAAATCCAGAATCCGGGTCTTGGGGACTTGGGGACTTGAGAAAGCAAAAAGTTTTCTTAAGCCAAAAAACCACAGACCCAAAATCCGGGTCTTGGGGACTTGGAGGAAACTTTTCACCGTCCCAAAACCAAGACTCGGCATCTATCGCGGAAAGCATATAAAATCAAAGTTGTGCCAACATAAGGTTGAAAAGTGCATATCAAACTGATAACCAGAAGGGTCATCAAAACCACAGAAGTTCAAATACGTTACAAACCTTAGGCATAGTATCAAAAGTGCACAGGCGCACTATGAAATAACAAGCGTAAAAGGCATATTACAATGCCTATTGGACGAATGATTGTTTGCTGATAAAAACGAGAACGTTACTCGGCTGCTGTAGCCGAGTCATCACGGGTGGTCTTGGCGGCCGGGTCTTCGGTATTCTCCTCCGTAGCTTTCTCTGCCTCCGTGTCCAGGTCAACCGCGGAATCAGCGTGAGCTGGAGGAGGAACAACTGGAGTCGATGACGTTGGCACAGAACCGGCCTCGGCTTTCTTCTTGGCGGCCTCTTCCTTGTATCGAGTCAATATATCAAAGGGAGCAGGGAATTCAGAGGGCACCGGCTTATCTTCAGCATTATATGGGGGGTAAGCTTGTTTTTGTCGAGCTTCTCGGCAATCAAGTTGGCTGAGTGACGGGTCTGAGCATTGATGGCCTTGAGGTCCTTTCCCGTGAACTTCGAACCATCAGTATTAAACTCGGGAAATCCATTCACAAGCGTTGCCGGCTCAATCTTTGGATAATAGGCTTTGGCCAATGCAAGACCGCGTATCGCTCCAACTCGGCACGCTGAGCGTTTCCAGATATCAATCCAGGCAGGGATTTTCGAGTATGCGTCAAGCATTTGTGATACACCGCCATAAGTGCCGGTCCACTTCACAGCTTCAAGGGTCCACTTTGTCCCCGACGAGAATTGTCGGATGACAGTCTTGAGTATCTTCAGCTTTTTGAGATCATCGTGTTCCCCAGCAACTTCACCCGGACCTACAGTACAAAAAGAGAAGCAAGATAGTGAGACCCGGGTCAAAAACCCTCTAAAACGGGAATTCCGAGTGATAGTCGGAAATTTAGATGTGCTTTACCTATGATGGAACTATAAGTCTCAGCAATGAAAGTTGAGAGTTTCTTCAAAAGCTCCTCAGCGGTATGGAGTCTCTTCTTGTACTTCTTGCACTGCTTGGAAAGCTGCTTGAAGTTGGCCTCCAGGTCTTCATGGAGTTTTTTTTCAGCCTGCAGGAGTTCATTGGTTTTGCCAACATTTCATCCGTCCGGGTAATATAAGCTTGAAAAAGACAAGGAAACATCAGTCGCAATGAGATGAAGTTGCACAAGAAAGATTATATAGTTGCAAAGTACCGAATAACTGGTGATAGTTCATTCGGAACTTGGGGACTAGGACGAGTATGTAAATAGTACTAGTTAAGCTAACCTGATGCTCAGCTGCCAGAGACTCGATAATCTCCTCTTCAGTTGCTTTCAGGGAGCAGTACTCCTTCAGCAGTTTTTCAAACTCATGGCCGCTGAGAGTTGGCCTGGAAGAGCTGGCATTTTGATCACCTGGTGGTGGGGTTGCCTCCTATTTCCCTGTGTCGACTCTGGTCGCCTGGGTATTTGGAGCAGGAGCCGCCCTTTGCGTCCCAAGATACTCGATGTCGGGATCAGCCGACTGATGCGTGGGTGGAGGAGACTCGGTCCTGGGGATGGTCGTGTTATCCGGCTCTTGCTCTTCAACATGTGGTGGCTTAGCGGTGCTCTCCAGGTCTTCCGCCGTTGGATCGTCGACAGGGGTTTCCACCGGATTGCTAAGTGTGACCTTGGCTCTGAGGAAAGAAAAACAAGAAGTTAGTGTGCTATAGAGGAAAAATGTGTTAAGTGCAAAAGTATTGGCAAGTAAGGCATGTGAATTAGCCGACATTCACAACAAAGTCGCTGGGAAGATCATTACTAGACCCGGAAGACACTGATAAAGAATCGGAAAGTGAGACTCGAAGCTGTCCGGCTAATGGATGATTTGGAGATGGATATTTTCGAGGAGTGTAGTCAGAATAACTTGACGGAGTACCGGCTCGGCGAGCATGCGACATAGGGATCCCGGGGTTGAGGGGATCGTCACCCGGAGAAGTCCGGGTTGCCCGTCGCTTGGCTCGAGTTGTGTCCTTCAGAGATGATATAGTGGTTAGATATTCGTTAAGTTTGCACATACCGGCATAGGAGTACGACTCTGTGGTCATGGAGGAGTATGGCACCTTGAATGTGACTCCTATGGGCTTCCTTTTCTTGCCAACCTCAGCCTCCGGTTCTGCCTCGCTCTCCTACGATTAAGAGCCGGCCTTGTCAGCCGGTGCTGGTGATTGTGGCGTATTGTCAGAAAGAGGAGAATTTTGATCTAATAGATTGACAAAGTATCTGTTTAGTAACTCAGAATTACCTTCCTCACTGTCACTTGGTTCTTCATCCTCCGAGTTTTCAGAAGGGGGAGGGGTGACAATCTTCCAAAACTCGTCAGTTTCCTGGGTAAAAAACAGCAGAGATAAAAGTTAGTATATGTGAGTTAGAAAAATCAATTGGTGCAAAAGAGATAAGTCGGTTCTTACTGGTTGAGCCGGGTTAGAGAGAGAGAAGGGGGAGAGCCCAGAAACGCTCTTGATGGTATCCATCTTCTCAGCCAGGAAAATTTTCATGACCTTGTTGATGTCCGCGGCCGGGTATGACTTCTCCGAGTATCGGAGAGAGTCGGTCAGATGGCCCGAGTAATCACAGATGAGCTTAGGATGGATGCTATTTGGTTGGATCCTACAACTGATCCAGGTCTTGATTAGGTTTAGCCCGCAAAGGCCATGGGCTGCTAAGACGGCTAATTTGTGGAGGAAAGGCTGGATGGATTGTCCGTCGGCTTCCGAAGCGGAACCACTTAGGTTATCGCTAAGAGAGAGGGTCTCCGTGGAAAAACCCGGCAAAGGCTTTTCGCCGGGTCTGGATGTGTCCTTGCAGTAGAAAAATGTTTTCTGCCAGTGCTTCACGTGGGAATGAAGACTGGGAGTCGGCATCAAGGATTTCTTGCGCCTCTGGATGGACACACCCCCACAGACGAGGAGGGGCCCATCCGTGTTCTCACGGCAAGGTTTACTTTGAAAAAGTACTAAAAACAAGGCAAGGTTTGGAGCGATGCAAAGATAGGCCTCACAGAGAACAATGAAATGACAGATGTTTAAGATCGAGTTAGGACCAATGTCGAAAACCCGGAGTTTATAATGGTGGAGGACCTCGCGAAAAAAGGGATGACCCGGAGGGCGGAAACCCCGGGTCACGTGCTCGAGAAAGAAAACAACTTCACCTGATTGGGGTGAAGGCCGGGTCTCCTCCTCTGGTGCTCTCCAGGAAATATCCGGCTGTGCTGGGAGGACCCCAGACTCGGCCAGCTCCTCCAGTTTTGCGAGTGTCACAGTTGATTTGTCCCAGTTTGCGGAAATGGACTGACCCGTCTTTTGCTTCAAAGCCGGGGTCTTGCCCTCGGACTTGGGTGCGGCTTTTGGTGCCATTGAAATGGATCTAGAGAAAATCAAAAACTGAGAATAAAGCAAGGAAAAAATGGAGGCTAGAAGCACGATGAACACGGATTCAAGATTTAGAGGAACAAATCTAGATCTACTAGTACTTACCAGAGGGCGGCGGCGGAGTAAGGTCCGGCAAGCACGGCGCGGTGCGGGGGCCTGGTTCTCAAGAGCGGCGACCGGCACGCATGAGGGCTGGCGCTTGGGCCTTGAGCTTGGAGCTCAACCTCCAATGGCGCGGCTAGATCTTGCGGGAGAAGGCCGATGAACGTGACGGCGGGAAACGGCAGCGCGAAGCGGTGACCGGTTGTCAGGGGTCAACGGAGGGCGCGCAGGGATCCAGAGGTTCGCGTGTGGGATTGAGACCTTGGGCGCAGAGGGAGAGCTGGAGGAAGAAGGAGAATGGAGCGGTGGCGTTTGGGTTTAGGGTTCCTCCTGGGATCTATTTATAGGCGCGGTAGAACCCTAGAAACCAAACGGTAACTTGGAGGAATTTGCGGGAGAATATCAACCGGCCCGTTAATTATGGGATAAGGATCTTGGGAAGTTATTGCGAAGTGGCCGGGTTATTGATGGCCGCCAAAAGAGCCGGCCTCGAGACTGTCACTCGGACCAGCTTGTGGGAAAATGAAAGCCGGATTATAGAGCGTACGTCTGGAAAATTCATCCAAGGAATGATACTCGGCTAGAGAGATAATCGGGTTATTATATGGACCGCCGAAAAGAGTAGGCCTGGCTATAATTAAAGCAATCTAACCCATCATGTTATGAATATAAGTGTTTATTGTTTTGCAGGGAATAGCGTGCGCTTCATGGTTGGTTCCAAAATTTAGAGCTACAAGAAAGGTGCACCAACCAAGATGCCCAAGCTATTCTGGGGACTACTGTTGGGAGGATGATAACCCGGTAGGCCCATGCCTGGGACGAGACCCGGCCAAAGGGAGACTGCACGAGACCCGGCCCAAGAGAAAGGAAGTCCTAGAAGACCCAAAAGGCAGCGCAGATCTTGTAACTCGTGACTTGGGGGTCACGGTAGGGAACATAGGGTTATGTGTGGATCCCGAGTAGGATTCTAGAGATATCTTGTAAGGAAAGTCAGGAAGCCGGGTATGATATAAACCGGCTTCTAGGAGATTGAGAGGGAGAGAAGGATTCGAGTATTCTAGGTATACGAGAACAAGCCTCTATAAGCCTAGATTGGAGTTTCGGCGACATTGCAGCCCGAGACCCTAGATCACCAGCTAATATGATTGCATCCGAGCTAAACCCTCTCCCAAACACCAGAGTCGATTCACCCCTAACTAAGTTACCCCCGGTAACGTCTGCCGTGATTATCCCACGACAAGTCTCTCACTTCCAATCTCTTTACTTTGTTTTAGTTTTTCTTAGTTAATTTTATTTTATCTTGTTTGCTTCTCTTTATCAAAAACACAAAAAAAAGTTAGTTCTTATTCTAGTTGTTACTTTTGTTACTTCGTTGTTATTTTTCATCATGTTGGTCCCTAAGTTTACCCTGAAAGATTTGCCGGTAGGAAGTGTTTCTATACTTGGAAAGGATGCCATTGAAGAATTCTTTGATCATGTTAGTAAGCATGATAATATTTAGGAAAAATGCATACTAGAACTTGCTCCCAATTATGAGACTGCTGGAACTTCTTTAGTTCACATGTTAGAAGCTAGGTTTCTTAACCTCCATACCATATAACAACATATGTTCCTCAACTTGAATAACATTGAAGATGTTGAGAAAAGGAACTTTATCTTAGAAACCATGCTTAAGAAATTTGGAGATGTTGCTTTAGAAAAAAAAACTGCATCTAATAATGAAAAGGAGGATAAAATACCAATACCCATTACATTGATAGCGCTGCATGAAGCCCAAGAAAGAATTTTGATTGGATTGTTCCTGAGAATTTATTTGATGAAAATAGTAAGCCTAAAAATTCTAAGAGAGGAGACTCTTAAAATCACTTAGATAAAATACAATGAATTATTAAGGAATTGCTAAATCTTGATTTGAATGGGCCTCCACTTGAAAATACTTGATTCCACATTTCTGGGCCTAGCTAAAAGGCGTTAAAGAAAAGCACTTCTTGGGAGATAACCCATGGTTCTATTTTTGCTTTGTTTTCCTCTGTTTTCTTTGAGTAAAGGGGTTGTATACTTATGTAGAAACTCCTTTGTATCTTTCTTTTCATGTTTTAGTAGTGCCAAGTTAGGTTTCTGACAAGAGTTGGAGTTAGTTTTCAGATTTCCGCGCAGGAAACAGATTTCTGTTGTCCACCGTAAACAATCGTATAAAATCCAGGAAGATCATCATGATCGGAAATTTGTTGTGCTTATTCCTCAGCTAATTACGCAATTTTTTCAATCTTTAAGTTTTTCGATCTGAGCAACGTAAGTGCCTCTAAAAAATTCGTCTTTACAGACTGTTCTGGTTTTAACAGATTCTGCCATTTTTCTTGCATTTTCTCTTTTGCGATGTCAAGTGGATTTTTTTGCTTCACGAAACATCAGTGGCTGTAGCTAATGTTTAAAAATATCAATAGCGCTTGTTCCATACAGAACCAATGGATTTTTAATTGTTGCACTAACCCTCTAATGTGAATTACTGTTTGAGTGTGGTGTGAAGGAAGTTTTCAAGGGTCAAGAGAAGAGGTGATATATGTGATCAAGAAGAGTGCAAGGTCAAACCTTGGGGATGCCCCGGTGGTTCATCCAAGCATATTTTTAGAAGACTCAAGCATCTAATCTTGGGGATGCCCAAGGAATCCCTTTCTTCATCAACTATCTATCATGTCACTTCTCGTGAAACTATATTTGTATTCGGTCACATCATATGATGTTTACTTGGAGCGTCTGTTTGTTTTTATTTGTTTTCCTTTCTGCAATAATATAGTTGGATCCAAGCATTCTTTGTTTGGGAGAGATACACGCTCTGCTTTTTCGTTTGAATACTTGCTATGCTAGTATTCTTAGTTTTTCTTCTAGCTGCTGCAAAATTTCCTGTTTACCTCTCGTTTTCATTGCATATCTTATTCAAAGTTGTTAGTTTTAGAAGTGTTATGTGAGTACTCTCATGTTTGCTTTCTGTAGCATTTAGAGAGTTTTTGTTAAAGCATGTTTTGTATGGTGCTTGTTGGGAAAGAAACTGCTGCTTGAGGTAGAATTTATAACGGTGCAAGTAGAAGCTTGTATAGATTGTGGCTAGAATTTTTCATATCATGCTATATGTTATTTTAGTTCTAAAGCCTTGTGGTTATTTAGTAGCATGATTAGACTCAAATAGATGAGAGTGTTTAATGTGCCATTGAAAGAATCATGAGTTCTTCTTGTCATATTGAAGCATAAATTTGTGGTGTTCTCCTTTGAATGTTTTATTTGGTTGACTTGGTGCATGCTCACACCATGTTTATGACTATTAACCAGTCACTAATAGCCTCCATGATCGTTTAGTTTTTGAACTTGTGGTACCACTTATGCTTTGATTAATGATGTTTATGTCGCTATGCATGATTATGGCTCTTATCCTCTCTTGATTTGTCGCTCCCAGTCTTTTGCTAGCCTCCACCTGTACTGAGTATGACCTCTACTCGTGCATCCAACTCCCAAAAACCAAAGTTTTCCCATTGTGTCCACCATACCTACCTACATGTGGTATTTAACCGCCACTCCAAAGTAAATTGCTCATGTGTTACCTTTAAAACTTTCAAAATTACTCTTGTTTTGTGCTCCTATTTTAGCTCATGAGGACGTAAATAGAGAATCTTTATCTCACTTGTTGACTGGATTTTCACACCCTGAACTAGTGGCTTCATCATATTATCCAATGATAGAAGAGCTGGCCGCGGGGTGGCCAGGCCCAAATTAATAACACAAATTCTCTTCACTATTTTTGCCTCTGATTTATCAGTCAAAGCATAATTGTGTAAACAAAAGAGAAACAGGGATGGCCTTCTACCCAGATGCGTACTTCTATGGGAGCCGCTCTTGTGAGTCTAGTTGGCTTTTGACGTATTGTATTTTCTGTTTACCATTCGTTGACATAAGCATACACCTCTCTTAAAAAAGTTTTTTATACCTCTATTTAATAAAATAAAAACTCTAGCACATGAGTGATCCATGATTCCCTTTGCGAAGGGCCTTTATTTTACTTTTATGTTAAATCTCCATCTTCTAACTTTATGCACGGTTTAGAGAGCATAGTTGCCGTTCTGAGTTTTATGTGCATTTGTCCCAGAAACATTATGAATTGATTCATGATGTGTTATTGATTGTTCTCTAATTATTTGTTCTAGTCTTCCCCATGAACTTTGAAGGTGTCCTGGCATTTATATTTTGCCCCACTCTTAAGGACTAGTGAAATATCACTTTGACATGTTTTCTATATACTTGAAACAAACGTATATCTTTCGTTGCATTGTTATTCATGATATTTTATTTGAGTTACTTCTCATGATGCAAGGTGACTGCTATGCTTTATTATTAAAGTTCTATTTATCATGCTTGTGCTTAAGTTCTATGATCTTAGCTTACTTATGCTTTTACATTATTGATGATCAATTTTATGTTGGTAGCATGTCACGTCAGAAATTATGTGTTTTTATCGTTTACCTACTCGAGGACAAGTAGGAACTAAGCTTGGGGATGTTGATACGTCATAAACGTATCCTTAATTTCTGATGTTCTATGTTGTTTTATTATTGTTTCCCACATGTTTGCTATAGACTTTATGTCATTTTTTATCGATTTTCCGGACTAACCTATTGACAAGATGCAACAGAGCCACTTCTCTGTTTTCTGATGTTTTTAGTGTCAGAAAGTTGTTCTGGAAATATTCTCAGAATTGGAAAATTTGAAGCCCGGAAGTCTTAGAATTCCCGAAGGTTCCACGGAGTCTCAAAGAGACCCGGAGGGGGGCCTCAGGGGACACACACAATAGGGCAGCGCGCCACCTGGCCGCACCATGGGGTGGTGTGGGCCCCTGGCCTCCACCGCCTTTGCCGTTTCGCCTATTTATACCCCCCGAGGAGTAAACCCTAAATATATTCAACTTCGTCCCAAAAAACACCCGACGCCGCCATGATCGTCATCCCGGGATCGGGAGGGTTCTGGAGCTCTCCCATGCACCCTACCGGGAGGGGAATTCATCACCGGAGGGGTCTACACCACCATGCCCTCCTCTGAAGGGATGCGCGAGTATTTCATCCCTAGACTACGGGTCCATAGCAGTAGCTAGACGGTTGTTCTCTCCACTTTGTACCTCATGTTTAGATCTTGTGAGCTGCCTAACATGATCAAGATCATCTTTATGTAATGCTACATGTTGTGTTTGCTGGGATCTGATGAATGTTGAATGCTATGTCTTTTTATTATCAATCTATCATGTTATCTTCATGCATATGTTATTTATGATCTTGCATGCTCTCCGTTATTAATAGATACTCTGTCCAAGTAGATGCTAGTAACTTCAAGAGGGAGTATTTATGCTCGATAGTACTTTCATGCCTCCTTTGCATCTGTGCTCGAGTGACAGAAACGTGACGGATGGAGGATGTGCTGTTGCCATTAGGGAGAAAACAACGGTCCTTCCCTAGTTTACATTTTTTACATCACACACCTTTGCTTACGGTGATAATCTGTTGCTTGCAACTTGATACCCAACGTTTGTTCGGATGATATTTGGAGGGTGGATTATTAGATATAGATGCGGTTGGATGACGGTCTATGTATTTTGTTGTAATGCCCGCATGAATCACATAGTAATCTTTATGTCTTGCATATGCACAACGGTGCAGCCTTCATTTATGTCAATTGCCTAGCTGTAATTTGTTCACCACACATGTTATTTATCTTTCACGGAGAGACACCACTAGTGAACTGTGGACCCTGGTCCATTTTCCTCATACTGATAAAACATCCACTGCTTTCATACTGCTGCTACTGCTTTCATACTATTTTCCTACTGTTTTCCACACCATACGTTTAACTTATTTGTGTTCAGCAAAACCGGTGAGATTGACAACCTCACTGTTTCGTTGGGGCAAAGTGATTTGATTGTGTTGTGTAGGTTCCACGTTGATGTTGAACCGGTAGTGCGCCCTGCCACCTCAGCTGCATCAACCTACAGAGATTGCCTGTCCTCCTACTGGTCGATTCAACCTTGGTTTATTTTCTGAGGGAAAACTTGCCGCTGCACTCTTCACAACCTTTCTTTTGGAGTTTACCGACGTCAGCCATCAACGTCCAAAACGTATCTCCTTTTCCGAACATCTTTGCTATTGTTTTCCTCTAAACTTGTGATTTTTGGATACAACTAGCATGGACTAACGGTATTTTCAGCAGAATTACCTCGGTGTCTCGTTTTGTGCAGAAAAATCAACTTTCATGAAATATCCCGGAAAAGATCCCGAAGTCCTTATTTTACCTGAAGACCCCCGGAGCCAGAAGAAGAGCCGAATGGGGGGCAAGGAGGGGACCACACCATGGCTGTGCACCCCCCTAGGGTGCGCCGCCTGGTGGTGTGGTGGCCCCAGCCACCACCTCGGGCTCCCCTTTTGAATACTTATGCCCCATAACCTAAAAACCAAGGGGTGTTCATCATATTCCATAGAAACACACCAGAGCGCCGCTGCCACCTCGAAACTCAATTCGGGGATCAGAAGTTCCTGTTCTGGCGCCCTGCCGGGACGGGGATTCGGAGGAAATCATCGCCACCACTTATGCATAAACCATCCATGATACCCCCATCCATGTGTGAGTAATCCCTACTGTACGCTGAGAGGGATGGAAGGGATTGGATGAGATCGATCATGTAATAATGCCAGATTGTTAGAACATGGTGCCTAGTATCCGTTGTTAGTGCTTTATATCGTTGTTGCAACTTGTTATGCTTAATACTTGTCACGAGGGACCGAGTGCTATTATCTCATATCTGAACATGTTATTGTTTCATGAGTATAATTATCTTTCTTGATCATATCTGCAAGTTGTTTACACACATTGTTGTCCAGAACCCGATGCCCCAAACTGACAATAATTGGGACAACCGGAGTGGATGGCTATGATGTGACGATCACATATGTTCACCAGTGTTAATGCTTTCCTCTGATGCTTTATTTAAAGGAGCATCTTAATCTATACTATAATTTTGGTTGATGCCGTGATGGTACGTCAAGGATCGTACGTCGTACGAGTACGTTGTAGCTTGCGAGATCGATCAAATTGAGAAAAGCCCAGTCGATTCTAACGCGGGCCTGTCAGAAAAGGGTGGTTTGGTCCTCACCGTATCAGGAAGTTGGGTTGTGTACAAATACGGCAACAACAACTCGGGTCGATCTTGTTAGTTTGATCTCTCCCGAGGAGGCCCAACGGCCTGCTCGGACTTGTTCTCACGCGCCCTGATCGGGGGCGCCCAACCCTAATGGTTGGTGGGCCCCTGTGACACGCGCTATATAAAGAAGGTGGGGGCTGGGGCACACGGTACGAGGTTCACCGCGCCGCCACAAACCCCACCTACATCCCCTTCCGATCTAGGGTAAGCGCAGTGCTCACGGGAAGTTCCACCAACGCAATCATGTCCACCACCGACACCCCATCATCGTCAAAAGGTTCTGAAGGTGATCTTTCCCCTCTCCCTCTGTATCTATCTATCTCTCTGGTTCCTTCTCTCAATTCAATCTCACAGAAGCAAAGCAAAAGGCACACCACCGTGATCCATCTAGACCTAGCTAGATCTAATAAAATTAACATTGGTATCAGAGCATGTTTGCTCGGTTCTAGTTGGTTTCGGTGAAACGAAAGGAAAAGGAAATGTTTACCCATCCCGAAAGAAAAACCCTAACCCTAACAGAGAGGATGGGAGGGGAAAAGAGGCCTCACCTGGTAATTGTGCGCCGCCAATTCGGCCGCGCCGTTCCTCTCGATTTCGGGCGCGCATCGGCAAGCCGAGGCGCCCGGGCTGAAGAACCGCCGGGGAGGAAAGGAGCACCGCAACCTCACCGTTCGACGGGGACGCGCTCACCGTGAGGGAACGCGCCATCGGCGAAAAGAGAGGCAACGGCACCGCGAGCGCCACCCGGCGCATGAGGGTGCAGAGGAGAGCAGCGCAGCTGCGTTCTACTCCTAGGTGAAAAGAAAGGGGGTAGGGGAGCGCGGCGGCGGCGCGGTGCCGCACTGCCGGCGGCTCAACCCTAGAGGAGCTCGCTGCGGATGAGATACAGGAAGGAAACAGAGAGGCCGGGCGTCGGCGCGGCGCTCGCATGGTGGGCGTGTCGGCTCTCGCCGTCTCCGGCGGCAGAGCGAGCACGGCGCGCGCGAGGCGCGGCGGCCGGCAGCCCGCTGCGGGCGCGAGAGACAGAGAAGGGGGAGAATGCGGCTAGGTTTCCGTCGAAAGAGGAAAGGAAAGGGGCGACGCGGAGGCGCTCTGCGCCGTCTCCGGCGGCGGCGCGCGCACGGCACGGTTGCGACCGGCGGCCGTTGCGTTTTTTTCCGCCGAGCGGGCGCACGGAACAGAGGAAGGGGCAAATGGGGGCTAGGGTTTCTTTCGGGGCCAGCCCCTCCCGTTTTTGTTTCTGCCGAAAACGACGGACAGCCGTCGGATTAGATCCGACGAACCACATCAAACCCTAGCTCGCTGGCAGGCCGAGAGCATAGAGAGGCCACGCGTTGGCTGGGCCTGGGCCGGTTTTTCGGCCAGAAAAGAAGAGGACGGGGGTGCGCGCGAGCGACGGTTAGCACCGCACCGCCCGAGCGGACCACGACAACTGGGCTGGGCCCTTTTGCCCTTGAGCGCGCGAGCAACAGATAGAAAATGGCCGCGCGAGCGCGGCAGGAGTTAAGCCAGGCCGTGGGCCGTACTTCTATTTTTTCTGCCCATTTTTTTTTCTCTGTTTCTGTTTTTTCTTTTACAGAAACAGAATTAATAGTAATTGGTCCATTTTTTTGGGCAAATAAGTCTAGTTTTTTTTCTATTCAATTCTTTCCAACGAAATTATTGTTTTAGGAAATACAAAAGTAAATGAAATATTCGTATAAAGTATAAAGTGTATGAATTATGTATTCATGTTTTCCGCTGCAAATTGAATAAAAGTGCTCTTAAATAAAGAAAATAGGATTAAAGTGAGAATTAATTTTAAGAGCATGTTAATGTGATAGTTATGATTTATGTTATTAAATAACTGAAGGGTTCGTTGCATAGAAAACAAAAAAATTCCTACGCGAGAGACACCCGAAAGGCCAAGATCTAATCTAGGAGACGAAGTGCAACGGGCAACGAGAGGGTTAAGGAGAACACATACCCTCGAAGACTCAAAGTGGTACGAGATCAAATCTCGTTGTTGGCGTAGTCGTACTCACACCGATCCCGATAGCGAGAAGATGAGCACCGCAATCCGGCGGTGCATCCGTGATCGGTCACACGTACGGTTGATGATGACCTCCGTTCCCTCGTTCCAGCGGGGCGCGGAAGTAGAGGATCCCTCGGAAACCCAGCAGCACGACGACGTGGTGTGGTGGAGAAAAACATTGCTCAGGGCTTCGCCAAGCGCACGAACAAGTGGTGGAGCAGCGGCAGGAGGGAGGAAGAGATGACACAAGTGTGTGTGTGGGGAGAGGGAGCTCTCACCCCTCCTTTTATAGGAGGGGATGGCAGCCACGAATTTTTGGCTGCCTCCACCTCTCCCTCATCATGTGAGTGGAGTCTCCACTCAACCCACTCATTCTTCCATGAATTCCCACTCAAAATCCCAACGGTTTTCTTTAATAAATAAATAAAACAATTTTATTTCTTTATTTTAATATTTGTTAATTCCATTAACAAACATTAACATATAACCCCTTGAGTTAGTTGTTAAATCTATTAACAACCATTTGATAAGAATCCCCTTGAACTATTTCAAAATTACTCGAAACAATTTCGGTGACTATTTCAATATTCCCCGAAACAATTTCGGTGTTGTCCAAACTTTTCTCCGATATTCCGTATCCTCTCAAATGCGTCATCGAACCTTAAGTGTGTCACCCTACGGTTCGCGAATAAGATAGACATGGTCGAGGCTCCTCTCCGATCAATAATCAACAGCGGGATCTGGAGATCCGTGATGACTCCTATATATTCAACGATGACTCTCGTGATCGTGTGAACCAACAACGCCGTGAACTATTCCCTTTGTCTCGCGATATTTTACTTGTCCGAGATTCGATCATTGGTATCAACCATACCTTGTTCAATCTCGTTACCGACAAGTACTCTTTTCTCGTTCCCGTGATATAACATCCTTGTGATCATATCACGTGCTTGCAAGCGGTTTCGATGTGATATCACCGAGAGGGCCCAGAGTATATCTCTCCGTCATTTGTATGGACAAATTCCACTCTTGATCCATGATCCTCAACTAATACTTTCCGAATACTTAACGACACCTTTATAGTCACCCTGTTACGGTGTGACGTTTGATGCCATCAAAGCACTCTTCCAATATCAGCGATTGACATGATCTCATGGTCTAAGGAATAAGTTACTTCGTATGTTTGATATAACAATGTAAACTAAATGACTTGATCGCATTGCTATATTCTCTTTGGGTATATGTTCATCACATCATTCTTCTAATGACATGATCCCGTTATTAACAACATCCAATGTTCATGATCAGGAAACCTTGATCATCTATTAATCAACAAGCTAGTTAAAAGAGAGGCTTTACTAGGAACCATTGTTTGTTTATTAAGCACACATGTATCAACGTTTCCGGTTAATACAATTCTAGCATGAGAAATAAACATTCATCATAAACAAGGAATAAGATAATAACCATTTTATTATTGCCTCTCGGGCATATTCCCTTCAGTCTCCCACTTGCACTAGAGTCAATAATCTAGTTTGTAAGCACTTAACACATATGGCGTACCAGTGTTATTACCATGCTTCGCATGTGGTAAACATTATCAAAAAGATCTGAACTGTTCAGGTCCTATTGTATTTGCATGTTCTTTGTGTCTACACGCATCACTCATTCTCTAATGAGATGGCTTTGTATATATATGGTCAATTGGTGAAGACTTAATTCCTCAGCTTAAACTGATGTCACTAACATTGTGAAAATGTAGCTTCATAGTGTTAGCATTCTTGGAAATTCACCAAGTTCCGGTGATACCTTAATTCCTCAGCTTAAACTGATGTTACTAACATTGTGAAAATGTAGCTTCATAGTTTCAGCATTCTTGGAAATTCACCAAGTTCAATAAAGAACTCCTTGACACAAAATACGCTTATTATCAGTTGTCAACACAACGATATACTTTAGCCTTTGTTGTAGTATCTGTCACAATATTTCAATTTTGAAACTCTTTCAAATCCAGTATGGAACTTTCTTCCATCCTATTGTGCTACCCTTATCACATATTTTAATTGAGATAAAATTACTTGAATAAATGACAAGACTATTAGTGTAACATATTACAACTAATATTTTGTCATTACTATATGGGAAAACATATCCTTAGCATTTCTAAAATGACACAAGGATCTCTCCCACTGTCGTCTAATCATCATATGAATTATCCTACTATAACATTTTATAGCATAGGACTCATCTGGTTGTGTACATAGCATGGAAACATGACTTAGAAATCTCAATTTCAATGATGCTCATCATGTGTCAAAACACATGAATCTTGCTCAATTATTTTCCATGTGACAAGAACTCCTTCTTATCAATTTTATATTGACTTACTTCAATATTTCATCTATGTAATTTGGCTTCAATCATATCAGGCGCTTCAATCCATCTTTTATAGATATCGATGCCCAATATCTTCTAAGCCTTTCATCAATATGAAAATCTTAACCGTGTTAATTTAAAATACATATTTTTCAATCAACCATATGTCATCTACATAAAGTATTGGAAATATGTCATAGCGCTCCCACTTAATTTCTTGTAACTTTACAAGCATCTTTATCGTTCATGATGGAATCAAACTCTTTTGATAACTTCATTAAGGTAAAGATTTCAACTTCGTTATGCTCACTTCAACCATTGAAGTGCGCATGCCTTTCTAGCAACCTTTTTGAATTTTACAAAACTCTCAGACTGTGTCAAGTACACATCCTTGAACAAACTTCCTCAAGAGGAGAATTGGTTTTGTTATTCAACATCCATATCATAATATGTAACTTTGCTAGAACTATCTGCAAAGACTAAAGCATCACTACGGAAGATCAAAATCTTGTAGTAGTGAACTCTTTGAACTTCGTCGAAAACAACTTTTCGATAAGTACAACTTTCAAAGGATGTAAAATCCATGTCTTTGTCGCTATGTAGACCCTTTTGCTATCGTTAGGCATCATGCCTATCGAAAGGACTACCAAGTCACATACTTGATATTCATACAAGGATACTATGGCGGATATAATGACTCATAGTCAATTTTACGAAGCCAGGGCCCATCATTTGCTTCCTTTATAAGGTCCAGGTCCTTTTGTTGTCAAAACAACACTTTACACTTAAACCACAAGTTGTTCTAAGTACAAAGTTTTTGGACTTTTCTGGTACAGTTCGCAAACTCATTTGAAGTATCTACAACATTTGTAGTGTCTTCTACTTAGTCAAAATAGTAAACCCCGGAACAACTTCCAGTGCTGCGCTACTCTTGACATGATAACGAAGATTCTCTAACCTTGTTGAGTTTGTACTGTGCTCCCACTCACTTGTTTCGCAAGAACTACTTTCTCGAGAAATCAACCCTTTCTGACAAACAACATTTGTCTTTTGGTTCGGTGATAGGAGAAATACCCAATGTTTTATTTGGGATAACCTTATAAACATATATTTATCCTATTTTGGTTGTAAACATTTTACACATGCTATGCATACCAAAACTTAAGAAAGTGACAATTCGGGTCACTACCCAAACCATATCTTATATGTTGTCAATTTCATCGGATCATGATGGTGCTCTTTTCAGTGGAAAAACGGTTGTCACTAATGTATAAACTACAAAATTATAATGGCAATTTTATTAATCTTACCATGTCAAATAGGGTTTGATTTTGTCTTTTGAATACTCCAATCTAATGTGGGGTATTCGAGAAGTATAAGTTGTAGAACAATTCTGCAACTTCTCAGATGTTTTGCTAAACTTGTAACTCAAACTTTATCCTTTATGATCCAATCATAAATACTTGATTATCTTGTTACATTGATTTTAACTTCATATTAACAACCTTTTGAACCAATTCAAAATGTCAAACTCTGTTCCCTTTAAATAGATATACTCACATATCTACTTAAATCATCGACAGAATTTTATGAAGGAAAAATTAATCCACCATACATGACTACACATAATGGACTATATACATCAATATGTATAATCTCCACTAAAATAGTCGTCCATTCTACTTTGGCCTAAGAACGGAATTCTAGTCATCTTTTGGAAGAGGTCTCACAAGCGTCAATAAAATGACTCCGGAAGTCCATCAATATGGAGTTCCTTCATGTTTTCCTTTCCGATATGAACTAAAATGGTGGTGTCACAATTTAAGTGAAACTCTTCAACGTCTTGCAACGTTTAGCATTTAGTCTTATAGATGTTTACTTTACCAACATGATTTATATTAACATATCCATCAATTATGGAATATGATCATAGTTTGAACAATCTCATTTGTTCTCACAAAAGACTAGAACAAAATAACAAATTATTAAGTTCTTCAAATAAATCTTGACTGGTTGGTTCGATACGACAATGAACACAATAACACTTTATTTATGTTCTTGTCATAATCGATTCCACATCTATTACTAGTTCCTTTTAGGCCCTTGTATTTCTTTCATTGCGTTGCTTTGTATGACAACTCATACCAACCAATGTGGTATCAAAATACCCAAAAATACTTTGTTAACTAATAATACATCTATAACTTGTATATCAAGCATATACTCCTGAGCTGGACTTTCCAGTTATCTTCTTTTTCTGCCATATATCTTTTTGTAATTCTATTTTCAATATTCCCTTTCCTTTATAGAAGAATCATTCAACATCAAACAATGCTAGTCTTACTAGCTCATTTTCTTTGGCGTGTTAGTCATATACTATCACCCATTGAGTCATACTTTGAGTTTGATTGTTCTACTAATATCACCATATTAATAGCATTCTTCTAGATTCCACTCTTAACAATTTCTAAGTAAGGTAAAATACTTTACCCATACTTCTAATCCATCCCATCATAACAATTTTATGATTAAGTTACTATAGCTCGAAGGAAGGGATTTTGGAGGATAATTTTTAGCGCCCAACTTCTTGGAATATTCAAACTCCTAGCGTCTTCAATCATTGCATATATTCAGATAATATAAGCAAACATTGTCACGCTAAATTTGCATATATTCAGATAATATAAGCAAATATTGTCACGCTAAATTATACTCAGTCATGTTGCCAAAAAATAAGTTTCTAGATATCAATATATCTTTCACTTGATTGTTTCTGAAAACAACTCTTTTCAGTTCCTAAATCACCTTGATCAACAAAACATTCTTTTGAAGATAAAGTAATAAGGAAGCAACCATGACTCTGGATTCTAAGTAGGAATTATTTGCTCTCTAGATTAATCAATCATTAACCATATGGAGCTAGGTAGGAAATACCAAAAATCTACAATAGGACTCAATTTTAAATTTCACTAATACGGTACCAATCTTAAAAGGTATTTACCAGATCATAACAGTTATATCTCAATTAACAATCTAAGTGTAAGGTAGTTATGTGGATGCCAATGACTACTACAAGTTGTGCAAATTCACTTTGATTTGTTGTTCATGATAAATAAGTTCAAGTTAATTCAAAATTAAACCATGAACTCCCACTCAAAAACAACATCCCTCTTAGTCGTCTTTAGTGATTACACGAACCAAATTCAGTACAACAAAACCGATCATCACGTGAGATGATGTAGCTTCAAAGGCGAACATCGACATGTTCATCATATCATCCATATGACTCATGCTTTACCTTTCGGTTACGTGTTCCGAGGCCATGTCTGTACATGCTAGGCTCGCCAAGTAGAACCGTAGTATTGCGTGTGTTTCAAGGCCATGTCTGTACATGCTAGGCTTGAAAACACCCGTTGTATGCGAACGTTGAGTCTGTCACACCCGATCATCACGTGGTGTCTCGAAACGACGAACTTTCTTAACGGTGTATACTTTAAGGAAGAACACATTATTATCTTGATATTAAGTGAGAGGGATCATCTTATAATGCTACCATAGTTATCTAAGCAAAACAAGATGCATAAAAAAGGATTAACATCACAGACATCACATGAAAGGATAACGTGATATGATATGGCCCTTCTTGCACTTGATCTCCATCATGTGCATTATGGTATGATCTCAATCATTCCACCGGCGTGGTACCAAGTATCACGGTACCCCAAACTTGATTGTCCATCAATAAGAAGACAACCATATGGATACCTTCCGGTATATCAATAATTTACAAAATAGATCATCTCATAATCAAATTTGTAATATTGACCATATCACATCACATGCCCAGCAAAAACTAGTTAGACGCCTCTAATTTATTTTTGCATATTTTACGTGGCTTAGGGCTTTCGATGATAGAACCGTTCATACCTACGAACATCAACCACAACGTTGATAAACACATTTTTAGCAACCCTTCATAGATTAGATCTTAACTATATTAGGAGAAACAGACACCCGCAAGCCACTTATGCAATACAAGTTGCATGTCAGTTGTGGAACAAGTCTCATGTACGTGGACATGTAAGGTTAGTCCGGGCCGCTTCATCCCACTATGCCACTAAGATCATAAAATAATCAAGGAGGTAATACCATGATCATCAACGCCCACATACTCATATGTGTTCTACCCGTACAAAACATCTACGCATAGATCCGGCTCTGATACCACTGAAGGGTTCGTTGCATAGAAAACAAAAAATTTCCTACGCGAGAGACACCCGAAAGGCCAAGATCTAATCTAGGAGACGAAGTGCAACGGGCAACGAGAGGGTTAAGGAGAACACATACCCTCGAAGACTCAAAGTGGTACGAGATCAAATCTCGTTGTTGGCGTAGTCGTACTCACACCGATCCCGATAGCGAGAAGATGAGCACCGCAATCCGGCGGTGCATCCATGATCGGTCACACGTACGGTTGATGATGACCTCCGTTCCCTCGTTCCAGCGGGGCGCGAAAGTAGAGGATCCCTCGGAAACCCAGCAGCACGACGACGTGGTGTGGTGGAGAAAAACATTGCTCAGGGCTTCGCCAAGCGCACGAACAAGTGGTGGAGCAGCGGCAGGAGGGAGGAAGAGATGACACAAGTGTGTGTGTGGGGAGAGGGAGCTCTCACCCCTCCTTTTATAGGAGGGGATGGCAGCCACGAATTTTTGGCTGCCTCCACCTCTCCCTCATCATGTGAGTGGAGTCTCCACTCAACCCACTCATTCTTCCATGAATTCCCACTCAAAATCCCAACGGTTTTCTTTAATAAATAAATAAAACAATTTTATTTCTTTATTTTAATATTTGTTAATTCCATTAACAAACATTAACATATAACCCCTTGAGTTAGTTGTTAAATCTATTAACAACCATTTGATAAGAATCCCCTTGAACTATTTCAAAATTACTCGAAACAATTTCGGTGACTATTTCAATATTCCCCGAAACAATTTCGGTGTTGTCCAAACTTTTCTCCGATATTCCGTATCCTCTCAAATGCGTCATCGAACCTTAAGTGTGTCACCCTACGGTTCGCGAATAAGATAGACATGATCGAGACTCCTCTCCGATCAATAATCAACAGCGGGATCTGGAGATCCGTGATGACTCCTATATATTCAACGATGACTCTCGTGATCGTGTGAACCAACAACGCCGTGAACTATTCCCTTTGTCTCGCGATATTTTACTTGTCCGAGATTCGATCATTGGTATCAACCATACCTTGTTCAATCTCGTTACCGACAAGTACTCTTTTCTCGTTCCCGTGATATAACATCCTTGTGATCATATCACGTGCTTGCAAGCGGTTTCGATGTGATATCACCGAGAGGGCCCAGAGTATATCTCTCCGTCATTTGGATGGACAAATTCCACTCTTGATCCATGATCCTCAACAAATACTTTCCGAATACTTAACGACACCTTTATAGTCACCCTGTTACGGTGTGACGTTTGATGCCATCAAAGCACTCTTCCAATATCAGCGATTGACATGATCTCATGGTCTAAGGAATAAGTTACTTCGTATGTTTGATATAACAATGTAAACTAAATGACTTGATCGCATTGCTATATTCTCTTTGGGTATATGTTCATCACATCATTCTTCTAATGACATGATCCCGTTATTAACAACATCCAATGTTCATGATCAGGAAACCTTGATCATCTATTAATCAACAAGCTAGTTAAAAGAGAGGCTTTACTAGGAACCATTGTTTGTTTATTAAGCACACATGTATCAACGTTTCCGGTTAATACAATTCCAGCATGAGAAATAAACATTCATCATAAACAAGGAATAAGATAATAACCATTTTATTATTGCCTCTCGGGCATATTCCCTTCAATAACCAACGTTGTTAATAGCATTATCATGATTAATTGTTATAGTGTCATATATGCTTTGTTTGCTATTTTTTGCCCAACGGTGATATAGTCATAATTGCATAAACAGTTGTGTGTTATAATTTTAACCAACCTTGGATTATTACATGCAATTGTTGTTGTTTTTCTCACTTCATTGTGGTTTTCAGGAGGGTTCTACTTGATGACATGCATCAAGGACATCCCGACCCTGAGAGGCGACAACTACAGTGAGTGGAGGAAGAAGGTGGAATTTTCCTTCATCTGTGCAGAGGTTGACTGGGTTGTGGACACTCCACAGCCTGTCAAGCCAAAAGAGCCTGTTAAAGAGGCAACTGATGATGATGCTGCATGGGAAAGAAAGAAAAGAGACCATGCTCCTTTGGAGTTGGCATATTCTATTGAAAACAGAAAGTGGCAAACAGCCAATAAAAAGTGCATGGCATTTATAAAGAATACAATTGAGAACGCAATCGTGGGCTCAATTGCGGAGTGTGATTCTGTTACGGAGTACTTAGAAAAGATAAAGAGCCAGTTCACTGGCTCTTCAAAGGTTTATGCCACCCAGTTGATCAAACAGCCGGTAACCGAAAAGTACACCGGAGGTGCACATGGCATCCGGGAGCACATACTAAGGATGAGCAACAAGGCTGCGAAACTTAAGCCCATGGATGCTGATCTTGAGCTCAAGCCAGCACTGCTTGTTCATCTGATCATGGCTTCACTGCCAAGTCAGTTTGACAACTTTGTGATAAACTACAACATGGCCCCTGAAAAATGGGATGTTGAAAAGACAATTGCTATGTGTGTTCAAGAGGAGGACAGACTTAAAGCCTCACATGGTGGTTCTGTGAACTATGTGAGGGATAATAAGAAAAGAAACTATAGTCAAAGCCATACTGGTTCTCCTTCAAAACCACATGGGAAAGGTCCCCATCAGCAGCAGCATCAGTACCCACAGAGGTTTTTTCCAGTGGACAAAGACACTTGTCTCCACTGCAAAAATACTGGCCATTACAAGCAAGATTGCCCAGACTATTTAAAGTACATAATGGCAAAGAAAGGTAACAATGTTGTTTCCTTTGTAAATGAATCCCTGTATACACAGTTTTCCAAATCTACATGGTGGATTGACTCAGGTGCAACTATTCATGTTGCAAATTCTTTACGGGGATTTAGTTCGACCCGGAGCACGCTAAGAAGCGAAAGATGCATTCAGGTCGCTAATGGGGTTCAAGCAGACGTAGAAGCTGTTGGCAACATCTCCTTGGAGCTTGCTGATGGTTTCACTATTCTGCTTAGAGATGTTTTGTTTGTTCCTTCACTACACAGGAACCTTATCAGTGTATCACGCTTAGACAAAGACAATTATGAGTGTTATTTTGGACATGGCAAATGTGCCTTGTGGTGTAATAATATTCATGTGGGGGTTGCTTACCTCCACAATGAGCTTTATTTATTATCTTTGCGTGAAAAAGTTTATTCTGTGTGTAAAGTGAATGAGCATGTTTCTGGGTCGAATAACGAACAAAAGAAAAGAAAGACAACTCATGACTCATCAAAATTATGGCACTGTCGCTTGGGCCATATTTCGAGGGGGAGAATAGAAAGACTAATCAAAAATGATATTCTTCCTCCGCTAGAGTTCTCAGAAACAGAGCAATGCATAGATTGCATTAAAGGAAAGTATGTAAAGCAAATTAAAAAGGGTTCAAACCGAAGTACAGCAACACTGGAAATTATTCACACCGATATTTGTGGACCATTTCCTGTGAAAAGTGTGGATGGTTATGACTCGTTTATAACGTGCACAGATGATTACTCCCGATATGGATACATATATCCAATTAAAGAAAGATCTGAAGCGTTGGATAAATTTAAGATATTCAAGGCTGAAGTTGAAAATCAACATGATAAAAGAATAAAGATAGTGAGATCTGACCGTGGGGGGGAGTACTACGGCAGACACACTCCATATGGCCAAGTCCCTGGACCTTTTGCAAGGTTCTTACAGGAGAATGTCATAGTAGCCCAGTATTCAATGCCGGGCGAACCTCAGCAAAATGGAGTAGCTGAAAGGCGTAACCATACTCTTATGGATATGGTACGCAATATGATGAGTTATTCCACTTTGCCATTGGGATTATGGATGGAGGCACTTAAAACCGCCATTCACATTCTCAACAGAGTACCAAGCAAGTCGGTGCCCAAAACACCGTACGAGTTGTGGACAGGAAAAGTTCCATCCCTACAACACCTAAGGGTATGGGGGAGCCCAGCTGAGGCAAAAGTGTTTAATCCAAACATTGCAAAGTTAGATACCAAAACAGTGAGTTGCCATTTCATTGGCTATCCTGATAGATCAAAAGGTTATCGTTTCTACTGTCCAGACAGATACACAAAGTTTGTAGAAACGAGAAATGTGGTCTTCTTAGAGGACGAAATGATGAGGGGGAGCATGGTAACTCGGAAAATTGATCTTGAGGAGAAGAGGGTGTGTGCACCTAATCCGATGATTCAAGAGCCGTTTTTCTCGCTATCCGTTGTACCTGCATCGTCAACCCCTGAGGTTGCGGTGCAAGCACCTGTTGTGACTCCAACCATGACAACTAGAGGTGAAGATTCGGAACCTGCTCGTCAGGAGCCGACTGAACCCGAAGTTGAGCATGATAGGGAGGAGCAGCAATCTTCTCAAGAGGATGTGCCAAAAGTTGAGGCACGACATGAGCAAGAAAATGAAGGCCTTAGAAGGTCCACGAGACATAAAAAGTCAGCTATTTCTAGTGATTATAAAGTTTATAACACAGAAACGGCTCATAAGGAAGGTGATCCCACCTCATATGCAGAAGCCATGAGAAGCCGTCACTCATCTAGATGGGTGGAGGCTATGGAAGATGAAATGAAATCGATGAGTTCCAACGATGTTTGGGACTTAGAGGATATTCCCAAAGGAGCCAAAACAGTAGGCTGTAAATGGGTCTACAAAATAAAGTATGACTCTAATGGAAATGTAGAAAAGTATAAAGCACGTCTTGTGGCAAAAGGCTTTACACAAAGAGAAGGGGTAGATTACAATGAGACGTTTTCTCCAGTCTCATGTAAGGATTCCTTCAGAATCATAATGGCACTAGTTGCACATTTTGATTTAGAGCTGCATCAAATGGATGTAAAGACGGCATTTTTGAATGGAGATCTAAAAGAAAAGGTCTACATGAAACAACCCAAGGGTTTTATCATGGAAGGCAAGGAAGATATGGGATGCCGTCTAAAGAAATCTATCTATGGATTAAAGCAGGCTTCTAGACAGTGGTATCTAAAATTCAATGATACAATAAAGAGTTTTGGATTTAAAGAGAATGTTGAGGATAACTGCATTTACGCAAAGTTCAAAAGTGGGAAATACATTTTCCTAATCTTGTATGTGGATGATATCTTGCTTGCTAGCAGTGATGTCAGTCTTCTACGAGAAACAAAGAAGTTCTTATCCTCAAACTTTGATATGAAGGATCTTGGTGAAGCCTCATATGTTTTAGGCATAGAGATTCACCGAGATAGAACGAATGGAGTCTTAGGACTATCGCAGAAGGCATATTTTGAGAAAGCTCTCAAAAGGTTTAATATGCACGCGAGTTCTGCCACACCTGCTCCTATAGTCAAGGGCGATAGTTTTGGGAAATTCCAATGTCCCAAGAACCAATATCAGATCGATCAAATGAAATCAGTACCATATGCTTCGGCTGTTGGAAGCTTACAGTATGCACAAGTGCGCACTCGCCCTGACTTAGCTTTTGTCACCGGGGTACTCGGTAGATATCAAGAGAATCCAGGCATAGAGCACTGGAAAATGGTAAAGAAAGCATTGCGTTATGCGCAAGGCACCAAGGACCTCATGCTAACATACAGAAGGTCTGATTCCCTAGAGATAAGAGGGTATTCAGATGCTGATTTTGCGGGAGACAAATATGATAGAAAATCCACGTCAGGATACGTGTTTACTCTCGCAGGAGGAGCTATTTCGTGGAGAAGCTCCAAACAGTCAATAGTTGCATCATCCACGATGTGTGCAGAATTTATAGCATGTTATGAGGCCACGGGGCAGGCGATATGGCTAAAGAAATTTATACCCGACTTGAAAGTGGTAGATTGCATTAGCAAACCACTAAAGATGTACTGTGACAACCAGCCCGCAGTATTCTATGCTCACAACAACAAGTCGAGTAATGCTACAAAGCCAATAGAAATAAAGTATTATGTTGTGAAGGATAAAATCCAGGATCAAACTATAAGTCTTGAGCATAAAAAGACAAAGGATATGCTTGCGGATCCGCTAACGAAAGGCTTACCACCCAGTGTGTTCAAAGATCACATAGCCGGCATGGGTTTAATGGAAAGCCTATGATTCCTGGATAAGAGAGGCCCGAAAAGTAACAGTTTTTGTTTCAACACAGAAAGGTATATTGTAGCTGTCTGATTCTATCGGCAATTGAGTTGTGACGATGAAACATGCTCTATGTATCAATATGTGATGAAACAAGTAAAAGTAACATGTATAAAGATAAAAGTAAAAGTTGAGATCAAGGGGGAGAATGTTAGTTTGATCTCTCCCGAGGAGGCCCAACGGCCTGCTCGGACTTGTTCTCACGCGCCCTGATCGGGGGCGCCCAACCCTAATGGTTGGTGGGCCCCTGTGACACGCGCTATATAAAGAAGGTGGGGGCCGGGGCACATGGTACGAGGTTCACCGCGCCGCCACAAACCCCACCTACGTCCCCTTCCGATCTATGGTAAGCGCAGTGCTCACGGGAAGTTCCACCAACGCAATCATGTCCACCACCGACACCCCATCGTCGTCAAAAGGTTCTGAAGGCCTCTCCCTCTGTATCTATCTCTCTCTCTGGTTCCTTCTCTCAATTCAATCTCACAGAAGCAAAGCAAAAGGCACACCACCGTCATCCATCTAGACCTAGCTAGATCTAATAGAATTAACAGATCTGTGTCGTACTCCGCTGCATCGGTCGCTGGAGACGTACAAGTACCATGATGCGGGCGCGTTATCCAATGTTGGCGGTGAGTGCCGAGAAGTCGAGCCAACTTGGATCCTCGCCTCTGCCCTGCTCCTAATATGGCCGTTCAGGGGTTGTCGTCGCTGCGCTTGGTCGGGCTGCACAGTCGCCGGTCGCTGCGCTATACCTCCATTGTCGGCAGGCTAGCTGCACCTTGTTGCCGACGCCACGTCGCGTGCGCCCTCCCAGTGCCGGATATGCGTGTTTGTAGTCGTGCCGCCGTCCTTGCTGCCTAGCGTACCCGCGCTCGCCACCGTGTTGTGCTGCTTGCCTGCATCGCCTAATATAGAGGGATCAACTGTATTTTTTCAGGCTGCTGTAGATTATCTGGGGTAATGGCGAGTTGAGATGGAGATAATGCTAAATTATAGTACCTGTCTACTTGCGGTGCAACACTTCATGGAAGTTCATCGTATGACAATAGATCTCTAGCATTAATCAAATCCTCATATTGGGATGAGCCTTTTATTGCTTTCAACTCCACTCAGGTATGCCGAATAATCGCATATGCTTTCTGCCGGTATTGACAGTACAATTTGTTTTAAGTTTTGCAGAGGGAGCTGTTGAGTTGCACTGAATTTTCATGGTATGAGATGTTGCACACAGTTGGGCCTGAGAATGCTTTCCTTGAATGTCATATTTGGATATAAATTAACTACTGTTGGGATTACGAACTTGTAAAGTAGTCTCAATGTTGTTTTGTCAGAGGTTTGGTCTGGAAAAATTAGGAGCAAAACGTATACCACATTCAAGAAGCATGTGTATATCTTCACATTCAAGACGCGTTAACTGCAACTTTTCAGTCCTTTTGTTTTCCTCAAGAAGATCTGGCAGCAGAAATAATGTATTCATTCCTAAGGTTAGGATCTGATTATATGGGTACCCAGGTTCCTATTCATAGCATAATATCAATGATGAAGCCAGCTCTGATTCACCAAGTTCCGGCTGAATTGTGTATCTATAGCCACCTAATTTGTTTGACAAAATTTATAGGCCAGTTGGGCGTAAGTAAATCCATGAGTGTGTTGGCTAATCAGTTGCTTACTTTAGAAGAAGAGCAACTTGTTCAGGGTGCGAATTGCAAATTGCGACGTGAAGTTGCTATGAGTTAGCAAATATCTCCTATTCTCTATCACTCCATGGTACTGCTTCGGTTTTTCGTAACCATGGCGAGGCGTGGCGTGGCGAGTAAAGAACTTGGACCGGTAAGCAAGCTTTCCAAATATTTAAACGAATTTCACCGGTCAGTGACACATCCATCAATCATCGTGACTTAGGTGAAAAAATTTAGTGCTCAAAACGCGGCTATAGCTAACTGATCATACATGAAATTTGAGGATATAGCAATAATAGCATACTTTGTGTGTTTCGGGCTCTACAAGACGGGGTTATCCTTCCGTTGCAACGCACGAACATATTTGCTTGTCCATAAACGAATTTCACTCCATGGATATCTACTTAACTTTTATGCCATCATCCTGAAAGTGTTTAGCCAATGTCTTGGCAACCAAATGGTTTAAACATCTGATGATTAGCATCCCTTGGAAAATAAGAGTGAAAGTCTAAGTGAGCTCTTATCTCAGTTTAAGACAAATAGGCAAAAACAGTGTATTAGTTCTCAAAAACATATGACGTGCTTTAGTTTTTCAATCCCGTTGCAGCGCACGGTTATTTTGCTAGTTACCAGTAGTTTCCCCTGAGGCCCCGCTGCAACGGGCTGGTAGGACAGAAGATGTTGTGCAAATTTCTCATTGCGAGCACGTACGACTAAATTGGAACACATGCCTATGGTTTGCCTAGAACTTGGATGCTTTATTATTATCTATCTGCAATGCCCATGTTTTGATTATTATATGAACTATCTTATCCATGCAACAGCCGTTCATCCATCCCTATGCCTACAGTATTTTAATCTTGTTGTTTCCCAGAATTGCTATTGTTGTTACTATTTTACTCCTGTTGTTACTATTACTACTGCTGCTATAAAAATGTTACCACTGATAAATTGTTGCGAGTAAGTCTACTTTAGTGCAGCTGAAATAACAACTCATCTGTTAAGGCTTATCAATATTCTTTGGCTCTCCTTGTGTTGAATCAATAAATTTGGGTTTTACTTCCCTCGAAGACTGTTGTGGTCCCCTATACTTGTGGATCATCAAGACTATTATCTGGCGTCGTTGCCGGGGAGCATAGCTTTATTTATTAGCTCACTTGAATGTGATATTGTTCGCTGCAAGATTTTCATCATGGGAAAAACTCGTGATGGGAAGGTCCCCACATTACCATCCACTACAAGGAGATGTACAACTCTGAACACCTCTGTTGCTCTTGATTCACCATCTGTAATGAATAAGCTTCTTACACCACCACATGCTACACACACTGCTGCTTCTGTTGAGTCTGGAAATGATTCTGATACTTTTGATGATGCTTCTATTGTGCTTGATGATACTAGTTCGCTAGGTCCTTTCCTAGATGCTACAACTGCTAGAGCTAAACAAATTGAAAACACTGAAACTCCTGTTGAAAATATTGGTACACCTGTTAATTCACCCGAGTCTAGAGAAATTCCTAGTGATGATCTTGAGGAAACCTACATTGAACTTAATGATGACTTTATTGAAGAAGTTCAAGCTACTCCTTGTGCAAGTGCTCTTAAGAGTCTTCTTACAAGACATGTTGTTAAATATAAATCTTCTCCTGATGCTAGGTTTGCTACATCTCCCATATATATTAAAGATAAGGATTGCAATTTCTCTCTAGATTTATCTTACATATCTATTGTTGAGAAAGAACCTTTTTTTTGTACTGAAAATAAAAGTGCTATGGAACATATGAATGAGCTTTCATCTTTGAGTAGTTTATTTTCTGATGATATTAAGAAACGCACTTACTTTGTTACCAAGATTTTCCCTTTCTCATTGAAAGATGAAGCTAAAACTTGGTTTAACAATTTTTCACCTAGATCTTTTGATAGTCCTATGGGTTTGGTTAATGCTTTCTTTCAAAAATATTTTCCTGCTATTGCTCAACATGCTGCTTTGCAAAATGTCTTTAACTTTAAGCAAATTGAAGGAGAGAAAATGCCTGAATCTTGGTCAAGGCTTTGTTCTTTAATAAGAACTAGCCTTGGAGATCAATTACCTAAAAATGAGCTCCTAGATATATTTTATAATGGACTAACTGTTGAATCTAGGACATACCTGGATAGTTGTGCTGGTTGTGTTTTCAGGAAAAAAAAACTCCAGAAGAAGCTGAGGAATTATTAGCTAAAATAGCCAAGAATCATGATGATTGGACTATACCTGAGCCTACACCAACACGAGAACCAACACCAATAGCAACACCCAAAAATAGGGGAATTATTGAATTAAATGATGCAGTGATGAGGGAAGCCAAGAAATCTCTTAAAGAGAGGGGTACTAAATCTGAAGATGTGAAGAACCTACCACCTATAGAAGAATTATGTAAGCCAATTCCTCATCCACCTACAGTTGAGGTACATTCTCTCCAATATTTTGATAATAGAGATATTCTATATTCTAAACCACCTGATCAATGCTTAGATAACTTTAATATGAGAGTGCAAAATCATCTAATGGAAAACTCTAGAGATATTGATAATTTGCATGGTATTATTGACAGAACCTCTAATGATGTTAAAATGCTTGTTAAATATTTTCATATGGTTCAAACTCAAATTGATCAACTTACTAAAGTGCAAAAAGATTTTTTAGCTAATGCTTCTAGAGAAAACCATGTTTGTGAAATAATTACTAGAAGTGGTGTTTCTACTCAGGATAACCTTGTATCCTGAGGCACATCCTAAAATAATTGAACAAGATTCTCAACAACCTAAAAAAAAGTTATCCTTCTAAGAAAAATAAGAAGATACATAAAACTGTTGTAGAATCTTCTGAACCTGCTAAAGATCCTAATAGTATATATATATATATCTCTGATGCTGAAACTGAAAGTGGTAATGATAAAAGTGATGCTTATGATAAAGAAGAAACCGAAGTTGAACCTGAAAAGCAAACAAAAAAATGCAAAGTATACCAAGGAGGATTTCATTGCTAATAAAAATGGTAATGAAAGAGAGCCTTGGGTACAAAAAGCAATGCCTTTTCATAATAAGAAACACAAATCAAAGGAGGAAGAACATTATAATAAGTTTTCTGAATGGATGAAGCCTTTGTTTCTACAAATTCCTTTGACTAATGCTATTAAATTGCCTCTTTATTCTAAATATATGAAATATATTATCTCTAACAAAAGGAAAATTCCTAATTAGGAAATTTACACTATGCTTGCTAATTACTCTTTCAATGGAAAGGTTCCAAATAAGCTTAGAGATCCTCGTATTCCCACTATTCCTTGTTCTATTAAAAATAATTATGCTAGAACTGCTTTATGTGATTTGGGAGCAGAAGTTAGTGTTATGCCTTTTTCTCTCTATAAGAGGCTCTCTCTGGAAAAATTGATACCCACTAATATATCTTTGCAAATGGCTGATAAATCTAATGTTGTTCCTGTTGGTATATGTGAGAATATTCTTGTTCAAGTAAATACTAACTGTTTGATATTAACTGAATTTGTTGTGTTGGAAATGCCCGAAGATGATAATATGTCTATTATTCTTGGGAGACGTTTTGTTAACACTGCAGGGGATTTTATTGATTGCAATCAAGGAAAATTAACCTTTAATGTTAATGATAAAGAGCACACAGTTTATTTTCCCAAGAAGGTTGATAAGAGATATGGTCTAAATTCAATTGAAAATATTAACACCATCAAGATTGGAGAATTCTGTCGTCCTATTACAATGCCACCAAAAGAATATGAAATTATTATGATTGGGACAATGTCTATCAAGGTTGAGGTAACATAATCATTTAGTGATATGCAAATTTTTGTCTCATGTAAAAATTGTTTTGGTAACAAGACTTGATCAACCTTGTTAACAAAGTGATTTTGAATGAAGAAAACAATGTTTTCACTATGTGTTTATTTTTACCTTTATGTTTTCACCATGTTCTCACCATGCTAATTTAGGATAATTATGTCTCCACCATCCATAGTCATGTTTTCATCTTGATTACTGTGGTTATACTGATGTTTTCACCACCCACCTTTTTGTTTTCACTTTGTTTTCCCTTGTTTCCAATGGTTATTTGCCTATTAGAATGTCTTAGAACTTTTTTATCTTTGGTTTTGGTTTTGTTTTCCATCATTCCATAATTGTTTTCCTGGTTTTTAATCTCTACTATATAATAAGCCTTAACGACTGGTGCTTTGTACATACAACCCGTAATCGCTAAGAGAAAAGGGCGATCGGTAGATTGGGTTCCTGCTGGTGGCCTGTCTCCATTCCTGGACCATGGGCTGGTTTGTTTCCGGTTTCTGCAATACAACGGCTAGAGAAAAGGCCCAAGTCATAGTCGTTTCAAACAATGAACTGCACATGGAGAAGGACCACTTCCCCAGAAAACGAAAAAAATAGAGAACGACAATTTCCATTGATCAAGGTTCTGTAAAAAAAAACCTCCATCGCTTAAGGTTTCTCAAAAAAAAAAGATCAACCGTTCGAAGGAAAAAGTTACGAATAGAGCTTTGACAGCTAAAGGAAAAAAATAAACATTATCGAACTGCGCGGTTATTTTTTCAATGTTTTGGAAAACACAGCACAAACGCGATACTTTTTAATGCCGGTTTTTAACTTTCCTGGGAGGTACGAAATATACGGGCCAAACAAACCGATAAAAACTGGCACGATAAAAGACGGCCAATATGGCTGTGGCTCAGGACCATCACCGAGCTTCAAAACACCACATAGAGCATCCGTCCTCAGCCAGACATCCTGCGTCGCCACGGATGCCTTGCTGTCCTGATTGATCTAGGCCACCCGTTAGGTCCCCGTCGTAAATTGTCGTTGCACCCTTAGAGTTAATCTACGGCCAGCGACAGAGCCTCACCCAACTTTCCCTTATGTAGCTCACCCTCCTCCGACGATTACAGAGAACCCGATCATGCTTTGATCCATCCAGGGCTCCATGCACCTACGCAATCCTCGATGTTCGAAATGGGCGAGCTGCGACCGCACCGAAGATCCAACTAGGAGTAGCACAAACCTGCACCTACAGAGTGTGTGCCTTGTAAGTTTGCTACCATGACAAATGACAGGAACACATGGCAATGAGAAGCGGGATATTATGCCGCACACCATGCCCACCACCAATTAGCATGTTCTGCTCATCAAGGAGGTGACTCTACGGCATGGTGGAACTAACAATGCATTATATTGAGACTCTGGATAAAAAGCGATTTATCGAGGGGGAGACAATTAGGAGAAGAACTAGAGTGGTCCATTCATAGGGAGCTCGACTTAATATTTTTGTGCATCTCATGGTTACACATGCGATATGCACGTCGATCATTTTTTAACGACTCGTGACAACGCACGGGCATTTAGCTAGTTATTTATTAAATTCTAGAAATTGCTCGAAAATGAAGTTTCTCTAAAAATTTCAGAAAAAATATATTAAATTTCTACGTCAAAAATGACGGAGAGAGGCACCTGGGAGACCCCGGGACCCATCATGAAGGCACACCATGGGCTGCCATGGCCTGGCCCTTGGTGGCGCCAGCACATGGTGTGGGGCCCCCTGGCCCTACACTTGCTCTCCTCCCTCCCAAACACTCCACTCTCTCCCAAACTCGAAAACATTCCCGGAACCTAAGCTCTTGTTGTTCTTCTTCGCGAATTTCTCGATCTCCTTGCTCAGCCCATCTTTGTTGCTGAAATTTGGTGCATTTTCTCTCCAGTATGTGACTCCTCCGAGTATCCAAGTAGAATTTTACTTGGTGGAGTATTTCTTGAGTATTTTGGTACTATAGGTGACAGGTTGTGAGAGTTAGAATTCATGATTTGTGTGAAATAATTTAGTTTTGATGCATGTTTAGCCCTCTTACAAATCTCTATAGTAGTTCCTATCATATAGTTGCTTGAAATCAGTTTTTGTGATGCTTGTTTAATTTTTTTAAAAATTGAGTACAATGCATACAACTTGACCAGCATGAGTTAAGTACACCATGAAGAAAGAGTATTTCCATCCATTTATCCATGCCAGAAATTTATGCATGCTACAGGAATTCTGCAAGATTTCTAAACTCTTGTGTCTAATGCAGGACTGGAACGTTTTATTGAGGATGAACCTACCCAACATATTAAACTAACTATGTGTGTGGTGCAATATTTTATCTTTAGTTGGTCCTCGCCAAACCCCATGGTCCATTATAAAATTTATAATAAAGCTGTCAACTTGCCTTTCGATGTTTTTTGTGCAGCTATTAAAGTACCACAATGGGGATCATGTGGAAAGATAAGAGGGAAGCCCAAACCATTGATGGATCTATATGAAGAAATTTTCCAAGTTAGAAGCTTCACAAAACAGAGTGGTAAAATTCGAGATATTCAACTCCCATCTATTCGATATTTTTCCTATTTTATTGCCAAGTGTGTGCTTGCTAGAAAAATTGTCAACAAGTTATCTATGTATGATCTAGCTTTTATAATCAGCTGCTTGGAGGCATGATAGGTCTTATAATTTTGGCGCTTTAATTGCTTTTCGTCTCGCACTTAACCGTGAGAAGGGCGGAATTTGTGGAGGTCTCATTGCCTCTCGTTTGCTAGCTTTGCATGGTGTGGAGCCACATCATTTAGACCTTCAATTTCCCGTAGAGAGGCTGGATCTTAATTCCATGATACAACATAAATTTGTTTCCACCTATGCTAACTTGAACAATTTATCCTATGAAATAACTTTCTCCAAGAAATCAAGGTGGAGAGTGACTAAATTTGATAGAGTAGTACTTTTGCCTGCACCTCTTTTGTTTAACCTTAATGGCAGGGAAGGATGGTCACTCTGAGAGAGTGAGTTAGATGCATACATTGAGGAACATCCCCAACATGTAGAGGATGCTGGAGAGCGGGACGAAAATGATTTCGTCTAGCCCTCCGACACTGTGGGGTTTCCATACCAGCACCCCGGTCATTATTATGCGCCTCCTGCTTCATCTTCTTTAGGGGCGCCTGACTATGACAATGCAAGGGACGACCCACCAACGTGGGGTTACTTCCCGTGCCGTGATTGATCTCCACTTGGGCCAAAAGCCTAAGCTTGGGGGGAGGTAAGCCGACATCACGCTCATCTATGTATCACGTTTCTGTCGGTTCTTTGTATATCCATGTTTTCGTTTCTTTCGCTTGTTTTCGTTTCTTTCGCTTCTTTTTGTTTTTATTGTTTTGTTTTTGCTTTCCAAAACACAAAAACACCAAAAAAAAATATGTTGTTTATCTTTATTCGCTTCTTTTGTTTCTTTTGTTGGTTTGGTTTACTTTCTCGTTTTGTTTTAATATTCAAAAACCCAAAAAGATTTTTCTTTGTTTGCTTGTTTCCTTCTGTTCTAGTTTTAAATTCGAAAACCCAAAAATATTTATTGTTCTTCTTTGGTTTTGTAAAGTTGCTGAAGAGTTCATCGGTCTTTCATGTATCTATTGGAGCTTTGTTATCATTTTATATTATTCAATCCACACGAGTGAAGAGCAATAATGGCGATTTACGACAATTCAAGTTGTGTTGAGAGGCTGGTATGAACTCTATTTGTTTTCATTTTTGTACATATACTCATCCATGTGGACATGCTTAGTTTGTTCGTGTAAGGTGTATTTTATTTAATGGATGCTTAGTAGTTCATGCTCTCTCATGTTTAGTTCCAACATACTAATATCAGATAGCATGTCGTATAAATGTTTGCTTGCATTGTTTTATTCATAGAAGGGTATGAAATTTTGGTATCTTCGTCCGAATGTTTTGCTTGAATCGACTTGGCACATGCTCACGCATGCATAAGACTGAAAACAAAAATTCAATTAAGCCTCAATGATTTATTTTGCCTCAGAGTATTTGTATCACTTTCATGCCCCTGTTAATTTTGTTTTGTCGCAAGCATGATTATGACAGTTGTTGCTCTCTTGATTGTCTCTCCCAGTCTATTGCTAGCCTTCACCTGTACTGAGTATGAGCTCTACTCGTGCATCCAACTCCCCAAAACCAAAATTTCCAAATGTGTCCACCATGCCTACCCATATGTGGTATTTCACCGCCACTCCAAGTAAATTTGTCATGTGCTACTGATGACCCACAAGTATAGGGGGTGTATCGTAGTACTTTCGATACATAAGAGTGTCGAATCAAACGAGCAGAAGGTGTTGACAAGCACGTTCGATGGAGAATTAACAGTAAACACTAGCAAACAGGTTTTTGGTGGTTTTTGATATAGCAGATAAATAAAGTGAGAGTAAATAAAGTGCAGTAAATAATATTGCAGCGAGTGGCCCAATCCTTTTGACAGCAAAGGACAAGCCGGTTGTTCTACTTGTGATTACCAAACGTTCTCGAGGACACATGTGAATTTCGTCAAGTGCTTTCGCTTCATTAAGGTTGACTAATATTTCTTGGTTCGTGAAGTGCTTTCTCTTCATTACGAGAATTTCCTCGGGACTTCTAAGACTCCTCCGGTACCCCCCTTCTTCTGATCTTCTGGAATAGGGTATATCGACGGTGCTTTTTTCCATCAGATTTTTGGTCCCCGTGTTTATTCTCCAAAAATTATAAAGCATGCAAAATAAGATAAAATAACATAAGTGATGCATCATACCATGAAATATATCGATGAATAACAGAAAATAACAATATAAAATAGTGATGCAAAATGGATGTATGACTCCCCCCAAGATTAGACCTCGCTTGTCCCCAAGCGAAAATGAACTCAGTAAACATGACCACAGGTTTATGGAGTGAGTTGTCGATAAATAAAATACGGACAAGAGGCATCACATCTAACAAATAACAACTCACTTTAGACAACAACTTCCTCTTATATAATCAAACTTGAAACAAGTAGAGCCAATCACAATAAAGGTGCAAAAGGAAACCATAATTGGTAAAGGCAAACTTCGTTCTTGGTAAGAGAACAATTAACAATGTACTTATCTTTCGATTAGAGTTTTTATACTAGAGCTTATATTGCAAAGTTTATCATGCTCAATTATAACAGTCTCTTTGCAGACATTGGTAACTTTCAAAGTGGTATTCAAACAGATAAAAGCATTTGTACAAAGTAGGAAGAATAAAGAACATGATTGAGTAAATCAACATATAGATGGATGGATCATAACAACTCAAACGCTTGCTTAAGACAGAAACAAGTAGGTTTACTAACTCAACATAAAGGTAAAACATAGGCCCTTCACAGAGGGAAGCATGGATCTCTCATGTGCTAGAGCTTTTATTTTGTAAAACAAAGGTATAAAATGGTTGACACTCCTCCCAACCTTTCTTACACAAACCATGGCTAACCAAATCCTCGGGTGCCTGCCAACAATCACATACCATGGAGGAGCGTCTAATTTTTAGAGATGTGTATGCTTATGTCAACGAATGGCAAAAAGAAAATACAGTACGTCACAAGCCAACTAGACTTCACAAGAGCGGATCCCGTTGAAGGAAACAACTGGTATAGAAGTTCATCCATCTTTCTCTTTTATTTACACAATTATGCTTTGACTGATAAATCAGGGAAAAAATAGTGAAGAAAATTTGTATTATTGTCTGGGGCTGGGAACCCCGCTGCCAGCTCTTCTAGCATTTGGCTAAGCGGATGAAGCCACTAGTCCAGGGTGTGAAATCCAATTAACAAGTGAGATAAATATTCTCTATTTACGTCCTCATGAGCTAAAACAGGGGCACAAAACAGGTGTAATTTTGACGGTTTTAAAGGTAGCACACAAGCAAGTTACTTTGACTGGCGGTGAGATACCACATATAGGTAGGTATGGTGGACACAAACGGTAAGGTTTTGGGGCTCAAGGTTTAGATGCACGAGAAGCGTTCCCTCTCAGTACAGGTTTTTTGGCTAGCAAGGTTGGGTAGCAAGCATAAGAATTGAGGTAAAACAAACAAATACATATATGATAAAGCCAATCATGCAATCTTCCTTTAAGGTAGAAACAATCTTACTTGAGAATACTAAGATTACGAGCTATATAGAAAGGAAGATCATGGAATAATATATCTACATGCAACTCCCTCTTTTCTACTTAAGTCTCAATGAATTGTTGCTACTGACCAATGCTAAGTTTGCCAAAACCAACTAGATTAACTTGAAGCTCCAATATTGATACCAATACTAACAACAAGATCAACCATATAACAAAAATTGCAAACTAAAATAAATTAGGGAAAGTAGATGTTGAAACTTCTCATTAATATTTCATTACGGCAACTCAACCAAGGGATACAACGATAACAAACTAAAGAGTGATACTTCCATACTGCAAACCATACTATAAGATATTTTCTCTACTCATGATATGACTCTACTAAAAGGTAAAAAGGGTGAAAGATAAAGATGTGATACCGTGGTACTCCCCAAAGCTTGGAACAAGCCAAGGGGGTGTCAATACCAATGACGAATTAATTCTTTGGTGGTGGTGGTGAATCCTTATCATCATCAAACTTCCAAGGTAAAGGCTCTCCATCCACAGATGATGTCTTGGTCTCCAACATCCTGAAACTAGCAGTAGAGCTTATACGTTTAAACCTGCTCTCAAACTCACAGTTCTGATTCTACAAATCATAGAGTTGTGCTTGCAATTTGTTGGCGGTCTCGGTGAGTGAGAAGATCTCCTCCCAAAGCTTTAAAGTCTCCTTCTTGTACTCGGCGATCAGTTTTGTCTTTATCCTGTGGATGATGTCAACTTGACGCTCCGCTATCTTCTTGTACCTAAATACTTCTTGCTCTAGCTCTTCCATCATAGCTTCCAGACTGCCTTGTCCTTTAGGGCCCCGAACATCTTCAATCTGCACCTCCCCATCATTGAGCAGCAACTCTTTGGAGTGCATCTTCAGCTCGTTCATGTACGAGTTGACGATGTTCGCAGAGAAACTGTCTTTGGGAGGTCCAAAAGAGGGCATCATGGCTCTAGATTTGAAGATGTAACCTGGCAGAAACAGCTCGAAACAGAAACACAATGAGAAAATGATATACGGACCTCGGGGGGGTCTGGTGTGTTAAATATCAGAAACATACGTAACAAAAGGAGAGTCCAGGTCGAAAACGAGTCGAAGAGGGGCTCCGGGGCACCCACACCAGGTGGGCCCGCGCCCCCAGGTGGTGTGGTGCCCTCGGGAACCTTCTCCTACTCTTCTTCGGCTCGGTATTTTTCATATTTTCCAAAAACCAATAATTTATAACTTGGAAGATAATTCGCGAACTTTTTCTTAACAGAACTATTACCTATTCCAAAACAGACTCTGCAGATTCTGGAATCTTCCCTCTAATGAACTTCTCCAAAGTCATTACTTGAATAACATCAACATCTTAATCATAAGAATCCCCAGAATATAATGTTTGAGTCTTTGCCCAATAACCACTTGTGTAGTGTTATCTTTGAGGGAAGCAATTTTGATTGCACCCGAACTATACACTTCTTCAATAACATAGGATCCTTCCCATCTCGAGAGTAATTTTCCTGCAAAAAATCTGAGACGAGACCGATACAATAGAAATTTCTCACCAACATGAAACTCTCTTTTAAGGTTTCTTCTATCATTCCATTGTTTAACTTTATCTTTAAAGAGTCTAGCATTTTCATAAGCTTCACATCTCCATTCATCTAGATGATTCAAATAAAGCATTCTTTTCTAGCCATCAAGTTTAAAAATCTTTTTTTAGTTCTTTCACTGCCTAATAAGCTTTGTGTTCTAATTCTTAAGGCAAGTGACAAGCTTTTCCATAAACCATTTTTTAAGGAGACATACCCAAAGGATTTTTATAAGCAGTTCTATAAGCCCATGAAGCATCATTCAACTTATGAGACCAATTCTTCCTAGATTTATTAATAGTCTTTTGCAAGATAGATTTAATTTCTCTATTTGATAATTCTACTTGCCCACTCGTTTGAGGATGATAAGGTGAGACAATTCAATGATTAACATCATATTAGCAAGGGTTTTTCTAAAACCGCCATGAATAAAGTGAGAACCTCCACTAGTCATAAGATATCTAGGGACACCAGACCAAGGGAAAATAACATCTTTAAGCATTTTTAAAGAGGTCTCACCATCAGCACTTTTTGTAGGTATAGCTTATACCCACTTAGTAACATAATCAACAGCAACAAGAATGTGAGTGTAACCATTCGAAGGAGGAAAAGGACCCATAAAGTCAAATCCCCAACAATCAAAATGTTCAATAACAAGAGAATAACTCATAGGAATTTCATTACGTCTAGAAATATTGCCTACTCTTTGATATTCATCACAAAATAAAATAAATTAACGTGCATCTTTAAATAGGGTAGGCCAATAGAAACCTGATTGTAGAACCTTCTGTGCGGTTCTATCTCCAGCGTGATGTCCTCCATAAGCACTACCACGACACTCTTTTTTATATTTCATGTTGTTCATGATCTGGAACACATCTTCTCATAATACCATCTACTCCTTCTTTATATATGTGTGGGTCATCCCAAAAATAATGCCTCAAATCATAGAAGAATTTTCTTCTTTGTTGAGCTGTAAATGTTGGAGGCAAATACTTTGAAACAATAAAGTTAGCATAATCAGCATACCATGGACTATCTTGGGATTTTACCTTTATTTCAGCCAACTGTTCATTTGGAAAACTATCATTAACAGGAATAGGGTCAAAATCAATGTTTTCCAATCTAGACAAGTTATCAGCAACAAGATTTTCAGCACCCTTTCTATCCACAATATGCAAATCAAACTCTTGTAATAGAAGCATGATTAGTATGAATGGTAACCTTTGAGTCAACAATATAAGGTGTAAACTTATCACATGCAAAGACTATAGCTAAGAACTCTTTTTCAGTAGTAGCATAATTCTTTTGAGCGACATCAAGAGTCTTACTAGCATAATGAATAATTTAATTTCTTATCTACTCGCTGTCCAAGAACAGCACCTACAGCAAAATCACTAGCATCACACATAATTTTAAAAGGTAAATTTCAATCACGTGGTTGAACAATAGGAGAAGTAGTTAAAGCCTTCTTTAAAGTTTCGAAAGCTTCCTTACAATCATCGTCAAAAACAAAAGGTACGTATTTTTTAATAAGATTATTAAGAGGCTTTGATGTTTTAGAGAAATCTTTAATAAACCTCCTATAAAAAGCAGCATGACCAAGAACACTACGAATACCTTTAACATCCCTGGTACATGGTATTTTCTCTATGGCTTCCACTTTAGCTCTATCAACTTCAATACCTCTTTTAGAAATTTAATGTCCAAGAACAATTCCTTCATTCACCATAAAGTGGCATTTCTCCCAATTAAGAACAAGATTAGTTCCTCACATCTCTGCAAAACTTTGTCAAGGTTGTGCAATAAATTATCAAAATAAGTTCCATAGACGGAGAAATCGTCCATGAATACTTCTACAATCTCTTCACAAAAAACATGAAAAATAGCAGACATGCATATTTGAAACGTAGCAGGAGCATTACACAAACCAAAAGGCATATGTCTATAAGCATAAGTAATATAAGGACAAGTAAAGTTTGTTTTCTCTTGATCTTCCTTCCTAATAGAAATTTGAGAAAACCCAGAATAACCATCAAGAAAGCAAAAAAAAAAGAGTTTTCTTAGACAACCTCTCTAACATTTGATCAATAAAAGGCAAAGGATAATGATCTTTCTTAGTAACCTTAGTAACTTTCCTAAAAACAATGCACATTCTATAACCAACTACTACTCTTTGAGGAATAAGCTCATTATTTTCATTAGGCACAACAGTCATTCCTCCCTTCTTAGGGACACAATGCACATGGCTCACCCATCTACTATCAGCAATAGTAAAAATGATACCAACATCAAGAAGTTTTAATACCTCATTTCTTACCAATTCTTTCATCTTAGGAATTAAACGGCGTTAATGTTTTATGACCCACAAGTATAGGGGGTGTATCTGTGGAGACCCAGCATACCACTGCATGTTGTAGTACGCTAGTCCTTGATATAACACTCACAGAACACCGTTCCGCAAATATTACATTCCTCAGGGTGGTACAGCAGAAACATTGCGGGACTGATTGTCATACAACAAATATATTACAAAACAAAATGTGCTGACAAGAGGATGAGCTCATGATGAGGTCATCCCATTATTGAAGTTAGAACGACAACTGAAAGTAAAGCAGGTGCTAACACGGGAACTCAAGAGCCATCGATAGAGTCAATGGCTGCTCGATTCGACCGTGATAAGTATTTATTTCAAACTAGGCTAAACCTAGTCAGACTCAGCCCCCTCGGGGTCAACTCCGTACTGAATGGTGTAGTCGACTCCTTCCACTCCTCCGGAGAGGTCCGGCTCCTCGTAGAAGATGTCGTCTTGGCCTCCGAGGATATTGAAGGATGCTTCCTCTAAGTTTTCATGGCCTAAGTAGGGGTTCAAACGGGATTGAATGAGTAACGAGCGTTACTCGGCAAGTTTATTAAGTACAGAAGTAATTGATGCTCTAACTACGATCCTTCTCTAAAGAGTCTAGACAGATGCAAAGTTTTGTCAAACTTTCTTCAAGAGATTGCTTTTAATACTGAAAACTATGCCCGTCAGTCTTCACATGACTAGAACTTCATGGAGTTACCTTTCCTACGGCGTTCGCAGTTCCAACCCGGAACAAGGGGTAACATGCCACATCCTTTTACACTCTGCAGAGGTGCGTTACTTTACCCATGGGCGACCAAGACCATGTTGCACAACCAGGCGCGCGATCCTGTCCACTCCCACTCAGGTGTGGGGCCCGGTTGTTGGTCCAAGCTGAACCGTGCTTCTCCGCACAACGCATGCCCACCCATTTCTGCCAGCAGGTTGAACGCCTGATTCCACCCCTCACGATGGATATCTATGCGCCCCTGGCAGACTATCATAGACCCACAGTGTCCATGGGAATTAAGGGATCCAACTCATGTGCATGTAGTCTCGCAAGACCTACAGCGTACGTCTCTGGCAGCCCGTTGACATGCAAACGAGAAAAGATCACAGCTGACTTACTCCCCCCATAGAACACCCATGGTCAACGCGGTATTTATGGCGCAAGAATTATGACGGCAGTGGTGATTAATCCTAGGTAATACTCTCTTGTGCAGATGGAACCTTCCTTTGACCTATTCATCTTACCATGATTCCATCCGCCCACCAAACAGAACACTATCACTCGGGTAGTCATTCAATTAGTCATATTATTATAAAAGTAGGATCATGCATTCTTTTGAGAGGAGGTGGTATTACGATAAGGTTTTGAAAATAGTTGTTATGAGATAGTTCAAAGGACATGAGCAAGTGATGAACTTGCCTTGATATGGACAGGTAATGAAGTCTGATGCTTGGAGCAGATCCCGACTTCCTTGTTCTACAAAACACCATCATTGTCTGGTAAAGACAATGTTTAAAGAAGAAAACGATGCTATTATGCATAATGATGGGATGTATGCATTTTTTTAACTCAATGATCATTTGGTGTACTAAGCTTTTTGTAATAATTGCTTTGTTTGTGAATTTATTATTTTTCAGAGTTAATGATTATTGATATTATTTTTATTAATTTAATTAATTAAGTACTTATTGTTTTCTCATAAAACATAAATTGTGGAATGTTTTGAAATGATTAAGTATTGAATTAAGTTTTGAGAAGATATAATTTTATTTGGTTGAATTATTCTAAATCAAGTTTTTATTATGAAATTATTATTTTAAAATTATAATTTTAAGACTATTAGTACTATTGTATTATTTTTAGTAATTTTAATACACAATTATTTTACTAGATTAATAATTAGTTACATTCTAATTGTTTGAAATTTATAGAATCTATTTATTATTTTTCTATAATTTTTTTAATTCTTTTATTAAAGGATTTGGTCAAATGACCATTTTGCCCCTTGGGCTGACAGGTGGGTCAACCCATTTAGGGTTGAACCCAACCCGCTGGCCTGGTCGAGTCAGACCAGACCACACACGCGCACCTGCGCGCTCCCCTCTCCCTTCGTCTCTTCCTCGCACTCGGGCGACACCCAGGCGATGAAAATCGCCTCCGTCTCCGGCGAATTATTCCGACTCCCTCCGGCCAACCCCGCCGTCGTGACTAGAAGCAATCGACGTGCCACCTCGCCCTCCACCCTATCCTCCTCTTCGATCTGTTAGCTGCTCGCTGCGCCCCTCGATCACGAGCAAACCCTAACCCTAGGGTTCGGGCTCGGGATGCTCCACCCCTCTCCGGTGGTTCCTGCTCCTCGAGGTGACTCAGGGTGCTCGGGTGCGACTCTGGTGTTGCTGCTGCTTCTTCCCTGTGGCTGCTGCTGGTTGCACGGACGAGATGCCGCCGGGACGGCCTCTTGGAAAGAAACCGCGGCTCGTCGCCGTTCTGCGCTTCCTCGACTGGTTGTGGTCACCACGATGGTGACCACCTATGAGTTCCTCCTCACCCCTCTCTCTCTCTGTCCCCTCTCTATTCTCTCTCTGCCTCCTTCCTTCCCTTGCTCGGGAGCCTGGCCGTCGTGCTAGTGCTCATGCCATGCCCCTGTGATACCTCTAGGAGGTTGTGGATGAATTGATTGGGCTTTGGGAATTTTCCCATTGAGTTCTTGGTACAGAGACTATGGAGAATTTGTTATGCTCTATGATGAATTGGAGATATGAATGCTTTGGTGGGTTGTTTTACTCCTAGGAATTATCTATCTCATGCACTATGCTGTGGAATTATTGTGGGTATTATCCTTGTGCTGGTGATGGAAAATTGTCTGGGATTTATTCCCTGCCATTGCTGTGAAATGGTTCCCTTTGGATATCTCCCTGTGATAAATCCTTGTGGCTTGCTATTTGTTGAACAAAGCCCACTAGCATGTGTGGCTTCAGACTTTCTATGGGTGTGCTGTGTGTTGATAGGTATTACTCTGAATTTATAGATTCAGAGAATATGCCATCATCCTATAATTTTCCTTTTACTACTTCCATGTCCTAGTAGGGTTGTGTTGAGGTATCAGATCTCTGGATCTGGTGCCCAGCAACTATACTGAGGCTATATGATGTAATACAGTAGTCCTATGGCTTATGATTTAATTCATGATCCTTTTACTGATAAAATCTATACTAGCCAATAAATGGCTCCGATGGTACAAAGAGATCAACCTTAGGTCATGATCAAAAGGGTTGGTGGATTTTGGTGCTTGTGGCGTGCTTGATTAACTCCTGCTGCTTCCTTGTACCTTGGCCTTGTAATCTTGATTGCTGGCTTGCAATCTGATGCTCCAGTATCTGTGGAGGCTTTATGAGTGGATGATTTGGTTGGTGTGCTTCTCCTGTTCTTGGTTGCTTTTACAACCCGAGCAGTATCAGGGGAAATGGATGTGTTTGCCCCTCTCTTGCGGCTGTTGTGGTATTTATACCACAATAGTGGTTTTGATAGCACAAAAGTATGTTCATGAGTGTGTTGTGTGCCTGTGTGCTAGTGAGGGGATATTTTCTCCAGGCATTGCGGCTGGTCTTATCCCTGCGTGCTATTTTTCTTGTGATGCCAGTTGTAATTTCTAGTCTCTGCCTGTGATGTTGGTCTGAGGCAATATTTAACAGAACAGATACTACACATTTTGTATTAACCCTGTGATGAGCTCATCAGTGCAACTCACTGACAATCTGAGGGTACTAATCCCTCCTAACTCTTCTGTTTTTTATTTAATGTTTTATTTTGCAGGTGAAAAGGATATCATATGCTATGGATTAGATAGGTTTTAGTTCTAGGATGAAATTCTTGTAATAGCACATATATAATATTGTTGTAATATTTCCATTATGGAATCCATTGTAAAGACTTTGTAAATTGTGTGATTATTAATAAATTTTAATTGTTTTTTTTAATCTATTCTTGTTGATATTAGAGATATTCAATATTTGTGTTATTGGATTATATTTAGGATATCATCATGTTTATTCAATTTGGATTCAAATTCAAATACAATTCAAATTTAAATTCTAACATTCATAAATTTAAATAATTCAAACCTTTAACTCCCAAATTCAAATTATAACCCAAATGTCATGTCAAAATTCCATCAATTTCCAATGTCTACCTCTATCTCAGAATTAGATAATTGATGGAACCTCGATCACTCTAGGGTTTTGGTTTTGTGAAAAAATTATTGAGGTTTTGCAAACACATGTATGCACATGCACAAATTAATATTCTACCCCTTGTGAGTTCCTAAACGCTGGGACATTATAGTCTTCCCTCCTTAACGAGAACTTCGTCCCAAAGTTGTAACAACAATACCTGAAGAGCTCGGGGTAGTTTTGTCGTAACTCCTCTTCCTTCTCCCAGGTAGCCTCACGTTCAGGATGATGTTTCCATTGTACTTTATAGTACTTTATTGCTCGGTTTCGGAGTCTCTTCCAGTCTTCTGCTAGAATCTTTTCTGGTTCCTCCACATAAGTGAGGTCTGATTCCAGTTCTAACTCCCCCTGATTAATGGAATCTTCCGACTCCTTCAAACACTTTCGGAGTTGGGATATGTGGAAAACATTATGAACTTGCTTCAATCTCTCGGGTAGCTGTAGAGTATAAGCTACATTCGTATTCTGTGCCAGAATCTTGTAAGGTCCTATATACCGAGGACTTAACTTTCCCTTAACTACGAACCTCATAAGCCCTTTCATTGGACTAACTCGGAGATAGACCATATCCCCGGTTTCTGGTTCCCATGTCCTTCTTTTCTGATCTGCATAACTTTTTTGACGACTTTGAGCTATTTTCAAACGGTCTCTGATAATATCAACAATATGTTGTTGATCCTTGACGTAATCTGGTTCAAACTCAGACTTGCCTCCGGTCTCGAACCAACAAATTGGTGATCTACACTTTCGTCCATAAAGTACTTCAAAGGGTGTAGCTTTCAAACTGCTTTGGTACCTGTTATTGTATGAGAACTCTGCTAATGGTAGATGTTCATCCCATGATCCACCAAAATCAAGAACACATGCCCGAAGCATGTCTTCCAAGATTTGATTAGTTCTTTCCGTTTGCCCTCCAGTCTGAGGATGGTAAGCAGTACTGAAATCCAGTTGTGAACCTAAAGCTTCCTGAAGTTTTCTCCAGAATACCGAAGTAAACACAGATCCTCGATCTGAAACTATTCTTTTTGGTACTCCATGTTTACTGACTATCTCCTTGACATATATATCCACCATCTTCTCGGTGTTATCCTTCTGATTGACTGCTACAAAATGTGCACTTTTGGTCAATCTATCCACAATAACCCAGATCCTATCCTTATGTGTTTTCGTCATTGGTAGACCAGTGATGAAATCCATACCAATCTCCTCCCACTTCCATTCCGGAATCTCCAAGGGTTGTAGTGGTCCTGCTGGACTTTGATGTTCAGCCTTTACTCTCTGACATGTGTGACATTCAGAAACATACTTGGCAATATCTCGCTTCATATTGTTCCACCAAAATATGTCTCTGAGATCCATGTACATCTTGGTACTCCCAGGGTGAATAGAGTACGGTGTCTCATGTGCCTCCCGAAGTATCTACTTCTTGATCTCTGGAATATCAGGTACACAAAGCCTCTTGTTGAACCATAAGGAGCTATGTTCACCCAAATGAAATACGGAAGGTCTTCCTTTCTCAATTCTTTGGAGTTCTTCTTTTATGAAAGGATCTTCGTCTTGCCGCCGAATTATCTCATTTCTGAGATCACTTTTTCTTTCCTCCATGACCTTCATGGTATACAAGCCCCCCAAAGACTGTACCTCCAGTATCTCAATCTCTGCTTATTCTATTTCTCTCTTCAGCTCTTTTGGCAATTCACATTGAATTGGTTGACTGTCAGTACTCTTCTGTCTTAAAGCATCAGCTACCACATTGGCCTTTCCCGGTGTATAGTTGATGGTAAGATCGTAATCCTTGATCAATTCTAACAATCTTCTTTGCCTCATATTCAATTCTTTCTGAGTGAAGAAATATTTGAGACTCTTATGATCTGTGTAAAGTTCACACTTTGATCCATAAAGAAATGACCTCCATCTCTTCAAAGCAAACACTACAGCTGCCAATTCTAAATCATGAGTTGGGTAGTTAAATTCATGTGGTTTGAGCTGTCTTGAACCATAAGCTATAACCTTACGATCTTGCATAAGTACACAACCCAATCCATTCTTGGATGCATCACAATATACGGTGTAATCCTTGCCTGGTTCAGGTACTGCTAAGATTGGAGCTGTTGTTAATCGTTTCTTCAACTCCTGAAAACTGGCTTCACACTTATCTGACCATACGAAAGGAGTATTCTTCCTTAGCAAATTGGTCATTGGCCTGGCTATTTTAGAAAATCCTTCAATGAATCTTCTGTAATACCCGGCCATTCCAAGGAATCCTCGAACTTCCTTGACATTGGTTGGTGCCTTCCAATCCAGAACTGACTGTACTTTGTCAGGATTTACTGCAATACCTTCTTTGCCGATAACATGTCCAAGAAATTCTACTTGGTCTAACCAAAACTCACACTTACTGAATTTGGCATATAGCTGGCGTTCCCTCAGAACTTGTAATGCTATCCTTAAGTGCTTGGCATGATCTTCTTTGTTCTTCGAATATATAAGGATATCATCGATGAGCACAATCACGAACTTATCCAAGTATGGCATCAAGATCTTGTTCATCAAATTCATGAAAATAGTTGGTGCACTGGTCAGTCCAAAAGGAGCAACCAAATATTCATGATGTCCATACCTTGAAACAAAAGCTATTTTGGGTACATCTTCTGGTTTAATTTTGATCTGATGGTACCCTGATGTGAGATCAATCTTGGAGAACACTCCAGCTCCATGAACTTGATCAAATAAATCTTGTATTCTCGGTAATGGATACTTGTTCTTGATAGTGACATTGTTCATATTTCTGAAATCACCACACATTCTTCTACCTCCATCTCTCTTGTCCACTAATATCACTGGTGATCCCCATGGTGATATACTTTCTCCGATGAATCTGTTGCTTCCCCGTTCATCTAACTGTTCTTTAAGTTCCTTTAACTCCTTAGGACCCATCTTGTATGGTGCCTGAGCAATAGGTGATGTACCTGGTATCAAGTCAATGGTAAACTCGATCTCCCTATCTAGTGGCATTCCCGCTAATTCTGCTGGAAAAACATCCGGAAACTCATTGACTACTGGTATATCTTCTAATTTAGCTTCATTGAGTGAGTTGAGTTGGAGTTCAGCCTCCACATGAGTATGCTTATCTGCTTGATAAGTAACTATTCCTCCTCCAGGCCTCCTAAGAGAAACTGTTTTCTCCTCACAATCAATCAAAGCTCCATTCTCCGTCATCTAGTCCATTCCCAGAACAGCATCAATGTTCTTCAAAGGAATAACAAATAGGTCCGCGTAATATGTGCAACCACAGATCATGATGACTTGATCTGGCCTTGCACGCATAACTAAGAGCGTACCTCCCGCCGTCATAACGGTAAGAGGACATTCTAAACGCGAACACCTTACCCCATACTTATCCACAAAATAACTGGAGATGAATGATGTGGTGGCACCGGTATCAAATAAAACCTTGCCATATTGTGTAAGAAGACTGAGCGTACCTAATACGGTAGTGTCCGAGTTGTCAGCCTCCTCCAGAGATGTGCAGTTCAGTTTCCTGAAGGGTCTTGCTCGTTTGCCATTATTGTGCTTCCCGCTACCGCCACTTCCGGCTGAGACTCCGCTTGCTCCTCCGGGCCTTGCTCCACCTCTGTTGAAACCACCTCCAGTTGTCTTGTTAGGGCAATCTGGCTTAATGTGTCCCTCTTTTCCACACCCGAAGCATACAACCTTGGGCTGTTTACACTCATTCTTAAAGTGTCCTGGAAGTCCACAGTTGTGACAGATGATCTTATTCCTTGGATTTAACGGTCCACGATTGATCGGGGCTCCTCCCGACTTTATTCTTGGCTTGAAACTCAAAGTTGAAGTAGGTCTACTTGGCTGAAACTTTTTAGGCTCAAACTTGGCCTTCTTTTGTCGGTTCTGCTGAACCAACTTGTAATCATTCTGCTAGGTAACTGCAGAGTTCATCAACTCCTGGAAGTTAGCTGGTTTGGATGTCCTTAACTGCATACCAGCATAGGGATCCATCCCTCTCAAGAACCTCTTGATCCTCTACTTGTCAGTGTCAACTTCATCAGCAGCATAACGAGAAAGCCGTCTGAGCTCATTGACATACCATATCATATGGTGTGTCCCCTGCTGAAGGTCCTCGAATTGCCTCCTCATAAGCTCCATGACACTGTCAGGAACATGATACTCCCTGAATTTTTCCTTGAATTCATCCCATGTAAATACCTTTTCTGATGGCTTCAGAATAATCTGATTATCCCACCATGCTGCTACGATACCATTTAGAAGATGTGTAGAAAAGCGCACCTTCTCTGCATCATTGGCGTTGACAGCCTTAAGATTTCTTTCAGTGTCGACTAACCAGTCTTCAGCATCCATCAAATCCCTGGCCGTGGCCAATGGTGCTGGCTTAGTCTTGAGGAAATCCGACAGTGTTAACATCCTTGGTTCAGCTGCTCTCCCAGGTCCCACCTGGTTAAGCAGTTCCTGCATGAATTTATTTTGATAATCATGTACAAACTTCATGTATTCCATGAAATTCTGTTCCGCCAGTGGCCTGAGTGGTGGTGGTGGTGGCAACTCTGCTCTTGCAGCGTCCTCATCATCCTATGCCTTGTTTTCCCGCTCCAGACGCTGAGCGTCAGCCTCACTGGTTCCGCCACTCTCCATAATCCCTTAGTCCTGCAATGTGAAGCGAACAAACTCATAGTTACATCATGCTCATGCTTTCTGAGCCTCACTTCACATGCAACACTAGTCACACAAGAGAAACAAAGTCCAAATCCAGATACAAACAACATATTACACATATTATATAGATACTTATAAGTTGGTTACAAGCCTTCACCGTAGTGAATTACAGAAAGTACAGCAGTAGAAAACACAACTGGGTCGTGCTCACACTCCGACCCTTATTTATGGTACATGGCTCGAAACTCCTGAACTACGACCTAACTCGAGCCCTCACTTCATCTCCGTGGATGTCACTGTACTACTCCGAGTACATGCCAGGAGTCCACCCTGTGTAGCGTGAATTCCTGCGCACCGCCTCAGGAATAAACGGCTTCCCAGATGGAACATAGTCTGTGTCAGAAGTGTCCATAGACTGGGTATCGCTGAAAGAGAGCCAGTCCATGTCCAGATAATCATCAAGATAAGACACAAACTCCTCAGTACTGGTGTACTGCGAGGCTTCCCCTTCTGCGAAACAAGTGGTACTCGTGCAGTGGCTGTGATTAAATGGTACCTCCTGCATCGGTTGGGTCTCAACCTGCTCCTCCTCATCAGATGATATATTCATGACGACAATATCCGCTTCCTTAGCTACCACTTCCTCCACACTATCTTGATTCTCATCCTCTGACATATAGTCACATGGAATTGGATGTTGACTAGTACCAGGATACCAGTCAAACCTCCAGCCATCAGAGTTCTCAATAAAAGAATTTGATTCTAGGACCCCACCAAAAGTGTTTGGCTTTATGTCTCCGGGTTCATCCGAAATGTCAAACGGATCATATCGTTCCGGCTCACTAGGTGGTATAACAGGATAATGGATAGGTGCTGGGGTAATGGAATACCTGGACTGCCTATCATGGTCTGATTTCTTGGATGACTCCGCTCCTGGGGTATAATACGGTTCATCCCTCTCCTGAGCCTTCTGCTTCCCCTTTTGCTCTCGGCTAGGTGGTTTGGTTAGATCTTTCAACATTCCATCTTTGTCATCAACAATGACCTGATGTGTCTTGTAGAAAGATCCTACCAACTTCCTGTATCCCTCTAATAGGCTAGTGGCTAGCTTAGGCTTGGTTTTTATCAACACAGAATGGTCGAGTGCCAAATCTGTGCTTAGGCGGTCGTGTGGTATGGCTGTGAAGCTAGTACCTGACAGCTGACTAGCCTTATACTCTCTGATGGTGGCTAAGGCTTGTACTAAAGCCTTTTGGTATGCTGCCATCTGGCTCCTTCCTTCACCACTAGGTGTGGTCATATGTGGTGTTAATTCCCTGGGTATTAGAATTAATACCCGGTACTTCAAAACCATCTCCCCATCCTTATATGTGTAGGTGTTGACTTTAAGGTTGGTGTCAAACTCGAAAGCTCGGAGCAAAGCTCGTAGCTGCTCAGTCAACTCCCCCTTGTAGTGCTCCAGCCTCTCATGTTTTACCCATTCCGTTCTCCCGGAACTCCCGCCTTTCATGGTCACTGTTCACAAACAACATAAATGTTATTAATATATCATCATAAAGATTCAACATTCTGGAAATATGGCCAGAATATTCCCAAGTGAATACCTATTATACTTCCAGCGAATTCTTTATTGTTACGTTCTAAAACCCTACAGAGTATATCCCTTTACTAGGTTTCCAACCTAAGGTCAAAGCAATTGCTCTGATAGCAGTTGTGGAGACCCAGCATACCACTGCATGTTGTAGTACGCTAGTCCTTGATATAACACTCACAGAACACCGTTCCGCAAATATTACATTCCTCAGGGTGGTACAGCAGAAACATTGCGGGACTGATTGTCATACAACAAATATATTACAAAACCAAATGTGCTGACAAGAGGATGAGCTCATGATGAGGTCATCCCATTATTGAAGTTAGAACGACAACTGAAAGTAAAGCAGGTGCTAACACGGGAACTCAAGAGCCATCGATAGAGTCCATGGCTGCTCGATTCGACCGTGATAAGTATTTATTTCAAACTAGGCTAAACCTAGTCAGACTCAGCCCCCTCGGGGTCAACTCCGTACTGAATGGTGTAGTCGACTCCTTCCACTCCTCCGGAGAGGTCCGGCTCCTCGTAGAAGATGTCGTCTTGGCCTCCGAGGATATTGAAGGATGCTTCCTCTAAGTTTTCATAGCCTAAGCAGGGGGTCAAACGGGATTGAATGAGTAACGAGCGTTACTCAACAAGTTCATTAAGTACAGAAGTAATTTATGCACTAACTACGGTCCTCGACTCTAAAGAGTCTAGATAGATGCAAAGTTTTGTCAAACTTTCTTCAAGAGATTGCTTTTAATACTGAAAACTATGCCCGCCAGTCTTCACAGGACTAGAACTTCATGGAGTTATCTTTCCTGCGACGTTCGCAGTTCCAACCCGGAACAAGGGGTAACATGCCACATCCTTTTACACTCTGCAGAGGTGCGTTACTTTACCCATGGGCGACCAAGACCATGTTGCACAACCAGGCGCGCGATCCTGTCCACTCCCACTCAGGTGTGGGGCCCGGTTGTTGGTCCAAGCCGAACCGTGCTTCTCCACACAACGCATGCCCACCCATTTCTGCCAGCAGGTTGAACGCCTGATTCCACCCCTCACGATGGATATCTACGCGCCCCTGGCAGACCATCATAGACCCGCAGAGTCCGTGGGAATTAAGGGATCCCACCCATGTGTATGTAGTCTCGCAAGACCTACAGCGTACGTCTCTGGCAGCCCGTTGACATGCAAACGAGAAAAGATCACAGCTGACTTACTCCCCCCATAGAAGACCCATGGTCAACGCGGTATTTACAGCGCAAGAATTCTGACGGCAGTGGTGATTAATCCTAGGTAATACTTTTCCGTGCATATGGAACCTTCCTTTGACCTATTCATCTTACCATGGTTCCATCCGCCCACCAAACAGAACACTACCACTCGGGTAGTCATTCAATTAGTCATATTATTATAAAAGTAGGATCATGCATTCTTTTGAGCGGAGGTGGTATTACGATAAGGTTTTGAAAATAGTTGTTATGAGATAGTTCAAAGGACATGAGCAAGTGATGAACTTGCCTTGATATGGAAAGGTAATGAAGTCTGATGCTTGGAGCAGATCCCGACTTCCTTGTTCTACAAAACACCATCATTGTGTGGTAAAGATAATGTTTAAAGAAGAAAACGATGCTATTATGCATAATGATGGGATGTGTGCATTTTTTTTAACTCAATGATCATTTGGTGTACTAAGGATTTTGTAATAATTGCTTTGTTTGTGAATTTATTATTTTTCAGAGTTAATGATTATTATTATCATCAATATTATTTTATTTTATTTTTATTAATTTAATTAATTAAGTACTTATTGTTTTCTCAGAAAACATAAATTATGGAATGTTTTGAAATGATTAAGTATTATGGAATCTTATTTATTATTTTTCTACAATTTTTTTAATTCTTTTATTAAAGGATTTGGTCAAATGACCATTTTGCCCCTTGGGCTGACGGGTGGGTCAACCCATTTAGGGTTGAACCCAACCCGCTGGCCTGGTCGAGCCAGACCAGACCACACACGCGCACCCGCGCGCTTCCCTCTCCCTTCGTCTCTTCCTCGCTCTCGGGCGACACCCAAGCGATGAAAATCGCCTCCGTCTCCGGCGAATTATTCCGGCTCCCTCCGGCCAACCCCGCTGCCGTGACTGGAAGCAATCGACACGCCATCTCGCCCTCCACCCTATCCTCCTCTTCGATCGGTTAGCTGCTCGCTGCACCCCTCGAGCACGAGCAAACCCTAACCCTAGGGTTCGGGCTCGGGATGCTCCACCCCTCTCCGGTGGTTCCTGCTCCTCGAGGTGACTCAGGGTGCTCTGGTGCGACTCTTGTGTTGTTGTTGCTTCTTCCCCGTGGCTGTTGCTGGTTGCACGGACGAGATTCCGTCGGGACAGCCTCCTGGAGAGCAACCGCGGCTCGTCGCCGTTCTGCGCTTCCTCAACTGGTTGTGGTCACCACGATGGTGACCACATGTGAGTTCCTCCTCACCCCTCTCTCTCTGTCCCCTCTCTATTCTCTCTCTGCCTCCTTCCTTCCCTTGCTCTGGAGCCTGGCCGTCGTGCTAGTGCTCATGCCATGCCCCTGTGATACCTCTAGGAGGTTGTGGATGAATTGATTGGGCTTTGGGAATTTTCCCATCGAGTTCTTGGTATAGAGACTATGGATATTTTTTTATGATCTGTGATGAATTGGAGATATGAATGCTTTGGTGGGTTGTTTTACTCCTAGGAATTATCTATCTCATGCACTATGCTGTGGAATTATTGTGGGTATTATCCTTGTGCTGGTGATGGAAAATTGTCTGGGATTTATTCCCCACCATTGTTGTAAATGGTTCCCTTTGGGTATCTCCCTGTGATAAATCCCTGTGGCTTGCTATTTGTTGAACAAATCCCACTAGCATGTGTGGCTTCGGACTTTCTATGGGTGTGTTGTGTGTTGATAGGTATTACTCTGGATTTATAGATTCAGAGAATATGCCATCATCCTATAATTTTCCTTTTACTACTTCCATGTCCTAGTAGGGTTGTGTTGAGGTATCAGATCTCTGGATCTGGTGCCCAGCAACTATACTGAGGCTATATGATGTAATACAGTAGTCCTCTGGCTTATGATTTAATTCATGATCCTTTTACTGATAAAATCTATACTCTGCTGGTATGATGCCTCTATGCATTAATGATAAGAACGGATTACTACATCTGATGCTTTTTCTTATCTGAAATTTATTTCCTAAGAACATATGCTTGCACTTGCTTCTTTTGCTCCTAAGCCTGTGATGCATAGCCTGAGGCCTCTCTCTCTAATAAGAACAGATGCTTAACTTGATATTTCTATCCCCAATGATGAGCTATAGCATAGCATCTCTATGCCTCTCTGAGGGTACTAAAACCCCAACTAATCTTGTGTGCAACTAGCCAATAAATGGCTCAGATGGTACAAAGAGATTCACCTTAGGTGATGATCAAAAGGGTTGGTGGATTTTGGTGCTTGTGGCTTGCTCGATTAACTCCTGCTGCTTCCTTGTACCTTGGCCTTGTAATCTTGATTGCTGGCTTGCAATCTGATGCTCCAGTATCTGTGGAGGCTTTATGAGTGGATGATTTGGTTGGTGTGCTTCTCCTGTTCTTGGTTGCTTTTACAACCCGAGCAGTATCAGGGGAAAGTGATGTGTTTGCACCTCTCTTGCGGCTGTTGTGGTATTTATACCACAGTAGTGGTTTTGACAGCACAAAAGTATGTTCATGAGTGTGTTGTGTGCCTGTGTGCTAGTGAGGGGATATTTTCTCCAGGCATTGCGGCTGGTCTTATCCCTGCCTGCTATTTTTCTTGTGATCCCAGTTGTAATTCTAGTCCCTGCCTGTGATGTTGGTCTGAAGCAATATTTAACAGAACAGATACTACACATTTTGTATTAACCCTGTGATGAGTTCATCAGTGCAACTCACTGACAATCTGAGGGTACTAATCCCTCCTAACTCTTCTGTTTTTTATTTAATGTTTTATTTTGTAGGTGAAAAGGATATCAGATGCTATGGATTAGATAGGTTTTAGTTCTAGGATCAAATTCTTGTAATAGCACATATATAATATTGTTGTAATATTTCCATTATGGAATCCATTGTAAAGACTTTGTAAATTGTGTTATTATTAATAAAGTTTAATTTTTTTTTCTTTATCTATTCTTGTTGATATTAGAGATATTCAATATTTGTGTTATTGAATTGTATTTAGGATATCATCATGTTTATTCAATTTGGATTCAAATTCAAATACAATTCAAATTTAAATTCTAACATTCCTAAATTTAAATAATTCAAACCTTTAACTCCCAAATTCAAATTATAACCCAAAGGTCACGTCAAAATTCCATCAACTTCCAATGTCTACCTCTATCTCAGAATTAGATAATTGATGGAACCTCGATCACTCCAGGGTTTTGGTTTTGCGAAAAAATTATTCAGGTTTTGCAAACACATGCATGCAGATGCACAAAGTAATATTCTACCCCCCGTGAGTTCCTATACGCTGGGGCATTATAGTATCGTAGTACTTTCGATAAATAAGAGTGTCGAACCCAACAAGGTGCAGAAAGTGTTGACAAGCAGGTTAGATAGAGGATTCACTGTAAACACTAAAAAACGGGTTTTTGGTTGTTTTGGATATAGTAGATAAATAAAGTGCGAATAAATAAAGTGCGGTAAATAATATTGCAGCGAGTGCCCCAATACTTTTGAGACCAAAGGACAAGCCGGTTGTGTTACTTAGGACTACCAAACGTTCTCGAGGACGCATGGGAATTTCGTCAAGTGCTTTCGTTTTGTTACGGTTGATTAATATCCATTGGTTCGTGAAGTGTTGTGTGGGTGAACCTATGCTAATGCACCTCCCAACTAGGACTAATACATACCTGTGATTATACCCCTCGTAAGCATCCACAAATACAAGAAAGTAACTAAAATAAACTAACCACAGCCTTAAAGCTCCGGGATTCTACGCTCCCTCGTGCATTGGTTTCCTGGCGGGGGTTTAGGTTTTTGTCACTCCGGCAACCCCACAATTAGTAGCCAAATACACAATGCATCCTCCTAGGCCCATAAAGGTGAAGTATCATGTAGTCGATGTTCACATGACACCACCAGAAGAATAGCTCCACAACTTAAATACCGAAGCACGGGATATTACTTCAATATAACTTCACTACTAACATCATGACTTCTCCCGTGTCCTCTAGAACTAAAAAAACTACTCACAAGACATCATATGGATCATAATCAGAGGTGATATAATGGAGGATAACAATCTGGTCGTAAAATCTCACAAGCATCAACTACTAACAAGTAATCCACACCGGGAGACAGATCTAATGTAAAACAATGATAGAGGCCCCTAATTGGTACAACGGGATGACGGTGGATGATGAGGGCGATGGTGCTGGTGGTGATGATGATGACGATGACGATCTTGACGATGCCCGGAGCGATGACGGTGATGTTGGCGATGATTTTCCCCCTCCGGAGAGGAATTTTCCTGGCAGATTTCTCCCTGCCAGAGAGCTTTTCTCTCTCGGGTGTTTTCCGCCCTGAGGCGGCGGCAGATTAATTCTTCGATGATGGTCCGGGGCTTAGGGTTACCTCGGGGTCAAGTACGCTAAAAATATCCACCAAAGGTGGGCCACGGTGGCCACACCACGTGGCGGCGCAGCCAAGGGGGGGCGCGCCACCCCATGGTGTGGGCCCCTGGTGGGCCCCCTCCGGCTCTCCTCGTGGCTGGCTCCCTCTTCTGGACCTCTAAGATACCTCCGGTGTCCCCCCTCCTCTTCTTCTGATATTCTAAAATAGGGTATCTCGATGGTGCTTTTTCCATCAGAAATATGGTCCCGATGTCTATTCTCCAAAAATTATGAAACATGCAAAATAAGATAAAAATAACATACGGGATTCATCATAACATAAAATATATCGATGAATAACAGAAAATAACAATATAAAATGGTGATGCAAAATGGACGTATCAACTCCCCCCAAGCTTAGGCCTCGCTTGTCCCCAAGCGAAACTGAACTCAGTAAACATGACCACAAATTTATGGAGTGAGGTGTCGATAAAATAAAATACGGACAAGAGGCATCACATCTATAAAGAACAAGTCATTTTAGACAACAACTTCCTCTCATATAATCAAACTTCAAACAAGTAAAGGAACAATAAAGGTGCAAAAAGTAAAAGTAAATCACAATTGGTAAAGGCAAACTTCGTTCTTGGTCAGAGAACAATTAATAGTGTACTTATCTTTCGATCAGAGTCTTTATACTAGAGCTATATTGCAGAGTTTATCATGCTCAATTATAGTGGTCTCTTTGCGGACATTGGTAACTTTCAAAGTGGTATTCAAATAGATAAAAGCATTTGCAGAAACAAGGCAAAATAAAGAACATGATTGAGTAAATCAACATGTAGCTAGATAAATCACAACAACTCAAATGCTTGCTTAGACATAAAGAAATAGGTTTACTGACTCAACAAAAATGTAAAACATAGGCCCTTCGCAGAGGGAAGCATTGATCACTCATGTGATAGATCTTTTATTTTGTAAAACAGAGGTATAAAACTTTGACACTCCTCCCATCCTTTCTTACACAAATCATGGCTAACCGAATCCTCGGGTGCCTGCCAACAATCACAAACCGTGGAGGAGTGTCTAAATTTTGGGAGGTGTATGTTTATGTAAATGAATGGCAAACATAAAATACAGTACGTCACAAGCCAACTTGACTTCACAAGAGCGGCTCCCATAGAAGGACGCAACTGGTATAGAAGGTCATCCCTCTTACTCTTTGACTGATAAATCAGGGGCAAAAATAGCGAAGAGAATTTGTATTATTATTTGGGGCTGGGAACTCCGCTGCCAGCTCTTCTAGCATTTGGATAAGCGGATGAAGCCACTAGTCTAGGGTTTGAAATCCAATCAACAAGTGGGATAAAGATTCTCTATTTGCGTCCTCATGAGCTAAAACAGGAGCACAAAACAGGTGTAATTTTGAATGTTTAAAGGTAGCACATGTCGCACCCGGACTTCTAGAGGATACTCACCGTACGAACTGAACAGTATTTTGATTGGATTACGGGGCTTACCGGCACCCGCATCTCTTACGAGTAGGCCAACACTTATGTGTGACAACCAATCTTTACTATTCACCGTCGATGTAAACTATCCCGTAGAAATCAGGACACTACCATTGACGTACTTCATACCATACACACATGGTACGTCAACGGCTTAGAACAAGATGATAACACAACATATCTCTAAGACAAAAGATGGAAATAAGTTGCAAATGGCCCTCACTAGGGCAGAGATAGCAGATACAGTCATCCAGAGGACACATGTCCCAACATAACATCATTACAACTCAGCGGAAGCATTCAAAGGGTCTGAGTACAGACAAATCCAAATAGGCTTAAGAAGCCGGGAATGAAAAGAAAACGGAGCCCATCCACGATGTCTCGGATCCTGCCCGGGTCCGCTACCTACTCGTCAGCAGCCTCGTCAAACTCCACGTAGTAGTCGTCACGGGGATCCTCGTAAGCGTAGTCTGCGGAAACCACAGCCCCAAAGGGGTCAGCACATAAACGTACTGGCAAGCAAGACTCACAATTCACCAAAGTGTAGCCCGTCAACACCAAGCACAGATGCCTTGGTTTCAACGGAAGGAAGGGATATAAAAGATGCTGCAACTGGCTGCACTAACCAACTACAGAACAAACTACAACTTCCGGCTATCAGAAGGGGGATAAGATAGCGTATCGTAACCAACTATAACTAACCACCAAACAAACCCATCCTGGATCTCGCCCCTTATCCAAAGAAGCAATCCGAGGATAACTCACCCAGTTGGATTAATGATGGATCCAATTGTTGTGTCAATAAGCCTATTACTAGTCAAGTTATCATTAGTTAGGTGTAAGTTGTTCTGAGTACTTGTTAGCCAGTACTTTCACCAAGTCAACCATAACCGCGGAAAACACGGCTTCTCGAGAAGATTTATCCCTGCAGGGGTGCACCAATTTGGCCGTACATGTAAGAATAACCCGCTAGATGGGAAGGCCTTTCCCACCAAGAGGGGCACTCAACACAACTCAACTCTTCTTCGCATCAAGCCCAAAGCACCACGTGCTGTGCGTGCGCGGCTAATCGAGCCCCACGAAGAAAAGGGGACCCTCATAGCACTGGAAGACCACGCCGCCCTAAATGCCGACTACAAAAGTTCCACCCTGGCCTCGGGTTCGTACCTGCATATGCGTGCATCAAATGGAAAGCCCGAACTAAGTGTGGTGATTTGGACGAGATGCGAATCGAATCAAATTGAGGAGGGCGCCCATACACGCTTCCCACATGCGGATAGTGCGCTCATCATGGATCAGTAGACAAGACCCTTTTCCTATTAGGGTCGACACTAGCAGGCCTCAAAACCATGCCGGGCCTCCTGCCGGTACCTTATCAGCAAATTATTATTACCTCAACTTAACAGGTTGTTGTTTAACATCGAGCCCCAGAATATAATAGAATATGATAACAGAAAGTAACGGGTAACAGACTCGAGCAAAAACAACCCTAAGCATGCTAGTAAGACACGGGCCCAAGCAACGGGGTTATAGGACTGGAGGTGAGGCAATATCAGGGTTCAGGGTATCATGTGATAGGTTCGTAACAGAAGCAACGATACATATGGCTAGCAGAAATAGACAACGGAAAGTATCGGTAACCAATGTTGAAAGGAACACAATGGTTCATGTGAGTGATAACTTGCCTGCAAACTCAGTAGCCGGGTACTGGGCTAGATCCTTAGAAGGGGTGTCGTAAAGATCGTCGGTCTCAACGTCGTCGTCTATCCGAGAAGAAGCAAACAAACAATACAGGAAAATAAACAATCAATATCATGGCATAGTGCACAATCATGGGATGATGCATGTCAAGTTAATAGATGCATCAACATAAACTAGTTGACATGGTAACACAATTTAAATGGACACATATGCAATTTTGAGTTGCATATGAAAAACCCATGAATTTTTGGTTGAAACAATTGTTTTCCAGTTAACCAACAGGTGAAAGTGGTTTAGTATGATGCATGCATGAGGAAAACAACAAAATAACAACAATAGAACCAATTTAAAATAGGGTTTACCAATTTAGAAATTTATTTATTAATTTAGGGAATTTTTGGTGCCTTAAAGGTGACACACAAGTATTTGTTGTTTTCAACCATTTAAATTGTTCACAACAAATAACAAAATTCATATTTGAAAAGATCATAAAATTTTGGGTGGATTACATGTTTCAAATATTGAAAAAGGCATTAGGGTGAATTTATTATGCCTTAAACAATATTAAACAAGTTTTAAATGAATTTAAAACAAGCATGGATTTTATTTAAATTTTCTTTGTTCAAACCATAAATTCAAACTCATATTTGAAAAGGTTATGTTTTTCTAGTTTGAAAACATATTTTGCATGTTCAAAAATAATTTAAATTGGGCAAGTTATGATTTTAGCAATTTTAAATGATTTAAATAAGGTTTAAATTATTTAGTCAATTTAAATTATTCAAACCATGAAACAAAATTTATATTTGACTAGGTTATTTGAAATAGCATGGAAAACATATTTTATTTGCATTGTTTGGATTAAGAATGAAATAGTTATGAAATTTAGCAAATTGCAATTGAATTATTTGAATTCAAATTTGAATTGCATTTGGAAATTTCAAAACAGTAAACGAGTGGCATCATTGGATAGAGAATTAAATTTGGATCAACACACATATTTTATTTTCATTATTTGGAGTTATAAAATAAAAGTTATAAACAATTAAAAACTAGGGACCATTCTGTAATTTTAAAAGGACTTAACAGAAAAGAAAAAGGATTAAAACGTTTTACACCGCACTGCTGTCTACCCCTAGCCACTGCCCGTGGGTCTGGGGGCCAGCGTGGCATGCGCGCGCGTGCGTGGCAGCTAGGGCCGCTGACGGGTGGGGCTCGCTTGTCAACCAGTGCGCGAAAAAAGTGTGGATTTTTATCCGCGGGCGCGAGGGATCGAGCTCGCGACCTGCCCGTGCGCAAGATGCAGTGCTACCACTGCGGTGGTTTCGTCAGTTTCGACAGAAACAAGGGCGAGTACAGGTTATTGTTACCCTGCGCGTTATCTGAACATTTGCGCGCGCTGCTAACTGAAACCCGACAGCGATGACGCCGGCGGCAAGCCGTGGTGCCGTGCTCGTGGCTGCTGCGATCTGGTGGTGATGTGTGCAGTGCAGTGGCACGGGTGCAACAGAGATAGAGGAGGAGGAGCACGGTGGTGGCTCACCTCCGTTGTCGGCGTTGCAGAGGCCCGGGGACGACTCGACGGCGACAGCTGCGACGGCGGCGACGATCCAGTCGATGGCGATCTCAACGGCGGCGTCCAAATGGAACAGGGAGTGGTGGCCGTTCGATTCCAGGGGCTAGATGGGGGAGTGGCGCTGCGAGGTGGTTGCTGCCATGGCAGATTCAGAGCGGCGGACTCCGGTGAGGTTCAGAGCGACGGGAGGTGGCCGTTAGAGGGGAAAATCGGCGGTGGGGAGAGGGGGAACAGGAGCCTAGGGTTTAGGTTGGTTGCGCGGGGACCTAGGGCTAGCTATATAGGGGGTACGGGTGCTGGATCACCGTCTGCTCGCGACCGTGCCGCCGTGGCACCGGCCGATGGGGTGCCGTACTGCGGGAAGAAGGGGGTTAGGTGGCGAACCGGTACGCGGTAAGTAGATGGGCTGGGTTGCGCGCGGGGAGAAAGAAAAGGCCGGCTGCGCGCGGAAGAAAAGGGAGGAGGTGGGCTGGGCGCAGCCCACGACCCTTTTGGCGCCAGATTTTATTTTTTAAAAATTTCTTTCTCCTGTTTTTTTTTTTGCTGAAAAAGGAATTGGAAGAAAAGGAAGGGTTTTAAATTAGTAAAAATTTTGGAAAAATTAGGGTAAGCTATTTAGGTCAATAGCAAACAACTGTTAAGTTTTATTTTCAGAAAGTTTGAAATTTGCTTGCTGTTTGTATTTAAACCAAATTTGGATGAATTTTATTATTAAATGATCATTAATAAAAACAAACTTTTAAATAGGGTGACCCCTATGTTAATTTAGAACAAAATGAGTTGATTTGTTTTGATAATATTTATAAATTCAAAGTGGTTCTGTTTGGTGCTTTGATTTGAATTTTTTGAATGTGATTTGGAATCAATTTAATTGATTAAAACCATCATTTTAATAAGTGATCATTATGGAATAAAATGGAAACAAATGAGGGTTTGATTTGACATTATAATTTGAAAAAGATTGTAACAGAGCAAGTATGAAACAATTGTTTGAATAAAGTTTGAATTTGAATTGTGAAAACAGAGAAAAACAGATGCAATAAATAAGAAACAAATGCAAACAAAATGAAAACAAATGGAAACAATATGATGACATGATGCAATACTTTAATAAACATGAAACAAACATTCTAAAGGGGAGTTTTCATACTTGGGATGTTACAGCACACAAGCAATTTACTTTGAGTGGAGGTGAAATACCACATATAGGTAGGTATGGTGGACACAAACGGCAAGGTTTTGGGCTCAAGGTTTGGATGCACGAGAAGAATTCCCTCTCAGTACAGGTTTTTGGCTAGCAAGGTTGGGTAGGAAGCATAAGAATCGAAGTAAAACAAACAAAAACATATATGATAAAGCCAATCATGCAATCTTCCTTGAAGGTGCAAACAAACTTATTACTAAGCTTATGAGCTAACAAGAAAGAACGATCATGGAATAATATATCTACATGCAACTCCCTCTTTTCTACTTAAGTCTCAACGAATTGTTGCTACTGACCAATGCTAAGTTTGCCAAAACCAACTAGATTATCTAGAAGCTTTAAAATTGATACCAATAATAATAAAAAGATCAATCACATAACAAAAATTGCATACTAAAATTAATTATAACAAGTAGATGATGAAACTTCTCAGTAATATTTCATTACGGCAACTCAAACCAAGGGATACAACGATAACCAACTAGAGAGCAACACTTCCATACTGCAAACCATACTATATGATATTTTCTCTACTCACGATATGACTCTACTAAAAGGTAAAAGGGTGAAATATAAAGGTGATACCGTGGCACTCCCCCAAGCTTGGAACAAGCCAAGGGGATGCCAATACCAATGACGAATCATTTCTTCGGTGGTGGTGGTGATACACTCTTCTCAAGCAAGGCGTGAAAACGTTGTAGCATCTCATGAAACCTGTCGTTTTCCTCTTGAAGAATCTCTACCTCAATCCTTAAAGCTCGATAACGTTCACAAAACTCATCTGCAACCCGAAGAGCTTCCTCTACTCCAGGGATGAGACTGAGGCCCCGAATTGATGGTCTTGGTCCCTACATGCTACAAGAATACACACTGCTTGATGACGTCCTTTTTAATTCCCTCTTGACGCCCTGATACATGTTCTTGCGCTTGGGACCTTGGAGATCATCTTCCATTGGATCCTTCCCTTTGTTGTTGGCGGAGGCCATGATGCTTCAAAAACTAAAAACAGATCCTGGCAAAAATAGCTCGAAACAGAAACAGGACGAGAAAACGATAAACAGACCTTGGGAGGTCCGGGGGGTTATATAGCAAAAATATGCGTAACAAAAGGAAAGTCCAGGTCGAAAACGAGTCGGAGAGGGGCTCCGATGCGCCCACACCATAGGGTGGCATGGCCAAGGGTGGGCCTGCGCCCCCTCATGGTGTGGTGCCTCTGGGCATCTTCTCCAACTCTTCTTCAGCTCGGTATTTTTTATATTTTACAAAAAACAATAATTTATAACTAAAAAGGTATTTCATGAAATTTTTCTTAACATAACTGTTACCTATTCCAAAACAAACTCTGCAGATTCTGGAATCTTCCTACTAATGAACTTCTCCGGAGTCATTACTTGAATAACATCCACATCTTCATCATAGGAATCCCCAGAAATATAATGTTTGAGTCTTTGTCCATTTACCACTTGTGTAGTGTTATCTTTGAGGGAAGCAATTTTGATTGCACCCGAACGATACACTTCTTCAATAACATAAGGTCCTTCCCATCGGGAGAGTAATTTTCCTGCAAAAAATCTGAGACGAGACCAATACAATAGAACTTTCTCACCAACATGAAACTCCCTTTTAAGGATTCTTTTACCATGCCATTGTTTAACTTTATCTTTAAAGAGCTTCGCATTTTCATAAGCTTCAGATCTCCATTCATCTAAATGATTCAAATCAAGCATTCTTTTCTTACCAGCAAGCTAAAAATCTATGTTTAATTCTTTCACTACCCAATAAGCTTTGTGTTCTAATTCTAAAGGCAAGTGACAAGCTTTTCCATAAACCAGTTTATAGGGAGACATACCCATAGGATTTTTATAAGCAGTTCTATAAGCCCAGAAAGTATCATTCAACTTATCTAACCAATTCTTCCTCGATTTATTAACAGTCTTTTGCAAGATAGATTTAATTTATCTATTTGATAATTCTACTTTCCCACTGGTTTGAAGATGATAAGCTGAGGCAATTCTATGATTAACATCATATTTAGAAAGGGTCTTTCTAAAACCACCATGAATAAAATTAGAACCTCCGTCAGTCATAAGATATCTAGGCACACCAAACCTAGGAAAAATAACATCTTTAAGCATTTTTAAAGAGGTCTCACCATCAACACTTTTAGTAGGTATAACTTCTACCCACTTAGTAACATAATCAACAACAACAAAAATGTGAGTGTAACCATTCGAAGGAGGAAAAGGACCCATAAAGTCAAATCCCCAACAATCGAAAGGTTCAATAACAAGAGAATAAATATAGGCATTTCATTACTTCTAGAAATATTGCCTACTCTTTGACATTCATCACAAGATAAAATAAATTTACGTGCATCTTTAAATAGGGTAAGCCAATAGAAACCTGATTGTAGAACCTTCTGTGCGGTTCTATCTCCAGCGCGATGTCCTCCATAAGCACTACTATGGCACTTCTTCAATATTTCATGTTGTTCATGATCTGGAACACATCTTCTCATAATACCATCTACTCCTTCTTTATATAAGTGTGGGTCATCCCAAAAATAATGCCTCAAATCATAGAAGAATTTTCTTCTTTGTTGAGATGTAAATGTTGGAGGCAAATACTTTGAAACAATAAAGTTAGCCTAATTAGCATACCATGGACTATCTTGGGATTTTACCTTTATTGCAGCCAACTTTTCATTTGGAAAACTATCATTAACAGGAATAGGATCAAAATTAATGTTTTTCAATCTAGACAAGTTATCAGCAACAGGATTTTTAGCACCCTTTCTAGCCACAATATGCAAATCAAACTCTTGTAAAAGCAACACCCATCTAATAAGCCTGGGCTTAGCATCTTTATTTTCCATAAGGTATCTAATAGCAGCGCGATCAGTATGAATAGTAACCTTTGAGTCAACAATATAAGGCCTAAACTTATCACGTGCAAAAACTACAGCTAAGAACTCTTTTTTAGTAGTAGCATAATTCTTTTGAGCAGCATCAAGAGTCTTACTAGCATAATGAATAACATTCAACTTCTTATCTATGCACTGTCCAAGAACAGCACCTACAGCAAAATCACTAGCATCACACATAATTTCAAAAGTTAAATTCCAATCAGGTGGTTGAACAATAGGAGCAGTAGTTTAGCCTTCTTTAAAGTTTCAAAAGCTTCCTTACAATCATCATCTAAAACTATTGGTACATCTTTTTGAAGAAGATTAGTAAGAGGCTTTGATATTTTAGAGAAATCTTTAATAAACCTCCTATAAAAACCAGCATGATCAAGAACACTATGAATACCTTTAACATCCCTAGGACATGGCATTTTCTCTATGGCTTCCACTTTAGCTCTGTCAACTTCAATACCTCTTTCAGAAATTTTATGTCCAAGAACAATTCCTTCATTCGCCATCAAGTGGCATTTCTCCCAATTAAGAACAAGATTAGTTTCATCACATCTCTGCAAAACTTTATCAAGGTTGTGCAAACAATTATCAAAAGAAGTTTCATAGACGGAGAAACCGTCCATGAATACTTCCACAGTTTCTTCACAAAAACCATGAAAAATAGCAGACATGCATCTTTGAAAAGTTGCAGGAGCATTACACAAACCAAAGGGCATACGTCTATAAGCATAAGTACCATAAGGACAAGTAAAAGTTGTTTTCTCTTTATCTTGCTTCCTAACAAAAATTTGAGAAAACTTAGAATAACCATCAACAAAGCAAAAATGAGTTTTTTTAGACAACCTCTCTAACATTTGATCAATAAAGGGAAAATGATACTGATCTTTCTTAGTAACTTTATTAACCTTTCTAAAATCAATACACATTCTATAACCAACTATTACTCTCTGTGGAATGAGCTCATTGTTTTCATTAGGCACAACAGTCATTCCTCCCTTCTTAGGGACACAATGCACAGGGCTCACCCATCTACTACCAGCAATAGAAAAAATAATACCAGCATCAAGAAGTTTTAATACCTCATTTCTTGCCACTTCCTTCATCTTAGGAATTAAACGGTGTTGATGTTCAACTACTGGCTTTGCATCAAGTTCGATATTAATAGCATGCTGACATATAGCTCCACGGTGTTTCTTCAGAATTCCCAAAAATCTTTCCTCTTCTTCACCTGAAAGTTTAGCACTAATAATAACAGTATATATTTTCTTATCATCAAGATAAGCATATTTAAGATCATCAGACAGAGGTTTTAAATCAAAGACAGGATCCTCCTTGGGTGGTAATGTTGTACCCAAGTCTTCCACAGGTAAATTATGTTTCGGTATCACCGGTTGACGAAGAAGAATATCGTCAATCTCATTTCTCTCTTCCATAAAGACATCACTCTCGTGGACCTCCATATATTGTTGCAAAGCATTGTTAGGAGCAAGTGCAATAGAAGAAAGTTGTTCAACTTTAAAATTCTCATCAGGCAATTTAGATTCATAAGGTGCTCTAGCAAATTTGGAGAAATTGAACTCATAAGATTTTCCATCAAATTTAGACAAAATATTCTCTCTTTTACAATCTATAATAGCACCACAAGTGTTCAAGAAAGGTCTACCAAAAATAATAGGACAAGTCTTACTAGCAGCCTTACCAAGTACTAGAAAATCAGTGGGATATTTAGTTTTACCACATAAAACTTCCACATCTCTAACAATACCAATTGGAAAAACAGTTTCTCTATTAGCAAGCTGAATAACCACATCAATATCTTCAAGCTCACAAGAACCAAATTCATGCATAATTTCTCTATAAAGCTCATAAGGTATAGCACTAGAACTAGCACCAATGTCACACAAACCATAATAGCAATGATCACCAATATTAACATAAAGCAAAGGAACACTAGTTTTCTTAGGTCTATGAGGATGGGAAACAATATCAGAAGCATCCTCACAAAAGACAATGTGTTCATCCTCCACATTTCCACAAACAAGATCTTTCACTATTGCTACAACAGGTTCAACCGTTATTTGTTCATCGGGTTCAATAGATTTCTTATTACTCTTATTAACCACTGATGGAGTGTAGACACACGTTCGTTGGGAGACCCCAAGCGCAAGGTGTGAAGGGTGCAGCAACAAGTTTTCCCTCAGAAAAGAAACCAAGGTTGAATCGACCAGTATGAGAAAGGAGTAACTCTAGAAGGTGAAGCAGCTGAGATGGCAGGGCGCACTACCGGTTCAGCAGCAACGTGGAACCTACACAACACAATCAAATCACTATGTCTCAAACGAAGCAGTGAGGTTGTCAATCTCACCGGTTTTGCTGAACACAAAGAGGTTAAAAGTATGGTATGGAAAATAGTAGGAAAATAGTATGAGAGCAGTATGAAAGCAGTAGGTGTTTTATCAGTATGAGGAAAAAGGATCGGGGTTCACAGTTCACTAGTGGTTTCTATCCGTGAAAGATAAATAACATGTGTGTTGAACAAATTACAGCTGAGCAATTGACAAAAATAAAGTCTGCACCGTAGTGCATATGCAAGACATAAAAATCCACCCTCCAAATATCATCTGAATAAACATTGGGTATTAAGTTGCAAGCAACAGATAATCGCAGTAAGCAAACTGTGTAATGTAAAAAATAATATCATCCTGAGACAAAGCATTGTTGTTTTCTCCCTAATGACAACAACACATCCTCCATCAGTCACGTTTTTGTCACTCAAGCACAGATGAAAAGGAGGCATGAACCCACTATCGAGCATAAATACCCCCTCTTGGAGTTACTAGCATCTACTTGACTGGAGCATCTACTAACAACGGAGAGCATGCAAGATCATAAATAACATAAGCATGAAGATAACATGATAGATTGATAATCATAAGACATAGCATTCAACATTCAACAGATCCCAGCAAACACAACATGTAGCATTACATAAAGATGATCTTGATCATGATAGGCAGCTCACAAGATCTAAACATGAGGTACAAAGTGGAGAGAACAACCATCTAGCTACTACTGTGGACCCGTAGTACAGGGATGAACTACTCACGCATCACTTAGGAGGAGGGCATGGTGGTGTAGACCCCTCCGGTGATGATTTCCCCCTCCGGCAGGGTGCCAGGGAGAGCTCCAGAACCCTCCCGATCTCGGGATGACGGTGACGGCGGCCTCGGGTGTTTCTCGGGTAAAATTGGGATCTATTTAGGGTTTACGTCTCGCGGGGGTTATATAGGCGGAAGGGCAGAGGCGGTGGAGACCTGGGGGCCCCACATCACCACCTGGCGCGGCCAAGGGGGGGCCGCGCCACCCTATGGTGTGGGCCCCCTAAGGCCCCCCTCTGGGTCTCTTCGGAACTCCGTGGAATCTCCGGGATTTCTAAGACTTCCGGGCTTCGAATTTTCCAATTCCGAGAATATTTCCTGAACAACTTTTCTGAAACTAAAAGCAGCAGAAAACGGGGAACTGGCTCTGTGGCATTTTGTCTATAGGTTAGTCCCGAAAATCTATAAAAATGACATAAAGTGTATAGTAAACATGTGGGAAATAACATGAAAACAACATGGAACATCAGAAATTAAGGATACATTTATGACGTATCAACCACACAAGCCACAATAGAGTATTCTTTCACCTTAGCAGGGAAAGGCATTTTCTCAATATAAGGCTCAGGAACAACATGATTAACAGCATGCACTTCTATATTTCTAACAGGAACAATATCTTTATAAGGTGAATGGTACTTGCTAAATTCCTTCTTAGGAATATCAAGATAGGAGGCAAAAGTTTTAAGACAGTTTGCAAAGATTTGACAATCAAGACCACAAACAGCACTTATATTATAGAAATCATTAGTTCCCATAAAAGATTTAATGCATTCATAATCATAATTTATACCTGACTTTCTACCTTTGTCATTCTCCCATCCTTCAGTGTTTTCTTGAATACGGTCAAGAAGATCCCATTTAACTTCTTCCTTCATACGAGTGAATGATCCAGAACAAGAAGCATCCAATAAATTCTTATCATGAAGAGAAAGCCTTGCATAAAAATTATTGATAACAATATTACTCGGGAGCTCATGAACGGGACATTTAAGCATTAATAACTTCATTCTCCCCCACGCTTGGGAAATACTCTCTCCATCATGAGGCCATAAATTATATATTTGATTCCGGTCTTTATGAAACTCAGTAGGAGGACGGAATTTAGAATAAAAGAGAGAAACAATTTCCTCCCATCCAATAGATTCACCATTCTTCAGTAATTTGAACCATTCAGCGGCTCTTCCTTTCAGCATTAAAGATAATAATTTCATATTAACTTGATCCATTGTAATACCTGCACACCTAAATAACTCGCATAATTCATGTATAAAGAGCAAATGATCACTGGGATGGACAGTTCCATCACCATAATAGCAGTTAACGGGTCACCTACTACCCTAGCAGTAATGGTAGAAGTATCCCTAAATAGAGAACCAAAAGTAATGGTAGAAGTTAACGGTTCACCTACTACCCTAGCAGTAATGATAGAAGTAATGGTAGACGTACCCATAAACAGAGAACCAAAAGTAATCCAACAATTTTCATAGGTATTTTATAAGGATCTAATTCAGCAGATAACAGGTCACCTACTACCCTAGCAGTAATGGTAGAAGTACCCCTAAACAGAGAACCAAAAGTATCTCCATAATAAAATAAAACAGCAGACACAAATAAAAACAGCACTCGCACTAAAAGTTTCTCTTACCAATTCCACTAACCAATAGCGCTTCACTCCCCGGCAACGGCGCCCGAAAATTGTCTTGATGACCCACAAGTATAGGGGGTGTATCGTAATACTTTCGGTAAATAAGAGTGTCGAACCCAACGAGGAGAAGGTGTTTACAAGCAGGTTGGATGGAGAATTAACTGTAAAAAGTAGCAAACGAGTTTTTGGTAGTTTTTGATTTAGCAGATAAACAAAGTGCGAGTAAATAAAGTGCAATAAATAATATTGCACCGAGTGGCCCAATCCTTTTGGGAGCAAAGGACAAGCTGGTTGTTCTACTTATGATTACCAAACGTTCTCGAGAACACATGGGAATTTCGTCAAGTTCTTTCGCTTCATTACGGTTGATTAATAGTTATTGGTTCGTGAAGTGTTGTGTGGGTGAACCTATGCTAATGCACCACCCAACTAGGACTAATAAATACTTGTGATTATACCCCTCGTAAGAATCCGCAAATACAAGAAAGTAATTAAGATAAATCTAACCAGATCCTTAAAACTCCGGGATTCTACGCTCCCTCGTGCATTGGTTTCCTAACGAGGGTTTAGGTTTCTGTCACTCCGGCAACCCCAGAATTAGTAGTCAAATACACAGTGCATCCTCCTAGTCCCATAAAGGTGAAGTATCATGTAGTTGACATTCACATGACACGACTAGAAGAATGGCACTACAACTTAAAAACCGAACCACGAGATATTACTTCAACATAATTTCACTACTAACATCATGACTTCTCCCATGTCCTCAAGAACTAAATGAACTACTCACAAGACATCATATGGATCATAATTGGAGGTGATATAATGGATAATTACAATGTGGTTATAAAATGTAAACACCAATAAATCTCACAAGTATCAACTACTAACAAGTAATCCACACCGGGAGAGAGATCTAGTGAAGAGCAATGATAAAGACCCCTAATTGTTACAGCGGGGTGACGGTGGATGATGAGGGTGATGGTGATGGTGGTTATGATGATGACGATGACGATCTTGATGATTCTCGGAGCAATGACGGTGACGATGGCGATGATTCCCCCTCTCCGGGGAGGAATTTCCCCGACAGATTTCTCCCTGTCGGAGAGATTTTCTCTCTCTGTTGTTTTTCGCCCCGAGGCGGCGGCGGAATAATTCTCCGATGATCTTCTGGGACTTAAGGTTCCCTGGGGTCAAGTACGCGAAAGGGGCACCCAGGAGTAGGTCAAGGGGGCCAGACCACCCCTAGGCGCGGCCAGGGGCATGCCGCTTGGTGGTGTGGGCCCTAGGTGGCCCCCCTTCGGGTGCCCTTCTGGCTGACTTCCTCCTCGGAACTTCTAAGACTCCTTTGGTATCCCCCTCTTCTTTTGATCTTCTGAAATAGGGTATCTCAATGGTGCTTTTTCCATCAGATTTCTGAACCCGGTGTTTATTCTCCAAAAAAATATAAAACATGCAAAATAAGATAAAATAGCATAAGTGATGCATCATAACATGAAATATATCGATGAATAACAGAAAATTATGACATAAAATAGTGATTCAAAATGGACGTATCACATACCTACCTACATGTGGTATTTAACCGCCACTATAAGTAAATTTCTCATGTGCTACCTTTAAAACTTTCAAAAGTATTCCTGTTTTGTGCCCCTGTTTTAGCTCATGAGGACGTGAATAGAGAATATTTATCTCACTTGTTGATTGGAATTTACACACCTGGACCAGTGGCTTCATCCGCTTATCCAAAACATAGAGATCATGCCTCATGGTACTCCCTTTATTTGTATAAATGCATAATACAACGACGAAATCTTAGTTGAACTTTGAATCAACAAATCGTTGTTAACACTTCAAAATAGTGATGCAAAATGGATGTATCAGCTACCTTTAAACCCTTCAAAATTATTCCTATTATATGCCCCTATTTTAGCTCATGAAGACGTAAATAGAGAATTTTTATCTCACTTGTTGATTGGACATTACACACCTGTACTAGTGGCACATCCCCTTATCCAAATTGATAGAAGAGCTGGCAGCGGGGTGCCCAGCCCCGAAATTGGTTACTATAAATTTTCTTCACTATTTTTGCCCCTGATTTATCAGTCCAAGCATAATTGTGTAAATAAAAGAGAAGAGGGATGACCTACTACACTAGTAGCGTCCTACAATGGGAGCCGCTCTTGTAATGTCTAGTTGGCTTGTGACTGATACGTCATAAACGTATCCTTAATTTCTGATGTTCCATGTTGTTTTCATGCCATATGCTACATGTTTTCCTTACACTTTATGTCATTTTTATCGATTTCCTGTGACTAACCTATTGACAAGATGCCACAGAGTGAGTTCATGTTTTCTGCTATTTTTAGTTTCACAAAAGCTGTTCTGGAAATATTCTCGAAATTGGAAAATTCGAAGCTCGGAAGTCTTAGAATTCCCGAAGGTTCCATGGAGTCCCGAAGAGGCCCGGAGAGGGGCCACAGGGGTTCCACACCATAGAGAGGCGCCCCCTGGCCGCGCCTGGGGGTGGTGTGGGCCCCTCGGGCACCCACCGCCATCGCCCTTTCGCCCATATAATCCCCTGATGCGTGAACCCTAAAAATATAACACTTTTCCACGTAAAACACCCGAGGCCGGCGTCATCGTCAACCCGAGATCGCTAGGGTTCTAGAGTTCTCCCCGGCACCCTGCCCGGAGGGAAAATCATCGCCGGAGGGGTCTACACCACCATGCCCGCCTCCGGAGTGGTGCGTGATTAGTTCATCCTTGGACTACGGGTCCATAGAAGTAGCTCGATGGTTGTCATCTCCTCTTTATGCCTCGTGTTTGGATCTCTTGAGCTGCCTCAAATGATCGAGATCATCTTATTGTAATGCTACATGTTGTGTTTGCTGGGATCCGATGATTATTGAATGCTATGTCTCTTGATTATTAATCTATCATGTTGTCTTCATGTGTATGTTATTTAAGATCTTACATGGTCTCCGTTGTTAGTAGATGCTCTGGCCAAGTAGATGCTAGTGACTCCAAGAGGGAGTATTTATTCTCGATAGTGGGTTCATGCCTCCTTTGCATCTGTGCTCGAGTGACAGAAACGTGACGGATGGAGGATGTGATGTTGCCAATAGGGAGAAAACAACGATGTTTACTTTGTTTACATTACACACTTTTCTTACTGAGATGATCTGTTGCTTGCAACTTAATACCCAACGTTTGTTCGGATGATGTTCGGAGGGTGGATTATTAGTCATAGATGCAGTTGGATGACGATCTATGTATTTTGTTTTAATTCCCGCATGAATCTCATAGTAATCATTATGCCATGCATGTCTCTTTATCTATCAATTTCCTAGCTGTAATTTTTTCACCACGCATGTTAGCTATCTTTTATGGAGAGACACCACTAGTGAACTGTGGACCCCAATCCATTTTCTCATACTGATAATACACACAATGCTTCCACTGTTTTCACACTGCTACTATTGTTTTCTATTGTTCTCATATTGTTTACCACACATTACGTTTAACCTCTTTGTGTTCGGCAAAACCGGCGAGATTGACAACCTCACTGCTTTGTTGGGGCAAAGTGAATTGATTGTGTTGTGTAGGTTCCATGTTGCCGCTGAACCGGTAGTGTGCGCTGCCATATCAGCTGCATCAACCTTCAGAAGTTGCTTGTCCTCCTACTAGTCGATTCAACCTTGTTTATTTTCTGAGGGAAAACTTGTCGTTGCACTCTTCACAACATTTCTCTTGGGTTTTACCAACGTCAGCCATTAGTGACGTATTGTATTGTCTGTTTACCATTCGTTGACATAAGCATACACCTCTCTACAAAATGTTTTCAATACATCTGTTTATAAAAGAAACATCTCTAGCACATGAGTTAATCCCTGCTTCCCTCGGCGAAGGGCCTTACTTTTACTTTTACGTTGAGTCTTCACCTTCTCACTTTATGCACCTTCTGTAGAGCATGGTTGTCATTCTTAGTATAATGTGCTTATCCCAAAACACGGTTAATTGTGGTATAACTTTGATGCTTGTATCTTTGATATTTACTTCTAGTCTTCACTTCAACTTCAGAGGTGCTGACGAAGGAATGGATATTAGACCCTGCAGGGAAGGACACCCCCATCTCCGGCCCAAGGTTAAGGCCCAAGAGGAGGAGCCCTTGGAACGTCGAAAGGCCCATGTGAAGCCCACCCGCAATACCTTGCGGGATAAGTTAGGAAAGATGTAACCGACATAGGGTTAGAGTTCGAATCCTCTCCGGGTAGGGTTTGAGACCTGGCCGTCTATATAAGGCCAGGAGAGCCACCGGTAGAGGGTAAGCAACACCGCAATATCAAAGCCTTGAGCTCGAGATCATACTCTCGACTCGGGCCACCACCATTGTAACCGATCTACTCGATTAATACAGATCGACAGAAGCAGGAGTAAGGGTTTTACCTCTACGAGGGCCCCGAACCTGGGTAAATCTTGCCCCCTGTTTAGCCGACGATCGCCACCAGCGCTCATGGGTTCTCCTACTCGAAACCTGATAGGGTCACCTGAGGGATTTGCCGAACAACAGATTCGACAATTGGCGCCGTCTGTGGGAACGGCGGGCGCTGGATCACCGGCATCTTCGGCCTCATCGACAACCAACTCACGTTGGAAACCCTCGACTACGGCTCCGAACAATTCTATACGGATCGGATCTGTCGTGGTCACCCCTCACTCGTCCGAATCGCGCCCGGTATTCGACGATCTGGAGAGGAGCGTCACCCTGACGTTCGGGAGCCTGGAGTTCATAACCAATAGGGATGGAATCCTCCACTTCCCGGAAGAATCAGGATCTGAATCAGGAGCCGTCGACTCGCGCCTTCATCTGGAGAAAAGCGGCGAGTCCGTCCGCTTCAATACAAACGACTACCATACCCTCTCGACAGAGGAACCTTCTCGACTCCAAAGAGCCTTCCGATCTACGCCTAGGACGCACGGGCCACGACTGGCTCAAGTCTGCATGGCAGGATCGGAGCAACCCCCGGAGACAGAACATAGTGCAGCGGAACGCGCCATAATCGGCGTCTCGCGAGAATCTTGGGATCGCGCCAAGGAGGCTATGCGGACGAGCAAGCCACCCGCAGCAGATTCGCCACACGAAGATATGGTTGCCTACCATTATCATCTCGTAAGAGCGGCCGCGACCATTAAGGATGCGCGGATAGATCTGGCCCGTCGAAGAAGAGCGGCGGATGAATCAAGTCAACGACGAGCTGAGCAGTCCCTAGCACCCTCTGTCGGTACCCGACCCGCGAGGAAGGGATACGCATCAACATCTAGGGATATCGAGTCCTTGGGCGGCACCAGCAGGTCGATCATGCCCTCCCTCATGCGAGTCGATGACGACGGGAACGTCTACCCGCAAACCCCTGCCGCCGCGGTCCTGGCCGCGGCAACTTACATGCAAATGAACCAGCCGACAGAAAGCGACCCTCGGGCAGAGCAGTACAAACAAGTGCGCAAAGGGCTAGGATTGGCAGCCGCAACGCTCGCCTCCTACGACCGCAAGAAAGCCGCAGAGCAGCTGGAGAAGGAAAAACAGGAGAAAGAAAGAGAGAAGTCCGGCAGGCGTAGGAGCTCTTCGCCAAGAAGGGACAAATCGCCACGTCATGGTCGGGGAAAAGAAGCTCGACGTCGCGACGACCGTCGAAGCAGCAGCGAGGGCAGCCCGAGAGACAAAAGCTCGAGACACCATAGCAGCCGCTCGCGAAAACGAAGCAAGGAACCGAGGAAGGACACCGACCGCGACCAACCAGGATATGACGCGCGATCGGACATCGCACAAAATAAGGTGGACAAGGCAAGGGCATCACGATATCGCGAACGCTCTTCGTCCGGTTCTTCGGATGACGAAACTTGCGGAGCGCTCTGTTTTGCCCGCAGCATCTGCGAAGCACCTCTACCGAAAAGATTCAAGCTCAGCACAGAAGTGACAAAGTACGACGGCTCACTCGAGCCTTCTCAGTGGCTAAACGATTACCTCACGGCAGTAAAATGCCAGCGTGGGAACAAGAACACGGCTATGCAATATGTCAATCTACATCTCACTGGCGTAGCCCGTAGCTGGCTGGAAAGGAGGCCAAGATCTTGTTACGCATCGTGGGACGACCTGCACCGTGACTTCTGCAAAAACTTCCAGTCGACTTACAAGAGGCCGGCCACCATCGAAGAACTGCGAGCCTGCAAGCAGAAAAGCGGCGAATCCACCCGCGAGTACATCCAGCGATGGACCACACTCAGGAACACCGCGGGAACCATCTCGGAAGAAGTAGAGATTGAAGCCTTCGCAAAAGGCGCCCGAAGAACTGCTTTCAGGGAGGAGTTAGGCAGAGCCGCACCCAAAACTATCGGGGAGCTGATGAACATAGCCGACAAATGGGCTAACGGAGAAGACGCAGTACGCAATGAGAGAGCATCATCACCCGCACCCGAGGAAGATCGCCATGGCCGAAGAAAGAGAAGGAAATACTACGATCACGAGGATCGAGAGGAAATGGTAGCAGCGGAATTCACGTGAAGTCGCGATACTGGACGACGCGGAAATCGCGAATGGAAACCAAAAGTTGAAGAAAAAAGTCCCGAGGAAGACCTTGATGCTTACTGCTCGCTACATCTGTTTACAGATAAGCGCACGGGCAAAACCAAGGCGACGCACCTCCTCAAGGATTGTCGGAAGTTCCATGACATCCACGAGGCTTTCTCGAAGAAAAATAGGTCAGCAGCTGCTCCAAATTACCCGCCACTTCCAGGAGGAGGCCACCAAGGATTCCAGCCGCCACAACCCCTACCTCCACCAGAAAATACAAACATGGCATTGGCTGCACTGCCAGCACCACCTGCACAAAACTCCGGGGCTAATGCATACCCGAATCCGGCAGGGCAACTCGCAATGATCCAGAAGGTATGTCCATCCCGCAGAGCTCAAAATACTAACACAAGGCAGTTGTGCATGGCTGTGCAGACTCCGCCAACAAAGCCCGAATACTTGAAGATGGCGGATCAACCGATCACATTCTCAATGCAAGACCACCCGCCACAAGTCTATCGACCAGGACACGCCGCCCTCGTAATCCAAGCACAAATTGGCAACTACGACCTGGCCCGCGTATTTATGGACGGAGGCAGCGGCATCAACATTATCTACGCGGACACACTCCGTCGGATGAACAAGAACCTGGATGGCCTTGCGAAATCAGAAACATCCTTCCACGGGATAGTTCCGGGAAAGCCAATCCGTCCACTCGGAACAATTAATCTTGAAGTTGTGCTAGGCAATAAAAGCAACTACAGAAGAGAATTTCTTGACTTCGAAGTCGTCGACTGGCCCTCACAGTACCACGCCATTCTTGGTCGAACAGCGTTCGCCAGATTCATGGCAGTACCACATTATGTGTACCTCAAGCTCAAGTTACCCGGAGAATACGGTGTTATCACCATCGACGGAGATTTTCAGAAATCCAACAAGTGCGACATCGAGTTCAACGAGATCGCAAAGTCTTTCGGGATGCAAGAAGAATTGCAAGAGCTGGCAAAAACCACAGATCACTCCGTGATGCCCCTCACGAAGAAAAACGCGCCCGAATTGGAGTTCAGCGCCAACAGCGACACCCGGAAACATCAGGTGCACCCGACAGACTCTGCGAAGACTGCGATGGTCTCAACCACCCTCTCGCAAGCATAGGAAAGCGCGCTCGTCGAACTCCTCCGTGAGTACTAGGAAATTTTTGCCTGGCAGCCCTCACATATGCCAGGAATACCCAGGGAGTTCACCGAGCACTCACTCGAAGTCTTCAAGGATGCTAAACCCATCAAGCAGACCACTAGAAGGTTCTCAGAACCCAAGAAGAAGGCGCTTGGAGAAGAAGTAAACAGATTGATAGCCGCAAAATTCATCAGGGAGATCAAGATATCCACTTGGTTAGCAAACCCAGTGCTGGTCCCCAAAAAGAACACCGACATCCTTCGGGTGTGCATCGACTACACGTCGTTAAATAAGCACTGCCCCAAGGACAACTTTCCCCTCCCACGAATCGACCAGATCGTAGACTCTACGGCAGGTTGTCAATGCCTCTCCTTCCTGGACGCCTATTCGGGATATAATCAAATCCGGATGAAACAGGAGGACGAAGAGAAAACAGCATTCATCACTCCACACGGTGTATACTGCTACACGACAATGCCCTTTGGGCTCAAGAGCGCAGGCGCAACATATCAGCGCTGCATGCAAAAATGCCTCGCTAAGCTCATTGGAAAGAACGTACAAGTGTACGTTGACGACATCGTCATCAAGACTCGGGTAGAGGACACACTCCTCGAGGACATTAGAGAAACGTTCGACGCCCTCAACGCATACAAGATCAAGCTCAATCCAACAAAATGCGTCTTCGGTGTTCCAGCAGGAAAACTTCTCGGGTACCTGGTATCCGCCAGAGGCATCGAACAACCCAGAGAAAATACAAGCAATCTTGACTATGAAGGATCCAACCAATCTACGCAGAGTCCAGCAGCTCGCAGGGCGACTAGCTGCCTTGAGCAGGTTTATCGCGCGATTAGGAGAGCAAGCTTTGCCTTTCTACAAGCTGTTGAAAAAGACAGATAAATTCGAGTGGACCCCAGAAGCTCAACAAGCGTTCGCAGACTTGAAACGATTGTTGCAAAGCAGACGCGTCCTCGCAACACCACAAGAGAGGGAGCCACTTTACCTATACCTAGCCGCAACAAACCAGGTCATCAGCACTGCAATCGTAGTCGAACGACCTGAGGAGGGCAAGGCATATGGAGTCCAACGACCGATTTACTACATCAGTGAAGTGCTCTCACCATGCAAGCAACGATATCCTCACTACCAGAAGCTCGCATATGGAGTTGTTCTTACGGCTCGAAAACTCAAGCACTACTTTCAGGAACACGCCATCACAGTGGTTAATGATGCCTCACTTGGTACAATCATGAACAACCCTATGGCATCCGGAAGAATAGCAAAATGGAGCATCGAGTTGGGCGCTTGGAACATCACTTAAGCAGGACGCAATGCAGTAAAATCCCAGGTACTCGTGGAATTCTTAAGCGAGTGGACAGAGCTACAAACACCAGGACCGCATGAGTACACGAGCAACTGGATAATGTATTTCGACGGGTCCAAAAGAAACGAGGGAGCAGGAGCCGGAATCATTCTAATATCACCTAGAGGAGACAAGCTGCAATACGTCCTACGATTGGATTTTCCACCCGATGATCCGGCATCGAACAACGACGCAGAATATGAGGCCTTGTTGCACGGGATGAAGATGGCAGTCGCGTGTGGAGCCACCCGATTGATGATCTACGGCGATTCCAATCTCATCGTGCAACAGACAATGAAGGAATGCGACGCTATCGCCGAAAACATGGTTGCCTACCGTGACATGTACAACCTACTCGAGGGCAGTTTCAAAGGATGCGAGTTAAAGCACATTGCGAGATCTAGTAATGAAGAAGCAGACAGGCTGGCCAACATGGGTTCCATAAATACACCCGTACCGCCAGGGATATATTTCGAGCGAATAACTAAGCGATCAGTCAAAGTCAAGAAAGCTGCCGCACCTGCAGCTCCGGAAACAGAGGTTAGCCCACAAGTTGCCATTATCGAGCTTGTTCATCATATTTCGCGACAAGTATTTCTGGTCGAGCCAGTTTGGACACAGAAGTACCTCGACTACCTTTCCTCCAAACAGCTCCCAGTAGATCTTCGCGAGGCTCGACAGATAATCAGGCGCAGTAAATCTTTTCGGGTGATCAATGGAGAGTTATACAAGCAAAGCATCTCGGGTATACTCCAGCGATGTATAGCACCCGAAGACAGCAAGGAACTACTCCAAGACATCCACCAAGGAGACTGTGGACATCACGCGAGCTGGAAAACAATCATGGGATAAGCTTTTCGAGCGGGATTCTACTGGCTTATAGCAGCCAGAGACGCAAAAGAGCTAGTCGACCGGTGCAACGCTTGCCAGCGATTCGCGCCAAAACCACACGCACCCGCTACAGAATTGCATATGATACCCATCGCCTGGCCCTTTGCACAATGGGGGCTAGACATGGTAGGACCGCTACGCAAGTCCACGCCAGGTGGATACACACACTTGTTGGTCGCAGTCGACACATTTACCAAATGGATTGACGCCATGCCAGTAACCTCGGCTAGTGCTTAATGCGCCGTCAGATTCCTCGACTCCATTGTATGCAGATTTGGAGTGCCACACGACATCATTACAGACAATGGTTCTAATTTCACGGCCAAGGAAACACAGAAGTTCTGCGAAGAGAAGGGGATCCATTTCAAATTCGCCTTCGTTGCCCATCCGCAAACGAACGGACAAGTCGAAAGATCCAACGGCTTAGTTTCAGCCGGGATCAAGAAACGTCTACTCGATTGTCTACACCCAGCAGCGGGACATTGGGCCGAAGAGCTACCCTTCGTGCTATGGAGCCTCCGCACAACTCCAAACCGATCTACAAACTACACGCCATTTTTCATGGTATACGGGGCAGAAGCAGTCCTTCCCGAGGACGTCAGGTTCAGCGCCCCACGAGTTGTCGCTTACAGTGAAGAAACCTCCAACAGGGCACTCGCGGAAGATATGGACGCACTAGATGAAATGCGCGATATTGCACTCGCAAGATCCGCAGTATATCAACAATCACTGCGAAACTATCACAGTTGCCACATACGCCATAGAGCTTTCGCAGTAGGAGATCTGGTGTTACGGCTCAAGCAGAAGGAAGGACACAAGCTCGAGCCACCATGGGAAGGACCATTCATAATACACGAAGTTATCCTAGGCGGAGTGTACAGACTGAATAATCCGGCGACTGGAGGCATCTATTCCAATCCTTGGAATATCGCACACCTCCGCAAATTTTATTCCTAGACCTATTTTTCTCGCAGCAATAAGGCTATATTAGCCACTCCTGTAGCTCGAATACATGACTTCTCAGTCATCAATAAAAATACATGGTTTCTCAACCATAGATACCCGAAGATTATTCATCCTTGCATGCTAAAAGTTACAAGTATACACCCCAGAAACAAACGGGGGCTACGCCTAAATCAAAGCATCACAGGACAATTTATATACAAGGTTACACACCTTACAACAGTTTTTACAAACTACACAACGAAACAGGATATATACATCCTACACTTATACACGGCGATGAGTATTCTCAGCCGCCAAAACACGATCCACCTCATCTGAGGTCAATCGGATGATTTCCTCTGCCGCAGGTCGAACAGCCCTATAATGAGGAGACATATCGTCGATTCGACCATCAGGAAGTCTAGCTATGGAGTTGAAGTTCACCTCAGGATGCCATAACCGGATGAAAGAGAGAGCCACCACTGAGACGCAAGTCATCTGATTGCGAACACACTCGTGAATCTCTCCTTCTCGACCGAACACCCTGAGAAGATGGCTCCAATCTTCTGGACCCCTTTGCAGTGGATAAAAAGCAGTGTTCATTGCAATCAAAACCTCGTGAAAGGAACTCACGAGTATTTTCGCCTGGTTGATTCGGAACTTTAAGGTGGCAAGCACAAAACCTCGACTACGATCAGACCAAAAATTATTCGCATGAGGCTTTGAGCTACCAGCTTCTTGAAAGATATGGTTCTCCACCCATTGTTTCTCATTCCTGTCATCCGGTCGAACAACTGGAAAGAAAGGATACATGATCAAAATAGAGCACGAGATAAGAAAGACTCGGGGGCTGAACTACTTACAGAGCAAATCATTGGCAATAGACGCCAATTCATCCATCACAAATTGCTCACGCTCAGTCGCCAGCTTTTGTTTGGATTTAGCCACATCGGCTACCCCATGCAATGCCTTTAACCTGCGTTCACCATCAGCTACACGATCACGGAGGCCCGCCAAGGTCCCAACAGCGGCAACAAGAGGATCGGCTGGAATAGCAGATCCACCCGAAGGCTCTGCAGCTACCCCGGTCACCTGAAAAACACAGGGAAGATTAAGGAGTAAGATGCCCTACTCGAGATATATTAAATCACCTATTCGACAGGTGCTCGGGGGCTACTCCCATCGGGAGCACATACACTCAATCATAGGAGGCTTTTCAGCGAAACATCTCGATTCAACTATTGAAAATACGGGAGCACATCCTAGGGTTCATTACAATCGAAGCTGCGAAGTACAAACAGAAATAATCTAAGAATCTACAGTGGTGCTACCACTCGCGGCAGCGGTCCCTCCCTTAGCACGGGCAAATAACTCGGATAGTTTCCGAGCAAGGACTCCGGCGGCATCGCCAAAACGACGAAGCCCTACCTTTTTGCCCGAAACAGGATCAACGGGAAGCTAGGAGTAGGCCTCCTCTAAGCCAGTGACTCCGTGCGCCAGCGCGAATTGGATGGCGGTCTTCGCCCCAGATTCTGACTGGGCAACCGCGTAAGCTTCAAGGAGATTGCCCTCCGAGAAAACCTTCAGCAGATCACCCAACGCGGGTGGAGATGCGGCGTTGACAAGAAAGCGGCCGTGCAGTTGCGTCAGCACCCGAACAGCATCACCAATCAAGGCGCAAACCCCTCCAGCATGCCTCCTAAGCTGGGCGCAAGAATCTGTCAATGCGTCCACTCGAGGAACCCCAGCAAGCTCCAGGGGGACACCCAGGAGACCTAAGAACAAAAGGGGTGTTAGTCCAAAGGATCTACCAAGACAAAAAGCAGATTGTAGAAAAGTACAACTTACCCGCAAAGCGCTCAGCAAGGGGACGAACAAAATTGACGAGATTGGCATCCGCCTTGGCGCCAGCATCCTCCAAGCTCTTCAGGGCATCCTGTGCAGCCGCAAGTTTTCCCTCGTAATCGGCAGTTAACATGCGGGAAGACTCGAGCTCTTGCCGGGCAGTCGCCAGTTCTGCCTCTAGAGTTGCTGCCTGAGCGGAGGCATTCTCCTTCTCGGTCTTCAAAAATTCAAGTTGAGCTGCACACAACAACAATTATCAGAGTCGAAGAATTGGTGGAAAACGAACGCGAGAAAGGATGGAAAACTCACCTCGAAGAAGCTCGTTCTCAGTGGTGAGTCGACTGCGGTCCGCTCGAAGGAACCCGCAGTCGGACTCAGCAAGAACAACACGGCGGCCAATCGCCGCAAGGGAGTCAATAAGCGACTGCAAGTAACATGAAAATAGAAGTCAGAAGAGTAAAATTTGAGCCTATACTCGATTGCAAACATTCGAGTATAGCCTCGGGGGCTACTCCCATCAGGAGCACTGTCGTGCACCCGATAAAAAGAAGAAGAAGAAGAAAATGTTTGTTTCTGAGCAGGTAGCCGGTCGCATGCGATCGACTACAGCCTCGGGGGCTACTCCCATCGGGAGCACTAACGTGCACCCGATAACAAAGACAGCAGAACATTAAAAAACATGCAGCGAAGTTTACCTGGCCTTGGGCGAGCGAGAGGGGATCCGCCGAGCTGCTCGACACCTCTTTTGGAGCCTTTGGAGTCGTTGCATCAGGAGCGACATTCGGAGAATTTTGGACCGTGCCGGCGGTAGGAGTTTCGCCTACAGCTCCCGTTTTATTCCTCTTCTCGGGAGGAAGGGAAGAGGCGTACCTGCGAGGGCTGATAGCTTGCAGGCTGCGACAAAGGCAAAGTGTCAACAAGACGCCAAAGGAAAACGTTCGGCTAAAAGAACAGGGAAAGAAACTTACTCATCTTCGTCATCCTCCTCATCCAGCATATCCGCATTCCAGGCGGTCTGGATAACTGGGAATGAGGAGGAAGGGGCGCACATACGCAGAGGGGTAGCATTGATGGGCTCCTTCCCGGGCGATTCTTCCATGGAGTTGTCCTTAGAGGTGGCCTCGTCACCTTCCACTCGACTGTGTTTATGATGATCGCCACCCGAGTCCCCTGCGTCATCCGAAGAATCTTGATCGGAGCTCGAAGAAGCGTTGGCAACGCTGGTGTCGGCTGGGCCATCCAGGTTACTCGCTAATAACTCCGAGGCCTCCGCCCCAGATACGGGAGGGTAGCAGGTGGCCATGGATAAACTCTATAGGAGAAGACAGAAGAAGTTCAGTCGACCAAAATCCAGACCAAGAAAAAGTAATGAGAAAAGAAAGGCAAACTTACTTCGGATGGTGGAGGCCTTGACGCGTCAAAGGCTGCGACCGTGCAGTCGGGATATTTTTCTCCCACCTTCAAGCTGGTGATGGCCGCAATCTTTTTCTCAAACTCGACGTTCGAGAGCTCTTCACGGCTCACATGACTGGGATCCTCAGAGCCTTGGTATTCCCACATCGTGGAGGGCCTGTACTGCAGAGGTTGAATTCTGCGTTTCAGAAAGATACCCGCCAGGTGCAGCCCGTTGAGCACGACTCCAGCAGCTTGGTCACGGAGGGCTGCCACCCTTGCGAGTAGTGGCGTAACGACCTGGGTTTCTTCAGCCGACAACTTGTGCGCCTAGGATTTCTGCCTCTTCAAGACAGTGAACGGGTGGAATTCCTCAATCCCACCCGAGCTGTTGTCGATGACGTAAAACCACTTTTTTCTCCAGCCCTGGGCGGAGTCGATGAAGTACATGCTGAAGTAGCTGTTCTCCGATTTTGCTTGAATCCCGAAGCCACCCGTCCGAAGCGGCTCGCCGAGCTCAGATTCCAGCTGCGATTTCTTGCGGAAGATCCGGACTTTGAAGAGGGCCTTCCAGAGGCCCCAGTGTGAGCGAATGCCCAAAAAGCATTCGCAGAATACAATGAAGCACGATATGTGCTGCATTGCATTCGGGGGAAGATCGTGGAGCTGTATGCCGTAAACATACAGCAATGCCACGAGGAATGGATGGAGGGAAAGAGAAATACCGCGCGACACGTGGTCCGCGAAGACCACGCGTTCGTTCGCGTGCGGGTTGGGTACCTCCTCCTTCTTGCCGAGGCGCACCCGCATCCCGGACTCCGCCGGCAGCAGCCCCTCCCGCTGCATCTCCTTGATGCTTTTCGTTGTGGTCTTGGGCGAACGCCAGTCGCCCGAGCGCGGTGCAGGCTGTGCCGACACTTCTCCCGACGCCGAAACGGCAGCGCCACGTTTCTTGCCTCCCGCCATCACTGATAAGCACGAGCTTGAGGAGAGAAGGAAGACGAGCGCGAGGATGAAGACGAACTGGAAGACGAAGGCTGGGAAAGCTTCACCGTTCCACCAAGATCCATATTTATACACGGAGCTACTCGATCATGGCCACTCGATGCGCCACGTGGCGTCCATCGCTGCCACCACGTGTGAAGACGAAACGAGGAGGCGGTGGATGCTGTTTCCTGCCACGATCTTAACGGAGGATCGTGGGCATTTACTGCGCAGTTCGCGTAAAAACCGGAAACGACGCCTCGTTTCCGGTTAGAAAGCTGACAAAGTGGGCCAGCTCTTCTGCTCTCACTCCGTCACGTCCCATCGGGAGGATAAAAGTGCGCCATGATGTCATTGCGTGCATCATCAAGCTCAAGAATCTTTCGATTGAAAAGTTCAAAACGCGAAAATAACTTCGCATGAACAGAAATTCTTCGAATAAAAGTCTAAGCACGAAAGATAACTTCGTATGGACAAATCATGACGAGAAATCTCTCATGGGAAAAAATACCATACACACGAAAATTCTTTCGTATGGGCATAATATCCCAAACATGAAAACTCTTTCATATGGGCATAAAAACTCCTGACACAAAAACTCTTTCGTATGGACAAGGAACTACAAATCCAAAACTACGCAAGTAGGCAGATCCTGCCACTCATACACACGATGTTTGCGCATCATAAACCCGGATTGTTCAGCCGACTAGGTACATTCGGATGCCATATTCTTTCGAATATGAAGGTAAGACCTGATAGATCTCTCTTGAAGGCCTGGAATCGCACTCAAGCTGCGTCCTCCGGTATGATTCCGTGTCAACAACACGAAGAAAAATCCTAGCGGACGCGCCGGGTACCCCCATAGGTTAAGTTCGATTCGGTAAGACCACTACGGCCCAATCGCAACAATCACCTCGTCGGGTTCGAGTCGGAGGTCTCGAATCTGCATAGGCCAGAACTGTTTTTGCCCTAGTCGCAATTAATTGGACCTGAACTTTCGGGAGAGCCAAGCTACTGCGCCATAGCCTTCTGCAATAAACAGCCATACAAACAGGCACTGTTCTTCACTCGACACTCGGGTACGAAATTCATCACACAGGGTACACGCCCTCCAGACAAGAAGCAACCTATATTGGTTATCCAAGGGCGGTAAAAGTAAAAAAGCTTGACCGTCTACTCGACTGGAAAATCCCAATCGAGCAAACGCTCGGGGGCTACTGACGAAGGAATGGATATTAGACCCTGCGGGGAAGGACACCCCCATCTCCGGCCCAAGGTTAAGGCCCAAGAGGAGGAGCCCTTGGAACGTCGAAAGGCCCATGTGAAGCCCACCAGCAATACCTTGCGGGATAAGTTAAGAAAGCTATAACCGACGTAGGGTTAGAGTTCGAATCCTCTCCGGGTAGGGTTTGAGACCTGGCCGTCTATATAAGGCCAGGAGAGCCACCGGTAGAGGGTAAGCAACACCGCAATATCAAAGCCTTGAGCTCGAGATCATACTCTCGACTCGAGCCACCACCATTGTAACCGATCTACTCGATTAATACAGATCGACAGAAGCAGGAGTAAGGGTTTTACCTCTACGAGGGCCCCGAACCTGGGTAAATCTTGCCCCCTGTTTAGCCGACGATCGCCAACAGCGCTCATGGGTTCTCCTACTCGAAACCTGATAGGGTCACCTGAGGGATTTGTCGAACAACAGATTCGACAGGTGCCCTGCCATTTATGTTTCGCTCCATTATTAAGGGCAAGCGAGATACCCACTTTATCGTATCTTATTATGGACATTGCAATCTTGCGAATTGATATATTTCATGTTGCGTTAATTAGTGTGTTGGAATCTCTTCATGGTTTGCATAACTATTAGGTGACTTTATTTTGCCTGCTTCTTATCATGAATTGCCTAAGCACTTGATCATATAGTGATATTTGCATCATATGAAACAAATGTGTTCTTAAAAGTTCTTTTATCGCACTCAGTTGTTAACTGAATTGCTTGAGGACAAGCAATAAGCTAAGCTTGGGGGGGAGTTGATACGTCCAAAACGTATATCCTTTTCTGAACACTTTTGCTATTGTTTGCCTCTAAACTTGTGAGTTTTGGATACAACTAACACGGACTAACGTTGTTTTCAGCAGAATTACCTTGGTGTCTCGTTTTGTGCAGAAAAATCGACTTTTAGGAAATTTCTCGAAAAAGATCCCGAAGTCCTTATTTTACCTGAAGACCCCCGGAGCCAGAAGAAGAGCCGGAGGGGGAAAAGAGAGGCCCACACAATGGCTGGGCACGCCCTCCCCCCCTTAGGCCGCGCCTCCTGGTGGTGTGGTGGCCCCAGCCACCCCCTCGGGCTCCCCTTTCGACTACTTATGCCCCATAACCTAAAAACCGAGTGGGGTTCGTCATATTCCAGAGAAACACACCAGAGCGCCGCCACCACCTCGAAACTCAATTCGGGGATCAGAAGTTCCTGTTCTAGCGTCCTGCCTGGATGGGGATTCGGAGGAGATCATCGCCATCGTCATCGCCACCACTTCTATCAACCATCCATGATTCCCCCCATCCATGTGTGAGTAATCCCCGCTGTAGTGCTTTATATCATTGTTGCAACTTGTTATGCTTAATGCTTGTCACTAGGGCCCGAGTGCCATGGTCTCAGATCTGAACATGTTATTGTTTCATGAGTATAATTATGTTTCTTGATCATATCTGCAAGTTGTTTACACACATTGTTATCCGGAACCCGAGGCTCCAAAGTGACAATAATTGGGACAACCGGAGGGGATGGCTATGATGTGAGGATCACATATGTTCACGGAGTGTTAATGCTTTGCTTCGGTGCTTTATTAAAATGAGCACCTTAATTACCAGTAGTTTCCCTTGAGGCCCCGCTGCAACGGGCTGGTAGGACAGAAGATGTTGTGCGAGTTTCTCATTGTGAGCACGTACGACTAAATTGGAACACATGCCTATGGTTTGCCTAGAACTTGGATGCTTTATTATTATCTATCTACAATGGCCATGTCTTGATTATTATATGAACTATCTTATCCATGCAACGCCCGTTCATCCATCCTATGCCTACAGTATTTTAATCCTGTTGTTTCCCACAGTTGCTACTACTGTTACTATTTTACTCCTGTTGTTATTTTATTACTACTACTGCTATAAAACTGTTACCACTGATAAACTGTTGCGAATAAGTCTACTTTCAGGTGCAGCTGAACTGACAACTCATCTATTAAGGCTTAGAAATATTTTTTGACCCCCCTTGTGTCGAATCAATAAATTTGGATTTTACTTCTCTCAAAGACTGTTGCGATCCCCTATACTTGTGGGTCATCATGCGGCTAGCCCCCCTCCTAGTCCATCAAGGACTCTTCCTCACCTTTGGTACGTCTCCCCTTCCTTCCAACTATATAAATGATCTCGCTCTCTCTCTCTATCTCTCTCTCTCTAATAGAATCAGAGTGTCTAATTAGAGCCCCTCTAATTGAACTAGAGCTTCTTCTAATTGGGTTATTGAGGTATCCTCTCCCAATTAGATCTAGTTTCGAATTACTCTCTCACACATGTTGAGAACTCCACCTTCATATACACATGCGACGTCTAGTTTTGAACGGAACTGGTCCCGACGTATGTGTGCATACTCTGAGAGGAGTAAAACGTGAGACCCTCACTCTATTGGATCAAGGTGGGAGTCGACAACATCCATGTAAAGAGACATGTCAATTGCCATGTCCACCTTTGTGGTAAGCATGTTTTTGCACCTTTGGAGGTGTCGGGGTGTTTTTTTTTTGAATTTTTTTTTTTTTTTTTGAAATTTGGAGGTGTCGGGGTGCTGGATAGACTGCGCGACTATCTTTCTTGTAACCAGCGTTGTTACTGATTACTACGGTGGACCTGCAGATTATGAATAAAGCTCTGAAGTTCTACGTAAAATAAAAAGAAAATATAAATAGTACGAAGCACATAACACTGACAACACCATAACACTGTTGTTTGTATTATTATTACTATCGAGGCATGAAAGCATTTGATGACACTATGAAATATACTAACTAAGCGAAACAAAAATCCACAGCTAACCAATGGTTGTATCGCTAAAAAAAAAACATGGTCGTAACTCATAATCCTGACATTAACACCAGGCACATAACTAGATCGCTAACGTAAAATTAAGATAACGACGCAGCAGCCATGCTAATCTTACTCCTAATCTTCCGTGCATGCATGCCAACTCAACTCTAGCAGCCTCCACCGCCGCCGCAGCCACCACCTCCGCCGCCACCGCCACCACCGCCACCTCCTCCGCCGCCGCAGCCACCACCACCGCCGCCACCGTGGCCAGGGCACCCACCACAAGCGGAGCCACCAGCGACGTACGCGGCCCCGTACACCCCCGTCGTGTCGACCGCCGTGCTCTTTGACCTCGCCGACGACCTCGCCTTCGTGGGCGCGACGCTCGCCGGTCTGGCCTTGGCTGCAGCGGGCTTCTTCTTGGGGCCGACGTCGTCGTCGGCGTACGAGCTGCGGCCGCAGAGAAACACGGCAAGCGAGACGATCCAGACGGACGCCACGACCATACCAAGCCCCGCGAGCCACGGCGGCAGGAAGGCCGTCGCCGCTCCGCCGGCAGACTCGAGGAGTGCTCTCGCCATCGTGAACAGATCAAAACGAGGTGTGTCTGCGTATACTTATGTTGCGAAATTTTGTACTGGCTATCAGCGGCAAGGCGTCTATATAGGCAAGTGGGTTCAGTTAGTAGAAACTAATCTCGCCTAATCATCTGCTAACGAGAAATTGGATAAGGAAACTCTCCAGATATTGGGGTCCTTCTTGTTAAGGAGGATAAGGCCAGTTAAATTCAAAAAAAAAGGAGGATAAGGCCAGTTTCAAAATAAAAAGATCAAACTCACTGGATTTCCTCGTTTTCAGTTTGATCACATTCTGAACGTGCCTCGCCTAAACAGCAAGCCGTTGTTCGGGAGGACGGAACAGAGGACGAGGTGACTCTACTTGTGATGATGACATTAAGCATGTCCAATTAGGCGATCAAAATTTAGCTCACCAGAAAAGAAAAAAATTTGCGAGTGTTCATGCTTAGCATTTGCACAATCAAACGATTAGCTCAATCCACATCAGTAAGTACATAATATAATGAGTATAAGCCCAAGCCGCCCAAGCCCACGTGGCTGAGCGTGTGTTCGATTCTAAAGCCTACCACTAAACACCTGGCACCTTTACAATTATAGGAGAACTGGCTCCTTTACAACTGATGAAAAAGAAAAGAATAGATGCTCTAGACATCTCACAAAACCCAGAGCATAAAGAATTAATCTAGCAAGTAAAGAGAAGCATGAAAATCATACACGACGTGTTTAACGGTCAGGGGTTTATGTTGCACTCCCGTAAAAATACTTGATCGTAGTTTACATGTCGTGACCAGTACTTCCGGTATTTCGACAGGCCAATCTCGAGCCAGGGTTTCAGATTTCCGTTGTAGTGGATAACAGATGCCCGCCTGATATCCTTCTCGTTCACATTTGGGTTGTACCCAAGTCCCAAAAGATGCCACGACCGATCAAGGGGAAATGTACGGTTCCAGAATGTTACAAGACCTGCAGGCAGCGTGCCTAGCTTCCATAATAGCCTATCTTCGTTCTGCACAAACAAGACAATACATCAGTGAAGAATGAGGCGGATCACAGTTTTTGTGAACTCCAGGGATTACCTAGGTGAAGTCTAAGCATTTCTTTGGGTAACTAAATGTAGCAGAATAGCTGGAAGCTTACAGGAAGCAATGTGCTCAAATCTTGGTGAAGATTTGTTCATATGTTGTTCATAAGTTCATAAACTCACCAGGTTCTGCCAGGTGTGGTAGACTTCAGTGATGTTCTGCTTTCTCCACTCGGACAAATCAAACATGTTCATGCCATATGCCCAACCGCAAGCGTGCGGATAAAAATTGCTGGCAATGAGAGGATTGGAGAAGTTGAGGTATTTATCAAACCTATGGAAGGTCTCTCCACAGGTCTCAACAGCACCATTGACCTTGCCTTTGAGATCTATCGACCAAAGCGCAGTTAGGTCCTGCTGCACTACAGTGTCATCATCCAGAAATAACACCTTGTTAAGCTTCGGGAAAATCTCAGGAAGATAGAACCTCAGATGATTGAGAATTGACAGGTATTTTGGGTTCTTGAACTTGGGATTTTCACCAGCTCGAGCCTTCCCACTCCTGAAGTAGTAATCAATTGTCGAACTAGAATTTAACTGCTTCAGAACTGGACTGTAGCTTGAATTCAGCCATGTAAACTCTTCAATGTTCTGAACCTGAATTGCAGCTTTGCCCAAGGGATTAGCCAAGAACCACATCTTCATTGCAGCATAGTTAAGCCTATCTGTCACAATGTGGAAGACATGATTTGCTGGTTTCTGCAGGACAGAGTATAATTCAATATTAGTGTTATAGGTACAAACTTAAACAGAACGAGATTTATAGTTAAACAAAAGCACATTCACAACGATTAATCAGCAGCCCAGCTGGCAGTTATATATCTCACTGGCCAAGTGGTCTACCTTTGCATGAACAAGAGTAGAGTTCACAACCACTGCAGCGGCCAATACATTATCTGAGAAAACTGCATAGTGATGTAGTTTGGGGTCTTCCAACTTCTCCGTATTTGGAAACTCCTCATTGTTGGAGTTGGTGGCATAATACTCATTTGTAAGCCGCAGTGGGAGACAATGAAGTCCTTTGGGTAAGGATTTTGCTGCTATTTGAGCAAGATAGTTTGCATCTTTTGTGTGAGATTGAAGCCGCTCTTCTGTTGAGTGAAGGGCTGTACGGAGCCTGTTCACAGCACCTGAGCAACTATCATGGGTTTTCCTGAGCTTCCCCAGTGTCTGCTCCATTGCTTTTATTCTGCTATGAACACTTCAAACAATAGAAAATTATGTAAGTTCAGAGGTAATCAATCCCTATACAAAGTATTACACGCCAAAAACACAAAATCAGTTACGACAATTGACACAGTAGTACAGTGAAAGAGAAAGTACTTGTGAGGAAGCATCCCATCATTGGTTGCGTGACCTAGTGCTTGTTGAATATCCCTCATTCGTGCACGTAACTCCTTGGCGGTACCATGATTGCCTCTAGAAGCTAGAAGGCCAAGATATGCCTTTGCTCTTATCAGCTGGTCCTTGATGATGTGGATTGTAGCGTCTCGGGAAGTTGCAGACTGACCAGCACTACTCGTTGTTGTGGCAAGATCAGCACTGATAGCAACTACCCTTATGTTAGACTCTTTGGGGGTAGTTTGATCAGATAGTGTATTAGCATCAATGTCCTGAATAATTAAACCACTAGGAGTTAGAATAACTGAAAGAAAGTGACTGAAAGAATTGATCATGAATGACAAAACAAGCTACCATATAAAGATAGCTATCAATATAGTGGGAAATATAAGAGTAAATTTCACAAAGCAGTGACAAACCGAAAAAACATACATATCAGGACATCCAAATGCTCTCCACTCACAAATCTAGTCCTAATGTTCACGAGAAGGTAAGAAACAGAAGTCAGAACAGTACAGCTACTAACGATAATGACAATAGTTCGCATCTATTGCCAGTCTATTAAGTGGCTCTAAGCCTCCAATGTCTTTAGGAATAGCCCTAGAATAGTTTTATTATTTACAATAAGTTTGCCTCCTCCCAGCTCATTCGGTGTGGTACTATAAAAGGCACTGAACAAGGTTTAGTCCTAGGTTACTTTTGCATCCTACAATTGAATAAGATGATCAGGACACATCAGGTCTGTATGTATGTACTAAGTCTTCAACTAATTTACCCTCTTAATAACTTATAAGTGGCAGGAGACTGATCGTCCTTGCCAAGCAATAAACTGGTCATCCATAATGAACTTTACCTTTTCTAACGATGAACTCAGGTTTCCAGTAGTATGTGTTCCAGCAATACTATTCTCTGCAGCTACATCAGATCCATCTTTGGGCTCGGCCTCACTACCACTTACATCCCCCAACTCTTTTTCCTTCATCCCTTGTCCATCCTGCTCTTCAGTTTCCTTGCTATCCCCTGGATCACGGATTTCATCCGCTCTTCTCTCTGTGCCAACAACTTCCTTTATCACACCATCTGGTGTTGACTGAGCACTGCCATTTCCCTCAGCAATCACCTCATCGGCGTCCCGCAACACCGGCTCCTTCCACCCTACACCTGTATCAATTTTCTCTGACGAATGGATTTTCGCTACCTCAACTGCTTGCCAGTCATCCGTTGCGGATAGCACCCGGTTCTTGTGCTCCCCTAGCCTCTCAATTGTCAAATCTACAAAAAGCAAATTACCCAAAATTCCATCAGAAACAAATCAGACGCGTGCACCGTTACCGTCCGAGGATGACTCAACTGGTGACTACTACTTCAACAAAAATTGTGCATAAATTTCACTTTTTTTTTCTTACTGGGGTGTGAATCATTACAAACCCCATCTACCATTTCATGATCTACTGTTGGTGAGTGAAACATGTGTCTCCTGTCTCGGCGACGAGATTGGGCAAAGCGAAAGGAAAGGGGGAAAAGTAAGCGCACCTTTGGCGAGAGAGACCTCGGAGGCGGCCATATGCGGCCACACCAGATTGGACCCGTCCTCCCGATCGAAGGCGCCCCTGGCCACTGCAAGAAGAAAAGAAAAACACCACACTCAAAATCCCCATCCAGTCAGGCAACGGATCTCCCACGCATTGTCGCCGCCCAGCGTCCCCGGGAGCAAGCCGAGAGCGGTACGTACCGGTGGAGTCCGGGAGGGAGACGGGGGAGTGGCCGTAGAGCACGAGGGGCGCGAGCACGGACGCGAGGAGGAGCAGCAGCACCGCGCCCCGGCACCGCCGGCCCCGCGCGGCCCCCGCTGCCGCCATGGCCCTCGCCCCGCCGCTGGAGAGTCACGGACCGCCCGCCGCCGCCGGAGGAGGAGGAGGTGGCGGTCGGGTTCCCGTGGGGGCAGGTGCTTAATTTCTGGGAGGGTTCGGGCGTCGGCACGCGCGGCGGACGCGATTTTCCGGGGCAGGGGAGGGTAGTAACATGCGATGCGTGATGGGCCGGTTTGTTTTTGGTTTGCTTTCCACCGCCACCTTTGCCTGCTTCTCACGCGGAGGGATGGATCCCACCCACTCATCCCACATTTGTTAGGGCATCTCCAGCCGTTGCGCCCCCCCCAGGGCCCAAAACGCCGCCGTTTTTGGTGCCGCCGCGGCGCTAAACGGCGCTATTCTGGAACCTGGGGGGGCTCGTTTCCCAGTCGCGTCCCGAGCCCAACAAATCGGCCCAAACAAACGAAGTGAAAAACTAGTCGAAATTTTATTGAAATTTGAAACTGCGTACATATTCGGCGCGAATTTAAAGCTAAAACGATAAATTTAAACTAAAAACAGCGGATACTACGCGATGACTACGCCTACGTCTACGCTTCGTCGTCTTCGTCGTGGCGGTGCTGGTTGGAGGGTCCAGCTCCGTCCTGGCTCGCCGCGGCGAGACGGCGCTGCTCCGCCCGCTCCGCTCGGGCCTGCAGGCGCAGCCGATGCAGTTGCGCCTGCTCAGAGGGCGGGCGGTTGCGCCGCCGCTCACCCTGCAGCGCCAACTCACGCTGCGCCTCGTAGAGGGCGATGACGCCCTCCTGCTCGACGGAGGCAGCCCGCCGGGCCATCTGGCGGCGCACCGCTCGCGCCGCCTCCTCCCGCTGGTGCGTCTCCAGGGAGGCTCGAACGGCGGCTGCCTCCGCCGCCGCCGCGGCCTGCTCGAGGACGCCGCGCACCTTGCGGTACGCGTCCTCGTTCTGCGAGGTCTCGAAGGAGTGCAGCCCGGCGTGCTGCTCGGGCCACACCGGCTGCCTCCTCACCTCGCGCCTCCAGTGGCGGGCAGCCCGCCGTGCTTCGCGCGCCTCGTCGTGCTCGGGAGGCTGCTCCGGCGCCACCACCTGCGGCTCCGGTGCAGCTCGCTGCGCTGGCTGCAGCTCGTCGTCGCTGTCGGGCCACGCCTCCCAGTGGTTGTCCATTGCGGCGGGGTTCGAAGGTGGAGAAAAGAACGGCGAGGAGGGGTCGAGAATGTGCGTACGGGGAGGGCGCGGCCACCGTTTTTATAGCCTGGCTGGGCCAGTCGCCGCGCCGCGCGTGTCGCCGCTGCCGCACCGCCATTAATCCGGTGAACTTTGACTGGCCACGCGTGTCGCCGCTGCATGCACTGGCCGCCGCCTCCGGCAGCCTTTGACGGCGCGGGCGCCGAGAAGGAAGTCACGGGCGGGGGTTTCCGTTCCCGCGCTTTCCCGGCGCGTCACTGACAGCGTTGGCCCGCCCGCGCGGCCTCGCATTTTCGCCCCCAGGCCGAACCCAGCGGGATGGGTTCGGCCTGGGTGCCGCGGCGCCAAATAGCGCCGAAACGGCGCTATTTGGGCCTCTGGGGGGACGAGTGGTGAAGAAGCGGCGCTATTCGCCGCTTCCGCCGCGAAAAAAGCCGCTTGGGGGGCTCTGGGGGGACGGATGGAGATACCCTTATGTACAAATTTTCTATTCTGTGGGGTAAGTGATTTTTTTTATAATATATGGAGATGGAGATGGGTTTTTATGGACAGAATTCGCTTTGTTTGGCGATGTATTCGGGCCAATTGTTTTTATGGACAGAATCCGCTTGTTTGGCGATGTGTGTGTTGAGTCGCTTATATCTCTTGGATGGATATACATTCAGAAGAAGAAAAGTATCTTTTGAGAAACGAGTACATCATGTCTTCCTTTTTCCAGTTTGTGCGTACACGGTGGTACATCGAACATTCGATTCGAATCGCCGTGCCGTAGCCCGTAGCAGGAACGAGCCTACTAGTAGTACTCCCTCCGTCCACTTTTATAAGGCCCACTTTTTACCATTTCAATGCTAAGAAGTGGGCTTATATAAGTGGACGGAGGGAGTATCAATCAAGCAACAGACGGACCACTGCCCGGCCGGCCATGTCAGCAGCAACCTCTTCCGGTCACGCCGGCGCCATACGCAGCGCAGCACATGTTTGGCGTACTTGCACGCGTGCGCATGGATCGCCATGCGTTTCCCTACCGGTTACAACTGCCAAGGTATGCCTACCTACGTGGACGGTACCGGGCAGTGTTAGCGTGACAGCAGCAAGCTTTTGAATTTTATAAATTAGACGTATTAAATTGGCTCGAAAACTACTTTCACAATGTTCAACCGTCTTTAATGCTACTATCAAAATATATTGTTAAAAACTGGCGATGGAAATAAATAGCAATCTCCAAAACGCGGTATCTATCAGGGGAGGCTACCCGTCACCACGGCTGATTTTCCGACAGCGATCGTTATCTTTTTTATGTCGGAAGTCGTCGATTACGAGGGAGAGTAAAGGTGCTTCTCCGGATATGAGCAACACCACATTTCACAGAAAGCGCCGCCGATGCCGCATTTTCTCTCCGCTCCGTCAGGGGCGGACCCAAACAAAAAAAATTAGTGGGGGCATTTATAGTATAAAATTGTTTTTTATAACTATTTTTCTTCAAGTATGAGCATATTACACTAAAATTGAGAAGAATGAGTAGGGCCACTGCCCGACTCGGCTTTACATAGGTTCGCCCCTCGCTCCATCCTGCCCTAGCCGGTAAGCCCCTGACCCCAACTCTCTCTCTTCTCCGGCACAGGCGAGCCTGCAGCCACCACTGTCGAGACATCGTGGTAGATTTCATAGACGGGGTGTCATGAGACTACCGATAGAGACGTGGGGGGACGTAATTGTACGATGATCAAGGACACAGGGTTTTTACCCAGGTTCGGTACGACGCGGTAACGCGGCGTTCCTACTCCTGCAAACTCACTATTCAGGACTAAAGGCTGGGAATACAGAGTACAATGTGAGGTTCTATTGACTGCTCGTCAAGGATCAACCTCTCGGCGAGTTAGCCTTTTGCTTCTTGTCTATCTATCTTATCTCCCGTCCGGCTTTATATAATAACCGGATTAGGGCATACAGAGATGGAAACCTAGAAGACTACGATAACTATTAACTTGGAAAGTAAGGAATCCGCCTTCTACTCCAAGCCAGATCACGTGGGTCGTGATCCGGGTTCTTCTAGAATCCGGCTTCTGCGCGTCGGCTTACTGGGCCGCCCAATGGACCATACCCCCATTACCATTTAGGGCACCCTGGTAATCCGGCACTTTAGACTACCATCTGATATACCCCTAGTTGGTATATATCCGACATTAGCCCCCAAGAAGAGTTAAGACTCCGATTTGCCGTCTTTCGTCAAGTGTTGTATTCTTTCCGAGAAATATAGGCTCTCTGTCTTGATTCTTCTTTTTTATCAGAACAATGTTATAACGCAAAACTCAGATTTTGGAAAATCCGGCTTTTCTTCCATGAATCTTCGCGGAGAAGAAACTTCCTACGCCAGCGCTTTAATCTTGCTGACGTCAGGGACGTTTGGGTGTCGAGCGGGAAACCCTGAAACGTATCTCTGACAGATTCTCGCGGGAAATGAGGAGATAGCAATAATCACCCGTCGCTTCATTTCCCGGAATTTCCGGTGAGTGACACGCGTTGATCATCCAACGGTCGAAAGAGCCGTTAGCACGCATCGTGACGGATTTCCGGCTATAAATAGCCGTCATCGTCCTCTCCGGCAAACCATCTGCTCCCATTCTCTTCTCGCCTCCATAGAGTCCAAGCACACTGCGAGCAGAGCGAACGCACGAACGCCGTCCGGGAACTCATCGGAGCGCACGGACTCCCTCGCGCCGCCGAAAAATGGCCTCACCGACCTCCTCTCCGGCCCGTTCCGTCGCGACGGAGATCGACGAGATCATTAACACCATGGATCCCATGGTGGATTCTCCACTGCACGTAACCGGCGACGAGCCGGAGAAAGCTGCTAGCGGCACAGCGGGCGAGGAAATTCCTCTCGCCGCCACCAACCTCGCGGGATCCTCCTCCGCGCCATCTCCGCCATTCGCACCCGAGACGGCGGAGGAAAAGATCATCCTCGTCGGGGACGAGCTCGCGGCCGCGTCCGACACCGCCGGGGCGGAAGACGAAGGGGAAACTGCCGGCAATTGGAGCCAGAGCAGTATTCTGTCTTCCCTCCTTCCGACAATGGAGAAGGAGGGGCTGCTGCTGAAAGGCAAATGGCGAAGCCCGGAAGACGAGTCCGAGCCAACGCCGAAATACGGGGAGCGTGTCCTCCTTACCTCCCACATCGCAAGAGGTATGGGATTGCCACCTTCCGCCTTTTTTCTAGAGGTTCTCAACCATTATGGTGTTCAACCTCACAATCTTCCCCCAAACTCCATTCTCTATCTAGCCGGCTTCCAAGCCTTTGCGAAGGGTATTTAGGAATAGCACCTAGATTAGACTTTTGGCAATACTGCTTTGGAGTGAAACGTAACCCTACAGAGGGTGTTCTTCCCATCTGCGGAACCATTTCTTTCACTCTTCGGAGATTTAGGGAAGACTGGTACCCAAAGATAAAAACATCAGAATCCGTCAAGTTTTGGACGGGTTCTTTATTTTATCACCACGACATCCCGTTTCCCGGAAAAGAAAACGGGGTTCCTCCATTCATCAATTCCGCAGCCACTCCCCAAGAGAGTTGGGCAATCGAAGCCGTGCAAACCTTGCCGGATGATCTGTTGAAGATCAAACGGCGTATTGCCAAACTCACCTCTTCTCAGTCTTCTTTGATCGGAACAGACACAATTTTGTGCTGGCTTGGTCGTCGTATTCAACCTCTTGCCCTCCGTCCTCGACTTCTTTGTGAATACAAAGGCCCAGAAGACGGAATGAGAGGGACCGATAAAGCCTTCACAAAAAAGGATTTCAAGAAACGAGTCAACCAATTGGTCGCTACTCGCGACCAATATAAGGATAGTTTGGAGATGTATAATGAGGAGAACCCTGTCCCTAAGGTAATTTTGGTTTTCCTTGATTTGACGTTTTCTCGGGTTTTTATCTTTCCCGGATATCTCAGGCTTAGCAGGATTTTTTGCTCTCTCTGTAGTTCGACGATCTCATGGAAGCAGATCTTGCATCCGACGCCGAACTTGACGAATTGTACGCCAGCTTTTATGGCGGTCGCAAACGCAAGAGGCAAGTGATCATAGAGGAGGTGATAAATCTTGATGGAGTTCCCATCGCCACATCCAGGTATTTTTCTGAGGTTTCTGATCTCTCATTCCATTCTGGTTCTTCGAGGTATTTACTTCTCGGGTATTTCCCTTTCAGCCTTGCACCAGTTCCTTTGAAGTCAAAGAAACTGAAGAAACATAAGGCTACTGCTGGCAGGGGAATGCCGTCTTCAGCTGCAGCTCCACCCACTCCGACAACTCTTGGTGGGGAAGATAAAACCGCCAACCCGGACGAACAACTCCAGCCGTCCAGCCAGCCTATTGCATCCAACTTGGTTGCGAGGGAAAGGGCGGCGCCGGAGATGGGCGGACCTTCTCGGACATCTGGAGAGGACGAGTCCATCCCTACTTTTGACAAGGACTTCAAGGTAAAGGAAGAACCTTTTGACGATCTCGGATACATTCGTCCGGCAGCTAAGAAGTTCTTCTCTCCTGCTCCCCTGATCCGTCCTTGGACACAAGGCGGACTAATTTTCTGAAATAACTTCGTGTTTTCACCTCGTCAGGTCATCCAAGACGGCTTGCATCGTGTTGGAATTCTTTTTTCTGAATATGTAAAAGAATTCAACGAGAACTTGTCAGGTTTGCAGCGGATGAGCCAGGTAATATCCCCCCAAGCAATAAGTCAAATGCATGCTTTTAACTTAATGCTTTCATCTTTATCATGCTTGTTTCTAACTTAAGCGTTCTGGTTCATTTCCGTGTTTCAGAAAACCGCCGAAAGCATTAACATGGAAGTTTTCAACAAACTAACTGTCAAGAATAAGAAGGTTAGAAGCCTTCTCTCTATTCTTGAAGATAAGGAAGCGGAGCTGGCATCGTCTCAGCAACAGCGGAGAAAACAACAGGTATTTTAGTCCTCTGAGGTTTTCACTTTTATGCTTTTTTCTCTGAGTACTTTTCCGAGTTTTCTTAACTCGGGATTTTTTTTCCTCGCTTTTCAGCTGCTTTGGCAAAAGACAAACAGATTGCCGAAGATGCCGGCAATGCCGAGAACCTCCGCCGGGAGAACCTGGACCTTCATAAGAATCTTATGAAGGTTCAGAAAGAACTGGAGGCCAGCCAACTGGCTGTTGGCATTGCTCAGTCCAATGCCTCCCAGCAAGCTGACAAGGACAAGGCAACCATCCGAGATTGGGAGAATGCCTTGACCCTGCGCCTGGAGGAAGGATCTGAGATGGATAGGATCCTTGGCAAGTCACTTACTTTTACCGGATTTTCCATGTTTTGATTTTTTTTCTCTGCTTTTTCATTAACCCTTTGATTTTTTATCTGAAAACACAGGAGATGACCAAGCACTTACTCGGATTGAGAAAATCCGAGCTTTCGGGAAGGTGTTCACCGCGGTCAGAGCTGCAGGCATGCAGCTGATCAACAAGTTGAAGGGAATATGCCCGAGAGGCAATAATAAAATGGTTATTATCTTATTCCTTGTTTATGATGAATGTTTATTTCTCATGCTAGAATTGTATTAACCGGAAACGTTGATACATGTGTGCTTAATAAACAAACAATGGTTCCTAGTAAAGCCTCTCTTTTAACTAGCTCGTTGATTAATAGATGATCAAGGTTTCCTGATCATGAACATTGGATGTTATTAATAACGGGGTCATGTCATTAGAAGAATGATGTGATGAACATATACCCAAAGATAATATAGCAATGCGATCAAGTCATTTAGTTTACATTGTTATATCAAACATACGAAGTAACTTATTCCTTAGACCATGAGATCATGTCAATCACTGATACCGGAAGAGTGCTTTGATGGCATCAAACGTCACACCGTAACAGGGTGACTATAAAGGTGTCGTTAAGTATTCGTAAAGTATTAGTTGAGGATCATGGATCGAGAGTGGGATTTGTCCATCCAAATGACGGAGAGATATACTCTGGGCCCTCTCGGTGATATCACATCGAAACCGCTTGCAAGCACGTGATATGATCACAAAGGATGTTATATCACGGGAACGAGAAAAGAGTACTTGTCGGTAACGAGATTGAACAAGGTATGGTTGATACCAATGATCGAATCTCGGACAAGTAAAATATCGCGAGACAAAGGGAATAGTTCACGGCGTTGTTGGTTCACACGATCACGAGAGTCATCGTTGAATATATAGGAGTCATCACGGATCTCCAGATCCCGCTGTTGATTATTGATCGGAGAGGAGTCTCGATCATGTCTATCTTATTCGCGAACCGTAGGGTGACACACTTAAGGTTCGATGACGCATTTGAGAGGATACGGAATATCGGAGAAAAGTTTGGACAGCACCGAAATTGTTTCGGGGAATATTGAAATAGTCACCGAAATTGTTTCGAGTAATTTTGAAATAGTTCAAGGGGATTCTTATCAAATGGTTGTTAATAGATTTAACAACTAACTCAAGGGGTTATATGTTAATGTTTGTTAATGGAATTAACAAATATTAAAATAAAGAAATAAAATTGTTTTATTTATTTATTAAAGAAAACCCTTGGGATTTTGAGTGGGAATTCATGGAAGAATGAGTGGGTTGAGTGGAGACTCCACTCACATGATGAGGGAGAGGTGGAGGCAGCCAAAAATTCGTGGCTGCCATCCCCTCCTATAAAAGGAGGGGTGAGAGCTCCCTCTCCCACTACACACACTTGTGTCATCTCTTCCTCCCTCCTGCCGCTGCTCCACCACTTGTTCGTGCGCTTGGCGAAGCCCTGAGGAATGTTTTTCTCCACCACACCACGCCGTCGTGCTGCTGGAGTTCCGAGGGATCCTCTACTTCCGCGCCCCGCTGGAACGAGGGAACGGAGGTCGTCATCAACCGTACGTGTGACCGATCACGGATGCACCGCCGGATTGCGGTGCCATCTTCTCGCTATCGGGATCGGTGTGAGTACGACTACGCCAACAACGAGATTTGATCTCGTACCACTTTGAGTCTTCGAGGGTATGTGTTCTCCTTAACCCTCTTGTTGCCCGTTGCACTTCGTCTCCTAGATTAGATCTTGGCCTTTCGGGTATCTCTCGCTTAGGAAAATTTGTGTTTTCTATGCTACGTTCCCCTTCAGTGGTATCAGAGCCGGATCTATGCGTAGATGTTTTGTACGGGTAGAACACATAGGTGTATGTGGGCGTTGATGATCATGTTATTACCTCCTTGACTATTTTATGATCTTAGTGGCATAGTGGGATGAAGCGGCCCGGACTAACCTTACATGTCCACGTACATGAGACTTGTTCCACAACTGACATGCAACTTGTATTGCATAAGTGGCTTGCGGGTGTCTGTTTCTCCTACTATAGTTAAGATCTAATCTATGAAGGGTTGTTAAAAATGTGTTTATCAACGTTGTGGTTGATGTTCGTAGGTATGAACGGTTCTATCCTCGAAAGCCCTAAGCCACGTAAAATATGCAAAAATAAATTAGAAGCGTCTAACTAGTTTTTGCTGGGCATGTGAATTGATATGGTCAATATTACAAATTTGATTATGAGATGATCTATTTTGTAAATTATTGATATACCGGAAGGTATCCATATGGTTGTCTTCTTATTGATGGACAATCAAGTTTGGGGTACCGTGGTACTTGGTACCACGCCGGTGGAATGATTGAGATCATACCATAATGCACATGATGGAGATCAAGTGCAAGAAGGACCATATCATATCACGTTATCCTTTCATGTGATGTTTGTGATGTTAATCCTTTTTATGCATCTTGTGTTGCTTAGATAATGATGTTAGCATTATAAGATGATCCCTCTCACTTAATATCAAGATAATAATGTGTTCTTCCTTAAGTATGCACCGTTAAGAAAGTTCGTCGTTTCGAGACACCACGTGATGATCGGGTGTGATAGACTCAACGTTCGCATACAACGGGTGTTTTCAAGCCTAGCATGTACAGACATGGCCTTGAAACACACGCAATACTACGGTTCTACTTGGCGAGCCTAGCATGTACAGACATGGCCTCGGAACACGTAACCGAAAGGTAAAGCATGAGTCATATGGATGATATGATGAACATATCAATGTTCGCCTTTGAAGCTACATCATCTCACGTGATGATCGGTTTTGGTGTAGTGAATTTGGTTCGTGTAATCACTAAAGACGACTAAGAGGGATGTTGTTTTTGAGTGGGAGTTCATGGCTTAATTTGAATTAACTTGAACTTATTTATCATGAACAACAAATCAAAGTGAATTTGCACAACTTGTAGTAGTCATTGGCATCCTCATAACTATCTTACACTTAGATTGTTAATTGAGATATAACTGTTATGATCTGGTAAATACCATTTAAGATTGGTACCGTATTAGTGAAATTTAAAATTGAGTCCTATTGTAAATTTTTGGTATTTCCTACCTAGCTCCATGTGGTTAATGATTGATTAATCTAGAGAGCAAATAATTCCTACTTAGAATCCAGAGTCATGGTTGCTTCCGTATTACTTTATCTTCAAAAGAATGTTTTGTTGATCAAGGTGATTTAGGGACTGAAAAGAGTTGTTTTCAGAAACAATCAAGTGAAAGATATATTGATATCTAGAAACTTATTTGTGGCAACATGACTGAGTATAATTTAGCGTGACAATGTTTGCTTATATTATCTGAATATATGCAATGATTGAAGACGCTAGGCGTTTGAATATTCCAAGAAATTGGATGCTAAAAATTATCCTCTAAATTCCTTCCTTCGAGCTATAATAGCTTAATCATAAAATTGTTATGATGGGATGGATTAGAAGTATGGGTAAAGTAGTTTACCTTACTTGGAAAATGCTAAGAGTGGAATCTAGAAGAATGCTATTAATATGGTGATATTAGTAGAACAATCAAACTCAAAGTATGACTCAATGGGTGATAGTATATGACTAACACGCCAAAGAAAATGAGCTAGTAAGACTAGCATTGTTTGATGTTGAATGATTCTTCTATAAAGGAAAGGGAATATTGAAAATAGAATTACAAATAGATATATGGCAGAAAAGAAGATAACTGGAAAAGTCCAGCTCAGGAGTATATACTTGATATACAAGATATAGATGTATTACTAGTTAACAAAGTATTTTTGGTATTTTGATACCACATTGGTTGGTATGAGTTGTCATACAAAGCAACGCAATGAAAGAAATACAAGGGCCTAAAAGGAACTAGTAATAGATGTGGAATCGATTATGACAAGAACATAAATAAAGTGTTATTGTGTTCATTGTCGTATCGAACCAACCAGTCAAGATTTATTTGAAGAACTTAATAATTTGTTATTTTGTTCTAGTCTTTTGTGAGAACAAATGAGATTGTTCAAACTATGATCATATTCCATAATTGATGGATATGTTAATATAAATCATGTTGGTAAAGTAAACATCTATAAGACTAAATGCTAAACGTTGCAAGACGTTGAAGAGTTTCACTTAAATTGTGACACCACCATTTTAGTTCATATCGGAAAGGAAAACATGAAGGAACTCCATATTGATGGACTTCCGGAGTCATTTTATTGACGCTTGTGAGACCTCTTCCAAAAGATGACTAGAATTCCGTTCTTAGGCCAAAGTAGAATGGACGACTAATTTAGTGGAGATTATACATATTGATGTATATAGTCCATTATGTGTAGTCATGTATGGTGGATTAATTTTCCTTCATAAAATTTTGTCGATGATTTAAGTAGATATGTGAGTATATCTATTTAAAGGGAACAGAGTTTGACATTTTGAATTGGTTCAAAAGGTTGTTAATATGAAGTTAAAATCAATGTAACAAGATAATCAAGTTTTTATGATTGGATCATAAAGGATAAAGTTTGAGTTACAAGTTTAGCAAAACATCTGAGAAGTTGCAAAATTGTTCTACAACTTATACTTCTCAAATACCCCACATTAGATTGGAGTATTCAAAAGACAAAATCAAACCCTGTTTGACATGGTAAGATTAATAAAATTGCCATTATATGTTTGTAGTTTATACATTAAGGACAACCGCTTTTACACTGAAAAGAGCACCATCATGATCCGTTGAAATTGACAACATATAAGATATGGTTTGGGTAATGACCTGAATTGTCATTTTTCTTAAGTTTTGGTATGCATAGCATGTGTAAAATGTTTACAACCAAAATAGGATAAATATATGTTTATAAGGTTATCCCAAATAAAACATTGGGTATTTATCCTATCACCGAACCAAAAGACAAATGTTGTTTGTCAGAAAGGGTTGATTTCTCGAGAAAGTAGTTCTTGCGAAACAAGTGAGTGGGAGCACGGTACAAACTCAACAAGATTACAGAATCTCCGTTATCATGTCAAGAGTAGCGCAGCACTGGAAGTTGTTCCGGGGTTTACTATTTTTACTAAGTAGAAGACACTACAAATGTTGTAGATACTTCAAATGAGTTTGCGAACTGTAGCAGAAAAGTCCAAAAACTTTGTACTTTGAACAACTTGTGGTTTAAGTATAAAGTGTTGTTTTGACAACAAAGGACCTGGACCTTATAAAGGAAGCAAATGATGGGCACTGACTTCGTAAAATTGACTATGAGTCATTATATCCGCCATAGTATCCTTGTATGAATATCAAGTATGTGACTTGGTAGTCCTTTCAATAGGAATGATGCCTAACGATAGCAAAAGGTCTATATAGCGACAAAGACATGGATACTTATCGAAAAGTTGTTTTCGACGAAGTTCAAAGAGTTCACTACTACAAGATTTTGATCTTCCGTAGTGATGCTTAGTCTTTGCAGATAGTTCTAGCAAAGTTACATATTATGATATGGATGTTGAATAACAAAACCAATTCTCCTCTCGAGGAAGTTTGTTCAAGGATGTGTACTTGACACAGTCTGAGAGTTTTATAAAATTCAAAAGGTTGCTAGAAAGGCATGCGCACTTCAATGGTTGAAGTGAGCATAACGAAGTTGAAATCTTTACCTTAATGAAGTTATCAAAAGAGTTTGATTCCATCATGAATGATAAAGATGCTTGTAGAGTTACAAGAAATTAAGTGGGAGCGTTATGACATATTTCCAATACTTTATGTAGATGACATATGGTTGATTGGAAAATATGTATTTTAAATTAACACGGTTAAGATTTCATATTGATGAAAGGCTTAGAAGATATTGGGCATCGATATCTATAAAAGATGGATTGAAGCGCCTGATATGATTGAAGCCAAATTACATAGATGAAATATTGAAGTAAGTCAATATACAATTGATAAGAAGGAGTTCTTGTCACATGGAAAATAATTGAGCAAGATTCATGTGTTTTGACACATGATGAGCATCATTGAAATTGAGATTTCTAAGTCATGTTTCCATGCTATGTACACAACCAGATGAGTCCTATGCTATAAAATGTTATAGTAGGATAATTCATATGATGATTAGACAACAGTGGGAGAGATCCTTGTGTCATTTTAGAAATGCTAAGGATATGTTTTCCTATATAGTAATGACAAAATAATAGTTGTAATATGTTACACTAATACTCTTGTCATTTATTCAAGTAATTTTATCTCAATTAAAATATGTGATGAAGGGTAGCACAATAGGATGGAAGAAAGTTCCATGCTGGATTTGAAAGAGTTTCAAAATTAAAATATTGTGACAGATACTACAACAAAGGCTAAAGTATATCGTTGTGTTGACAACTAATTATAAGCGTATTTTGTGTCAAGGAGTTCTTTATTGAACTTGGTGAATTTCCAAGAATGCTGAAACTATGAAGCTACATTTTCACAATGTTAGTAACATCAGTTTAAGCTGAGGAATTAAAGTATCACCGGAACTTGGTGAGTTTCCAAGAATGCTAACACTATGAAGCTACATTTTCACAATGTTAGTGACATCAGTTTAAGCTGAGGAATTAAGTTTTCACGAATTGACTATATATATACAAAGCCATCTCATTAGAGAATGAGTGATGCGTGTAGACGCAAAGAACATGCAAATACAATAGGACCTGAACAGTTCAGATCTTTTTGATGATGTTTACCGCATACGAAGCATGGTAATAACACTGGTACGCCATATGTGTTAAAGTGCTTACAGACTAGATTATTGACTCTAGTGCAAGTGGGAGACTGAAGGGAATATGCCCGAGAGGCAATAATAAAATGGTTATTATCTTATTCCTTGTTTATGATGAATGTTTATTTCTCATGCTAGAATTGTATTAACCGGAAACGTTGATACATGTGTGCTTAATAAACAAACAATGGTTCCTAGTAAAGCCTCTCTTTTAACTAGCTCGTTGATTAATAGATGATCAAGGTTTCCTGATCATGAACATTGGATGTTATTAATAACGGGGTCATGTCATTAGAAGAATGATGTGATGAACATATACCCAAAGATAATATAGCAATGCGATCAAGTCATTTAGTTTACATTGTTATATCAAACATACGAAGTAACTTATTCCTTAGACCATGAGATCATGTCAATCACTGATACCGGAAGAGTGCTTTGATGGCATCAAACGTCACACCGTAACAGGGTGACTATAAAGGTGTCGTTAAGTATTCGTAAAGTATTAGTTGAGGATCATGGATCAAGAGTGGGATTTGTCCATCCAAATGACGGAGAGATATACTCTGGGCCCTCTCGGTGATATCACATCGAAACCGCTTGCAAGCACGTGATATGATCACAAAGGATGTTATATCACGGGAACGAGAAAAGAGTACTTGTCGGTAACGAGATTGAACAAGGTATGGTTGATACCAATGATCGAATCTCGGACAAGTAAAATATCGCGAGACAAAGGGAATAATTCACGGTGTTGTTGGTTCACACGATCACGAGAGTCATCGTTGAATATATAGGAGTCATCACGGATCTCCAGATCCCGCTGTTGATTATTGATCGGAGAGGAGTCTCGATCATGTCTATCTTATTCGCGAACCGTAGGGTGACACACTTAAGGTTCGATGACGCATTTGAGAGGATACGGAATATCGGAGAAAAGTTTGGACAGCACCAAAATTGTTTCGGGGAATATTGAAATAGTCACCGAAATTGTTTCGAGTAATTTTGAAATAGTTCAAGGGGATTCTTATCAAATGGTTGTTAATAGATTTAACAACTAACTCAAGGGGTTATATGTTAATGTTTGTTAATGGAATTAACAAATATTAAAATAAAGAAATAAAATTGTTTTATTTATTTATTAAAGAAAACCCTTGGGATTTTGAGTGGGAATTCATGGAAGAATGAGTGGGTTGAGTGGAGACTCCACTCACATGATGAGGGAGAGGTGGAGGCAGCCAAAAATTCGTGGCTGCCATCCCCTCCTATAAAAGGAGGGGTGAGAGCTCCCTCTCCCACTACACACACTTGTGTCATCTCTTCCTCCCTCCTGCCGCTGCTCCACCACTTGTTCGTGCGCTTGGCGAAGCCCTGATGAATGTTTTTCTCCACCACACCACGCCGTCGTGCTGCTGGAGTTCCGAGGGATCCTCTACTTCCGCGCCCCGCTGGAACGAGGGAACGGAGGTCGTCATCAACCGTACGTGTGACCGATCACGGATGCACCGCCGGATTGCGGTGCCATCTTCTCGCTATCGGGATCGGTGTGAGTACGACTACGCCAACAACGAGATTTGATCTCGTACCACTTTGAGTCTTCGAGGGTATGTGTTCTCCTTAACCCTCTTGTTGCCCGTTGCACTTCGTCTCCTAGATTAGATCTTGGCCTTTCGGGTATCTCTCGCTTAGGAAAATTTGTGTTTTCTATGCTACGTTCCCCTTCACAAGTACCTTCCCGCAAGAACTGGGGAATTCTCGGAAGTTGAGAAACTTCCGGAAGCTATCTTGGAGGTGGCGGAATCCAAAGAGTCCACCTTGCGCTCCGCAGCACGGGGGTGGTGCACGCATGGCTGCCTTATGCGTATGCACTATCCCACTGCTAAATCTTGGCGCGTGGCGTCCGGCATCCCTCAAGGGTATACGGAGACCCAGCGGACCACCATCTTTGATGAGATCAAAGGTCACGCTACCAAGATTGCCTCTATGGTGAATATCTCCATCACCTATCCGGAAGAAGAGATTCCAGAAGCCCCCGAGGAGTCTAGCAGCGAAGATGACTCGGATGCTTGAAGAATTTCCCTTGCCCTGGATAGGAAAAATAGGAAATAGGAGCATTACTGAACTTTTTAGAATGTAAACCTTATTGTAATGCTTCTATCCATTTGTATGAACAAGTACTCCGCCTTTTGCAGTTAATACTATTAATCCTTTGCAAGTTTTCTGGGTTTTATGTTCCTTTATCTTCTAAGTTCTCTGGTTTATGTGCTTTAACTGTCCTTAGTGTTTGAAATGGCTCAGTAGTATTTTAATCTTCATGCCAAGTGACTGGGTAAAACCGATCAGTTCAAACTCGGAAAACATGGATCATACTAAAGGCATTTTCACTTACTAGCTCCAGTGACCTAGCACATAAACAATCAGATAATACTTAGAGAATAGTAAGGAACTTTTTGGATGAAATTCGGGCACGCAGGCACAATCCGAGTTTCCTTTAGCCTTTAGTAGGCTGAAAATCATTCAGTTTGTAAACGCCGAGCACGCAGGCACAATTCGGGTTAACATTGAGTATTTTGTAAGATCATTGGAAAATAGATAAGACGAAATCATGCTTTGTACTATAATAAAGTTGTAAAAACATGGATGTAAGAATTCCGACAACTTTATTTCATGATCTCAAAGATGTTTACATAGAAATTGAACTAAGTATAGAAGGGACGTAACTGCTGGATACTCCAGGGCCTCTTTGTCTCTCCTAGTTCATCATCTATCTTTCTCTTTCTTTTGCGATTCGGCTTCTCGGGATCATCTTCCGTATCTCGAATGTCTACAAGATAATATGATCCATTTTTCATGGCTTTACTGATGACGAATGGTCCTTCCCATACTGGGGCCAGTTTGTGCTTTCTTTGTTGCACCAATCTTAGCACTAGGTCACCTTCTTTAAAAGAACGATGCATGATTTTCCGACTATGATAACGTCGTAAACCTTGCTGATAGATGGCGGATCTTTGAAGCACAAGTTCTCGTTCCTCTTCTAAGAGATCGACGGCATCCTGTCGTGCGCTTTCGGCATCTGATTCATCAAATCCTGCACTCTCGGGCTGTCATGGATCATATCCGTTGGGAGAATTGCTTCCGCACCATAAACTAGGAAAAACGGGGTTTGCCCTGTTGACCTATTTGGCGTTGTTCGAATGCTCCAAAGCACAGAGGGTAACTCTTCCAACCATGCTCCTGCTACTCTATGAAGAGGGGATTCGAGTCTTGGGCGTATTCCTTGCAGAATTGAAATATTCATACGTTCAACCTGTCTATTGGATTGCGGGTGTGCCACAAATGCGAGATCTAGGCGAATCCCCATTTGTCGGCAATATTTTGCCAACTCTCCAATAGAAAATTTTGTTCCGTTGTCAGTTATTATGCTATGTGGAACGCCATATCTCATGACTATGTCAATAATAAAATTTCTGGCAGTTACACCGTCAAGTTTTTTGATGGGTTTGGCCTCCACCCACTTGGTATATTTATCCACTGCAACAAGTTCATGTGTAAGTCCGCCTCTTGCAGTTTTGAATGGTCCCATCATATCTAGCCCCCAGACCGCAAACGGCCATGTAATGGGGATAGTTTTGAGTGCTCGGGCCGGCATATTTGTCTGCTCCATCCGGATACTTATGATCAACTAAGAAGTTTAAATATGGAATTGTCCAATCCGGGTTAACGAGCATGACCTCAATTGACTCGGAAGTCAGAGGATAATCAACATCTCCACCTTCCATCGATGGTTCATACAAGTGTTGGACGAACACGCCAGGTGGTAGGATTTTTACCCTTTCTGACCCCATGCGGGCTAATGCGTCCGCGTTCAAGTTTTCCTCCCTTTTTACATGAAGTACTTCAAATCCAAAGAAACAGATTGCAAACTCGTCCACCGTTCTCCGATATTCGGCCATGATGGGGTTTTTGGCATCCCAAGTTTGGTTGAGCTGATGCTGTACCAAATCTGAGTCGCCATAGCACAAGATGGGTTTGACACCTATTTCCTTTGCGATATGCAAGCCGTGAAGCAGAGCTTCGTATTCTGCCACGTTGTTACTGGCGTCGAAATGTATTTGTAATACATACTCTATTGTATCTCCTTTAGGGGATTTTAGGACTACACCAGCTTCAACACCTTCTTTCATCTTGGATCCGTCAAAATGCATGATCTAGTACTCGGATTCCGGCATTGGCGTTTTTTCCATTGCTTCCGTCTAGTCGGCGAAAAAATCTGCCAGAACCTAGGATTTTATTGCCGTCCTGGGTTGGTACTTAATGTCGAATGCTGCTAGCTCGATGCCCCATTTGGCTACTCGGCTAGTTGCCTCCGCATTGTTTATTATATCCCCTAGCGGTGCTTTACATACCACTGTTATGGAATGTCCTTGGGAGTAATGACGAAGTTTCCGAGATGCGAAAAATACGCCATATGCCAGTTTTTGATAGTGTGGGTACCTTTGTTTGGACTCGGAGAAAACTTCACTTACATAGTATACTGGATGCTGATCTGGTATGCTTTGTTCGTCTTTCTTCCTTTCCACCACTATTACCGCACTAATAACCCGGTTTGTAGCCGTAAGGTACAATAACATAGGTTCTTCGTCTTTTGGGGATGCCAAAATCGGAGTTTTCATCAAAGTTTCTTTCAACTTGGTTAATGCTGCATCTGCTTCTTCTGTCCACTCAAATTTGTCGGATTTCTTCAACAACTTGTATAGTGGCAGAGCTTTGTCCCCTAGCCGGCTAATAAACCTGCTAACGTCTGCTGCAGAACCCGTCAATCTTTGTACATCTTTTACGCACGTAGGCTTGGATATGTTTAAGATTGCTTTGATCTTTTCTAGGTTTACTTCTATTCCTCTATGAGAAACGATGAAACCCAGAAGTTTTTCTGAGGGAACCCCGAATACGCACTTTAATGGATTTAACTTTATTTTATAAGTGCGTAAATTTTCGAAGGTTTCTCGCAATCCTCAAGGAGCGTGCCTTTTTCCTTGGAAACGACAGCAATGTCGTCCACGTAGACGTGGACGTTTTTGCCTATCTGACTATGCAAACATCGTTGCATGCAACGCTGGTAAGTTGCACCGGCGTTCTTCAGGCTAAAAGGCATGGTTATGTAATAGTACGTCCCATATGGGGTTATGAAGGAAGTTTTGATTTGGTCTTCTACCTTCATGCGTATTTGATGATACCCGGAATATGCATCCAAAAAGCATAAGAGCTCAGAGCCAGCAGTGTCGTCTATTATTTGATCGATTCGCGGTAACGCAAACCTATCTTTTGGACACAATTTGTTCAAACCTGTATAATCTATACACATCCTAAGGGAAGTACTGTCTTTCTTCGGTACTAATACTGGGTTTGCTAACCATTCATCATGTACAACTTCCCGGATAAAATATGCTGCCAAAAGCCGGATAATCTCCTTGCCGATGGCCTTCCGTCTTCTTCGTCAAATCGACGGAGACCTTGTTTGACGGGTTTAGATCCTGGAATCACCTTAAGTTGATGCTCAGCAAGTTCCCTGGGTACGCCTGGCATGTCTGCAGGACACCATGCGAAAATGTCCCAGTTCTCACGGAGGAACTTGATGAGCTCTCCTTCCTATTTGTCGGTTATCCCAGTTCCTACTACGATAAACTTTGTCGGATCTTTAGGATCTAGGATTACTTGTCTTGTGTTATCGGAAGCTTTGAAGCTGTCTGCAGGCTTCCGGCTTTACTTTCTTGCTGGCATTTCTGTCGGCGATACTTCTTTTGCCAGCTCTTTCAATTCTTCCTTTGCTATCACTTTTTCAGCGCAAAAGGCGTTTTCTTTTTCCAGCTCGTTTGCTAGCTTGAAGTCTCCTGTTATTGTAATTACTCCTCCTTTGGGCCCTGGCATCTTCAGCTTGTTATAAATATAACATGATCTTGCCATGAATTTGGCAAAAGCTGGACGCCCGAGTATTGCGTGATACACGCTTTCGAACGGCACAACCTCGAAGGATACTTTTTCCTGGCGGAAGTGATCTTTGTCTCCAAAGGTTACTGATGGGGGGATGCTAGCCCGGTATGCCAAGATCCGAGGAATAACCCGGCCCAGAGACAGTGAGCAGGATACGGCTAGGGATAAAGATGTTTGTGGAGGCCCAAGCTCGTGGGCCTAGTGACCCGGATTGTGGGTGTTGTAAAGGAAAGTTAGGGTTAGCACGCCGTGTCTGGGTAGGACCCGGGTATGCCTTGTAAAGTAAGTTAGGGGGGGTACGGGTACTATATAAACCGACCCTCGGGTATAGATTGACACAGAGATTCGAGAACCTTAGCAATATCGAGTGGTATCGAGTATCCAGTGTAAACCCTAATCGTGTTATTGTATCGAGAATAGAGATCCGGCGACTTCGATTGCCGGCTGTCATATCAAATTGTATCATGTCTTCCTTTGAGCTAAACCCTCTCCCGAACGCCTGTGTCGACTTGCCCCATGATCAGTTACTCCTGGTAACATCTGCCGTGATTATCCCACGACAGTTGGCGCCCACCGTGGGGCCTGCGTCCAAAGGTGTCTACATCACGGGAGAAGCTCGGAAGGGCATGGAGAATCTTGTCATCGGCGAGATCTACATCGACCACGAAGGAGAAAAGGTGGTGGACGATTCCGGCTGGGGGCCGGAGTCGGATCACCTCGAAACCGGATCCGTCATAACAATCGGCCGGATCAACGTCTTCATCGGTATGGTATGTGCTTCCAATTCGGTCCCTGACAACGTTGGATCTGATTCTATGCCAGGAAAAGCCACGTCTACCCGATCAGATGATGAAGAATCGACGGGAACGACATATCCAGCAGAAGAACCCATCGCGGAGTGGGAACAGCCGGAGGAGCCGGCATGGACCCCACGCGACCGGGCCCAAGGAGAAGATGACACCGGGTCTATCCTGGATCTACTGGAAAACTGGTATGAGGAGAACGGTGAAGAGGAACAGCCTGAATTTACACCGGATGTCGCGCGCCGAGTTGCAGTCTATGCAGCCCCCGCGGCTAACCAAGGAAACACAACCGCGGCACCAGTCGGGGCAGTGGCCCAGCAACAGGGCGCGGTTAACGGAGACCCGGTCTTGACCCGGGTCGATGGAGAGTCAGCATCGGTCACCAGTCGCGCGGCAGATGAGGAGCAACACGCCAACATGTTCGGGTTTCAAGCCAATCGGACACCAGGGGCGGGTCCCTCGAATCCGCGTCACCCGGCCCTGTTCGATAATAATTTGATCTTGGATCCTACAGTCCTCGCCACTGTTATCACCCCAGAAAACGCGGCAGAGCGTGTTAGAGATCTGGACGTGGCTCGTCGTGCATTGGAACAGCAAAGAAGGCAAGTGGAAGCAGATAGACAGGGGATGGCCACCCGGCGGCGCGAGCTAGACGCGTTGGAAACCCGGCTTCGAGAGGAAACGTCCAGGATACATCAAAGGCACCACACCAGGTTGCCAGCAACGGGCGGGGTTATTAATCCGGCTAATTTGTTCATCACGCCTCAGGATCAACCGATACCAGTGGTGAACCAGGGAACCGCACCCCAACAGACAACAGCAGCGACACGTCCGGCGAATGAACGGACCGGGTTACCCCCACCGCAAACTAGAGTCACAACCGGCAACGATCTACTGCCGCCGCCACCATCACGATTCCGCACGCCAGCCGGCCACTACAACAATCCTATGGACAACGTATATGCGGCGACACTCGCATTGAATCAAATACCTGTGGGAGAGTCGCCCCATGCAGAGAAGACTCGGCAAGCCATCGAGCTGTTGCACACTGCGGTGGCGCAGCAAGCCAATTACCCGGATCACAGAAGCGGAATGCACGGGACGCCATATGTCAGCCAGCAGCAAGGGAATTTACAAACGAGTTCGGCACGGCGGAGGGAAGAGCAGCAGCAAATGCCGCCTCCTCCCCGCGCTCAGGCAGTATCAGCAGCACAGGCCGTCGTGGACAGTTCTAGGGCTCGGAGGGCCGCGGCCGGGTCTGCAGCGCATGGGCCTCCCGCAGCACAGCGCCCAGACGTGCCTCCCGCGGCATCACACGTTTCCAGGGCAAGGCCGACTTCAATCATTCTTGCGGGGCCCAAGTGTCTCTCGGACAATATTAGAGCTGAACCTTACCCGGAAAAGTTCAAAGAGCCAGGGAAAGTAGTGAATTATGAGCCAACCATGGATCCCGAAACGTGGCTAAGCAGTTACGAGATGGCAATGTCAATCCGCAACGCGTCCGAGAACCTCCAAGCCAAATTCATGTATCTGATGATGTCTGAAGGAGCAGCAAAATTGTGGTTCACCAATCTACCAGAGGGATCGATCAAGTCTTGGGAGGAATTGAAGACCGCGTTTATCAAGCACTTTCACGGGACCTGCAGGAAATTATTCACCATTGATGATCTAGAGCGATGCGTCCAAAAGAAGGGAGAATCGGCGCGCAGTTGGGTGCGCCGGGTTATGGAGATACTTCACTCATCCACAGACATCCAGCCCAAGGATGCGCTACAAGCCATGGCAAAAACATGCAAGTATATACCTTTAGTGCAAAAGTTAACTCGCATGAAGTCCAGTCGAAATGCGTCAGAAGTCACAATGGGAGAATTGATGGATGCGTGCAACAAACACGCTGCGACAGATACCACAGAAGAAGAAGCTGATGACAAGAAGACAAAAGCAAACACAAGCGGTAATGGAAGAACCGGCAACGGAACAGCGTCAGGAAACAATGGAAGTAGTCAGAACAAGCGTCCCTTCGAAGGAGGCTCCGAGTTTGTCGCCAATACAGAAGCCGGGTCTTCAAGACCCAGAGCAGAAGGAAATTTCAATACTGGGAATCACAACGGAGGAAACTACCAAGGGCCGCCCCGGCCGAGTAATAGTTGGGACATCTTCAGAATGGCGTGCCCAAAACACAGCAGGAACGGCAGGCCGGCTAACCACTCCTTGGAGCAGTGCGCCGACTTGCAAAGATGGAAAAACGAAGAAGTAAACAGGGCTATGCGAGGTACAGGTCGAGGAGGAGGGCCAGGTCCGGGTGGAAACCCTGGCAATGGACCACCCCCAGCCGGAAACCCGGCAGCTGGAAACCAGGGCAACAACCAAGGGGGAGCTGGAGGCTTCCAGGCTAACCCCAAACAATTGGGTCAATATCATGTGCATACCACAGGAGGATCTAACAAGGACAAAAAGATACTGAAGCAAGCGGTCAACTCAGTTTCGTTAGCCGTCCCGAGATACTTGAGATGGTCAGAACAGGAGGTAACATGGAGCAGAAGGGATCACCCGGAAAGAGTGGAACACCCAGGAGTCTTGGCACTAGTAGTCGCACCGCAAGTTAATGGGTACGAGCTAAAGAAGGTTTTAATGGATGGTGGAAGCAGCATCAATATACTGTATTGGGAAACCTTCCTACGCATGGGTCTCAAGGAATCTCAACTGCAAAAAAGCTCAACAGTTTTTCATGGAATAGTGCCGGGTCATTCAGCATGCCCCGAGGGAAAAATCGCACTAGAGGTAGCTTTCGGAGAATCAAAGGATAACTATCGAATTGAGTGGCTCACCTTTGAGGTAGTGAAATTACGCAGCCCCTATCACGCGCTGTTTGGAAGGCCGGCTTATGCCAAATTCATGGCTAGGCCATGTTATGTATATCTACAGCTAAAAATCCCGGGTCCCAAGAAGACTATAACCATACACGGAAATCGAGACATAGCCGCTGAATGCGACGAAGGAGATGCAGCAATGGCCGAGCAAGCTTGCAGAAAGGAAGAACTCAAGCACTATCGGTCTCAAGCAGACCCGGAGGACAGAACTACATCAAAGAAGCCAAGTACTGAAGGCGAAAAAGCAAAGTCCAAGGTCACGCAAGATGCTAAAATGGTGGCCTTAATCGAAGTTGACTCTCCCAAGAAGTCTGCTGTAAAGGAAGAAGTTACACGGCCGCCAACAACCAGCAAAGTCATGGAGACACCCTACCCGGGTTGGCTGGCAAACCCGGTACTCATCAGGAAAAAGTTCAACTTATGGAGGATGTGCATTGGTCAAGCCGGATCAGGACCAGTGCTTACAAAGAACTGAGTAATGTAACGGGCGGCAGGTTTCAGACGCGCTCTTTTCCTACCCAGGGTACCTAAGGGGACTGGAAGGTTTTTAATGAGGCGGCCTGCTGACCCAAAATTTCTGGTATCAATAAAGAGATGGTTATCAAGTCCTATGTCTTTTCGCCTTTATCACAAGTAAGTAGTATCTATGCAACATCGATAATTCAGTATCATCAAAAGCATCGATTGCATGTAGGTCTTGGGGGTTGGTTGCTCAGGTAACCGACCACTAACCCGAATGACCCGGCATAGATAGCTATAAGTTATAAGGGCCGATTCCTCGCAAACGAGCACGGCTGCAATCTTATGACTGGGCAAAGAAGCCAATTTTTCTTGACTTATCTTACTTAAGCTTGATGTGACTCGCACTAAAGTGGCATGATTCGTTCGCTTACGAGTACAATCAGCCATGAAGCCCAATGGGACTTGCCTGACACTGTTCTCGTATGGATGTAACAACATGGTATCCACGCGAAAGCCGGCTTATAGTATAAGATAGTCAAAAGGGTCATCTAAACCACAAGTTTATGCAGAGTACAAGGCTGATAAGCCGGAAACTCAGTGATTATCAAGCATAACTTCAGTATTTACATGAGATGGTTTTAGGGTTTTGCCTTGGTAGGGAATGATTTGTCCTCTGAGAAAGGCCACACCCTCATGACTCGTCCTTTGGGTCATGGGGACTGGGGACTTCGTAACAGAAACAAACCACTTTGATACCAAGGTTCAAAACGGCCCTATCATCCGAGTCTTGGGAACTTCAAGAGAATTTCACTTATCAAAGCCCCTGGTCTCGAAAAAAACGAGTCTTATGAAGGGAGCTAAAAAGAGAGATGGGTATCAAGAACAAGTTCAGAAGAACAGCAAAAAGTATGATTATCAAAAGGCTAGGAAAGCCGCGAAAATATGTCACCAAATAGAAGTATATTACAAGCTTTTGCATCGGTATCAGAAGTGCACAGGCGCACCATTAACAGAATAAAATAGCTCAAACAAAAAGATCCCATGTGACTAAGGTATTATGATATCCTTACTCTACTCGGCCTCCTGAGCGCGATCTTCCGGGTCTTGCTCCTGGACCTGCTTCTTAGCTTTTTTGGCAGAGCCACCCGGACTCACCGCGCCAGGGCGGATAGGAGGAAGGACGGACGGTGTAGAGGCGGACGGCCCTGATTTTAAGTCGGCCTCCCTCTTCGAAGTTGCCTCCTTCTTCTTGGCTGAGTAATCAGCCCACTTCTCCAAGAGGTCAACGGGCGGGGGTGCTTCCTCTGTGATAATCTTGTCATCAGCGTCATACGCAGCCATTAGTGTATTAAGGTTCAAGCTATCGGCTAGAGTGGTGGCAGAGGGGCGCACAGCCGACTGAATGGCCTTGAAATCCTTAGGCGTAAATTTGGCGCCATCCGCCTTGAACTCAGGAAACCCGGAGATTATCTTCGCCGGGTCAAGCTTCGGAAAGTAGGCTTTGGCCAAGGTCAAAGCCCACACTATACCAGTACGGCAGGACGAACGCTTCCAGAGTTCAATCCATCCGGGTACAGTGGAGCAGGCTTGGACAAGGTTCTCTTCACCCGGATAGGCTTCCGTGGGCCAATTAATGGCATTCAATATAAATTTGGTGCCGGCAAAGAAAGTCCGGAGCACAGTCTTCAGGGTCCTAACCTTGACAATAGCATCTTCCTCTGGAGCTGCAAGGTTCGCACCTATAGTGGAAACAGAAGCAAGAACGTATCAGTAGCAGCCGGGTATGAAATTAGTCGGCAGGCAAAAATTAGTCGGCAGGCAAAAATTAGTCGGCAGGCAAAAACTTAGCCGGCAGGCAAACACTTACTAAGTAAGATCTGATAAGTATCGGAGACTTGATCCGACAACTTCTTCAAATCGGCCCGAGCGGCGAGGCACTTCTCCTTGTATTTGGAGACATCCTTCTTCAAAGTTCTCATATTATCCTCAAGGATTTCTCGGCGTTTTATCTCGGCAAGAAGGAGCTGTTCAGTCTTCAGCAAGGTTTCATCAGACCGAGTTACATGCGCCTGTAAGTGTAAAAGGGTGCAAGAACCAGTTGAGTGTTATGGCAAGAAAAATATGGTGAGAAGTACCAAGCATAACTTTTGCAAGTTATACTCGGAACTTGGGGACTAGATAGGGAATATAAGATAACAAGCGCTCTTACCTGGTGCTCTGCAGCCATGCGCTCTAAAGTCTCGCTCTCCGAAGCCTTCATGGTGAGAAGCTTGTCCATCAATTGTTCGAAAGTATCTTTAGTCGTGTCAGAGGACCCGGGTCCTTGGAATTTCCTAGAAGAGGTTTTCTTCTTAGAAGGAGGTGGAACCCGGGTCATTTGCACGTTGGAATCCGACACTCCTTCTACACCTAAGGCGGTGGTCTTTCTCTTGCTAGCATGAGAAGCAATTGGATATTCGGTTTCCTGCTGGTCCGGTTTAGTCGGCGATGTTTGTTCTTCATCGCCAGACGCGGTTGCAGTTTTATCAGCTGGGTTCCCCTTACCCGGGCCCTTATCTTCCGAATCCTCTTGATCGCTGACAGCGACCGTGGCCCTGTAGATGTTATCACAAAGCAGCTAAATATGCAGTCAGGAAAAGATGACGAAGTATCGGAAAGTATCTGGAAGGGGATTTTACCCGGCATTCACCGCAAAGTCACAAGGAAATCCATCGTCAGACCCGGGGGAGGCTGGAAAATGTCAAGTTAAATATTATGCGAGAATGCTTTGAGGAAACCGTGCTAACCAAGAAAAGATAGAGCAAGTACCAGCTTGCCGAGTGGGGAGCGGTGAAGAACCCGGGTTAAGGGCGTCGTTGCCCGGGTGATTTCGAGTCGACCTGCGCTTAGGCGTGGGCGACCCCTTCAAGATTGACCAGTGGAATAACGTCAAGAAAGGTTCAAGAATATCATTACGGTAATATAAAGTGAATGTGTGAAGGGGGATGAAACCTTGGAGGTGGCTCCTTGAGCTTTTCTCTTAGATCCGGCTTTGGTTGCCGGCTCCGGTTCTTCCTCATCACTGGCAGATTCTACCTTGCCGTCCGAATCTTCTTCCTCGTCATCTTCTTGTTCTGAATGTCATCAAGGTTACGGTTGGAAATAAAGGGGTTGCGGTGAGTTCAAACGAGTCAAGTAAAACTCAGAGAGTACCTTCGTCTGAGTGAACAGCTTCTTGCTCCTCTTGACCTTCGGAGCTAGGGGGGTATTGGTGTTCCAAAAGTCGTCATCATCCTGAAAGGCGTTAAAGTACGGGTTATCAGTTGCATCAAGTGGAAAGAGCGAAAGTAAAGGCGTCAGAGTCGGGTTTTACCTGGGGGGCCGGGTTTTCAAGTGTGAAGGGCTCTAACCCGGATATGTTCCGGATTACCTCGAGCTTCTCCGTAAGAAAACCCTTGATGGTCTTGAGAGTGTCGCCGACTGCGAAGATGTTGTCAGAGTATCGTAGTGGATCAGAAGGTTCCCCAGAATACTCGCACATCAGCTTTGTGCGGATGGAGTTGGGTTGAATTCTGAAGTCGACCCAGGTCTTCACTAGGTTGAGCCCAATGAGGCCCTGGGCTCTAAGAGTGGCGAGTTTGTATAGCAGAGGTTGGATTGCCTCCCTATCTGAGTCAGGGGAAAAGGCACTAAATTTATCAGAGATATCAAGAAGACCATCAGAATAACCCGGCAGTTTCTTTTGGCCGGATGGGGAAGTGTCCTGGCAGTAGAAATAAGAAAGCTGCCAGTGTTTGACATGAGAATTAAGGGTGAGGGATGGCATCGGAGAGTTCTTGCGGCGCTGGATCGAAACCCCGCCGCAAGTGAGAAGCGCCCCATCACCGCTTTCGCGGCATGGTTTGCATTGATAAAGCTCGATAAAAAGAGCCAGGTTTGGTGGAGTGCATAAATAGGATTCAGAAAGGACAATAAAGTGGGTAATATTTAGCACGGAATTGGGCCCGATGTCGAAGACGCGAAGGCCATAGTGACTAAGAATGTCACGGAAAAAAGGATGACCGGGTGGGCGAAAACCCTGGGTCACATGTTCCACGAAGCAGATTACCTCGTCTTTTGTAGGGGTGGGCCGGGTCTCCTTACCCGGCACCCTCCATTGGATATCCTCCTGAGGAGGGAGAACTCCCAGCTCCACTAGCTCCTCCAACTTGGCCTTCGTGACCATCGACCGCCCCCAGTTGGCGGAAATGGTGTTGGTGGCTTTAGTCTTGGTTGGGGTTTTCACCTGTTTCTTGGGAGCCATGTGGTTGACCTGCAAGGCATCAAATAAGAAGAAGATTAAGACATGGAAGTTATGAAACGGTCAGGTATCAGCCGGATGGTATTGAGGTATGGCGGGGGATCCGGGTGTTAGCCCGTAGAGTCAAGCTCGGAAGTTCCGGGTATCGCGTATTATGGAGAAATTTATGGGGTCTAAATGGTAAAGAAGCTTTTTGAAAACGATGGGCAGTGGCTTAAGCGCCAAATGTGAATAAAGGGGATTAAAAAGAAGCAGTCCAGCCGAGTGACTGATGCAGGGGCGGAAATCTTGGGCAGTACGAGCCTAGATTGGAAGTTTTATTTTCAAATTCGTGGCAAAGGTAATGATTGTGGGAAGTAGGCGAGTTGGTTGGAGTATGCGCTTTATCCTTTGTGCGAACTAAAAGAGACTATGGGTAGCCTAATCCGGTCTAGCCAAGAAATCTGAGGCGGACGGATCTAGATCTAATCTGAGGAAAAAAATCAGAGGTTGCGAGGGGAAGTTGATGAACGCAAAAGGCTTACCGGAGGAGATCCGAGGGAGGCCTTGCGGAGGCAGATGGCGCAGGCCTGGTGTCCTTTCGCGGTTCTTGGTGGGCCGGATGAGAATCCGCCGGCGGATCTTGGCGGCGGCGCGGAGCGACCGGTGGCGGAGCGTAGCCTTCGGGCAATGGGTTCCGGTGACGTGCGTGGAAGGTCCGTGGTGGCGCTCAGGAAGAAAGAGAGCTCAAGAGGAGAAAGGAATGGAGTGGGGGAAATGAGCCGTTAGGGTTCGAGTCATTCCTAAGGAGCTTTTTTATAGTGCGACTGGATAAGCCCGGTTCGGTGAGTGGAGGCCGGGAATTGTGGGGGTAAAACGGCTATTAATTTAAAGTTCTTGCGAGATATGCGCCTAGTATTGAGTAAAGCATCCGGATAAAAAAAGAAGGGGATTCGTTCCGCGATGATGGGATTAACTGTCAAGCATAGGATCTTGGCGTTGCTACTATGATTTGGATCCAGAAGTTTTGAACCAAGGTGTTTGGAGGGAAAAACCTGAATTATCGCATGGCCACCAAGGAGCAAGGCCTAGCTGGATGTTGAAACATCTTAACCCGGTTTTCATGTGCCCGTGTGATTAATATCTTTTCAGGAATAGCAAGCGCTTCAAGGAGATCCGTGAAGCCCAGGCTATTCTGGGGACTACTGATGGGGGGATGCTAACCCGGTATGCCAAGATCCGAGGAATAACCCGGCCCAGAGACAGTGAGCAGGATACGGCTAGGGATAAAGATGTTTGTGGAGGCCCAAGCTCGTGGGCCTAGTGACCCGGATTGTGGGTGTTGTAAAGGAAAGTTAGGGTTAGCACGCCGTGTCTGGGTAGGACCCGGGTATGCCTTGTAAAGTAAGTTAGGGGGGGTACGGGTACTATATAAACCGACCCTCGGGTATAGATTGACACAGAGATTCGAGAACCTTAGCAATATCGAGTGGTATCGAGTATCCAGTGTAAACCCTAATCGTGTTATTGTATCGAGAATAGAGATCCGGCGACTTCGATTGCCGGCTGTCATATCAAATTGTATCATGTCTTCCTTTGAGCTAAACCCTCTCCCGAACGCCTGTGTCGACTTGCCCCATGATCAGTTACCCCTGGTAACATCTGCCGTGATTATCCCACGACAGTTACATCTAGGGAAATTTCTCCTAGGGATCATGCTTGTCTGCCAGGGACGATGCCGTGAAAACGTATGTTGCTATGATTGAGTTGGGTCTCTGAGATTCGCAGATGCTTCAGTGTATCCAGGTACATTATGTTAATGCTGGATCCTCCATCCATCAGCACTCTTTTTAGCCTAATGTTTTGAACAATAGGACTTACGATTAGAGCTTGCGTGCCGGGTTCAGGGATATTCCCTGGATGATCGGACTGATCCCAGGTAATTGGTGTATTTGAGTACTTCAAGAATTTCGGGGTTGCAGGGACAACCGCGTTTATTTCTCGAAGCGTTCTCTTTGCCACCTTTGCTGAGGGAGTTGCCAGGAAAGTTAGGTTGCATTCTCCATCAACTCTCGGAAACTTAGGCTCGCCTTTCCGCTGTTGTTCCTAGATTTTTTCGTCAGTGTCCGTTTCACTGTCTTCTTTTTCAGCTTCTGGCTTTTGCTTGGAGAATTTCCTCTTAGAGTTCTTCCCTTTGTTTCCGGATCCTGCACTGCCTTTCATATGCTTGTTCAAGCGGCATTGTGTGTTAGTATGGGTGGGCTTCCCAAATTGCGAGTGGTAGACACAGTTTTCCGATTTTATTTTTTCCCACTCTTCTTTGGTGTAGTTTATCGGCTCTGTGTTTCGTCCTTTCCACTTGTTCCCATTTTCTCTTCCAAAGGCTATGTTAACTTCTTTGGACTTTTGCGTTGTATCTGGAGTTCCCTTTTTCTCAGGCGAGGGGTCTTTTTGGCATGTATCAGTGTATCGATATTGCCGCCTCTCGCTCTGATGTCGTCTTCGGCCGCTGCATGCTCATTAGCGGTTGTAAGCATACATCCGAGATCTTTGTGCTTTTTGGAACCGATCATGAACGGTACGAGTCCGGGTTTTAGGCCATTGACGAAAGCATGCATTGCTTGAACGTCAGTTACTCCAGAGCAACTATTCTTCATTGCAGTCCACCTTGAGATGAAATCCACGTATGGTTCATCCTCAAATTGGGTGCAGCGGTTTAACTGGTTGATGCTGTTTGGGCGCTTGTAAGTTCCCCTGAAATGCTGAGTAAATACTCTTGCCATGTCATCCCAGCTATCAACAGTCCTTGACGGTAATCCATCGATCCAATCTCTGGCTCCATCCAGTAACATTAGGGGGAGGAATTTGACTGCCTCCAGGTCTGTCCCATTGTTGATCTGGACGGTTGTATAATAGTCTGAGAGCCAGGTATCCGGGTTTGTGCTACCGGTATACTTTTGGTATGCTGGACCAACTTTGGCGAAGCCAGAATACAGAGTTATTCTTCGGATCCTATCAGTGAAACACTTGGGTCCAAAGTATAAATCATATATTTCCGCTCTGTCTATATGTGCGGAGTATCTGCCGGCTGAATGGACAGAAGGGGATCTGCTCCTTTCCTTTCCATTGTGGCGCGGACGCGCTTTTCCGGGATTGTCTCTGTTTACTCCGTGATCGCGCCCTTTGGTATAAGGTGGAGTTCTACTCCTGTATCTTTCTGTTGGGAATATGCCCTAGAGGCAATCATGTATGATGTAATTCCCAATGTATTCATAAAGTTATTAAGTTGTCCTTTGGCTTGAACATCTGATATATGTCATTGAATATGTGATTCGATTGTGGAACTATGTATTTATGTTTTTTTTTGACACCAATACTGTGGGGGAAACCCCCACAGCCCCCCATTTATTAAAAAATAAAAGTTATTTACAGTATGTACATATTTACAAAAGATTCAGGGGAGTGAATCAATCCATGATGTCAAAAAATCAGAGAGATCTCTCTTCACCCTGTACTTAAGCAGGGTGACTTCCTGTATAAACAGGGCCTTCCAACCTCTAAAACTGGTTTGATATTCTTGAATATCCAACCATTTCTCTGCTTCCAGATGCTCCAGCAGGCTAGAATAATTATCTCCTCAAAACAATGACCAGATAAATGCCTCTTGGCAGTCCTGATTGTAAAGATTGAAGAACCTGGAACCCAAGGAATTTGCAGATAGTTCCAAATCCTTGTACTGTAAGTGCAATTAAAGAACAAGTGTCTCCAGTCTTCATGAACATGAGCAGAACAAAGAACACAATCAGAAGAGTCACTGACTTGCCAATGCCTTCTAACAAGCATATCCTTTGTGTTAATTCTATCATGCAGCAATAGACAAGCAAAGAATTTATGCTTGGACTGACATTTACTCTTCCAAATCCCATAGGAAAGCATATCATCAGGAAGAGCAGCAAAATGATGTTTATAAAAAGAGCTTGGAGAAAACTTGGCAGATGAAATGGAACTCCTCCACAGGTCTTTCTGATTTGACTGTAGTCTAAAATTGAGAATCATACTTTTCAACACCAGTAATTCATCATTTGCTTGGGTGGTCAAAGGGAGGAAAAAATTATGAATACAGTCCTTATGTAAGAGAAACTCATGAACATACTGTAGCTTGTCCTTAGCAAAATAAAATAACCTAGGAAAGGTTATCTTAATTAATTGAGGTTGCCAATTATCCTCCCAAAATAGCACAGTGAAACCATTCCCCACAGAGTAGGTTGTGATCTTCCTATATTCCTCAGCCAAAGCCAGAACATTTCTCCACCAAAAAGAACCAGACTCAATCACTGCATGAGGGACAGACTAATGGTAATAAGAATCAGTTATGAGTTGAACCCAAGGAAGATCTTCCTGATTATAGAATTTATCTAGATGCTTTAACAGAAGGGCAGAGTTTTGCACTTTCAGATTCAGGATACCAAGGCCCCCTTTCTCTTAGGCTTGCACACCATAGACCAGGCTGCAAGGGAATTAGCTTTATCCTTCCCTCTTTTACTCCACAAACAGTGTCTGCTAGCTCTATCAATGACCTCAATAACACCAGAAGGTATGACCAAAGACAACATGTAATAAGTGGGCAATGAAGAGAGCACAGAATTTACCAGCACCAATCTATCACCATAGGAGAGAAATGAAGAAGTGGCAGAAAGCCTTCTCTCAACTCTATCAATTAAAGGAGAAAAATCTTTAGTAGTAGGTCTAGTAGTGCCCATAGGCAGTCCCAGATAAGTGAAAGGCATTGTCCCAACTTGACACTGAAAGAAATCAGCCATAGCAGTGGTTTCCTCATGATCAAGATTAATAGGAATCAAAGATGATTTGTGAAAATTGATTTTCAACCCTGTGAAAGCTGCATAAGTTTGCAAGATATCTTTGAAGATAGCCAGATCTTTTTTACAAGCCGGCAGAACCACAATGGTGTCATCAGCATACTGAATAATAGGGAAGTCCTTTCGAACTGGAACAGAGGGGAGAGTAGACCATCCTTGTAGGCCTTATTAACAAGGCTCTGTAGTAAATCAGCTCCCTCAACAAAGAGCAGGGGAGACAGAGGATCTCCTTGCCTAACTCCTCTTTTGCAGATAAACTTCTTGCCTGGAATCCCATTTAAAAGCACAGATGAAGATCCAGAAGCAAGGATTTCTCTAACCCAAGTGATAAATAAATCTGGAAAACCCTTCACACTTAGGACTTGCAAAATGGCATCATGATCCAAGGTATCAAAGGCTTTTTCAAAATCAATTTTGAGGACCACAATTTTCTTCCTGGATTGTTGGCACTGGAATACGAATTCAAAAGACCAAGCAAGACAATCTTGGATAGTTCTACCCTTAATGAAACCATATTGGTTATCATGAATAGTATCACAAATAATGTTCTGCATTCTATTAGCAACCAGTTTGGTGACAAATTTGAGGCAGGTATTAGTCAAAGAAATTGGCCTGAAATCATTGACAGTCTGAGGGGAATTATTCTTTGGGATGAGAGTAATAAAAGAATCATTGATACTCTGCAAAGACAAATTCCCTCAGTGAAAGTCATGGCATAGTTGAGAGAAATCCTCTTTTAGCACCTCCCAACACTTTTTCACAAAAAGACCATTGAAACCATCTGGTCCAGGAGCTCTATCAGGCTTAAGAGATTTCATAACATTAGTTATTTCCTCTGAAGTAAAAGGATCAATAAGACAATCCAAATTAATGGAAGGCTTTATATAATTTGAAAGAATTATAGGCTGAGAGATATTGATGGAGACCCCCTTTCTATTCTTGAAACATGTCCAAAAAGCAGCTGCCTTATGCTGATGGTCAAGCAATGTTATGCCATCTTCATTTTTAATCTCAGAAATAGTATTAAATCTAAATCTTTCAGTAGCTTTTGCATGGAAGAATTTAGTATTTTACCCACCAAGTTGTACCCATCTGATGGTACATCTATTTTTCCAATAAGCAGATTGGGAGAGAAGCAACTTATTCAGGTGGGTTTTAACAATATTCCTGAAATTAAATTCAGGCCGACTAAGGCTTCTTTCATCCTCCAAAGAATCCAAGATCAGAGTTACTCGGTTGCAATTGGCAATTAAAATCTTCAGTTTAGAGAGATTTCTGCCCCACCTTTTAAGTTCATGCCTTATGTTTTTGAGTTTAGCAGTAATTGTGGCAGCAATGTTGGTCCTCCTAACTGGCCAATTCCAAACTCTTGAAACAAGGTCCATGAAGCCTGGCTGATGAATCCAATGGTTCTCAAATCTAAAAATCCGTGCTTTTGGAATGGTGGTTGATATGGAGATGACACATGGAACATGGTCAGAGGTGGACTTATCAAGGGGCATAACCATAGTATTAGGATAGTTAAGAGTCCACCAAGTGCTGGTAAAGAACCAATCCAACGAGGGGTTGGTCTTGCATATTGGACCATGTAAAGGATCTTCCTTTTAAAGGAAGTTCAACTAAACCAAGATGGCTAATAATTTCATTAAAGATGAAAATATCATTCATGTCTGCTCCAGGTTTATTTCTGTTCTCAACAGATCGAATAAAATTGAAATCACCCACCAGCAACCAATTTTCATGTGAAGGAATTATTAAATCATGAAGCCATTGGACAAAGATATCTCTATCTAGCCCCCTGCAAGGACCATAAACAGTTACTAGAGTCCAGGAGGAAAGATTGTGTTTAGAAGTGAAACACAATTTAATGGCAGACTTGTGGCAATCCATTAATTCTCCATCAAAAATTGTACTGTTCCATAGAACAATAATGCCACCAGAAGCTCCAACAGATGGAGAAAAAACAAATTTATCAAACATTTTTGGACAAAAGGATCTTATGAAGGTGTGATCAAAATCTGCACACTTTGTTTCTTGTAAACAAATAATAGCACACTGACTTTCCACAATTTTGTTGTAGACCAGCAGTCTTTTGTTTTTATCATTGAGTCCCCTGACATTCCAGTCCAGAACTTTCCAATCCATGAATAAATATGATTTACTATCCATTAAATAATAAAAGAAGCAGATCAGTGTAGCAATACCAGATAGCTACATGAGTAACAATTGCCACATGATAAGACTAGAGCACATAATTAATATATTGATAGTGCACTGAAAAATCCACAGGAGGACCCAAAATCAAAAGAGACTTTACATAATAAAGCTCCCAAGATATCACCAAAGAGTACAGGAGCAGATGAGAACAGAAGTCATTACAGATAAATAGACTTCCTAACATTATTAATTCTTCTTGCTCTTAGCAGGGTCAAGGACAGCATCAAGCTTGTCCTCAGAAAGGTCCTCATCAGCAATCTCCAAAGCCCTCCCAACTTGTTGGAGAACAACAATTGGGGTATGTGGAGTGGTAGGGGCATTATCTGCAGCAGGCTTAGCAGATCTTGGCTTCTTTCTGGGCTGAGGGTTGTCCTGCATTGCCACCAACTTGAAGCCCTTGTTCAAAGCAGCTTGCCTGGTGCTTCTTCTGACCGAAGAATCAACAGAAGGAGTGGCCATTTTCCCTCTCCTTCTTTTCCTGGAGGTGACAGCAGAATAAGTAGAGGTGGACCACTCAATGCTTTTAATAGGAGAACTTGCAGAGCAAATTTGTCTGGCAGCTCTCTGTGCTTTGAAGAACCTTCTTCTAGCAGTGAACTGAAAAATCTTTCCTTTAAAAGGAACAGTGGCATCAGTAATCATAGTAAAAGGGCTAGGAGAGAGTCCACTGGGCCTGACAGATGACAAGATTTGAATAGGGACCAATTTCTTCAGCAGGCTTTCCCATTGCATGGAAGGAGGCAGGGCAGGCCCATACATGTGGGAATTTTTCTGCACCCACGGCCAAGCAAAGAGCTTTGAAGCAGGAGGTGGAACATGGGCAGTGTGCACCTGCAACATATTGACAACAAGAACATTCTGATTAACAGAATTATCAGAGTCAGAGCTGACTGTCGAGTTTGACTCCTGAACAGGGAGGTGATGGTCCCACCCCCCCAATTTGTCCCCATCCCCCAACCTGCTCAGCATCCAGGTCCTGCTGCATTTCAACATCATCATTTTGCTGATTGGGGAGGTCTGCCATTGGTGGAGGCAAATTCCACCCAAGTTCACGAAATTGTGGCAACACAAAATTGCCAAGGTCTTGCTGCAGGTGGCCAGGTAGTGGGTGTGGGTTCCCATCCAATGGCATCTGATCTTCATCAGGAGGCAGAACTTCATCAAATTCTGCAGACAAAATATAACAGGGCGCAATCCAGGATTCTCTTACTGCACCTAGCGAGCTGAAATTACCAAAAACAATATCTCTCGGAACAAGCTGAGGGGAGATGAAGGTAACATAAACCATAGTTCGGTCAAGGATGCCATCGAGGTGGTGCCAATGGTGAAATCTTCCAAACGGAGACACGGCATTAGCAAGATCTTTGTCATTGCGAAAATCAAAAGGTACCCCTAGCAACATAATCCAACCAGTACGAGAACCAGCAGCAGATTTATGCAATTGTGTGCGATTATCATGATTAACAAAGCGCACAAAAATATTTTCCTGGAGCTCATAGGGACCGTTCTGAACCAGAGCAGTGCGCGCAGCAGGACTATGCATCTTAAAAGGCCAGTACCGAAGAGGCAAGGCTGCGTATCTTCAACAACACGCTGGAGAGTTTGTTCGATGTAGTCACGAACTTGTAATCGCCAGAACTGCTCCTCTTCTGGCAGCTGCTCTGGTTCCACAATGGCCACGCAGTAGGCTTAATGAGCTCTGGTCGGGGGAACCGTAGGCGTGTAGAAGGAGCGAGGCAGTCTCGAGGGCCCGCCGTCGACGATTTGAAAGCCCTGCGGCACCCACCTCGTCGGATTGAGCTCGAAGGTCGCCATGGTTTTTGGAGTAGCCGAGGAGGACTCGTTGATGGCAGGGGCAGAGAATAACCGACAGGTGGTCGTGGCCTTGTCAGGACGAGGCCGGGTGGAATATGGACCGGCCACGGCTGACTCCTGGCCTTTCTCTGTGGGACACGGAGATAATTTTTTGGGAACCCAAATACGAGAAGAATTCGGTTTACTAAAACAATTCTTTTCAATGTGGCCATAAGAAAAGCATTTGCGACATCTAACATCATTAATGCAACTATCTTTGTCATGTTTCATTGATAAGCAACGAGCACATTTCCAGAAACGATAAGCGATGTCGTCAATTACTGATTTTAGGCCTAGCTGTCCCGTGTCCTCAGCAGGAGTAATATCCACTTGATCCAAAACAACTGGAGATGACACAACCGTCGCTGGATCAGAATTTGCATTGAAAGAGCCAAAGGTGATATCCAAAGAACTTGAAGATGGGTTTGAATATCCTTTGCAAGCCTCATAACTAAGAGAATCTGAGAAGACCAATTTCCTGCTCACTGAATTTGTGAATTTGAGGCTGGACTTAGGAACAGGTAATTTTAAAGCCTTCAATCCAAGTTGGATTTTCTTCTTGGTTGGACTAATTAAAATCCATTCCTTGTTACACTCCTCTTGCCAAGATTTAAATTCACTCAACCAATGAGGTCCCCCTCTACCCCAAAGGTTAAAGGAACATTTGAATTTAGCACAAGAGAAATTTCTGAGTTTATAAATATGAAACCCAACAAGCCTATTGGCAACATTAAAAGAAAAGGTTCTATCATTAAGATGAGAGACCTTCAAGCTGCCATAGAAACCTCCAATAACCGCCTCTAGGGCAATAGCAACCGAATCTTCAGTAAGACGGAAGCACGCACGTGCAAACAAGACCACCATAATAAAATGCCCAGAATAATAAGTTGGATGCACCGTTGATGAGAAGAGATGATTAATTTCTTGGGCAAATTTGAAACCATGAGAAAAATCCAGCCCCATTGAGATAGAATCATAGACAGTCGAAGTACAATTATCCATGGTTGACGTGTCGGAAGAATCATCGACAGTAATAATATCGCCTTGAGTAACCGATTCATTAAAGCCAGGTGAGGTTGACTCATTGACTGAGTCCTTGATCGTGGGAGTTCCTACAGGCTCCTTGAGTACCTGAACAGTAGGAGAAACCATGCATTTGCCAACTAGGGCAAAGTGATCGGGGAAGCGTACCTTAAACCCCAGATCAATTTTTTCATCAAGATCCACGTGTCTCCCAACCAAAGATTTGCCTTTTGCATCCTTGAGGGAGATCCAATCGCGAGTGTGCTCCTTGATCAAAAGGTGTAGGGATCCATCATATGACTTGACACGTCCCCGATCTAGATCTTTGTTGGTAGAATAAGTTACCTTCCAGATCCATGCAGGGGGGATAGGAGGTGCCATATGACGTGGGGATGGAGTAGGAGCTAGATGTCCGGCTAGAGTAGAGAGGTGGACGCCGGAGATGGAAGATCGCCGGCGGCTAGGTCAAGGTGCGAGGTGGGAGAGAGTCGCCATCATCTATGTATTTATGTTGTTCATACTAATTGTCCTTGGTCATTAAGGTTGTGCTGGACACACACCCTAGACTAATGTGAGTGTTGGCTGATGACACGGTTCCACTTGTCATGGGCATGGTGATGCTATTCCAACGATCACGGACTTGACTAAAGAGTGTATCAAGTCGGACTGACCCACATTGAGATGCAACGAGCAAGTCGTCATTTGCATGTCTCAATCAATGTAATCCTTAGACCTGAGGTTGTCGCACAATCCGAGTTGTGGATCACCGACTTAGGTTCTGTTAAATGCTGCTCTGTGACAAGGCAGTTATAAAGGCAGAGTTCGGGTCGAATGAGAAACAAGCTGCGTGATGTGGATAATCAAGATGGGATTTTGCCCCTCCGAATGCAGAGATATTCTCTAGGCCCTCTCGAGTGATATGATTCAGGAAGCATGGCCATGCGCGACTCAGTTAAGTGTTAACTGTGTCTGTTGACTAAGAGTTAGTCAAATGAATCACATATCACGGATCGTGTAGAGAGTTGAACTATTAAAGGGATGACGATACATCGCCTATAGTTCGACAAGGTATATCGTGAGGCAAAAGAGACTAAGATGAATATCACATTGAAAGTTATGTCGTCATGACTCAATGGGACTTGGGACTCGGCACGTTCTGCTAGGAGCCGCTACTGATTGATCGATTAGGAGTTGGACTCCAATCGTGTCCAAGTCGCCATGAGCCTGCAGGGTCGCACACTTAAGAGCGGGAGCAAATGTATTGGTCGGGTTGGACCCGAACCAGAAATGGACTGAGTTTATGAGTCGGACTCACAGAGGGAATGGGCCACACGTGTTGTGAATCCCACTACCATTTGCTATATAAAGAGGGGCGCAGGTTGCCCAGCGGACACGTTAGTCCACTCCCATGCGTTGGGAACCCTAGCCCCACTCAGTCCAGCTGTCACACCGGACCTAGCAGTCCGCCGTTGGAGCTCCTCCTCGTACGTGTGGATACCGGCAGAGGTGTTGTACGTTCAGCACTTCGACGTTCGCGGGATCGGATCGGCTGGATCAGATCGTGGACTGCACTGCCCCGACGCGCTTCATCGATAATCCGCAACCGCGCGTCTAGTGGTAATCATCGTGGCCTTCTACCTCGGCTAGATCTTGGAAGTACCGCGTAGGAAAAGTTTTTGTTTATATCTATGCATTCCAACACTTTCCTTATTCCTGGGGGCGTCCGGGATCTCTCACGCCTGTGAGGCATATCCTGTCTTCCGACATTTTCTGCCGGGCGTCTCGGAGGCGGCATTGATTTTCCGTCCTTCCGGTTCTTCTCTTCCCGATCACGGGGATTAATTCCATCTTTCGGGAGATGGGATCCGGTTCTGGACGCTTCATCCCCATTGTCGGTTTTTTTCTTGTCCTTTCTCGGATCTGATTTCTTCTCTTTTGAATTGTTTGAATACCCGGGTTCTTCAGGTCCAGGTGCTCCAGCGGCGCATGTAGCTGTCTTGCATAGGGCAGAGTCTTCATGTAATTTCCCTGATCGCTCTTGCGCTCGCTGTTGCTGTTGCAACGCTTTTCCTAGGAAAGCGTACACCCCTTGAAGTTTTTCACCGTTGGAGTACATATCATTGTTGAGGATGGCGAACGCCGCTTCCGCGTTTTCTGCTGCGGTTTTGTATATTGGCTCGCCTTTGGCATCTTTGCCGTTTACCTGCTTTTGGCAAGATGGGTTGTGGAACCTTTCTTTTGGCGGCAGTACTTCCGGTTTTGAGATTCCGGGTAACCGCGTGGGTTTAATGCCAGATCTATTCTTTCTCTCGTATTCCTCGATTTCTTCCCGCCCGAGCTTGATGTCAGCCTGGGTTTTTTGGAGGTGTTCTCGAGTTCGAAATAGATGTTGCTGTTGCCTTTGGAGGGCCTGCCTCCGGGCTTCCAGCACTTCAGGGGGCTCGTGTGGTCCCACTGGTGTTTGGAGTAATTCCTGTTCGTCCTGTTCTGTCATTGGCGGAACAAGGATTTCCTTCGTTTTCTTCTCCGCGGGTTTTACTCCGCTTGCGTCTCCTACTTTCGGGCTTTCATTGGCTGGATCAGCCAATTTCTTCTTCCGGAGTTTATACTGGAGCTTTTTAGCAGCTTTGTGTTTCTTCTTTGAAGAGGGAGGTTTTCCTGCAAGGTTCTTCCTCTGTCAATTCCTTGACGTCGGGGAATTTTGGAGATGTTTCTCCTTCTTCTCTCTCTTCCTCTGGCGGAGGCGTTCTAGGGCTTTCCTGACTGTCAGCATCCGTATTTTCAGCCGGTTTTGCCATCAGTACTTCATGGAATCCCTCTTGGAAGGATTTGACCTTTCTTTCGAAAGCGTCTTCGTCTTTGTCTTCGGTATCAAAGTGATCCGATCCGGGTTCCGACTCTAATCTCGCCTCAATGGCGGCTAGTACAGAGTCAGCTTCCGAGTGCGTCGTAATGTCGACGGATGTCAGATCTTCCACCTCTGTTGTGGGAGTGTTGTTTTCTGCCTCTTGCACGGGCGATTTAGCAGTATATCGACGATCTGAGCGAAATCCGACGTCATAGTCGTCTTCGACTGGGTATAGGGCGGGTGGGATAAATTTGCTCCCACCACAGAATCCCATTGCTTCTGCAGTTAATCCGATAAAGATGTTTGCAGATCGAATCGGTAAAACGCAGGCACTTACCAGGTGATTCCGCTCTGGCATGTACGATCCGTTGTCGATGAAGCGCCCGACGTCGTTGTCGAATTCCAGGCTTCCAACAGTTATAGTACTGCTGATTCCGCCGAGTATCCCCGATCTAAACATAACGCCTGACGTCCTTGGCCCCTTGGTGGGCGCCAACTGTCGAGACATCGTGGTTGATTTCATAGACGGGGGTGCCATGAGACTACCGATAGAGACGTGGGGGGGGGGGGGGCGTGATTGTACGATGATCAAGGACACAGGGTTTTTACCCAGGTTCGGTACGACGCGGTAACGCGGCGTTCCTACTCCTGCAAACTCACTATTCAGGACTAAAGCCTGGGAATACAGAGTACAATGTGAGGTTCTATTGACTGCTCGTCAAGGATCAACCTCTCGGCGAGTTAGCCTTTTGCTTCTTGTCTATCTATCTTATCTCCCGTCCGGCTTTATATAATAACCGGATTAGGGCATATAGAGATGGAAACCTAGAAGACTACGATAACTATTAACTTGGAAAGTAAGGAATCCGCCTTCTACTCCAAGCCAGATCACGTGGGCCGTGATCCGGGTTCTTCTAGAATCCGGCTTCTGCGCGTCGGCTTACTGGGCCGCCCAATGGACCATAGCCCATTACCATTTAGGGCACCCTGGTAATCCGGCACTTTAGACTACCATCTGATATACCCCTAGTTGGTATATATCCGACAACCATCGTTAAGTTTATTCGTTGCCTCCGCATCGAGCACCGTTGTCGGCGAGGTCCAGGCTCGCCGTCCCCGTCTCCCCTACGGCCAACGGTGGCGTCATCGGCTTCGGCGATGTGGATGGCCATGGCGAGATCGTAGTTCCCTGACCTATTTTCCGTCGGATCCGTGGATAGGAAGGAAATAGGGAAACCATTCCGGGAAGTTGGAAGAGATGAGGTCGAGGAAAGATATTTAGGGAAGTGGGGCCCACGTACTCTGGTTCGTTTAGTGCATGTGAAGCTCTCGGTAGGAACTAACCGTGGACACGGTCACCCGGATAGGAGCTGGCCTGATATCTATCTATGTATTACTACATCACAAGAGAGAGTAATGGTATTGACCCAAGAGAAGAGAGTGCATCACACAATACAAAATAAAACTTGGAGTGTTGAGAGGGCACCACGAGTTATTCCATTCCCGATTATCTGAAGCTCCATGTTTGCCCCAAGTCGAGCTTCTCTAAATTTGACATATAAAAATATGCTAATATGTACAACTAGATTAGATATTTAATATGAAAAATATGCTAATATGAAAAACACGCAAGTAGTCGTACCCCTAGGGTTTTCTGTCCTCGCGCTTGCGACAGCGGCGGCGAGTCTCTAATTCCCCGCGGTGGTTGCTCCTGATCTTTGCCGAGATCGGATACCGTGTCCCTCTCAGCGTAGGATTCCCAACCGTGGTTGCTCTCTGGCGTCTACAAAAGCTAGGGCAGGCTCCCTCGATTTTGCGGATCTCAACACGGTTCTTCATTATGTCGGACGTTCGTTCGTCAAGCTCAGGTGGCGGCAGCAAAAGCTTACCGAAGAAGGTGACGAGGGAGGACGGATCGGAGGATGCAGCGAGCTCCGAATTTCCTCGTGGAACGGGAATTAATTCTCTCTTTGATCGTCTAGGCATAAGAAAGGAGGAATTCGATGACCTAGTAATTGAAGACGGATGTGGATCTTGGGATTCTACACGTTGGTTGGCTGTGTATAGGGTGAATTGTGAGAAGGGTTTTATCCATGAGGCATTCGAGCTACAGATGCGTGCGGCTTGGAACCCGGCGAAGGAGATCTTTATCCGGCCTGTAGGTGCTAAACGGTTTGTCATCCAGTGTTTTTGTCTTGGTGACTGGGAGAAGGTCATTGAACGTGGTCCATGGTGGTTTAGAGATTGGGCAGTCATCATTGCTCTCTATGACGGGCTCAGGGATCCGGAAGGAGTGGAGCTGGAGTTTATGCCTATCTCAATACAAATTCACAAAATTCCAGAAGCCTTTAGGAAGGAGGAAGTGGTTAAGTTAATGGTCTTACGTCAGGTTGGGGAAGTTGTCAAAATCGAGATGCAACCCCCTGGTGCTTTCAGAGGTGATTTTGTTCGTGTTAGAATTAATCAAGACGTCCGTAAACCCCTATCTCACTTCTTCTCAATCTCCCTCGACGGAAAGAGATCAATCTTCATGGTTAAATATGAGAAGTTAGGCTTATTTTGCAATGCCTGTGGATTCCTAGGACATACCCATAAGGAGTGTGGGGTTGGGGTTTTTGAGGAGAAGGATCTGAAAATTGGAGACTGACTGCATGAAAACCCCACGCGTGCTCGTGGTCCTGGTGCGGGTAGAGGGGGTGCTTGTGGCGGTTTCTCCTCCACATACACTAGTGGAAGAGGACCTACGGGGGAGACTAGTCAACATATCGTTAAAGGTTACTTTGTTGATTGTCGTGTCCACCCATAAAGGAAAGCGAACGAGGCGGAGGAGGAACTTTCAAATACATGAACTAGCCCAGTTAAGATTACGACCAGCATATGGCAGAGGTGAAAAAAAGTGCCAAGAAAAGAATATCTTTTGATAACTTGAATGTACCCAAGCCAAATACCCTTGCACTTACCAACTCTATGGTGGTGGATAATGATAATCCAACAGTACCCGAAGAGCAGGGGTCTTTAGTTGAAAAGGACAAGAAGAGATACAAGAGAGAGGATGGAACTTCGTGCTTGATGGCTGCCGGGAGCAATGAAAATATTAAGCTGGAACTGTCGGGGATTGGGTAAATCCTCGGAAGTTCGTGCGCTCCTAGTGCTCCTGGGGCACTTAAAACCAGATGTTCGTTTCTTGTCCGAGACACATCTGAGTAAAGCTAGGGAGGAAAACCCGAAGAGAGGAATGATGTTTGATCACATGATCATGTTAGATAGTGATGGTAGAAGTGGAGGTTTGATTCGGCTTTAGAGAGATGAGTTAAACGTCACTTGTTTTCTGGTACATAACAATTATTTGGATATCCGTATAGACGAAACTGTTCTACGTGATGGCGTATTACAGGGCTATATGGAGAACCAAGTGGAGAAAGGAAATATCAAACATGGGAGTACATTAGAACCCTTAAGCCAATCTTCAATCTCCCCTGGGTCTTAATTGGTGACTTCAATGAAATCATGTGGGGAACTGAAAAAGAAGGCGGGAACATGAGACCACAAAGATGCATGCAGGCATTTCGGGACACTTCGCAGGATTGTGTTTTTGAAGACATGGGTTTTGTTGGAGATGTATTTACATGGAGAAGAGGCAGAATTAGAGAGACGTTGGACAGGGCTGTCTGCAATCAAAATTGGACTATCTTGTTTCCTTTAGCTAGCCTAATCCATGAGGATTTCTCCAAATCGGATCATAGACCTATTACTTTGGATACTAATTATTTAGACAATGTCCATGCACCTCGCCCGTCGGGGCCTAAGAAGTTCGAGGCCCGCTGGTTGCTAGAGGAGGATTTCAATGGCATGGTGGGCTCGGCCTGGAATGCAGCCCAGCAGGAGCACCCGGGGAATTTTGCTGCGAGGACCAATGTTGTACACTCGGCCCTGCATGCATGGGACCGGGAAACGCTCAAACTTCCGCGTACCAGGATTGCCAATCTTCAACGAGAACTGAATGAGATTATGGAGGGGCCTCTGTCCAATGAGGCTACTACTCGTCAACAAGAGATACAATTGAAGATTGAAAACATCAATGAATAGGAGGAGATTATGTGGGTGCAATGTAGCCGTGCAAATTGGATGAAGTTCGGTGACCTTAATACTAATTTTTTTCACAAGTTTGCCACGGCTAGGAGAAATCGCAACCTGATTAAGAAACTGCAGGATGATGAGGATGTTTGGATCGAGGATCCAATTGTTTTGTCTAACCATATCGCTGAGTATTTTCAAAACCTTTTCACGTCTGAGGTGGAACAGCTGAATCCAAGGGTAATTGAGAAGATAAAACCCTATGTTTCTGCGGAGATGAATGCGCTTTTTTGTGCAGAGTACTCAAGGGAAGAGGTTCAGAAAGCGATCTTTAATATTGGGGATCTCAAAGCCTCGTGCCCAGATGGTATCCTTGCCATATTCTATAAGAAATATTGGTCTCTATTTGGGGAGGATTTATCTAATGAGGTTCTTGCAGCGTTGAATGCGAGAAAGGTCCCCAAGGGGTGGAATGAAACTACTATTGTGCTGATTCCAAAATCTGCTAGCCCGAAAAAGGTAACGCAATTTAGACCAATTAGTATTTGCAATGTAATTTACAAAGTTATCTTAAAGATCCTTGCAACTAGATTGAAGACTTTTCTAACTCAAATTATCTACCCTACTCAAAGTGCATTCGTTCCGGGACGTCTTATTACTGATAATTTTCTGGTGGCTTATGAGTCCCATCATGCTATAAAGAAGAAGACGGTTGGAAAATATGGGTTATGTGCTATTAAGATGGATATGCATAAGGCATATGATCGGGTTGAGTGGAGTTTCTTGGAGAAGGTGTTGGTGCAGATGGGCTTCAACCACCATTGGGTTTCTTTAATTATGGATTGTGTTCGTTTGGTTCGCTACCAAATCCGAATCAATGGGTCTAATTCGAATGTCATCACACCTTCCAGAGGGTTTGTCGTGGTGGTGTCACGGCAGATGCCATAGGATGGCTAAAGTTGTGGGGACGATGGACGCTGGAGGCGCTCGGGGAGGGATCACGCAGCGAGTAGCCGCGTGAGTGTGAATGTCGTGGTGGTGTCACGGCAGATGCCATAGGATGGCTAAAGATGTGGGGACGAAGGACGCTGGAGGCGCTCGGGGAGGGATCACGCGACGAGTAGGCGCGTGAAGGATGAAACTAGCACTGCAAACAACACGATCTACCCAGGTTCAGGGCCCTCGTGAGGAGGTAAAACCCCTACTCCTGCCTTTCTCTCTGTATTCTGATGTCTCACCGAGTAGCCACAGTACAATGGTTCTTGCTACCGAGTAGCCACTCTTCTCTCTACGGGATGAACTAGGTCAAGAATCTCTACGTAGTGATCGCTCTAGGTCAGCATCCCTCGCGCAGGAGGGGGCAGGGCACCTTATATACTCGGTGCCCAGCCGGATACAGCCAAATACAAACAGATGTCGACATTATGTGCACACCGTCCTTCTTCCGAGTTCCTGCTGACAGCTTTGGCTTCTAGATTTGTCCCGGTGCAGAAAGTCGTTGGGCAAAACCAAGTGTTCAGACTGTTATCACTGTGGCGAACACAGAGTAGGTCCCCCCTATCCTGCGACGCCCTGCTGACACACTGTCGCTGTCAGGCACGCCGTGAACAGTGCTGTGAACAGTGCCAAGTACGGACCCGGGATACGCGGGATTCGGTGTCAGAATGGCTCCTTTGACTTCTGGCCCGAGTAGGTTCCCGCCATTTCTACTCGGACCAGCTCTTCTGTTCGGAGGAGCACAACTCTCTTGATTTATCCTTCTGGCTGTCTAGGTGTGAGACCGGGTAGCAGTCGACCGGGTAGCGAGTACCATGTAGCCGGCTACTCGGCCAAACACCCCCTCTGATCATGCCTTTAGCACTTGCTTTTACCCTACTCGGGGGTAACCCCCCGACAGCAGTCCCCGAAGCTGGTAGAGCCCTGCGAATTCGTTCACTGGGCCCTGCAAGCTTAAAAACCAACCTTGACAGGCTCGCCCTTGAGCTTTGAGATACCGAGTGAAAACCTCCGAGTAGCCCTTGGTCTTGTTTCCTCTCTTCCGAGTAGGGCCACTTCTCTTCTCTGTGGCCGAGTAAAATGACTTGGCGAAATCCCGAAACGGAATCTCTGCATGACAGAGCACAATCCGGCTTTCCGCGCTGCAACTGGGCACGTGTCACGCGGACACGACTTCGACGCCTCGGTGCCCGGTAACTGACAAGGCCACGCGCCCAGTTTTCACGGGGTGGGCCCACCAGCTCGTAACGACCCATCACGCGCAGTAATCGCCCACGATCTCGTCGTGGGATCTAATGCGGCCGTTACGCGCGCGTTCTGTGCTGTGTGCGTTTCTAACCGGCCCACAGACCCCACGCCACACGATTACTGCCACGATCGATCCCACTTCCTCAATTCGTAACGGTAACTCGAGGAGCGGTATAAATACCCCCTCGGTAACTCCTTCTTCTTCTTCCGCTCACAATTTCCCCTTCTGCCTTCTCGTTTCTCCGCCGTCGCAGAGCTCCTCGCCGCCGCGCAACTCACTGCGCCGCCGCGAGCTTCTCCAACCACCGAATCCTTCAACCTTTTCCCAATTTCTTCCTCTCCGCCATGGCTCGCGACGACAATGCTCGCGCCGGCTGGGCGGGATCCGAGGCCACCGCCGAGGACTGCCAATGGCTGGTGAATACCCGGCGAGTTCCTCCCGGTGTTCGCTGCCGGCAACCTGACGATGAGCTCGTCCCTGCCCCGCAGGAAGGCGAGCACGTCGTCTTCCTCGCGCACTTCGCGCGAGGATTCGGGCTTCCAGCATCCAACTTCCTCCGCTCCTTCCTCGACCACTACGGCCTCCAGATGCACCATCTCCCTCCGAACGCCGTCGTCTTCCTCTCGTACCACGCCGTGGTATGCGAGGCCTTCCTGGGAGTTCGCCCCACCACGGAGACTTGGTCCAGGTACTTCTTCTTTCGCCAATAGAGCAAGGGCAAGAAGGACGGCGCGGACACCAGCAGCCGGATAACGGAGACCGGCAGCGCCATGATGGTGCAGCGCCCTGGAACCAACCATCCGCGCATCAAGGGACTGGATTCCGTCCGCAAGTGGCAGAGGACGTTCCTGTATGTGCAGAACGTCCCCGCCACGAAGGGAGCCAAGGTTCGCCAGCTCGCTGAGAGCATGGAACGCTTCGAGGACAACTGGTCGGAGGACCGAGAGGAAGACGACGAGGTCTCCTTCGAGACCGCGGATAGGCTCAACCTCCCTCATGCCGCTCAGACGGAGAAGCATCACGTAGATGCGTCTGTCCGTGATTGGTCCGAGGATGACGACGAAGGTAATTGAGCTCATCCTGTCTGGTCGCAAGCCGCGCTACCCAATTTCCTCTTGCTTCTGAGCCGTTTTTCTTCTTCCGAACTTCACAGGCGGCGCTGATGCTGAAGAGGAAGACGAGGAGGAAAACGAGGAAGCCCTTGTCGTCAAGCCGCTCTCGATCGCTGCTCCTCTTACCCGCAAACGGACGGGTAGCGGTGCTAAGGAGCCCCCCGCCAAGAAGAAGAAGGCGGCCGGAAAGACGACCAAGAAGACCGTGACGAGAGGAGGACGGACAATCCCTACCCGTAAAGGGTAAGCACTTTCTCCTTAGTTATGCGCCTCTGCTACCGCAAATTCCCAATTCTCTTACTTCGTTGCTTCTTCTCGATTTCCTCTGTCCTTCTCTTTTTTCTGAACATGTTTCTTTCTTCAGAGCTCCCTTGGATGCTGACGCCGCTTTCGCGCCCAGCAAGACTAAGAAGAAATCCGCCATCGACGTCGATAATCTCATCGACCTCGATGACGAGAATGAAGCCGCAGCGCAGGGCGGAGCGCGTGCGTCCTCTCCCGTGAAAGGAGATGACTCCGACGATGCTCGGTACATGGACAGCGACGCCCACGACACCGAGCAGGATCAGCAGGCCCGCGCAGATCAGGAAGCGCGGGACGCTGATCGCGACGCGAGGCCACCTTCTCCTCCGGCCACCACGGCCGAGGAGAACTTAGAACAAGATTCCGAGAAGCATGATGACGCCGCCCTTGAGCGGCGAGAAGAAGACCAAGAGCAGCCAGCGACAGGGGCTGCTGAGCACGACGACCCCGCGGCCTCAGCCGCGGGTAGAAGGACAGGATGCCACACCGCAAGACCCCGCTGCCGAGCAGCGGGTTGAGATAATTGATGAGGCGGAGCAATACCCTCTGAGCGACGCGCAAGTAGACGCCGCACAGGGTAGCGCCCAGCCGGATGCCGCGCCGGGCAGCGCGCCCTTGGCGCCGCCTACTCAGCAGGGTACTTCCTCCACCGCGCCAAACTCTCCACCAACGAAGAAAACCAAGACAACATCCAGCCCTCCGGCCAAGCAGCTTACCAAGAAGATCAAGCAGGAAGCCGTTGACAAGAAGGCCGCCGAGAAGAAGGCTGCCGAGAAGCAGACCTCTGGGAACCAGGCCGCCGAGAAGCCAGCTGGCCAGTCAGAGGGCGCTGTCCGCAGGAATCCTTCGCGTAGCGGTACGCGTGGTGCTGCCACGATGCCACCGCCAAGACCAACTGCCAAGCCCGGCCAGCTCACCATCCGTGAACCTGATGCGGCCGCTGACACCGCCGCAGGATCCAGATTCCCGGATCCACCCACCTTCCCACCTTATATGGTGAAGATGAGCCAGCAACACAGCATTCCAATGACTCCCGCCGAGAAGAAGCTCGCTATCCGGAGGGGCAAACAGGCTACGCCGGTGGACTCCAAGCCTCCAGCCAGGAACAAGGACCGATCCGTCTCGATCCACTCGCGCGAGGTTGCGGAAGACGAGGTAACGTCCACGGGCCTCGAGCAGATAGTTGACCGGGTTGGATTTATTGACGCTGAGTGGGACAGCGGAGTCCTTGGCAACACGAACTGGCACGGCACGTCCTTGGGTGATCTGGATCACATGCGTGTCGACTGGAACAAGGCGGACATGGGTTATAAACCCATGACTATCTCGTCCAATACCAGCACGCTCGCCGCCAAGCTCTTCGTCCATCGCAAGGCCGCGGAGGATATTGAACAGACTTACGCGGTAAGCTTTGCTCATCCGTCCCGAGTTGCATTTTCCTTCTCTTCTATTCTTCTGCTTCTTCTTATCCATCCCCCAGTCCCCGAGATTCTGGTCGAGTAGGCGGGTACTCAACCGAGTTGCCGCCTTCTCGGGTTGAATCTTCACGACATTGTCTGATTCTTTTTCTCTCTTCCTCTCAGAATTGCCTTCTGAAAAGAACCAACCTGTACCGGCGGCTGCTATGGAACCACAGCATCGCTAGGAGGCGTCTCGAGGCCCTGGAATTGGAGCGCAAGTCTGATGAGGCGGCAGAGAAGGAGGTCATGGACAGTGCCCTCAAGCTTTCCGAGATCGAAAGTAAGCTTGTAGCTACGCGGTTCCCGCGTTTTATGTTTACGCCCGTTGTTGCTTTCTGCTCAGACCGACTCCTTGCTGCAGGCAAATTTAAGACCCTGGCCGAGGAGCACTCCAACTGCCGCGCCTTCGTTGAGAGCGGCCAAACCACCATCAAGAGGCTGGAAGGTGAGTTGATGTCTTCTCGGTTTGACTTTTTGCTTTCATCTTTGCTACTCTGCTGACCGTGCTTTGCTTTTCACAGAAAATCATAAGAAGTTTGTCGAGGAGCATCTCGACTGCCTCAAGCCTGCTGAGGTGCAGCAGCAGATTGCAAGTCTTGAGGTGGAATTCAAGAACAGGCACCTCTCCGAGATGGAACCATTGCAGGTCCAGCTGCGAACTGCTCTCCAAAAAGCCATTGATCTAGCTGGCGAGAGAGATAAAGCAGTGGCCGAGAAGAAGAAGACCGAAGCAGCAGCTGCGGCCAAGCAAAGGGCTCTCGAGCTGGAATGCAAGACGCTGAAGGAGAGCAACTCGGATCTTATGCTCCAGCTGGCGCAGTTCCGGAAGATAGAGGAGAAGCATGTTGCTGACGAAGAATCATGGAAGAAAAAGCTGCAGGCGCTACTCTACGACCTGAACAGTAAGTGCTTGCTTCTCTGCCCTTCTCTGGTTTCTTGCGCTTCTCCGCTGCTCGGTTTATTTTTCTACTCGGCTTCTGTTTCTGATCTTCTCAATAGCTCTTTCAGAAGTCTTCCCCGACCTCGAGACATCTTGTAAGCCTGCCTTGGCGAAGGCCCGAGCAGCTCGCATTGAGAAGGGCAAACCCATGGACACCAAGGCAGAGATCGAAGATAGCATCACGGTCATGCAGGGGCAGCTTCAGCGCTTAAGTGGTGTGGGCACCGATCTGGTGCGCACTGCCTTCAAGCTCCATGACGTGTTCTGGCCTAAAGACTCCGCGCCAAAAACTATCTGCGGACTTGCTGCAAAGCTTAATGGCGTGAAGGCCGAGCTGAAGAAATTTAGGGCGTCCGGAGCTCGGGCAGGTGCTGATATGATGCTGCTATTCATCACCAGCTGGTATGAGAACCTCAACTTGCAAGTCGTCCGCGAGATGCGTGAGGACTCCAAGTGGGAGACGGATTCCGATTGCGTGGCTCTCCTCCAGGCCGTCGCGTACGAGGTCGCCCAGTACGCAAGCACCGCGCACTTCATCGACGGTCTCACCGAGCCTGACACCGAGGTGGACGAAGGCGATGATGACGACGATGATGAAGACGAGGACGCCATCGAGTCTGACCTGGGAAGCTTCGAGAGTGATCGCTACAAGGCCGGGAAGGGGAAGGCCACTGTCGTCGCGGACAGCGAGGAGGAGGCCGAGAGCGTGGAGATGACGATCGACACCGCGGCCCTCGAGTTCGGCACCTCCTCAGGTGCGGCTCTCGACGACACGGCGCGACTCCGCGCTCAGACTACGGCCTCCACCTCGGCTACGGACGCCACCTCGGTGGCCACTGCCACCTCCGAACAAGCTGCTACAGGGCCAGATGCGGGTGCCGCGAAGACCAACTCGAAGGCTGATGCTGCTAAGGCCAGCGCTGATGCTGAAGCCGCCAAGGCCAGCGCCGAGAACACTGCTGCTTCTACTTGATCACTTCCTGCAACTTATTCTCTAAACTTTTATCAGATCCCCGGGATGCCGGGTGCAGATGTATCGAAACAATTATCCTTGTCGTTTGCTACTCAGTTTTATTCACGTTTGATATTTAACTTAGTCAATTTGAGCAACTTTGGCTCGAATGCCGGGTTGCGTTATCATGCAAGTCCCCGAGTTGCATTTCTTATTCGCTCTTCCTTTTTATCTCAGCTCTTCCTTTTGGTATTCGAGTCACAAGAATGCAAAGTTGGAGTTGCAAATACTTAGCCACTTAGAAATACTCATAGTAACGCAGCCCACCACTTAGCCGAGAAGGAGTTAACAAGAAACAACAGTAAAAGACATCCTATTCGGTTCCTGCGCTTTCTCTTTCCTTAGTAATTTTTCTTGTGCTCATTGACCTTTTGCTTGTTCTCTTGCTTGCCATGAAGCCGAGTTTCGGACAGCAGCAAAGTCGAAGAGTTGGCATGTAGGTTTAAACACAATACTAGATGTACTCGTGAAATTTTAAGCAGAGCAACCGAGTGGACAAGAGTAAAGCCGGGTAGAAACACACAGAGCAAGTTTAGGCGAGGGCAGTCCCCGAGTTCAATTTCAGATTGCAGAGTAGAATTTCAACTCGGATAAGAGGGTACATACACATCTTTGCTCACGAATGAAAGCGACGAAGTAGAGCTACATTCCAAGGGCGCTTGGATTCCTCTCCAGCTTTATCTGCCCTGTTCTCCTGTGACGGACGCATGTCCACGAGATAATAGGCGTCATTGTGCAGCGCTTTGCTCACAATGAAGGGCCCTTCCCATGGAGGAGACAATTTGTGCATCTCGGCTGTGCGCTGCACAAGCCTGAGGACCATGTCTCCTTCTCGGAAAACCCTTGGGTTCACCTTTCGGCTATGGTAACGCCGCAGGCTTTGCTGGTAGATAGCCGAACGTGACAGAGTGACCTCTCTTGCTTCTTCGAGCAGGTCAACGTCGTCTTCTCGAGCTTCTCTCGCCTCCACCTCAGTGTAGAGGGTTACTCGGGGGGAGTCATGCTCTAAGTCTATTGGCAACACGGCCTCAGCCCCGTATACCAAGAAGAATGGCGTGTAGCCGGTTGACCGGTTAGGGGTAGTCCTTAGACTCCACAACACCGCTGGCAACTCGTCTAGCCAACACCCAGGTGTTTTCAGCAGCGGCTCAATCAACCTTGGCTTTATGCCTGCCAGCACCATGCCGTTTTCTCTTTCCACTTGCCCATTGGAGGCGGGATGCGCAACAGATGCAACATCTAGTCGGATGTGCTTATCTCTGTAGAACCGCACCATTGCCCCCTCTGCGAAATTCGTGCCGTTGTCGGTGATGATGCTGTGTGGGTAGCCGTATCTCAGGATCACATCCTTTAAGAATTTCACGGCAGTAACTCCATCGCACTTCCGAATAGGCTTCACTTCAATCCACTTAGTGAACTTGTCCACCATGACTAAGATGTGCGTCATGTTGCCTTTAGCCGGCTTGAAGGGGCCAACCATATCCAGGCACCACACGGCAAACGGCCATGTGATAGGAATTGTTTTCAACTCGGAAGCAGGCATGTGAATCTTACTTGCGAACATGGCAGCCATTGCACTTCCTCACGATGTCTTTAGCTTGCCGCAGAGCTGTGAGCCAGTAGAAGCCATGCCGAAAAGCTTTCTTGACCAATGCCCGAGAAGAGGCGTGGTGCCCGCATTCTCCTTGGTGTATTTCCAACAGGATTTCTCCTCCTTCTTCCGGGTCCACACAACGTTGCAGCACGCCGGTGGCACTTCTTTTGTGCAGCACATCTCTGAATATAGTGTAGCCCTTAGATCTTCTCTGAATCTGCCTTGCGGCCACCTCGTCTTCTGTTAGAGTACCGTCCTTTAGGAAGGATAATATGGGCATGGCCCAACTCGGTGTCTCCCATGTGGGAAACACTGGTTCGTCCACTTCCATTGGGACAGGCATCTCTGGCTGCTCTTTAGGGTTGGGAGCACTTCTCTGGAGCCCTGAACGATTGGCAAGGACCTCCTCAATGAATGCGACTGTCCCCGGGTTAAGGACAGCAGTCCCCGAGTATGGAGTGGCAGTCCCCGAGTAAGGAGTGGCAGTCCCCGAGTAAGGAGCGGCAGTCCCCGAGTAGGGAGTGGCAGTCCCCGAGTAAGGAGCGGCAGTCCCCGAGTAGGGAGCGGCAGTCCCCGGGTTCTCTGTTGCATTCTCCCAGTCAGTCTCCATTGGAACGGATTCTTCACTTGGCAGAGAAGGAACAAATATGGATTCCGAGTTGGGAGATGGCTTGATGGATGGCTTCCTCAAGTGCTCCAAGGCAACCCCCGCCGGGATGGATTGCCGAGAAGATCCCAACTTGGACAGCTCGTCTGCCGCTTCGTTCTCTGCTCGGTGAATGTGCTGGAACTCGCAGCCTTCGAAGAATCCAGTCATAGATTGTACCAGGAAGCGATATGATGCCATGTTGGCATCTAGAGCATCCCAAGTGCCAGAGACTTGCTGCACCACCAGATCTGAATCGCCATAGCATATAATGCGCTGCACGCCAACCTCCTTGGCTACTCGTAAGCCGTGCACCACGGCCTCGTACTCTGCTACGTTGTTGGATGCCTTGAAGTGAATCTGCAACACGTACTTGAGTTGATCTCGCTTGGGTGACGTAAGCACTACGCCAGCACCAAGGCCCTCCTTCACCTTCGAGCCATCAAAGTGCATCTTCCAGTAATTGGAAACTGGAGCAGGAGGTTCGTACTGCACCTCGGCCCAATCCACCAGAAACTCTGCCAGGATTTGAGACTTGATGGCTTCTCTTCTTGCATACGCGGGGGCGTACGCGGCCAGCTCGATTGCCCACTTGGCTACTCGACCACTCACCTCCTTGTTGCCCATGATATCCGAGATGGGAGCAGAGCTCACAACCGTGATAGGATGCTCTTGGAAGTAATGCTTTAGCTTCTTGGCGCCCAGGTACACGACATAGGTCATCTTCTGGTAATGCGGGTAGTTCTGCTTGGAGCTGGATAACACTTCGCTGAGGTAGTACACTGGACGCTGCACACTCTTGCCTTCTTCTTCTCGCTCCACCACAATCACCACACTGACTACTCGATTGGTGGCAGCAATGTACAGCAGCATTGGCTCCTTGGGTAGCGGACTAGCCAAGATGGGAGCGCTAGCCAGCATTTCCTTCAGCTCGTTGAATGCCACGTCCGCTTGCGGAGTCCAGACAAACTTGTCACTTTTCTTCATCAGTTGGTACAAAGGCAGGGCCTTCTCGCCCATTCGGCCCAGGAAACGGCTCAAAGATGCCAAGCAACCAGTGAATTTTTGCACATCCTTCAGGGATCTCGGCAAAGACATGCTCTCAATAGCTTTCATCTTTGAAGGATTGGCTTCAATGCCCCGACTAGATACCAGGAAACCGAGTAGCTTGCCAGCCGGGACACCAAAGGTGCATTTACTCGGGTTCAGCTTCATTTTATACTTGCGCAAGTTGGCAAAGGTTTCCTCCAGGTCGGCAAGCAGAGTATGTGTTTTATTCGTTTTGATGACAATGTCATCTACGTACACCTGCACATTCTTGCCGAGCTGATCATGCAAGCATTTCTGCATGCACCGCTGATAAGTAGCACCCGCATTTCACAACCCGAAACACATGACACGATAGCAATAAGCCCCGTACGGGGTAATGAAAGCAGTCTTTATTTGATCAGCAGGATTGAGGGCTATCTGGTGGAAACCAGAGTAGGCATCTATGAAAGACAGCAGTTCACAACCAGCAGTGGAATCGATCACCTGATCGATGCGAGGTAGCGGGAAGGGATCCTTGGGGCATGCCTTGTTCAAGTCGGTGTAGTCGACACACATGCGCCATGCAGTAGCAGCCTTGGGATCCTCCTTCTTCTTCTCGACCATGACCGGGTTGGCTAGCCAATCCGGATGCAGCACCTCCATGATGAAATTGCTTATCAGCAATTTGCTGATCTGGTCACCAATGGCCTTCCTTCTCTCATCTCCAAAGCGGCGCATAGCCTGCTTCACTGGCTTGGCGTCAGGACGCACATGTAACGAGTGCTCAACCAACTCCCTCGGGACTCCTGGTAAATCTTCATTGGACCAGGCGAACACGTCCCGATTCTCACGGAGGAAGTGGATGAGATCGCTTTCCTATTTCTCCGCCAACCCGGAGCCAATGATGGTTACGCGGTCGGGGAACTCGGGGTCGACCTGGACCTTCTTGGTCTCTTGGGACGCCTGGAACGCGGTCCCGTGTTGCGTACTCGGCACGCCCTGCGCACCAGCTTGCGCGGATTGCGCCATAGCCACCACCTCGTACATCTTTTTCTTCTCGGCAGCAATCACCATGGACTCCGCCAGCTGAGAACCAGCAGAGGCACACTCCATGGACTTCTTGTAATCACCATATATGGTAATCACGCCATTGGGACCATGGATCTTCATCTTCAGATATGCCGTGTGGGTAGAGGCCATGAACTTGCTCAGAGCAGGCCTGCCGAGTAGAGCGTGATAGGGGCTCTGATGATCAACCACCTCGAACTGCAGACGCTCTGTGCGGCAGTTCTCCCTTGTGCCGAATAGCACATCTATCCACACTCGGCCAATCGGGTTGCACGAGACCCCCGGCACAATGCCATGGAAGGTGGTCTTGCTAGGTAGCAGCATGTTCTCGGCCAGCCCAAGCTTCCTGAGTGTATCTTTGTACACAATGTTGATGCTGCTGCCGTTGTCGATTAGCACTTTGCTGAACCTCACATTCTTCTCGGGACCCAAGAAGGTGGGATCCACCACCAAGGCGTAGATACCCGGGTTGGGCATTACCTTGGGATGATCTACTCGGGACCACTTGATCTCTTGGTTGCACCAGTGCATATAGTGAGGAACTGCAGGGATCACGGCATTGACCTCCATGGAACGCCTGTGCTGTGACTGCTTGTCGACGGGCTCTGAAGTGAAGATCATGTAGCTCTCATGATGTTCTTGGTACTGGTTGCGGCCTCCGCCCTCATTGTTGCCGTTGTTGTTGCTCTGGTAGTTGTTGTTGCCTCTGTTGTTGTTGCGGTTGTAGTAGTTGTTGTTCTTGCGGTAGCCTTCATTGTTGAAGTGACGGTTGGCTCCTAAAGCCACTTGGTTCACGTTTTCTCTTCTCGGGAACACTGGCGGTCGAGCTGCGGGTGCGCGAGCAGGCTGCACATTGGCTTTTGCCGCTGGCAGAGGAGGAGGAGGAGGCAAGCCTTCATTCCTGATCAGATCCCACCACTCGCACTGTCGGGTAGTGTGGTTAGCGGGCCTGGAGGGGTGCTGAGTGTAGAAACTGCATGGGCCATCCTTCATGTCATCAAAGACGAACTTCCTCGTCTGTTCCGAGTTGCCGCTACCCGACTGAGGAGCACGGAAAGGTTTCTTGTTGCCTTGGCCCTGGTTCTGGTTCTGCCCGTAGGCTCCAGCAGGTTTCTGACTTTGGCTACCCCCAGCTCCAACAGCCACTGCGTTCACCTCCTCAGGGTCGTACCGAGCATCTATTCGGTCACCCCTGCGCTTGTTGCGGAACTCGTTGCGCTTGTTGCTGTTGAAGTTTCTTCTCGGCTCGGAGGAATCCATCAGAGGCTGGGTAGGATCACCGAGTGCGTACTGATCTGCTATCTTGATGGTCTCCGCCAGAGTGTTTGGCATCTCCCTCTGCAACCTTTGCCACAACATACTGCCATGTCTGCAACCCTGCGCAAACCAAGTGATGGCCTGGGCTTCATTCACACCTTCACAGGTGTTCCTCAATGTGCTCCACCGAGTAAGGTACTCGCGGTCCGTCTCGTCTTCCCGCTGCCTGCAAGCGGACAGCTGCTGTGGCCTATTCGGCCTCTTGTAAGTGCTGGTGAAGTTGCTGACGAAGGCGTCCGAGAAGTCCAGCCAGCAATTTATGCTGTTCTTGGGCAAGTTGTTGAGCCAAGTGTGAGCTGGACCCTCTAGCATCTGCGGGACGTACCGCACTTCCCATCTCCTGTTGCCGCCCGCGATGTGGACTGCGGTGACATAGTCGTTGAGCCAATCTTCCGGCTTGGTGCTGCCGTTGTAGCTCTTGGTTCCCCTTGCGAGCTGGAAGTTCTTCACGGACGGCTCGTTCATGATGCGCGGGCCAAAGCACTCGGGGCCAGGAGGACCCGTGTTCTCCAGCCATGCCGACAAGTTGATCCGGTCCAGCTGGTGCCTTGGATCTCCAGGCGCCAACACGCGCTCGCCCACACGATCCAGAATGTCATAGCCAGCCATTCCCATGGCCGAGTAGCCATCATCATATCTGTCCACCTGCACAGCTGCAGGCTGCTCCACCGGGTTGGCGACTGGCGCCACTGCACGTGGCTGCTGCCTCTGCCGAGTAGGTTGAGCGACGGGGTGCTGAGAAGGACCTGGGCGCTCTCCATCTCGGGCCTGGCTTTGAGCTTTATGGGCTTGAAAGCCTGCTCCTGCAGCGTTGTGTTTCTGACCGGACTGTCGCGGCACAGCGAGCTGTTTCGCGGCGACAGCCGGGTCATACACCTGCATTTGCCTATCCTTGCCGGAATGCCCACTCCGGCTTTTCTCACGGCTAGGATGCGGAGATGAAGCCTGATCGTTGGATCTGGCCACATGCGAGTGCACCACTTGAGAGGCTCCAGCACCCGGGTTGGCTTTCCGGAACTCCTCGTTCTGCCTAGCCGCCTCTAGCACCAACTCGTTCAGCCTCTCCTGCTGCCTAACGCGCGCGTCGCCTACTAGATGCGGCAACTCGGCAGCTACGGCCTCAGCAGCTCTAAGTGTCTTGGCGGGTGTGCTGTATCTGGGTCTAGTGGAGGTGTTTGCGGTGGCGGACTGACTGGGAGCCTCTACAACCGTTGCCATCTCGGCACCTAGGTTGCAACGCGTAGCACCTACTTTGCTAGCTCTCCTAACAACTAGTTTGAAACCGTGAGCCTTGTTGTACTCAAGCTGATCTAAGCTAAGCTCTAGCCTGATCTTCTCCAACTCCGCCTGCTCAGCGAGCAGCTCCTGGCGCTGCCGGTCGAGCTGCGCCTTCATGGTCAGGAGCTCGAGGTCAGTGGGAGGCGGCATGCCCGTCCGCGCAGCAGACGCAGGGATCGTCGGAGTAGTGGAGAGCGGAAGGTTGCACTCCTTCTCGTAAGGCTTGTGCGTCTTTCCGCCAGCACTAGAGCCAGCAAGATCCTCGACGACAACCGCAGCGGTAGCAGCCGCGCCCTTCCCGGCATCAGCAGCAGGGCCGGTCATCATCACCTCTGTGACGCCCGCAGAGCGGCTCGACGGCCTCCCGCGTGCGGCGATAACGGCGGGTGGATCCTCCGCGTCGTGCACCAGCTCGGGGTACTCACGGTCGATGACGGTGGCGACGTAGACGAGGTGCATGCCGAAAGAAAGCACCGTGCCGCCCTCCGGCATGGCCCTGCCGCCGAAATCGCCGGCGTTGTCGGTGACGAAGTCGAAGGAGCCAAATCTATGGACAAGGTCACAGACCACGCGCTCTCCGGTAGCAGAAATCGATCCCGTCCGAACGGAAACTCCAGCCAGCGCCGCTGGTTGCCCCACGGTGGGCGCCAACTGTCGTGGTGGTGTCACAGCAGATGCCATAGGATGGCTAAAGATGTGGGGACGAAGGACGCGGGAGGCGCTCGGGGAGGGATCACGCGACGAGTAGGCGCGTGAAGGATGAAACTAGCACTGCAAACAACACGATCTACCCAGGTTCAGGGCCCTCGTGAGGAGGTAAAACCCCTACTCCTGCCTTTCTCTCTGTATTCTGATGTCTCACCGAGTAGCCACAGTACAATGGTTCTTGCTACCGAGTAGCCACTCTTCTCTCTACGGGATGAACTAGGTCAAGAATCTCTACGTAGTGATCGCTCTAGGTCAGCATCCCTCGCGCAGGAGGGGGCAGGGCACCTTATATACTCGGTGCCCAGCCGGATACAGCCAAATACAAACAGATGTCGACATTGTGTGCACACCGTCCTTCTTCCGAGTTCCCGCTGACAGCTTTGGCTTCTAGATTTGTCCCGGTGCGGAAAGTCGTTGGGCAAAACCAAGTGTTCACACTATTATCACTGTGGCGAACACAGAGTAGGTCCCCCCTATCCTGCGACGCCCTGCTGACACACTGTCGCTGTCAGGCACGCCGTCGCCAGATGAACAGTGCTGTGAACAGTGCCAAGTACGGACCCGGGATACGCGGGATTCGGTGTCAGAACGGCTCCTTTGACTTCTGGCCCGAGTAGGTTCCCGCCATTTCTACTCGGACCAGCTCTTCTGTTCGGAGGAGCAAAACTCTCTTGATTTATCCTTCTGGCTGTCTAGGTGTGAGACCGGGTAGCAGTCGACCGGGTAGCGAGTACCATGTAGCCGGCTACTCGGCCAAACACCCCTCTGATCATGCCTTTAGCACTTGCTTTTACCCTACTCGGGGGTAACCCCTCGACAGTGAAGCTAGCACTGCAAACAACAAGATCTACCCAGGTTCAGGGCCCTCGTGTGGAGGTAAAACCCCTACTCCTGCCTTTCTCTCTTTTTATTCGGGTCTCACCGAGTAGCCACAGTACAAGTGTTTCTCTCTACCGAGTAGCCACTCTTCTCTCTAAGCTACTGTAGTCCTTAGTCGTGTCGTCCCTCGCGCAGGAGGAGGCAGGGCACCTTATATACTGGTGCCCAGCCGGATACAGCCAAGGTGTTGACATTATGTGCACACTGTGTACTTCCGGGTTCCCGCTGACACCTTTACACCTTTTGGCTTCCTGGATTGTCTTCATGTGCAAAGTCGTTCCGCAGAACCGAGGAGCTGATCTGTTATGACTGCCACGAACACAGAGTAGGTCCCCCCTATCCTGCGACGCCCTGCTGACACACTGTCACGGTCAGGCACGCGCTCCGCAGATGAACAGTGCCGTGAACAGTGCCAAAGTACGGACCCGAGATACACGGGATCCTGTGTCAGAACGGCTCCTTTGACTTCTGGCCCAAGTAGGAGACCGCCATTTCTTCTCGGACCACTTCCTCTACCCGGAGGAGAATGACTTCCCTGATTCTTCCTCCTGGCCTTCAATGCGTACGGCCGAATAGCGGACGACCAAGTAGCGAGTACCGGGTAGCCGCTACTCTGCCAAGCGTCTCTGTCGTGGGATGATCACGGCAGATGTTACCAGAGGTAACTGATCTTGGGGTAAGTCGACACAGGTATTTGGGAGAGGGTTTAGCTCGAAAGAGAACATGATGATAAGCGATCTAGGAATCGGCTCTCAACTCGCCGAGTCTCGAATATGGCTCTCGGGTTACACTGGATACTCGATAATAGGTGATATGATTATGTTGTGAATCTCTCTCAAGCTAAGCCTAGGGGCCGGTTTATAAAGTACCCGTACCCCCCTGGCTTGCCCTCCAAGGCGCAGCTTGAATCATATCCGAACTCTACTTACAAACCCTAGCTTTCCTTATCGCAACCCACAATCCGGGTTACGAGGCCTACAAACTTTGGGCCTTCCAGAAGTTTCTTTATCCTTAGCCGGATCCCGCGCATCGTCCTTTGGGCCGGGTTACACCTTGGAGTTGGCCTACCGGGTTACTATCCCCCCATCAGTAGTCCCAAGAATAGCCTGGGCTTCCTGGATTCCTCCTAGAAGCGCTGGCTATTCCCTGCAAGAATATCAGACGTACCAATTCAAGTCGGCCGGGTTAGACTTCTTCGATAAACGGTCAGGCCCAACTCCACGGTGGCCATATAGTAACTCGGCCTTTTCCGAATCCATCGCTCATCTTCCCGGGAAAATACCCTGGTAACTATGTTGAAGACCCATCTCACTTTACTTGTTTAACCCATCCGATAACCACAGAAAAGATACGCCTTACGTCCATTCTGAAAATCTCGCCTAACTCTTGACGCATACCTCGGAAAATCCGGGCGGATGCGATTTTATCCGTAATTCCCGGCTCTCGTCCGTTGGCCTAGGTTTACCCTCCCGCACCCTATAAATAGGCACTTAAGGATTAACCTAATCCCAACGGCTCATTCCTCCTTCTTCATCCCTTTGCTTTCGTGCTCGAATCCACAGGGCGCCTCCACAGAGACCTTGCGCACGCCCGCGAATCCAACTCACCGCAGTTCGTCCCGCACCCCCGTCGAACTTATTCACCGCGTCCGTGAACATCTGGCCAACCGTCGCAAGGAAGTATCCACTGCGCGCTATCTATCACCGCCGCGCACCGCTCCAATCTTCTCCGGTAAGCCTCTCGTATCCATCAATTTGACCCATAATTTCAAGATTTTCTTCAGATTGGATCTTGGTCGATCCGCGAGCCATTGCTCTTACTGCACCAAATTGAACCACTTAGATACTTGCTAGTTCCTCCAAGGACCGGTGGGACGATCTCACACCACCCTCCTATCACTTTTAATCTCTAATTTCTTCACAGAACCTTTCGCAAATTTTCCTAACCTAGATCCATTTTGCCCAAATTTCCGCGCATATTTATTAATACCCAAAAAATCCTCCTTTTCCAGTTACTTTGCTCGTAGTAGAGGCATGGGCAACCATCCGTGCACACCAAACTCACCTCAACACGTAAGTAACTAGTAATTTCCACAACCGTATTTAACACTCGGACAACTCGTAATTTTTTGCTCCGTGATACGTTACCCGGATATTTCTGAGTCTTCATGCTGTCTCTAACATCCCAACTCGGATAATCCAATATTTCCGAGTCTCATTTCCCACATCTCTTGTACTCTGCAGGTCAACCCTATGGCTCCGAAGAGGCAAGGAAAACAGCCGGCCCCAGCAAAGGCTACCCAAACCATATCAGCAAACTGGGGTTGGTCTACAGCGACAAAGGCCAAGCTGGATGGGATGGCCGAGCTAGGAATCCTCCCTTCTCAAAAGGATATACACTGGAGGGCACCAGGCGACGAGACCCGGCCCACTCCCGCCGGAAATGAGGTAATTTGCTTCACCGAACACGTGACCCGGGGATTCCGTCCTCCGGGTCACTCTTTTTTCCGGGAGGTCTTAAGCCACTACGTACTCCGGGTATTCGACATAGGGCCCAACTCTATGTTGAATATTACCCACTTCATCGTTTTATCCGAGTCATACTTGTGCGTTCCGCCAAGTCAGGCTCTTTTTATTGAACTATTCGAGTGCAAACCGTGCCGCGAGAGCGGTGACGGAGCACTTCTTACTTGCGGTGGGGTATCTATCCAACGCCGCAAGCACTCACCAATGCCAACTCTCAACCTGAACTCCCACGTCAAAAACTGGCAACTATCTTTCTTTTATTGCCATGACACTTCCCCGGATGGCGAGAGGAAGTTGCCAGGTTACTCGGAGAGTCTCCTTGAGCCTTCCGAATCTTTCAGTTCTTTTGCCCCCGACTCTGACAGGGAGGCAATCCAGCCTTTGCTAGCTAAGTTAGCTGCTCTTTCGGCCCAAGGCCTTCTTGGCCTTAATTTGGTGAAGACCTGGGTAGATTTCCGGGTTCAGCCCAACTCCATTCGCACCAAGTTGTTGTGTGAATACTCGGGGCACATCATGGACTCGCTCCGATACTCCACCAAAAACTTTGCTGCTGGGGACACCAACAAGACCATCAAAAATTTCCTGACAGAGAAGCTAGAGGCGATAAGAAATATCGCCGGGTTATCCCCATTTACTCGAGAGCACCCAACTCCAGCGGTAAGACCTGGTTCCTTTAGCTTATTTCGACACTTTTACCTGTTTCAGTTTCTAACTCTTGCTTTCATCTCTTTGATCACAGGCTGACGATCCCTTCTGGAGGATTGAAACCTCTCCTCCTTCCCAAGACCCGGAAGAAGAGGAAGAACCGGTTGAAGACGATGAGGGTATTTTCCCTAATCTTATATTCACCTTTTACCTGTGCTACCTTTCCTACCATCCATCTTTTCCTCATTTGATACATACTCAATCTTTCAGGGTTAGAGGACGAGGAGGAAAAAGAAGAAGATGACCCGGAAGCCACCGAATCCGACCAGGAAACCACAGTCGGAACCAAGAGGAAGGCCAGAGGGGTAGTTGCAAAGGTTTCCTTCTCCTCCATGTCTTCTGAGCCCTACTCCTTTGATACTATGCATAAACTTAATGAACAATTATCACATTCACCATTCTTGAAGGATCCCCCCTCGACTAAACGTAGGGTGACCCGGAGTTCCCCGGGGGATGATCCCCTTAACCTGGGTATCTCCACTTCACCTGCTCACCGAGTTAGCACTCCTCCACCTCAGCCTCCCAAATCTCCTCAACGCCGTCCATCTCCTAATCATCCACTCGCCGGGCAATTCCGGGTACCGCAGCCGGTACCTTTGACAACATCATCCGCCTCCAGCAGCGAGCTCCCACCGGACTATGCCGTGAACACCGGGTAAATGACCTTTATTCAATATTCTTTTGCACTTATGAACCTTTTTAATACGTGCCACTAACCACTATCTCCTTCTTTCCCTTTAGTGTCAAAGTTACCATTAGTGACCCGGATATTCCTGAAGCGGAAAAGCGAGGAGATGAGGAGCCAAATATTAACATGGATGTTGCGGCTGATGACGAGGCTGAGGACGGACAGGACCAAGACCCCTTTAAGGACCCCGCTCCACCGAAAACCGCATCACCCAAGTCCTCTGAAGAAGTAGATGAAGATATCATCTTAGAGACCAAGCCGGGTTCTCCTAACCCGGACACTCAGACGGTCCGGGTTTCGACCCCAAGACCCGGAAAAGCCCTTCAACCGGAAGGCCAATCTTCCGGCCCTTCAAGACTTCGCCCTGAAGACATGACGTTTGCTCAGATGCTCGATGCCCTTTACACATTGAGGGCCAATGAAGAAAATATCCTAGATGCCTTGATAACCAAACACAAAGTAAACCCGAGTAAAACCATCTATTTCCTTATACAGTCCCCAAGTTCGAAGTGAATTACTAAGTAATTTGCTTGGAACTTTGCACGATATTTCCGACTGACCCTTCTTCGTGTTTTCTCGTAGGACTTTGTTGCGCAATCTGAGAAGAAGCTAGCCAAGGCCGCCAAGCGTATCGAAAAGGAAACGGCCCTTCGCGAAGCAGCTGAAACTGAAACTCGTAGGAGCCAAAAAATCATGAGGAAGTACCGGAAAAGAGCTCACGCGGCTGAAGATAGGCTGACGACTCTTTCAGTGCAGATTGCTGATATCCATCGTGTTGCAACTGGTATGATCTTTGAATTTTAGCACGCGTGACCCTGATTCTCTCTAGATGGACAACCGTATCCCTTTACTTATTACTTTTTCTTTGTCTTTTTAACAGGCCCGTGTGACGTAGCCCCTGAAGAAGATGACACTATCAAGTTGAAGCTTATCAAGGACACTATCTGGCAGCTTAGTGCCGGAATTGGTTGGATTCTTGACGAGCTGCGACTGCCGAGTATCAAGCCAAGCAACATGAAGAAATTTCTAGAATTCTTCTCCACTATCCCTGAGTGGATTTGGCACTGGAAGCGTTCATCTTGCCGATTTGGTGTGACCCGAGGACTTGCACTGGCTAAAGCTTATTTTCCTAAGCTAGAGCCGGCCAAGCTGATGGGCGGGTTTCCGGAGTTCAACCCAGATGGATCCAAGTTTTCGCCTAAGGACTTCAAGGCTATTCAAAAAGAAATCCATCATCCGGCTAGCGTTATTGCCGATAGTTTGGAGATTGATACCATTCTTCCTGCATACGATGTTAACGACAAGATCATCAAGGCGGACCGCCCCAAGCCATACGACATGCTTGCCCGGTGGAAGGAGGAGGCGGCCAAGATAAGGGAAGAAGCTGCCAAGAAGAAGGCCGAAGCCGACTCTATGCCTGCTACTTCTACCCCTGTCGTCCCTCCGCCCGCGCGAGTCGGCATTGCTACTAACCCGAGTGGCGCTGCTACCACAAGCGACGGCAAGGGCAAAGCCAAGATGGATCCTGCGGCTTAGAATACCGAGTGACATCTATTACTTCATATGCACCAGTCGGCCATAGTGCCAGTGAAACAATTTATTTTTTAACTGGTGCGCCTGTGCTCCTTTGATACTTTTTAGTGAAACTTTGTGATACACTCTAAATTCCTGATGCACTTTACGCCTCTCTGGACTTTTGATTTATCTGCTTTTGCACCTATTTGTTCTTGATATCCAACTCGCTTTATTCTTGATACCCGCACTTCTTTATTTTTCCTTTTGTGAGACCCGGCTTCCGGGTTTCATGGGTGTTTGGCAAACAGACTTGCTTCTAAGTCCCCAAGCCCCCAAGACCCGGATGCTTGGCTTCTTGGAATTTTAGCAACTGGATAATATATTTCTGTTTCGAAATTCGTGAGTCCCCAGGCCCGGATTTCCGAGCCTAAGACACGTGATTTTTAAAGGAGAACAATTTGCCTGCTGCTAGATTCACAAAAATGCCAGAACGGTTTCACACAGGATTTGAAGTTATGCTTAATAACCGTTGAGTTTCCGGCTATCAGCCTTATACTCTGCATAACTTGTGGTTTAGATGACCCTTTCGACTATCTTGTACTGTAAGCCGGCTTTCGCGTGGATACCATGTTATTACATCTATACGAAAACAGGGCCAGGCAAGTCCCTTTGGGCTTCATGGCTGACTGTAATCGTAAGCGAACAAATCATGCCACTTTATTGCGAGTCACATCGAGCTTAAGTAAGAATAGCCGAGAAATTTGGACTTCTTTGTCCGGTTATAAGATTGTAGCCGCACTCGTTTTCGAGTAACCGGCCCTTATAACTCATTGGCATCAAGGCCGGGTCTTTTGAGTTTGCAACTGTGCCTATATGAGCGACCAGCCCTCAAGACCTAAAGATACACACCGTACTGAAAGTATAGATAATAACCACCTCTTTTCTTGATAATCGCCTCTTTATTTGATATGAAAAATTAGGTCAGCAGGCCGCCTCATTAAAAACCCGCCCAGTCCCCAAGGGTACCCTGGATAGGAAAAGAGTACGTCTGAAACCTGCTGCCTGTTACATCATTTGATTCCACGTGCCAACATAATCCTTGCTAAGTATAATACGGGCGTAGCTGAGCCACGTTCCATGGTCTGTCTCTTTCTTGCATAGGTGCAGTGGTATGAGCGGTGTCGTTAACTGTGGCCGACTCTTCCCTTGCGTCTATCAAGTAATATGACCCATTATGCAGATTCCGGCTTACGATGAAAGGCCCTTCCCATGGTGGTGATAGCTTGTGTTTCCCTTCGTTTGACTGAACCAGGCGCAGAACCAGGTCTCCTTCCTGGAAGACCCGGGTTTTCACACGCCGACTATGATACCTCCGTAAATCCTGCTGATATATGGCTGACCTTTCCAAGGCTTGTTCTCTTTGTTCTTCTAACATATCCACGGCGTCCTGCCGGGTCTTCTCGTTCTCCACTTCAACATAAGCCGACACTCTCGGTGAATCATGAATGATATCGCTTGGTAGCACCGCTTCTGCACCATAGACCATGAAGAAGGGTGTCATCTGAGTGGACCTGTTGGGTGTAGTATTTATACCCCAGACCACGGAAGGGAGTTCTTCGACCCATGCACCGGAGGCCCTGATACATGGAACTCGTAGTCGTGGTTTTAATCCGCGAAGCAACTCTTGATTTGCTCTCTCCACTTGCCCATTGGCCTGTGGGTGAGCGACTGATGCTACATCAAGCCGGATTCCATTGCTGCCACAGAATTTTTCCATCTCTCCAAGGGACATGTTGGTTCCATTGTCGGTAATTATACTGTGGGGGTACCCGAATCGGTAAATAATTCTTTTCAGGAACTTGACCGATGTAGCTGCTTCGCAATTAGTAACTGGCATAACCTCGACCCACTTGGTAAACTTATCGATAGCCACTAAAAGATGTGTCTTCTTGCAAGGTGACATATGAAAGGGGCCAACCATGTCCATACCCCAGACAGCGAACGGCCAAGTTAACGGGATGGTCCGTAATTCCGTAGCCGGTACATGGGTTTGGCGAGCATACCTTTGACATCCGTCGCACCTTGCTACTAACCGTTCCGCATCTGCTAGGGCCGTAAGCCAGAAGAATCCATGTCGATAGGCCTTGGCCACAAGGGATCTTGTGGAGGCATGATGCCCGCAATCACCTTCGTGGATTTCCTTAAGGATCTGTTGGCCTTCTTCTGGTGCCACGCAGCGCAAAAAGACCCCCGCGGCACTTCTCTTGTATAATTCCCCGTTGATGATAGAATACCCCTTTGCTCGCCGTAAAATTTGCCTTGCTAACACCTCTTGCTGTGGTAACTCGCCCCGTGATAGGTAGGCCAAAAACGGTTCTGTCCATTCAGGGATAGTGCGTATAGTGGCCACAAGTGCCGCATCCGGGTCTTGGTTTGCCAGTTCCTCCTCTGACTCGGTTTTAACTGACGGTCGCCATAACTCGTCCAGGAAAACGTTGGGTGGAACCGGCTCTCTGCGCGAACCGAGTCTAGCCAGGGCGTCTGCTGCCTCATTCTTTCTTCTATCTATATGCTCCACCTCGTACCCGGAAAAACATCCTGCAACCCTGTCAACCTCCCTGCGGTACGCTGCCATGGTTGCATCCTTTCTATCCCAAGTTCCTGATACCTGTTGTACCACAAGGTCCGAATCTCCAAAGCATCGTATCCTTCTAATGTTCATTTCCTTGGCTACCTTTAAGCCATGCAATAGGGCCTCATACTCGGCCACGTTATTTGAACAGTCAAAGTGAATTTGCAGTACGTAACTCAATTTATCTCCTTTGGGTGATGTTAGCACTACTCCGGCTCCTGATCCCTCGTATTGTTTCGATCCATCGAAGTGCATGGTCCACGACTCGGAATTTGGGACTATGGTAGTCATTCCGGTGTGCGTCCAATCATTAATGAAATCGACCAAGGCCTGGGATTTGATTGCCGATCTGGGCTCGTAGCTGATATGATAATCCCCCATCTCTATCGCCCATTTGGCTATTCTTCCGGTCGCGTCCGAGTTTCTGATGATATCTGACATTGGTATTGAGCTGACTACTGTTATAGGGTGTTGCTGGAAGTACGGCTTCAATTTCCGGCTGGCCATGAAGACTCCGAAAACCAGCTTCTGCCAATGCGGGTAACGCTGCTTTGCCTCGGATAATACCTCGCTGACGTAATAAACCGGCCTCTGGACTGGATAACCTTTTCCGTCTTCTTTGCGTTCCACTACCACTACCGCACTGACGGCTCGGGGCCCAGCTGCCACATATAACAACATAGGTTCTTTGGGACCCGGGGCCGCTAGCACCGGTGCCTCAGATAGCTGCTTTTTTAATGCCTCGAATGCCTCATCCGCCTCTTGATCCCATACGAATTTATCGGATTTCCTCAGGAGCCGGTACAAGGGTATTGCCTTTTCCCCGAGTCTGGATATAAACCGGCTCAAGGCTGCCACGCAGCCCGTAAGCTTTTGAACCTGCTTCAGATTTTCCGGCTTTCTTAGATTTTGGATAGCTTTGATTTTGTCCGGATTTGCCTCAATTCCTCTTTCTGAAACGATAAAACCGAGTAGCTTGCCAGCTGGAACCCCAAACACACACTTTGTCGGGTTGAGCTTCATCTGATATCTTCTTAGGTTTTTGAACGTCTCTTTTAGATCGTCTATGAATGTCTCAGCCTTCCGGGTCTTGATGACCACATCATCCACATAAGCATGCACATTGCGTCCAATTTGGTCTTCGAAGCACTTCTGAATGCACCGCTGGTAGGTTGCGCCCGCGTTCTTCAATCCAAACGTCATGGTTTTGTAGCAGAAGGCCCCAAAAGGGGTTATGAACGACGTTTTCTCCCAATCCTCCCTTTTGAGTTTAATCTGGTGATATCCCGAATATGCGTCCAAGAAACACAGCAAGTCACTCCCGGCTACCGCGTCTATGATTTGGTCTATCCTTGGTAGTGCGAACGGATCCTTCGGACAATGCTTGTTGAGACTTGTGAAATCGATGCACATCCTCCATTCATTCGTTTTTTTCATCACAAGAACCGGATTCGCCAACCAGTCCGGGTGAAACACTTCCATGATGAAGCCTGCAGCTAATAGTCGCGCGATTTCCTCACCTATAGCTCTTCTTCTTTCCTCATTCATTTTTCTCAAACCCTGCTTCACTGGTCTAGACTTGGGATCTACATGCAGACTATGCTCTGCCAACTCGGTGGGGATACCCGGCATGTCGCTGGGTGTCCAAGCAAACACGTCCGCATTTGAACGAATGAACTCCACAAGTGCCTTTTCTTGCCCGCTCCAAGTTAGACCCTATAGTGAACTGCTTGGTGGGATCGCCTTCCACAAAATCTACTTTCTTGGTGTCCTGTGCCGCCTTGAATTTTACTCTTTCGTCCTCGGAATCCGGCCTTCTCAATGCTGTGCCATCACCCGGATCCACCTGAGACCGGTAATATTTGAGTTCTTCCTTTCTGCAAGCTTGCTCTGCCATCACTGAATCTCCTTCATCGCACTCAGCGGCTATATCCCGACTCCCATGTATAGTGATGGTCTGTTTAGGGCCCGGAATCTTTAGCTGCAAATATACATAACACGGCCTAGCCATGAATTTAGCGTAAGCCGGCCTTCCGAACAGCGCATGATAAGGACTATGCAACTTGACCACCTCAAACGTGAGCCACTCCACTCGATAATTATCCACTGACTCCCTGAAAGCAACCTCCAGTGTAATTTTTCCTTCAGGGCGCGCCGAATGACCCGGTACGATTCCATGAAAGACTGTTGAACTTTTCTGCAGCTGAGATTCCTTGAGGTTCATGCGCAAGAAGGTTTCCCAATACAGGATGTTGATGCTGCTCCCGCCATCCATCAAGACCTTTTTCAATTCGTAACCATTGACCTGCGGCGCAACCACCAATGCCAAGATTCCGGGGCGTTCTATTCCTCCCGGGTGATCCCTTCTGCTCCACGTTACCTCTTGCTCCGCCCATCTCAAGTATCCCGGAACGGCCGAGGAAACTGAATTCGCCGCTTGTTTTAGTGCTTCTTTGTCCCTGCTAGAAGTCCCTGTAACATGCACATAATATTGTCCTTTTAAATCGAGCGTACGTACCATACCGATGAAGATACGGATCTGGCCGATCGTCACAGTAGATCCGGATTCGAGGTGATCCGACTCTAGCTCCCAGCCGGAATCGTCCACCATCCTTTCTCCTTCGCCGTTGACGTAGATTTCTCCGACGGCGAGGTTCCTCATGCTTTTCTGAGCTTCTCCCGTGATGTAAACACCTTTGGACGCAGGCCCCACGGTGGGCGCCAACTGTCGTGGGATGATCACGGCAGATGTTACCAGAGGTAACTGATCTTGGGGTAAGTCGACACAGGTATTTGGGAGAGGGTTTAGCTCGAAAGAGAACATGATGATAAGCGATCTAGGAATCGGCTCTCAACTCGCCGAGTCTCGAATATGGCTCTCGGGTTACACTGGATACTCGATAATAGGTGATATGATTATGTTGTGAATCTCTCTCAAGCTAAGCCTAGGGGCCGGTTTATAAAGTACCCGTACCCCCTGGCTTGCCCTCCAAGGCGCAGCTTGAATCATATCCGAACTCTACTTACAAACCCTAGCTTTCCTTATCGCAACCCACAATCCGGGTTACGAGGCCTACAAACTTTGGGCCTTCCAGAAGTTTCTTTATCCTTAGCCGGATCCCGCGCATCGTCCTTTGGGCCGGGTTACACCTTGGAGTTGGCCTACCGGGTTACTATCCCCCCATCAGTCTCTTCTGTTCTTGCCCTTTAGCACTTGCCTTTACCCTACTCGGGGGTATCCCCCCGACATTAGTCCCCGAAGCTGGTAGAGTCCTGCGAACTTGTTCACTGGGCTCTGCCAGCTTAAAAACCAATCTTGCCTTTGATCCCTAGGTTGCTGAGTAGAACCTCCGAGTAGCTCTTTATTCTGTCTCAAGTTTCTTCTTTTCCGAATAGGGCCGCTTCTCTTCCCTGTCACCGAGTAAAATGACTTGGCGAATTTTCCAAACAGAATCTCTGCGTGGCAGAGCGAAATCCGGCTTTCGGCAGCGCAACTTGGCACGTGTCACGTTCCCGTACCCCCGACGCCTCGGTGCCCGGGATCTGACAGGCCACGCGCCCAGTTTTCACGGCCCGGGCCCACTAGCCCGTTATCTCCCATCAAGCGCAGTTATTACCCACGATCGCGTCGTGGGATCAATTGTGGCTGTTACGCGCGCGTTCTGCGCTGTGTGCGTTTCTAACCGGCCCACACACCCCACGTCGCACGATCTCCGGGCATAACTGATCCCACTAATTCCAATCGTAACGGCAACCCGAGGGGAGGTATAAATACCCCCTCGGTAACTCCCTTCTCCTCTTTCTGCCTTCACTTTCCCCTCGCCTCTTCGTTTCTCCGCCGCCGTCGAGCTCTTCGCCGCCGTGCCCCTCGTAGCGCCGAAAGGCTGATCTTTTCCACCGAGTTCCACCAAATCTCCTCCAAATCTCCTCCCCTGCTCGATGGCTCATGACGACGGCGCCCGCGCCGGGTGGTCTGGATCCACCGTCACTGCAGAGGAGTGCCAGTGGCTCGTGAACACGCGGCGAGTTCCTGCCGGCGTCCGCTGCCGTCCTCCCGCCGGCGAGCTCGTCCCCGCTCCAGAGGCGGACGAGCACGTGGTCTTCCTCGCGCACTTCGCGCGGGGATTCGGGCTTCCGGCATCGGATTTCTTCCGCGGCTTCCTCGACCACTTCGGGATCCTGCCGCACCACCTGCCGCCGAATGCGGTGGTGATGCTCGCATACCACGCCGTGGTGTGCGAGGCATTTCTGGGCGTGCGCCCCACGCCGATGACCTGGGCGCGCTTCTTCTTCTTCCGGAAGCAGAGCAAGGCCAAGCCGGGTAGCGCGGAGAGCAGCCGTGGCGTGACTGAGACCGGCAGCGCCATGATGGTGCAGTGCAGCGGGACCAATCACCCGCGCATCAAAGGTCTTGATTCCGTGCGCAGGTGGCAGAGGACGTTCTTCTATGTGAAGAACATCCCTGTCAAGAAGGACGAGCCCGTGGTAGACCAGATCAACCTTCCCCTGTGGACCAACTCGCCTCCTACCGGGCAGAATTGGGGATTCAAGCCCCCGCTAGATGGCGACATCAAGCAGATCAACGCGCGCCTCGCCAAGCTGAAGGAGAGCGGGCTCAAGGACGACGACCCCATCGCCTGCTGGATCTCCAGGCGAGTGCTCCCGCTCCAGCGCCACGCACACCTCATGTGCTACATGGGCGGCAACCGAGACTGCACTCGGACGACCACATTCAAGCTCAGCAACGCGGATGTGGCCGTCTGGGCGCGCTCCATCATGAGCACCGGCCTCAGGTACAACTGGCAGTACGGCTTTGTGCCGTATAGCCGCACGAAGCCAATCAAGCGGGTTAGTACTCTTCTCCCGCTTTCTGCATATCGATTCCGAGTAGATGGCCTTCTTAGCTTGGGGTGCTTAGTACCCGCACTCTGTGCCGAGTAGGATACTTAGCCGTATTGTTTAGGCTTCATGTGCTTTATGTTTGCACGCCACGCCGAGTAGGACACTTGGCAGTATTGCTTAGGCTTCATGTGCTTTATGTTTGCACGCCACGCCGAGTAGGACACTTGGCAGTATTATGCTTCGTGCTAGCATCCCGCTCGGGGTAGAATCCCTTACGCTGCTCAACTGATTCATGTTGCCTTCTTATATCTCCAGCGCCTTTCTCGCCAACTTGCTGGGAGCGAGGAGCGCTTCGAGGCCAATTGGCACGCAGATCGGACAGAGGACGACGAGGTCTCCTACGACACCGCGGACACACTCAATATCCCTCATTCCGCCCAGACTAATAAGCATCATGTCGACGCGTCCGTTCGGGATTGGTCCGAAGACGAAGACGAAGGTGATTGAGTTCACCTTTACGGTCGCGAGTAGCGCAACCCAATTTCCTCCTGTTTCCTAACTGTTTTCTTCTTCTCAACTTTACAGACGATGCTGATGCTGATGCTGGTGCTGAAGAGGAGGGCGAGGACGAGGACGAGGACGCCCTTGACGCCGATCCGCTTGCAGTTGCTGCTCCCGCCACTCGCAAGAGGGAGGGTAGCGGTGCTCAAGAGCCCCCCAGCAAGAAGCCCAAGCAAGCCGTGAAGAAGGTCAAGCAGGGGAGACGGCTACCCCCTTCTCGTGCCGGGTAAGCGATTTTCTTCCAAGTTGCCATTTGCTGTTGCTGCTTTCTCGGAACTCCTTATTCTGCTACTGCTTCTCGATTTCTTCTGTTTCCCACACTCTTCTTATGAACCTCTTTCTTCTCTTCAGCGCCCCCTTGGATGCTAATGCTGCTGCCGCACCCACCAAGTCCAAGTCCAAGAAGAGATCCGCCATCGACGTAGATGCGCTCATCGATCTCTCTGAAGAGGACGAGGTCGCTGCACGGGACAGGGTGCGCTCGCCCTCTCCTGTGAAAGGAGAAGATGAGGACAACGCCCAGGACATGGATACTGGTGCCCGCAATGCTGACCAGGAGCAGCAGGATGCCGCTCACGACGACAGACCACTTTCTCCCCCTGCTGCCGCAGCCGGGGAAGACGCAGAGCAAGGCCCCGAGCAACAAGATCATGCCGCCTTTGAGCGGCAGGAAGAAAACCAGGAGCAGCATGACTCTGACGCTGCTGCCCAAGACGACCCCGCGACCCAGCCGCGGGTAGAAAGACAAGAAGAGGCACAACCAGATCCTGCTGCCGAGTAGCAGGTTGAGACAGTTGACATGGAGCAGGACCTGCAGAGCCACGCGCAGCCGGACGCTGCGCCGGGTAGCGGGCCCTTGGTGCCGCCTACCCAGCAGGGCACCTCATCCACCGCACCGAGCTCCCCGCCGGTGAAGAAGACCAAGATTGCAGCCAGCTCTCCAGCTAAGAAAGATGCGGCCGAGAAGAAGGCTGCTGAGAAGAAAGCTGTCGAGAAGCCAGCCGCCGAGAAGAAGGCCACCGAGAAGAAAACCGCCGAGAAGCCAGCTGCTCAGCCAGACGCCGCTGTCCGCAGGAATCCTCCTCGTGGCGCTGCGCAAGATTCTGCCGCGATGCCGCCACCTAAACCAAAGGCGAAGCCTGCCGTGAAGAGTGCGCAGCTCACTATTGGTGCTTCCGGCAGCGCTGAAGGCATTCCTGCTAGATCAAGCCTTCGCGATCCGCCTGCCTACCCGCCTTACATGTTGCAGACGAGCAAGCAGTACAGCATCCCGCTAAGCACGGCCGAGAAGAAAATTGCCATTACCAGAGGCAAACAGGTCCAGGCTGTGGACTCCAAACCGCCAGCAAAGAACAAGGACAGGGCCCTTTCAATTTCCTCGCGCGAGGTCCAGGAGACCGAGGTGACGTCGACGGGGCTTGAGCAGATGATCGACCGGGTAGGCTTCATTGAAGCTGACTGGAACAGCGACGTCCTTGGCAACAAGCCCTGGCACGGCCTTTCCTTGGGCAAGCTGGACCACTGGCGCACTGATTGGAACAAGGCGAACATGGGCTACAATCCCATGACCATCTCGTCATCCACCAGTACGCTTGCCGCGAAGTTGTTCGTCCACCGCAAAAATGCAGAAGACATCGAGAAAACCTACGCGGTAAGTTTTGCTTGTCTGTTCCGAGTTGCTTTTTTCCTTCTCTTCTACTCTTCTCCTTCTTCTTATCCACCACCCAGTCCCCGAGATTCGGGCCGAGTAGATGGATACTCAACCGAGTTGCCGTCTTCTCGGGTTGAATCTTCAAAATTTCGTCTGATTCCTTTTCTTTCTGCCTCTCAGAATAGCCTCTTGAAGAGAACAAATCTGTACCGGTCGCTGCTCTGGAATCACAGCATTGCAAGAAGGCGCCCTGAGGCCCTAGAAGCAGAACGCAAAAGCGATGCTGCGACAGAGAAGGAGGCCGTGGACCGTACTCTCAAGATTTCCGAGATCGAAAGTAAGCTTCTAGCTACGCGGTTCATGCGTTTCGTGTTCACGCCCGCTTATGCTTTCTGCTTTAACCGATTTCACCCTGCTGGTAAGTTTAAGAAACTGGAAGATGAGCACCAACACTGCCATGTGTTTGTTGAGAATGCTGAGACCACCATCAAGAAGATGGAAGGTGAGTTTCCGTCTTCTCGGCTTATCTTTCTTCTTTTTTCTTCGCTACTCTGCTAACCTTGTTCCTCCCTCCGCAGAAGATCACAAGAAGTTTGTCGAGGAGCATCTCGACTGCCTCAAACCCGCCGAGGTGCAGCAACAATTGGAGAGCCAAGCAGTAGAGCTTAAGAAAGAGCACACCACCGAGATGGAACCTCTCCAAGTCCATCTGCGAGCCGCCCTCCAAAATGCCCTTGACATAGCTGCCGAAAAGAACAAGATAGCGGCCGAGAAGAACAAGATTGAAGCAGCTGCCAAGGCCGAGAAAAGGGCTCTTGAGCTGGAGTGCGATACGCTGAGGAAGAGCAATTCAGATCTCATGCTCCAGCTGGCCCAGTTCCGGAGGGTAGAAGAGAGGCACGTTGCCGATGAGGAGTCATGGGAGAAGAGGCTGCAGTCGCTACTTTGCAAGCTGAATAGTAAGTACCCGCTTCTCTGCACTTCGGTGTCTCCTTTTGCTTCTCTGCTGCTTGATTCGTTTGTCTTCTCTGCCTCTGTCTCTAATCTTCTTGATAGCTTTTTCAGAAATTTTCCCCGACCTCAGCTCGGCTTGAAAACCTGCTCTGTCCAAGGCCCAGGCAGCTCGCACCGAGAAGGGCGAGCCCATGGACACCAAAGCATCGATCGAGGACAGCCTCACAAATATGCAGGGGCAGCTCCAGCGTCTAAGGGGCGTGGGCACCGATCTGGTGCGCACTGCCTTCAAGCTCCATGACTTGTTCTGGCCTCGAGACTCTGCGCCAGCAACCATCCGTGGGCTCGCCGAGAAGCTGAATGGCGTCAAGGCCGAGCTGAAGAAATGGCGAGCATCCGGAGCTCGGGCTGGCACGGATATGCTACTCCTCTTCATCTGCAGCTGGTATGAGAACCTCAATCTCAATACCATCCTCGAGATGCGCCGCGATTCAATGTGGGAGAAGGAACCCGAGTGCGTGGCTCGCCGTCAGGCAGTCGCGTGGGAGATCGCCTCCTACGCGGATACCGCGCATTACATCGAAGGCCTCCCCGAGCCCGACACGGATGTGGAAGGCGAGGGCGACGACGAGGATGGAGATGATGACGAGGAGGCCACGGTGTCAGACGGGCTGAGCTTCTTCGCCAGCACCGATGAGAAGTCCGGGAAGGGCAAGGGCACGGTCGTCGAGGATAGCGACGAGGAAGCCAAAAGCGTGGAGATGACCATCGACACCGCGGCCCTTGAGTTCGGCACTTCGTCAGGCGCAACCCTTGACGACACGACGCGACTCCGCGCTCAATCGGCTGCATCCACTTCGGCGACGGACCCCATCTTGGTGGCCACGGCCACCTCTGACCAGGCTGCCACCAATCCCAAAGCAGATGCTGCAAAGACTGACGTCGCCAAGTCGGAAGCTGATGCTACCAAGGCCATCAACGACGCTGACGCTGCCAAGGCCAACACCGAAAGCGCTGCTACTTCCACTTGATTATGTCCTGCCACACTTATGCTTGAAACCTTTATCCGATCCCCGGAATGCCGGGTGCAGATGTATTGAACAATTTACCTTCCTGTTGCTACTCAGTTTTATCTCATTTGAAGTTTTTATATTTAGTAATTTGAGTAGCTTTGGCTTGATGCCGGGTTGCGTTATCATGCGAGTCCCCGAGTTGCATTTTTCATCCACCTTTCCTTTTCATCTCAGCTCTTACCTGCAACTTGTTGCTTTTTTGGTATTCGAGTCACAAGAGTTCAAAGTTGAGGTTTCAAATACTTAGCCACTTAGGAAACAGTCATAGTAACGCTACCCACCACATAGCCGAAAAGGATAACAACAGACAGCAAAAAAAAACACTCCACTCGGTTGCCACACGCTTGCTTCCCTTTGCAATTTTTCATGTGTTCATTGACTCTTTGGCTTGTTCTCTGGCTTGCCATGAAGCCAGTTTGCGGACAGCAGCAGAGTCGTAGAGTGTCCGGTGAGTATAAACACACTACTTCGTATGCTTTTGAAATTCTAAGCGTAGCAACCGAGTAGACAAAGAAACAACAGAGTAGAAAGACTTAGAGCAATTTTGGACGAGGGCAGTCCCCGAGTTCAATTTCAGATTGCAGAGTAGGAGCTTTTACTCGGATAAGAGAGTACATACACACTTTTGCTCATGAATGAAAGCGACGAAGTAGAGCCACATTCCAGGGACGCTTAGACTCCTCTCCAGCTTTATCCGCTCTGTTCTCCTGTGATGGACGCACATCGACAAGGTAATAGGCATCATTGTGCAAAGCATTGCTCACAATGAACGGCCCTTCCCAAGGAGGGGACAGCTTGTGCATCCCGGCTGTGCGCTGCACAAGCCTCAGGACCATGTCTCCTTCTCGGAAAACCCTTGGGCTCACTTTTCGGCTATGATAACGCCTCAAGTTTTGCTGGTAAACAGCCGAACGTGACAGAGTAAGCTCTCTTGCTTCTTCTAGCAGGTCAACGTCGTCTTCTCGAGCTTCTCTCGCCTCCGCCTCAGTGTAGAGGGTTACTCAGGGGAGTCATGCTCTAGGTCGATTGGCAACACGGCTTCAGCCCCGTAAACCAAGAAGAATGGTGTGTAGCCGGTTGACCGGTTAGGGGTAGTCCTTAGACTCCACAACACCGCTGGCAACTCGTCTAGCCAACACCCTGGTGGTTTCAGCAGCGGCTCAATCAACCTTGGCTTTATGCCTGCAAGCAGCATGCCATTTGCTCTTTCCACCTGTCCATTGGACGCGGGATGCGCGACAGACGCGACATCTAGTCGGATGTGCTTATCTCTGCAGAATCTCACCATGGCTCCCTCAGCAAAGTTGGTGCCGTTATCGGTGATGATGCTGTGCGGGTAGCCGTATCTCAGGATCACATCCTTTTAGAATTTCACGGCTGTAGCTCCATCGTAGTTCCGAATAGGCTTCACTTCAATCCACTTGGTGAACTTGTCCACCATGACTAAGATGTGTGTCATGTTGCCTCTAGCCGGCTTGAAGGGGCCAACCATATCCAAACACCAAACAGCAAACGACCAAGTGATGGGAATGGTTTTCAACTCGGAAGCCGGCATGTGGATCTTACTTGCGAATCTCTGGAAACTCGGAAGCCAGTAGAAACCATGCCGAAAAGCCTTCTTGACAAGAGCCCGAGAAGAGGCGTGATGCCCACATTCTCCTTGGTGTATCTCCACCAGAATTTCCTCTCCTTCTCCCGGGTCCACACAGCGTTGCAGCACGCCAGTGGCACTTCTCTTGTGCAGCACATCTCTGAATATGGTGTAGCCCTTGGATCTTCTCTGAATCTGCCTGGCAGTCACCTCATCTTCTGGAAGGGTACCGTTCCTTAGAAATGATAGTATGGGCATGGCCCAACTCGGCGTCTCCCGCGCGGGAAACACTGGTTCATCCACTTCCATTGGAACAGGCACCGTTGCATCTTTTTCTGCGTTCGGGTTTACTCTCTGCAGCCCTGAACGGTTTGCCAGGACTTCTTCAAGGAATGCGACAGTCCCCGAGCTGAGAGGGGCAGTCCCCGAGTAAGGAGGAGCAGTCCCCGAGTAAGGAGGAGCAGTCCCCGAGTAGAGAGGGGCAGTCCCCGGGTTGCAGACGCCAGTCCCCGGGATGGAGACGGCAGTCCCCGGGTCTCCTTTTGCACCTTCCCAGTCAATCTCCATTGGAACTGCTTCCTCATCAGGCAGAGAGGGAACGAAGATGGACTCCGAGTTGGGGGATGGCTTGATGGATGGCTTTCTCAAATGCTCCAAGGCAATCCCAGCCGGGATGTGCTGCCGAGAAGATCCCAACTTGGACAGCTCATCAGCTGCTTCATTCTCTGCTCAGTGGATGTGCTGGAACTCGCAACCTTCAAAGAATCCTGTCATGGTTTGAACCAGGAAGCGGTATGACGCCATGTTGGCATCCAGAGCATCCCAAGTGCCAGAGACTTGCTGCACAACTAGATCCGAGTCGCCATAGCATATGATGCGCTGCACGCCAACTTCCTTCGCCACCTTCAAGCCGTGCACCACGGCCTCGTACTCTGCAACATTGTTGGATGCCTTGAAGTGGATTTGCAGCACATACTTGAGTTGATCTCGCTTGGGTGACATAAGCACCACGCCAGCACCAAGGCCTTCTTTCATCTTGGAGCCATCAAAGTGCATCTTCCAGTAGTTGGATACCGGAGTAGGAGGCTCATATTGCACCTCGGCCCAATCCACCAGGAATTCTGCCAGGATCTGAGACTTGATGGCTTCTCTTCTCGCATACGCGGGAGCGTACGCGGCTAGCTCGATTGTCCACTTGGCTACTCTGCCACTTGCTTCCTTGTTACCCATGATATCCGAGATGGGAGCTGAGCTCACCACCGTGATGGGGTGTTCCTGGAAGTAATGCTTCAGCTTCTTGGCGCCCAGGTACACACCATAGGTCATCTTCTGGTAGTGAGGGTAGTTCTGTTTTGAGCTGGACATCACCTCACTAAGATAATATACTGGCCATTGCACACTTTTGCCTTCTTCTTCTCGTTCTACTACGATCACCACACTCACTACCCGGTTAGTAGCAGCAATGTATAGCAGCATTGGCTCCTTGGGTAGCGGACTAGCCAAGATGGGGGCGCTACCCAGCATTGCCTTTAGCTCTTTGAATGCCACATCCGCCTGCGGTGTCCAGACGAACTTGTCACTTTTCTTCACCAACTGGTACAAAGGCAGGGCCTTCTCGCCCATTCTGCCCAGGAAACGGCTTAGAGATGCCAATCACCCAGTGAATTTTTGCACATCCTTCAGGGATCTCGGCAAAGACATGCTCTCAATAGCTTTTATCTTTGAAGGATTGGCCTCAATGCCCCGACTGGATACCAAGAAGCCGAGTAGCTTGCCAGCCGGGATGCCAAAGGTGCATTTACTCGGGTTGAGCTTCATCTTGTACTTGCGCAAGTTAGCAAAAGTTTCCTCAAGGTCACTAAGCACAGTATGTGTTTTATTCGTTTTGATGACAATGTCATCTACGTACACCTGCACATTTTTGCCGAGTTGATCATGCAAGCATTTCTGCATGCATCTCTGATAAGTGGCACCCGCATTCCGCAACCCGAAACACATGACACGATAGCAATAAGCCCCGTACGGGGTAATGAAAGCAGTCTTTATTTGATCAGCAGGATTGAGAGCTATCTGGTGAAAACCAGAGTAGGCATCTATGAAAGACAGCAGTTCACAACCAGCAGTGGAATCGATCACCTGATCGATGCGAGGTAGCGGAAAAGGATCCTTGGGGCATGCCTTGTTCAAGTCGGTGTAGTCGACGCACATACGCCATGCGGTAGCAGCCTTGGGATCCTCCTTCTTCTTCTCGACCATGACCGGGTTGGCTAGCCAGTCCGGATGCAGCACCTCCATGATGAAATTGCTTATCAGCAATTTGGTGATCTGGTCACCTATGGCCTTCCTTCTCTCATCTACGAAACGGCGCATAGCCTGTTTCACTGGTTTGGCGTCAGGGCGCACATGTAGCGAGTGCTCAACCAACTCCCTCGGGACACCTGGTAAATCCTCATTGGACCAGGCGAACACGTCCCGATTCTCACGGAGGAAGTGGATGAGCTCGCTTTCCTATTTCTCCCCCAACCCAGAGCCAATGATGGCCACACGGTCGGGGAACTCAGGGTCAACCTGGATCTTCTTTGTCTCCTGAGATGCCTGGAACGCGGTTCCGTGCTGGGAACTCGGCACGCCCTGCGCACCAGCTTGCGCGGATTGCGCCATAGCCACCACCTCGTACATCTTTTTCTTCTCGGAAGCAATCACCATGGACTCCGCCAACTGAGAACCAGCAGAGGCACACTCCATGGACTTCTTGTAATCACCATAGATGGTAATCACGCCATTGGGACCATGGATCTTCATCTTCAGATATGCAGTGTGGGTAGAGGCCATAAACTTGCTCAGAGCAGGCCTGCCGAGTAGAGCGTGATAGGGGCTCTGGTGATCAACTACCTCAAACTGCAGGCTCTCTGTGCGGCAGTTCTCCCTGGTGCCGAATAGCACATCTATCCATACTCGGCCAATCGGATTGCACGAGACTCCCGACACAATGCCATGGAAAGTGGTCTTGCTAGGTAACAGCATGTTCTCGGCCATACCGAGCTTCTCGAGTGTGTCTCTGTACACAATGTTGATGCTGCTGCCGTTGTCGATCAGTACCTTGCTGAACCTCACATTCTTCTCGGGACCCAAGAAGGTAGGATCCAGCACCAAGGCACAGCTACCCGGGTTGGGCATCACCTTGGGATGATCTACTCGGGACCACGTGATCTCTTGGTTGCACCAATGCATATAGTGAGGAACCGCAGGGATCACAACGTTGACCTCCAGGGCACGCCTGTGCTGAGATTTCTTGTCGACAGGCTCAGAGGTGAAGATCATGTAGCTCTCGTGGTGTTTCTGGTACCGATTGCGGTCTCCGCCACCATTGTTGACATTGTTGTTGTTACCTTGGTTGTTGTTGTTGTTGTTGTTGTTGTTGTTGTTGTTGTTGTTGTTGTTGCCTCTGTTGTCGTTGCGGGTGTAGTAGTTGTTGTTGTTGTTGTTGTTGCGGTAGCCATCGTTGTTGAAGTAGCGGTTGGCTCCTAAAGCCACCTGGTTCACATTCTCTCTTCTCGGGAAGGCTGGAGGCCGAGCAGCAGGTGCGCGAGCAGGCTGTATAGCGGCATTTGCAGCTGGCAGTGGAGAAGGAGGAGGCAGGCCTTCATTCTTGATTTCTTCCCATCAACTGCACTGCCGAGTAGTGTGGTTGGCGGGTCTTGCGGGATGCCGAGTGTGGAAGCTGCAGGGGCCATCCTTCATGTCCTTGAACACGAAGTTTGGAGTAGGACCCGAGCTGCCGCTACCCTGCTTCTTGTTGCCTTGGCCCTGATTCTGGTTCTGCCCGTATGGAGCTCCAGCAGTTTTCGGCCTCTGGCTACTCCCAGCTCCGGTAGCCACTGCATTCACCTCCTCTGGGTCGTACCGGGTGTCGATCTGGTCACCTCTGCGCTTGTTGCGGAACTCATTGCGCTTGTTGCTGTTGATGTTGTAGTTCCTTCTCGGCTCAGGAGCATCAAGAAGAGGTTGCGTCGGGTCGCCGAGTGCGTACTGATCTGCAATCCGGATGGTCTCGGCAAGAGTACTCGGCATCTCCCTCTGGAGCCTTTGCCACAACATGCTGCCATGTCTGCAACCCTGCGCAAACCAAGTGATGGCCTGGGCCTCATTCACACCCTCACAGGTGTTCCTCAGAGTGCTCCACCGAGTAAGATACTCGCGGTCTGTCTCCTCTTCCCGCTGCCTGCAAGCGGATAGCTGCTGCGGCCTATTCGGCCTCTGGTAGGTGCTGGTGAAGTTGCTGACGAATGCCTCCACGAAGTCAAGCCAGCAGTTGATGCTGTGCTTGGGCAAGTTGTTGAGCCATGTTCTTGCCGGTCCCTCGAGCATCTGTGGGATGTACCGCATAGCCCACCTCCGATTGCCGCCTGCAATGTGCACGGCTGTGACATAGTCATTGAGCCAATCTTCCGGTTTGGTGCTGCCGTCATAGCACTTGGTCCCCCTTGCGAGCTGGAACTGCTTCACGGATGGCTCCGTCATGATGCGGGGACCAAAGCACTCTGGGCCAGGCGGCCCCTTGCTCTCCAGTTGCGCGGATAAAGAAATCCGGTCCAGCTTGTGCCTGGCGTCACTGGGCTCCAGCATGCGCTCACCCACGCGATCCAGGATGTCATAGCCAGCCAACCCCATGGCCGAGTAGCCATCATCATATCTGTCCACCTGCACGACTGCAGGTTGCTCCACCAGGTTGGTGGCTGGCGCGACTGTGCGCGGCTGTGGCCTCTGCCGAGTAGGCTGAGCAGCCTGATGCCGAGAAGGTCCTGGGCGCTCTCCATCCCGGGGCTGGCTGTGAGATTTTTGGGCTTGATAGCCTGCTCCTGCAGCGTTGTGTTTTTGACCGGACTGTCGCGGCACAGCGAGCTGTTTCGCGGCGACAGCCGGGTCGTACACCTGCATTTGCCTGTCTCTGCCGGAGTGCCCACTTCGGTCCCTCTCGCGACTAGGATGCGGAGATGAAGCCTGATCGTTAGATCTAGCCGCATGCGAGTGCACCACTTGAGAAGCTCCAGCACCCGGATTGGCTTTCCGGAACTCCTCGTTCTGCCTAGCAACCTCTAGCACCAGCTCATTGAGCCTCTCCTGCTGCCTAGCGCGCGCGTAGCCGTCGAGATGCGGCAACTCTGCGGCTACAGCCTTAGCAGATCTAAGGGTTTTGGCGGGGGTACTGTATCTGGGTCTGGTGGAGGTGTTTGCGGTGGCGGACTGACTGGGAGCCTCTACAACCGTTGCCATCTCGGCGCCTAAGTTGCGACGCGTTGCACCTACTTTGCTAGCTCTCCTAACAATTGGTGTAAAACCGTGAGCCTTGTTGTACTCGTTCTGATCTAGACTAAGCTCTAGCCTAATCTTCTCCAACTCCGCCTGCTCGGCGAGCAGCTCTTGTCGCTGCCGGTCGAGCTGGGCCTTCATGGACAAGAGCTCAAGATCAGTGGGAGGCGGCATACCCGTCCGCACGGCGGACGCGGGTATTGTCGGAGTAGTAGAGGGAGCAAGGTTGCAGTCCTTCTCGTAGGGCTTGTGCGTCTTCCCGCCAGCACTCGGGCCAGCGAGATCCTCGATGACGCCCGCAGCGGCCGCAGCCGCGCCCTTCCCGGCGTCAGCAGCAGGGCCGGTCATCATCACCTCCGCGACATCCGCAGAGCGGCCCAACGGCCTCCCGCGTGCAGCAATGACGGCGGGGGGATCTTCCGCGACATGCACCAGCTCGGGGTACTCGCGGTCGATGACGGTGGCGACGTAGACGAGGTGCGCGCCGAAAGAAAGCACCGAGCCGCCCTCCGGCATGGCCCTGCCGCCGGAATCGCCGGTGTTGTCGGTGACGAAGTCGAAGGAGCCGAATCTGTGGACGAGGCCACATACCACGCGCTCTCCGGTAGCAGAAATCGATCCCGTCCGAACGGAAACTCCAGCCAGCGCCGCTGGTTGCCCCACGGTGGGCGCCAACTGTCGTGGTGGTGTCACGGCAGATGCCATAGGATGGCTAAAGTTGTGGGGACGATGGACGCTGGAGGCGCTCGGGGAGGGATCACGCAGCGAGTAGATGCGTGAGTGTGAAGCTAGCACTGCAAACAACAAGATCTACCCAGGTTCAGGGCCCTCGTGTGGAGGTAAAACCCCTACTCCTGCCTTTCTCTCTTTTTATTCGGGTCTCACCGAGTAGCCACAGTACAAGTGTTTCTCTCTACCGAGTAGCCACTCTTCTCTCTAAGCTACTGTAGTCCTTAGTCGTGTCGTCCCTCGCGCAGGAAGAGGCAGGGCACCTTATATACTGGTGCCCAGCCGGATACAGCCAAGGTGTCGACATTATGTGCACACTGTGTACTTCCGGGTTCCCGCTGACACCTTTACACCTTTTGGCTTCCTGGATTGTCTTCATGTGCAAAGTCGTTCCGCAGAACCGAGGAGCTGATCTGTTATCACTGCCACGAACACAGAGTAGGTCCCCCCTATCCTGCGATGCCCTGCTGACACACTGTCACGGTCAGGCACGCGCTCCGCAGATGAACAGTGCCGTAAACAGTGCCAAAGTACGGACCCGGGATACGCGGGATCCTGTGTCAGAACGGCTTCTTTGACTTCTGGCCCGAGTAGGAGACCGCCATTTCTTCTCGGACCACTTCCTCTACCCGGAGGAGAATGACTTCCCTGATTCTTCCTCCTGGCCTTCAATGCGTACGGCCGAATAGCGGACGACCAGGTAGCGAGTACCGGGTTGCCGCTACTGTGCCAAGCGTCTCTTCTGATCTTGCCCTTTAGCACTTGCCTTTACCCTACTCGGGGGTATCCCCCCGACAGGGTTGCGTCAAGGAGACCCCATTTCACCATATATGTTTGTTTTATGTGCTGAGGGACTATCTTGTTTGTTGAAGTATGAAGAGGAGAGGGGAAAATTAATTGGGGTGAAAGTCTGCCGTGACGGCCCTGTTGTCTCGCATTTGCTTTTTACGGGTGACTCACTCATTCTTATGTGGGCTGACAGTGCAAATGCGATAACTCTAAAGACTATTCTTAAAGATTACTGTCTTTCCTCGGGCCAACTAGTCAGTGAGAATAAATCGAGTATATTTTGTATCCCATGTATGTCCGTTGAGACAAAGGTGGCGGGTTTGCTCCGAGCTTAATTTTTTGAGTGAAGCTATAACGGATAAATACTTGGGGCTGTCACCCCTAGGGGGAATTGACCGTGCTGACTGTTTCTTGCACCTAGTGGACAAGATTTGCTCGAGACTCAAAGAGTATAAGGAGAAGCTTCTCTCATATGGAGGTAAACAGGTTTTATTGAAAGCGGTTGCGCAGGCTATTCCCGTGTATGCAATGTCAGTGTTTAAGCTCCCCAAACAAGTGGTCACAGGGTTAACTGATGCAATGACCCGGTACTGGTGGGGAGATGAAGAAGGACAAAAGCATATGCATTGGTTTGCGTGGTGGAAAATGTGTATCCAAAAGAAGAAGGGTCGTATGGGTTTTAGAGACCTACACTGTTTTAATCTAGCTTTTCTCTCCAAACAGGTATGGAAACTTTTATGTGAGCCAGAATGATGCAGCCCACCGTATTCAACCAAGCACAACATCGATGCACAGCAAGGTGAACTCACTCCTATCTCCGTATGTTTCCGGTGACTTGGTGAATGGTGCGCTACCCCATGAAATACCCCTCTACATGCATAGGTGGGATCACACCATGGAACCCAAGACTGTGCCCAAGATGATCAAGAACACATCCAAGAAGGTGCAAACGAAGCTAGGAAGGAAGTGGGTGAAGACGGCGTCAAGATCAGAGCTCCGAGGTGGAAGAACGGAGGGAAACAGGTTCTCCCGGCCTCACCCCCCGGCCAGGACGGCCTCCCCCCTCCTCAGGCCGGCCACCCACCCGAGCAAGCCGGCCTCCCTCACCCCACCCCGGCCTCAGGCCGGCCCAGCTCTCCCTCAGGCCGGTCACCTGCCCGAGCACCCCGGCCCCCACCCCGGCCTCAGGCCGGCTGCCCCCCAGGCAGGGCGCTGCCTCCCACCCCGGCCAGGCCGGCCTCCCCTGTTTTGTGCGGAAATGCACGGTTTTGGCACGTTTTCACCCCACCTACCCCCATAGGCTATATAAGGGACCCCGGTGGCTAGATCTCGGGTTTAGGGATGATTTGAGAACTTCGGGCTTTGCCCTTGTATCCCTCTTGTGAGGTGACTCCTCTTACGAGGCTACTCCTATGTTGTTGATGTTAAACTAGGATCGTATCAACTACTTATCCTTTCCCATCGTGGATTCCGTTAAGAGTTGCCAATCTCCCTCTTGTAAATCCTTGTGGTTCTATTGGCGTGGTGGACCGGCCACGGGTGTAAAGCGGTTTCAATCAAGGTGAGTTCAGTTGGATCGATCGTCCCGTAGGCGGCCCTTGGGGTTTACTTGACGGGATATTTGAGATTCTTCGGTTCTTGCTATTTATCTCCCTATGTGTTTCCCCGCATTGGCCCACGATTCCCCCTCGATTCCCCATCCCGTGTTCATCGTGTTCATCGCGTTCTTTGTGTGTTCTTCGTGTTCTTCGTCGATTCATGAAGATCGGGCCAACCTAGAGGTCAACACCTATATCATATGGTATCCTGAGCTAGATTGACACGAATCCGACACCCACACCCCTCCCCATCCACCAATTTTTCTTCTATCCACCATAAATTCGAAAATTTGACCAAAAATAGTCAAAAGGGATTTCGACCGATCTCTCGATTTGTTGAGTTTTTCGTGGTATTGATTCATAGATTTGTTGCCAAAAACCATTCCCCACCTTTCTATTCAGCCACTTTCCTCGAATTTGTCCAAAAAATTTCTTGATTTAAGAGGAATTTCGAAATTGAGCAAAATCACAGAAAATTTCTGTTTTCGATTCTTGGACATATTTTGTATCTTGTTTTTCTTTGTCTTCGTTGCTCCGATTTGAGTGAGGCAAGTTCCTACGCGTCGCCATCGACATCGCCTACGCATCTACATCAACGGATCCACACGACATCGACATCCACCGGCCGCAAGTCCGAGATCATCCACCGCATAGGTATAACTTGCTTCCGCTTGAACTAACCCATTCCTTTGTGTACCTTACTCACTTGGACTAGCTCTTTTACATCGCTTGGCATCGCATTAGTGGCACCAAGAGTGCGAGTTTTTGCGCTTGTGAGAGAATAGTTTCGAGTAGGCATTGGGATTTGGGAATCATGATCCATCAAAAAGCGAAAAAAAGGAGAAAGAGCAAAAGAAGCAAAGATCGATGCCAATTGCTATCATTTGTAGGAACGTTTAGCTTCGAGTTGCAAGAGAGAAGAGAGTGACCGGTTGCCACATTGCGAATCTTGTTGCCTCTAATTAATTGCGTTTTGAGCTAGCGTCCTCCTCGCGTCTCCTAATTGTGTGGCATTGAGCTTAGTCTTCGATAGGTACATTTCGTCTCCGCTCGTCCATTGGCCGCACTAACCCCATTTATCACTTGTGTGTGTGTGTTTTTAGTTTCCACCATATCATTTTCCTCCACTAGGTTTGGTTTTCGTGCTAACTTTTCTTTGGTTCTTCTCCACGTTTTACAACATACTTTTCTTTGGATTTGTCGTTTTTCCTCGCCACATTTCTAACTCATTGCCTTCCACATATAGCGTTTGTTTTGTCGTTTGCGGTTTTCTTTCGATTTTTTTGGACTCACTTTTGACTTACCGCCCTACACCTAGGCTCGTCCACTAGCCTCAATACGGCCAAAAAAGGTAACGTTGGGTAAGTGTGACATCCATTTTATCACATCACCCTTGTGTGCTTGTTGAGATGGCTAGGGAAGGAGTACTCACAAGGCCGAGCTCGGAAGATCAAGGAACCTCTTTCTTCAACAACATTGGCTACCACAATTTCATCAACCGCCATGAACACTTTCGGCTTTGTCAACTTGCTCGTGAGGGATTGGAGCGTTTGGACCATCAACTTCAAGCTCATCACACTTGGTTCAATGATCACATGGCGAGTATTGAAGGCACCATGACCATCCTCGCCAACCGCCATGGATCATCATCGACCTCCAAGCCACGACGCAAGCGCAAGTCTCCACAAGATCATCTCCACGCTCATCACCAAGACCGTCGCCATGATCATCACTGCCATATGGGAGAGAGTGGTACACCCACCTTACCTCATCCTCCACCACAAGTTCCGCGACAACATTGGTTTTAGCATTGCTCGCCATCACCACTACCTCGACCTCGACATCAACAAGGCCATGGTGACCCTCTTCAAGATCACCCTCTACGACCGGATATTCTTCATCACCCACCTTCTCCAAGCTCGACTCATGACATTGGTCTACATGGCTTCGTGGATGGTGCTTGCCCACATTCAAGGCTTCCAAGGCAAAATGTGTGTCACCACCACAATGACCACAAAGGCCAAGGCCATTATCAAGAAGGTGCCCTCGACATGGCTTCTAGTGAATGCCTACCACAACTACACCACAATGACCACCGGTTCCATCCTCTCAAACATGACCGCCACCGCCAAACCAATGAGGATGACCCCCATGAGCTTCCGCTACCCATCTTTGATGAAGACCCAAATGAGAGAATTCCTCAATGCCAAGCAAGTGCAAATGCTCCGTATGGCTTGTCTTTCCACATCTTTGAGGAAGACCCCAATGAGCGTCCACTTCGACATCAACCAAGTGGGATTGCTCAATTTGCTACTTCACTTCCCATCTTTGATGAGGACCCCTATGAGCACCACCATCAACAACAACCAAGTGGGAATGCTACACATGATCTCTCACTTCCTCTCTTTGATGAAGACCCCTATGAGCGCCCACTTCGACCATAACTAAGCGCGGATGCTACCCATGATCTCTCATTTCCCATGTTTGATGAGGAACCTCTTGAGAGACCACGTCAACAACAAGCAAGTGAAGATGCTCCAAGTGACCTCTCACTTCCTATTTTTGATGAGGACCCAGATGAGCGACCTCGCCAACAACCAGCAAATGGAGTTGCTATCCATGATTCTTCTCCCTACCATATTGGATGAAGCACCGCATCACCTTGACCACGGATTTCCATCGCATCATCAAGGCCATGAAGACAAAAACTTGAGCGCCCTTTGCCTCAATGTTACATGGGTCAAGGAACAAGAGCGTCATCACCAACATGAGGAATGGGATCCTCCACCTCATCATCACCAAGAGTGTGCCTCCTATTTGCACCCCGATTTCGACAAGGATCAAGAACATCCTCGCCATGGACACTATGATATCACTACTTCATCGAGGCAAGAAGCAAGAGATACTTCACCCCCAACACCAAACCACTAGCTCCATGAGCGACATACTTTGAGGAAGGACAAAGGAAGTCATGATCAAGCACATGAGAAAGGTCTACATCGCCATATACGTCATGATACTCCTCCTTCTTCAACACATGAGGCGAGATTCACTTCACCACCAACATCATTACTCATTCACCTTGAGTGACATTCTATGAGGATGAACAATGACCTTCATGATCAAGAGCATGATTTTCCTTCATCGCCACAAGCGCAACAACAACATCAAGAGTGCGAAGCTATTCCTCCCATGACACAAGATCGACACCACCATGTGCATTAAGATACCACTCTACCACTCTATGATGAAAACGTTGATGCATGTGACATTGTGAAAGAGGCTCATCCCTTGCCATCATATCTAAGGCATTCTTCTTCTTCGTCTCCAATGACACAAGTGACAACTCCGACCATCCACAAGAGAGCTTCCAATGCTACCAAAGAGATGATCATGGTTTCCAACCAAAATGGTGACCATGCCTACATGAGTGAAGGCCAATACTATGCCTTGCACCAACTAGCTCTCAATTCCTTGGACATGCCGACCAATGGTGGCGAAGGCGTTTATTGCAATGAGGCCGCAAACTCATCGCGAGTGATGACACGAGTTCTTCAAGCCTATCCTCAAGATAATGGAGGTAGCGACGAATTGGGTGACACACTCCCCTTGACTTCAAGGCAACTCATTCCAACCTCCAAAAGGCCACGATCAAGCCACCATTCTCGCCAAGGATATCATCATCATCATCAACCACTTGAGGATGCTACAAGGCATGGCTTACACTACCACATCACGGAGATGATGGAGCCTTCTTCGAAACAAGCCATGACCCTACATCCTCCTCCAAGAAAGCCACCCTTTCCACTATTGGAGCTCAACCCAAGAGACGAGATTCTCGGGTCCTCCTCGCCACATGCTATGACACTCCCGACTCCAAGCAACGCAACGACTTCGACAAACCCGTACACCTCTTGTGTCAAGACTTTGGAGCCTTCTAGTGTCCCCTCTCAAGCTTCTAGTGAGATGAGTGGTGAGAGAGAGATCCACCATCACGTGAGTGAGAGCCACAAGCCCATCATGAGTGGAAAAAGCATGAGTGTTCCTAGAGGCACCGCCATGATAGCCACCAATAGTGAGATGAGAGTTGAGAGCAAAACCCCATGTGTTCTTATTGACACTAATGACTTACCAACTTTCTCTCCATCTTTGTTGTCTATTTTGCAGAGATTTGGTGACCCTATCACTCATCCTCGACCTCATGGACTTCTCCACATACAAGGCTCTCCACATTGCATGAACATCGACACCGACTTGAAGAGTTGGAAGGAGCACATTCCGCTCGTCATGATCCACATGGAGATTGACAAGAGCTTCTATGACAAGGCATTCTCCATCCACACTCCTCAAGTCAAGATCTACACGGCGCTTCACAAGCACTTCGACGACAACGCCTTCTACGCCTACATCACACATGTTTCTATGTGCATGGAGTTCGACAAGCGCATCCACGACAACGACTTCTACGCCTACATCCCTCATGTCAAGATGTACTTGGAGTTCCACATGCGCATCCACGACAACGACTTCTTCATCTACATCCCCTACGTCAAGATGTACTTGGAGTTCGACAAGCGCGTCAACGACAATGACTACCACGTCTACATCCCCTTCGTCAAGATGCACTTGGAGTTCGACAAGCGCGTCAACGACAATGATCACCACGACTACACACCAACCGCCACGATGTACATGCACTTCGACACGAGCATCAACAACAACGCAACCCATGGAGCGGCGTGCAACCAATGCGTCAAATTCATCTACACTCTACCGCTTCTGCAAGCAATGGACCAACCACCCCTTGAGCTCTTCGACGACGACTACACCTCTTTTCAAGCTCATCCTCATGCACCCATTGAGGACCATGTCAAGATCGTCATCGCCTTTGGACTACACCCTCCACGAGCATACCTTGGCATGATCTTCGATAAGAGGCTCAACTTCAATGACTACATCGCCTTTCAAGATCTTCCCCACCAAACCAAGAATGACCACTTCAACATCGTCACCGCTTTTGGGACACCCCCACTAAAAGCCTACCGTCACATGATCTTCGACAAGCGGCTCAACTTCAACGACATCTTCGTTGTCAACATTCCTTCTCCCGCTCGCAAATGGATGGAACGAGAGTCGAGGACGACTCTTCTTCAAGGGGGGGGGGGGGGAGATGATGCAACCCACCGTATTCAACCAAGCACAACATCGATGCACAACAAGGTGAACTCACTCCTATCTCCGTATGTTTCCGGTGACTTGGTGAACGGTGCGCTACCTCATGAAATACCCCTCTACATGCATAGGTGGGATCACACCATGGAACCCAAGACGGTGCCCAAGATGCTCAAGAACCCATCCAAGAAGGTGCACACAAAGCTAGGAAGGAAGTGGGTGAAGACAACGTCAATATCGGAGCTCCGAGGTGGAAGAACGGAGAGAAACGGGGTCTCCCGGCCTCACCCCCCGGCCAGGCCGGCCTCCCCCTCCTCAGGCCGGCCCAGCTCTCCCTCAGGCCGGCCACCTTCCCGAGCGCCCCGGCCCCCACCCCGGCCTCAGGCCGGCTGTCCCCCAGGCAGGGCGCTGCCTCCCACCCCGGCCTCCCCTGTTTTGTGCGGAAATGCACGGTTTTGGCACGTTTTCACCCCACCTACCCCCATAGGCTATATGAGGGACCCCGGTGGCTAGATCTAGGGTTTAGGGATGATTTGAGAACTTCGGGCTTTGCCCTTGTATCCCTCTTGTGAGGTGACTCCTCTTACGAGGCTACTCCTATGTTGTTGACGTTCAATTAGGATCGTATCAAGATTCACCACAACTACTTATCCTTTCCCATCATGGATTCCGTTAAGAGATGCCACTCTCCCTCTCGTAAATCCTTGAGATTCTATTGGCGTGGTGGACCGGCCACGGGTGTAAACCGGTTTCAATCAAGGTGAGTTCAGTTGGATCGATCGTCCCGTAGGCGGCCCTCGGGGTTTAGTTGACGAGAGATTTGGGGTTCTTCGGTTCTTGCTATTTATCTCCCTTTGTGTTTCCCCGCATTTTCCCATGATTCCCCCTCTATTCCCCATCTCGTGTTCATCGTGTTCATTGCGTTCTTCGTGTTCTTCGTCGATTCGTGAAGATCGGGCCAACCTAGAGGTCAACACCTATATCACAGAATCTCTTTGTGCAAGAGTTTTGAGAGCTAAATATTTCCCATCGGGTGACTTGCTTAACGCGGTTTTGGAAAAAAATGATCTTCTTACACATGGGAAAGTATTTGGGCTGGTATTCAGAGTTTCAATAAAGGCTATATTTGGCGAGTTGGAGATGGGGAGAATATCAAAATTTGGGATGACCCCTGGATCCCTTCTAGTCCCTCGAGGAAACTAGTGACAGGGAGGACTGATAGTGGGATCTCTAGGGTGTCCGAACTCATTGATCCCTGTACCCGTGATTGGGATGTTAGTAAACTCCGGGAACATTTTCTGTCAGTTGATGTGAACCGTATTCTGAAGATACCCCTAGCAATTGGAATAATGGATGATTTTGTTTCGTGGAATAATAACAAGTTGGGACTATTTACGGTGAGATCAGCCTATTACACCGAATGGGACCATCAGTATGGTAATAAACTTCGAAGAACAAATGATCAAAGTTCTTCTAGTACAAACCCGGTTTGGAGTAAAGTTTGGGCTATGAAGGTATCACCCAAAGTGAAAATTTTCTATTAGCGACTTCTTCATGGTAGGATCCCATGCAACTGCACTTTGGCGAATAGACGTATTATCAATAGTAGGCTATGCCCAGTTTGCAATATCTACTGTGAGAATAAACTGCACATGCATTCTCTCAATGCCAAGAGTACAAGAGATTTGGGAGCGGCTCGGATTATCTGTTCTCATTGATAGCCTTTCAACAATTGATAGAGAGGGGTCTGCTGTTTTTGAACTATTGTTAAATCAACCTGACACATCAGCTCCTAACCTGCAGGATATAGGTAGGCGCGAGTTGATTGCCACAGCATGTTGGTATATTTGGTGGCAGCGCCGACAGATAAAACATGAGGAGTCGGTTTGCAATCTATCCAAATTAGCGCAAGCAATTTCGGCAATATCTACGAATTATTTTTGAGCAAGCAATTATAACTCTGGCGTTCGTCGGGGTGGCTGGGAAAAACAAAAGGAAGGCTATACGAAACTCAATGTGGATGCCTCCTTCCATCGTGATACTGGTACAGGTGCGACTGGTGCAGTTATACGGGATGTCAAAGGAAATTTCATCACCGCAAGTAACTGTGGTATTCCATCCATCAGCGATCCTGCTATGGCCAAGGCTCGTGCTCTGCGGGACGGCCTCATCCTTGCTGGCCAGGTGGGCTGTAATAAATTGGTGATCAATTCGGACTGTATGGATGTCATCTCAGTCATGCATGACAGTGGAAACTCCATTGGACCCGTAGCCGCTATTTTTGAGGAATGCTATTTCCTGTCGAGGGGTTTTACACACGTTATTTTTAGTCATTGCCCTATGAAGATTAACCGTGTCGCTCATACTCTTGCTTGTAAGACGGAGGGGCCCAAGACTGTAGTTTGGCTGGAGGATCCGCTGAATTTCCTTCTAGAGCAGCTCACCATTGATATAATCATGTTCTGAACTCTTCGCAGCAAGTTTCACGACGCACTCTTTTCCTTATCAGGGTACCTAAGGCGCCTGGAAGGATTTTAATGAGGCGGTTTGCTTGTATTATCTTTATATAATATTTATTTTCAAAAGAAAAGATTAGATATATATGGTACAAAAAATATATTTTATGATGAATCTAATGAAACTAATTTAGTGTTCTGCTCTCTCCCTTCAGGTATACATGATTTCATTTGTCCAAATATGGATGTGTTTAGGACATGTTTTAGTGTCTATATATATCCGTATATGGACAAATGGAAGTCATGTATTTTTAAATGGAAGGAATAGATTTAAAAAAAATTATATGAACGGTCGATCTTAAAGAAGTTTTCAAGTCCTAGCCTAGGCTACACTTTAATCTCGTCAAAATAAGCTTGCCCTCCACTATTTTGATATAGCAGCCACACCATTAAACCATGAAGACCAAAACTGGAGCCAACAACACAATCAGAACAAAAGAGAAGGCAAGAGCCCAAAAGAAGAACTAATCTCAACATCGTTGAATCGACCAAAAAAAAGATGATGGTCCTCTGCCGTTGCGATCACCGGAGTTGTTCCCTCACACTCCTCTGCCTCTGACATGTCGTGCACCAAGGAACATCTTCAAGAAGGAATGCTACGATGATGTCGCTGCTGCCTGGACTGACCCTAAGATTTCTCTCGGTACACTGAGGGGAGTGGGGGAAGGGTACTCCTGATGACCTTCAAGAAGGAAGAAGCACCGCAGACGTCGCCACGCTGGTGTCGGCAAACGACGACATGGATTTCTCCCGACCCCAACAACCCACAGCACCAAACACATTGTCGGCACCACCAAGCTTGGCGCACACCAACATGCGCTACCACAGACTTGAGGCCATAATCGCAGTATAATCATGGCAAGGGTTGCGAGGTCGGTCGAACCAAGAAGGAACACATGAGGACGAGAGACGTAGTACGACAGACACGTGGGAGGGAACAACCTCCACCATCGTTGGCTTTAGCAGACCGGACGCAACAACAGGAACACACTAGGCCGCCAGGCCCGATCGGGCCCAGATCCGGCTCGTGAAATTCCTGCTACCGCTCTGTAGCAGATCCTCCGTCGAATCCTCCATCCTCATCACGAGCTCCTTGTCGTTCCCACCAAAGGCAGCCCATCGGAGCCCGCCCCGCCCCGCTTTGACCTAGATTGAACACAAAGGGCCTATATGTAGGCTTGGAGGGCGCCGCCAGCCGAGCTCCACATCGGGTCACCATCGCCACCAACTGGCCGCACTACTGCCCCTCAACCATTCATATCGGAGCAGGAGCGTCGTCGACGTCGACTGATTGAGAAGCACCGCCGCTAGGGCACACCCACATGGGCGCCTGCGACCGGGAAAAGAGGGCGACTCCGCTCTGGCAATGCTTGGCGGTACCCGTCAGCGGATGTGGCGAGAGGGGAAGGGGCGAGGAGGACTATTGTCCATTAGGGTGGAGGGGCCGGTCGTCCAGCGCGGGGGAAATGGATCTTGTGCTCAAGCTATTATTAGTACCAATTCAGAAAGTACACATTCTAGTTCTTCACTTTAATTTGGAATGCAGAAAGTACGTAAGTACACTTCAAGTGTAGAACAAGTATATTTATGTGTACTTTCTACTACGATTCATTGCGTCTCAATTTAAGCGGATGTACTTCAAAGTTCAAAGTAATAAATGACTGTAAACGAAAATTGTAGATGTAGATACGTTTTATTCAGAACCTAGCTTACTACATTTAGTAGGAGCAGAAAAATTCACGCCATTAGACTTTTTTTTTTCTAAATACTACCTATCATGGTCCGATGGTGAGCAAAACATCGGATGGATCGGACACCGCTCATTACCATTGCATCCTACGGCCCGCATGTATCAATCGATCCCACCAAAAAAGTTCCAGCCCGATAATTACGCTCCTTCGGTATAAATACCGTGTGGTGGCTCATTCTAAAATCAATCTCATTAACCACGGTCAGATTTCACCTTTCAAACCAATGATACATCTGCCACCGCGCCGGCACCACCAGCCGCCACCAAAACCTGTGCGGCTGTGCCCCAACCTGCTTCGAGCCCTGCGCAGGCGGCTCTTCCGTAGGGAGTTTTCTTCACGACCTCTCTAACCGCCGCCGGCCGGCGGTGTAGAGCCGTAGACACAACTTCTCACCGCCACTCGCCTCCTTGTAGCGACTCCCAACCCTGCTTATCTTGGTTCCTCGCTTTCCTCTGCTCGTCATGGTGCCCCCATGGCTATCAGTTGTGGTGAGTTTGGAATAAAATTTTGTTATATGAAATCACGCTGGGAAACATGCTTCTTCATTGTAACTACATGTTTCCTACCATGTAGATATATGCTTCCCACGAGCAAGCATTAGAGTGCTTCGTATAGTATATTCCTTGGACACGTATTCATAACTTTATTGTAGATGCTTATATTGTATACTAGTTTTTGCTTCATGCAATGCCTACCATTTTTCTATGTTTCTCACATGTGTTTCTGATGTATAGCAGATAACCTTCATCATTGACGCCAGGCGAGTATCGATGCAGGTGTTGACGATCCCGCCATCTCGGGCATGGCGAAGGTTGTGGCACCACGAACTGCCTCATCCGTGTTGGTATCTCAACATGTGGTGCATTATTCAACAAACAACCATCAAGAGATAGACGTGGTGCAACCTCGCCGTCGATAGCTACGGCAAAGCAAGCAGTGAGGATGCCATAGAAGAGTTTGTTTGATGATTCCGCAGCTGTAGCGTTCCCAATGTAGGAAGCAAGTAGCTCTAGCATGAATGATGTAAACGTATGTACTTGTTCATAGAAGCAAACTTCAGTTGTGAAAAAAACAAAGCACGGTACCATTCTAAATAAAATGTGGTTTGTAAGGAATCAAACTATACAAACATTTCTATTAAATTGAAGCAAATTTCATTCACGTTGAAGCATATTCTCCACTGTATGTTAACACAATTTTGATGCGTTCGAAGGAAACTTCCATTTAGTACTGTATCTGCTTCCTTCAGTATGTTTCATTCACGGTACTTCAGGATTCTATACATTAAGTTTGTTGTTCCTATGTATCTGCTTCCTTCATTATGTTTAGTACTGTATACGTGCTTCCGTATCATATGTGGTGTGCTTCGAACTTGTGTACAATATGTTTCTGCATACTACTAAGTCTGTGCTTCATTCCTAAACAACTAAAGCAATGCTTTGGTATCACTTTGTTCCTGCTTCAACGATTAACATGTTGTGTTTCTGATGACTCACTACCACATAAAACACATATAAATCATCAATGTTATAAGTTACATACTTCTAACGTATACACAATATGTTTCCTATAACCCACATATGTGCTTCTTAGCGGAAACTAATTCTCGTTGCTCTAGAAGAAATTATACCATAGTTTCATGTAAATCGAAGCAAATTTAAAGTGCATTAGAAACAAACCTTATTATCGTTGGATGCAAAAATTATATTAATTGGAAGCATGGGGTGAAAATATGTGTGAGGTCAACCTCCAGATTAGTCCGTTGAGAATAATTAGTGATTTCATTCTTTCCTAAAAATGTGCATGCGTGCCATAATTATCTCAAGGTGCGTGGTTTTAGGCAACACTAATTCGGAAGCAATTAATAGGAAAGCTTTCATTGCCGAAAATCATGCAAACTCCGTTTTATTCCTTCGCGCGAGGCCTGGTTGAATATCCAACGATCAGTTTTGCTTCCGATCCTAAGGCTAGTAACTGGTCCGATGGGAAGACAACTATCGGTGTCCGATTCCTAGTGATGCCTTTTTTTTTTTTAATGCCGTTAGACTCCCTTGAGAACGATAGTGGAGGCGTGCGTCCTTTTCCGAAAACATTGTGGCCCGACGTTTGACAAAGGCCGAGGCTCGTTTCTGGCCCGGGAGAGGAGTAGCACCCGGACCCGGACTCGGAGGCCCGAGCCTACCGTGTGCCGTCGGGAGTCGGAGAATAGTCACGGGGTTCGAGGCTAACTTGGCGTTATATAATCTGGGACATGGCAGGCCGAGCTGGGACAACTCGATCAATCATCAACGCAGGAAAAAACAGAAAGTTGTTCCAACAAAAAAGTTATACTACTGGTTAGCAACTCTAGATCGATCTTGTGGACAGAAGCGATGAATCTGTACGTCGATGCTGTAGCAGATGATGCGGTCGGGATGAAGGGAAGCTACGAGCGGGAGATGCCCCAGGTGATCCTCAAGTGCAATTACTGGGAGGCCGTAGCGGAGGATGCAGTCGAGTCGACGGCGGTCGGGGCGAAGAGAAGCTACGAGCGGGACGAGGGGATACCCGACGTGATTTTTGACAAGCGGTACAAGTGCAACTACTGGGAGGACCCCGCCGCCGCGCGGAAGCTGGACCTGGAGCGCTGGGGTTCACAGCTCGCCCAGATGGCCGCTCTCGAGAACGACCATGAGCGCTTCTTGGCGGAGATGGCCGCTTGGCGCGCAGAGTACACTCGCCAATGATTCGGTCGACGCGTTTAGTTGGAGTAGAGTACGGTACAATCTTTTCGAATCATTTCGGCTCGTGTACAATTTTGTTACTCAGAGAGTGGACGTGACTTGTTTGGTTACATTGTCCAAACTATTGAGTTAAAATACTTTTTTTGTCAAAACAAAAAAAGCGCGCGAAAGACGCAAACTAATGGCTCTCGAGTACCAGCGCACCTGACATGCGCGCAGAAAATATAGAACATCGAAAAAAGTGTGAACAAAATTCTGAATCCGTTTTGCGCTCAAAGGTGATTAAGTATCGTCCCCGAATAAAAATTCTCTTTGACTTCAGTGCTGATAGAGACAAATTCATGACAAATGTAGCATATATATGGTGCTTTTCAAGGGAGAGTGGACAAATGAAGGCCGAGCTCCACGAAGCCCTTTTATTTACATTTTTTTTGTAGTTTCAGAAAAATCTGATAATATTGGATATAGACAATGTAGTATTCTACCAACCTGATAATTGCGCTCAAAGATGATTAAGTGTTGTTGTCTCAATTTGGCGAGAAAATGATTCTCGTTTACCTTAGGGCCAAAATAGAGAAATCAATGATGAATATAACATGTATATAGTGTTTTTTAGGGAGAGTGGACAAATGGAAGCGGAACTCCACGGGACCCTTCATATTTTCTTAAATGAAAACAGTATTTTTTAACTTTTTAGAAAAATCTGATAAATACTAGATATCGACAATGTTGTATTCTACCAACATTTAAAATCTTAACTATAAATATCTAATGGTTTAAGTAGTGAACGGTGTGAAATTTCAACTCTTTCAAATCTATCGGATTTTGTTATTTTTGTGTAGCCCGGAATATTAATTATTTTGATTTGAGATTTTGCACGTTGGCTGGATACAACATTGTCTACATCTAGGATTTTTTTCCGATTTTTGCGAAACTTTAAAAATATGATTTTTCAAATATCAAATGAAAGGGCTCCATGGAGCTCGACCTCCACTTGTGCTTTCCGTTTGTTGGAATTTGTTTGACCTAGGGTGCAATGAAAGCCATTCTTTGGCAATTTTCTTTATATGGGTACAATACTCCACAATGTTGCCCGATTGACAATTTAGAAATATTTTGACCTTTTTACAAATACTAATTGTTTTTTACGTATCAGATGCGTGGGTGTCCATGTGCCCCCCTATGCTGTTTTTTGTGTGTAAACCCTCCAATATATGTAGTTTATCTCTAAATTTAAGCAAAATAGCCTTAATGGTCCCTCCAAGTTGTAAAACGTGCATTTGACACCTCTAATACATTATTCATGGCTCCATCCCTATGCACCAACATGTTTTCGCTTGAATTAAAGCTGCTTAGTGACCCGGCCATGGAGGCACCAACTCGACATAGCAACCAGGAGCATAGAGGCACACATTGATACCTCCGATGACGATCGATTACCCACCTCGAAGACCTCGGATTAGATTGCTTCGTGGAATAGGCCTTGGAAATGGGGATTGAATCGGCTAGTCCCTTAGGGCATCTCCAGCCGTCCCCCCCGAGCCCCCCCAGGGAGCTTTTTTCGCGGCGGAAGCGGCGAATAGCGCCGCTTCTTCACCACTCGCCCCCCCCCCCCCCCAGCGGCCCAAATAGCGCCGTTTCGGCGCTAAATAGCGCCGCAGCACCCAGGCCAAACCCAGCCCGCTGGGTTCGGCCTGGGGGGGCGAAACTGCGCGGCCGCGCGCGTGGGCCAGCCCTGTCAGCGACGCGACGAGAAAGCGCGGGAACAGAACCGCCCGTGATCGTCTTCTCGGCTACCGCGTGGTCAAAGGCTGCCGGCGTTTATGGCGTGGCGGCCGCCCAGTGCATGCGCCCCGCCCAAAGGCTGCCGGCGTAATGGCGTGGCGGGCGGCAGCGAGGGGACGCGCGCACGCAGTAAATGCCCGGCCGCTCGCCGCGCTATAACCCCCCCCCCCCCCCCCCCCCCCCCGCCGCGCGCCGCGCCCCACCATTCTTCACACCGGCGAGCTCTCCTCTCCCTTCTTCCTCTCGACGCTCTCCTCCTCCCTTCTCTCCACGACAATGTCTGACGGAGCGGCGGCGAACGGCTTCCCACGCCACAACCTGCGCCGAGGCCAGGCGATGGCGCTGTACCGCGCGGGCTATCCTTGCCCGCCGGACATTCGCCTCCCTAGCTCCGCCGCGGGGGCGAGCCGCTGGGCACTCAGCACCGGCGGGGTCCCCGTCCCTCCCCTTCCCTCCTCCGACGCCGAGTTCCGCCGCGCCATCCACGAGATGCACGCCGGAATGGAAAACCCCCAGAACTACCCGCTCACCGGCGTGGACGAGTTCTGGTGGGATCGGCTGACGGCACGCCGCGCCCGGGAGCTGGACCCCTGAACGACAACGGCCCTGTCGAGGGCCGTTTCAACGCGCACGGGCGGCGCCGCTGGTGGAGCGCCCCTGGCAGGACCCTCGAGGAGGTCCTCCAGCACATCCACGCCGGCAACCAGCCGCGCCTGGAGATGCCGCCGCCGCAGGCCACCCAGCCGTGGGTGGCGCGGCGGACCGACGCGCCTTCCTCGTCCGCGACGTCGAGCTCCTCCGTCGGGCACTCCGTCTCCACCTCCCCCCCTTTCTAAACGCCGGCGCGCCCGCCCGCAGGCGCAGCGGCGGCGCGCTCCGCATCGGCGAGCCACGCTTCGAACGCGTGGTTCGCCCGAAGACGGAGAGCAGCGGCGACGACGACGAGGTCGAGTGGCCCGACCAAAAGGTCGCGGAGCAGCTGTCGCTGGACACGCTGCAGCCGCTCGACGTCGACGCCGCCACTCAGTGGAGTCTGCGCGACACCACCGAGGCCGAGCTCGCCCTTCAGCGCCGCCTGCTGGCTGAAGCCGAGCAGCGCAAGGCGGCGCGCGAGCGTGAGGCCGCCGCCAACGCGGCCCGCCTCCGAGTCCCTCCCCCATCGCCGCAGAAGGAAAACGTGTACATCGTTCTCGACGCCTCCGACTCCGACGACGACGACGTGATCCAGCAGGCGCTCGAGGTGAGCAGGTGGGATTGCGGCGGCGGCGACGAGGGACAGGAGGGAAGCAAGCGCCCCGGCGACGCCCCCAGCGACGACGACGACGACGGCGGCGACTACAGCCAGGCGATCGCCGCCAGCCTCGGGCTTAAGTAGTTAGCTTTAGTTTAAATTGTTCGTACTAGCTTTAAATTCGCGCCGAATATGTACGCAGTTTCCAAATTTCAATAAAATTTCGCCTCTTTTCAATTTGCGTTTGTTTGGGCCGATTCTTGGGCTCGGGACGCGACTGGGAAACGCACCCCCCAGGTTCCAGAATAGCGCTGTTTAGCGCCGCGGCGGCCCCAAAACGGCGGCGTTTTGGGCCCTGGGGGGCGCAACGGCTGGAGATGCCCTTACCGATTGATGTGGGGATATTTCCCGAGTCCTCCAGACGGGCCTACCTGGTCCAAATGGGTACAGAAGCCCATCCTGGTCGCACTGAAATCCTCGTCATCCGCGGGATCTGAGCCTGCATCAATCCCAAGTGTGGTGACTCCGACGTCACCACTCGTCAACTCCGGTTACAACTCAGAGTCGAGCCTCTCATTGGTTTACCTCAATAAACTCGGCTTCCACTCGATAGAAGCGGAAGAATTCACTGATCTCAAAGTCGACGATCTACTCGTCCCAGAGATTCGCAAACCTCATCTGACCCACGTCTACATGGCCGATCCGACCGAAAGCGCGGAACGACAAACGGTCCACGTCTCCCAAGAAGCATGGGACAAAGCCAAGGCCGCGGTAGAAAAAAAACCCGCATTGGAAGAGAACGCCACCCGAGAAGATCTTACGGCCTAGCATTATCTCATGTCGAAATAAAATCAGGAGATGATATGGGAGAGGTGAGCACTCGACGAACGCAAGCGCCTCGCAGATGCTTTGAGTTAGCGCAGAGCGGAGCTGTCGGCCATAAACGGCGGATCAATTTGACCCCCACCAAATCGGAACGGGAGATACATCTCCAAACCGCCAATATGGACCGAGAGTCGCTCAGCGGTACCACCAGGAGTCTCGAATCCTCCTTCATGCTCGTCGACGAAGGAGTTAACGTCACGCCCAAGGCCCAGTGGCTGCAGTCCTCGCAGCCATGACATACCTGCGAGTCACCCATCCGCCAGAAGGCGACCCCCTGAGCGGAGCTGCATCACCAGGTTCAGAGGACCAGGCATGGCCAGAGCCTCACTCGCGACAAAAGCACACAAGAGACACGTCGGGTCAGATGCTGCTACACCACCAGGAGGAGGATCCCCTTGCCGCCGCAAAAACGCGTTCTCGAGACGGAGAGACAAAGGATCTCCACGACGACACCGCGTAGGGACTCGCGACACCGCGACAATCACCCACAACGTCGTGATGATGAACCGCGATGCCGTAGCGAGGAGCCATGATGGCGTAGCGTGGAACCCCAACACCGTATCGAGGAACCACGGCGCCACAATCGAGATCCATGGCACCACATCAGAGAGCCACCATACAACGATGATCACAATCGCTAAACACACCACGCTCGAAGCGATATTTCCCAGCACAAAGCTGAAAACGCCCGCACATTCCGAAGCCGAGCGTACTCGACATCCGAGTTCGACCGAGAAGAAGCCTGCGGAGCGCTCTACTTTAGTCGTGAAATGCGCGAGGAAAAAATGCCGAAGAAGTTCAAACTCGCATAGAAAGTATCCAAGCATGAAAGCTCCCACGAAGCCAGAATCTGGCTGTCAGAGAGGCAATAAGGTGACAGCCATACAATATCTGAACCCGCACCTTGCTGGCTCTGCTCGAAGCTGGCTCGAGAATAGACCTCACGGATGCTACAGATCCTGGGGCAATCTCACATGCGTTTTTTGAAAATAACATTCAAGCAACATGCAAGAGGCTCACGTTCGTCGTGGAAGTGCGAGTCTGCAAGTAGAAGAGAGATGAAACAACTGCGAGTACATCCAGAGGTGAACAACCCTCAGAAACACGACAAAATACATATTGGAAGAGACATCAGTCGAAGCCTTTTCAAGACGCGTCCAAAGAACAGCCTTCGGGGAAGAACTAGGGCGCAGTGCACCCATTGAAAAGTTAATGACGATGTCCAACATATGGGAGAACGGAGAGGACTCTCTACGCAACTAAAGAGACATCTTGCCAGTACACGATGACGACCGCAACGGCGAGCGCCACGGGAAACGTAAGAACCGTCCATGCGATTAGGACGAACATGTAGAATATGTCGCGGCCAAATTTACCAGGAACCGCGAAGGGGGGTCCCGCGGAAATCACGAGTGGAGGCCAAAGACAAAATACAGTCCACACGAAGAGGATTTGGATGGATATTGTTGGTTGCACCTCTACATGGACAAAGAAACGAGCAAACTCAAAGCCACCCATCTCCTCAAGGACTGCAGAAAATTCCGGAGTCTCCACCAAGTGTACTAGAAGAAATACCAGAGTGCCCCTAGCCAAGGATACCCGGTCGCGCCTGGGGGCAGCGCAATCACATACGGTGCAACACCACCGCCACCTCCACTGGCACCTTAGCCTGCCCTAGCGACGGTGACGCATCAGCAGCAGCCGCAGTAGCCAGCCGCAAACCCTCCTGTCGATGGATACCCACCCACCCGCGAAACCATAAGTATGATCCAAAAGGTGTGCCCGTCCAGACGCACACAGAAGTCAAACACTCGTCAGGTTAACATGGTAGTGCAAGCGCCACCGGCAGGACAAGATTATATCAAGGGTTATGAATAACCCATTACTTGCTCCAAGGAAGACCATCCACCCCGAGTGTACCGGCCAGGACACGCAGCACTTGTCATTCAACACAGATAGGCAATTCCATCGATTTTGTGTTGCACTGGGTACGCAGGCGCGAAGAGTGCAACCATGTTGACAATTGATGAAGTGAAGAAGCTGCCAGCCTTGCAAGAGAGGGAGCAGTCAAAGGGAAACTCTGGGTTTTTCTGGGTCGGCAGTTCTTGGTGGGGAAGTTGTGGTCAAGGAGGGTAGTGGGAGGCTTAACACTTAGAGCGAGCAGTATAAGACATATGTCGATGCAAGGTTCTTAGCATGTTTTCATAGGAATTTTGGTGACATGGCATAGAATTTAATGAAGAGAGAGATGAGGTTGTATCTTAGCTAAGATACAACATTTTCACGTGGCCATATGCAAAAATAGTTGTTTGCCCAATCATATGTATGCATGAGGCTAAAACCATTAAATGTAGATACAACCTCTAAGAAACAACACATTGGCATGGTTGTCCCTTAAATTATTAATGAATTTAAGGTAACGTGCTAAGAGACGATGCATTGGCATAGTCCTAATGAATTCAAGTACGAATATTATTTTTGACTCGAATTTGAGAGCCAAATTTTTTACCAATGCTTTGAATGGTTGATCTGGTGTCCTGTTCAGTTCAAAACGTCAGCGCAATGATGCCCCGTTGTGCGTGCCAAGTTTATTAACAAGAGTGGGAAATAGTTTCTCGGATCTTCTTCGCTGTGGGCAGCGCTTGGGAGGGGAGCCCTGGCTGTGTTGTGGTGACTTCAATAAGGTGTTAGCTCACGACAAAAACGTAGGTTATGGCGAGCGTTCGGATACCCAGATGGGGTTGTTCCGAAGTTGCCTGGAAAATTGCAATCTCAATGACCTTGGCTTTTCAGGTCCAAAATTCACCTACAGAAACAGAGAAGATGCTCAAAGCAATGTCAGAGTTTGATTGGGCAGGGCGGTGGCTAACGGTGCCTTTTCTTCCCGGTTTGAGGATTGCCAAGTTGAGAACATCATTACGACATCGTCTTATCACTATGCAGTGCTGGTTCACCTCCATGCGGGGAGGATGCAGCCCAGGCCACATGTGCAGCAAGGCTTCAGATACGAGGCCATGTAGAAACTGGTCGATTCTTACAAATCCATAGTCGAAGAGGTGTGGTCCACCAGTGCTAATGGGTCGGTTATGCTCCAGGCACATGGGACACTCTCATTCAAACTGGTTGGTCCCTCTAATCTTGGAGCCGTGCCAGGTTTGGATCGATCCCGAAGAAGATTCAGCGACTTGAAAAGAAACTTTGTTTTCTCCGAACATTGCCGATTACTGCGGAGGTGATTGCTCAAGAGAAGGACGTTGAGAGTCAGTTGTGCGAACTTAATGAGCACGAGGACATTATGGCGCGCCAAAGGTCTCGAGTGGAGTGGTTGAAAGTAGGTGATCGGAACACTGCTTTTTTCAACGCCCATGGCTCTGCCCGCAACAAGACTGTAACATCCCAGTGTTTTGGACGTTATAAGGATCAAAATATAATATATGCATTTGTATAGCATGCATATAAAAATACGGGAAATTTTGGCGCGAAAGATTAAACGAAGCAAAGTGACCAATGTTCCACTTGACATGATGAAATAGGTTTAGATTATCTGGTTAAGAGTACATTTGGAGTGATATTTATAACAAGTATATTAAGAAACCAAAGCATTGCATAAGACAAACCAAAGTTGGTTATGACTACCATTAACTCTCAACAACTCTAACCTCAAGTCTATAAGTGACTTGAGAGAATTCAACTAGGTATCTAGAAATCAAAGAGGGGTGAGAATCCAAACTACATACTTGATGATCTTGCTTCCTCAAGATTGTAATGCTTGAGGGAATAATCTCATCATCAAATATTTATGTCATCTAAAACATGAATTATTAAGTTATCAAGGTTTCACACAACACCCCTATAAATCATCTCACAACCATTATGTAAACCTTTACAAGTGAATGACAAAGATTCAATAGAACACAAATAATACAAACAAGTGTAAACTCAAAACCCACAAGTGGGAAATGACATAATTATTATTAATAACATATTTATGGAATATGTACATATCTCAAAAAATAAAGAGATGAATATAAACTAACAACATGACACTCTTAGACACCAACTAACAACTATGACTTAAATCATTAAAACTCAATAATCTTCATATGCTCATTGCCTCATTCATCTTATACACGTGAGCATATTATATATCAACACATTAAGGGACCCTTTGATCACCTTATTATCTTAATTCATCATTCCATAAGCACTCCACAATTTTATTCAAATACAACATTCAACAACTAAAGTATCCTTGTATACAACTAATTAATAAAAACAAGTTATAACCTCTATTAGAGGAATTGAATTTATAGCTAAGTAAAACCAATCATATATGAAACAAGTACATATCATATGGGAAACAAAATGAGAAGTATATGGTAGGAGAATCAAAGCTTAACTAACTCTTAACCTAGATCATGTTACTTTGTCTAGACTATCTTATTTTCTCGTTTCCCAATCTTCTTGAAGCCAATCTGAAAGAGAAGCAACCCACAAGAAAGGAGGAACTTCGACAAGAACATGTGCAGAAGCATTTTTCAGTTCTAGAAGTACTATTCCAATCCATCATAGAGTATTTGGAAAGTCTTATATACTAATCTGATATTACCAATTCCTCTAAAAAAGGTGATATTCCAATGTTGGTGTTATATAGAAGTAGTTTGGTAACAAGTTTGCAACCTTGTTAACAAATCACTAAACTGTGTATGGACCATGTAGAGGAATTGAGAGAGATAGTTTTGTTCTCTGGCTTCATGATCTTATTATTCCTGCACATGAGAATTGGCTCCTTATTGGTGATTTTAACTTTATTAGATCTGTTGATAACAGAAACAAGCCTGGTGCTGATATGAATGATATTTTCATTTTCAATGAAATCATTAGTCATTTGAGTCTTATTAAATTATCTCTCAAATGTAGGGCTTTCACATGGTCAAATATGCAAGATCAGCCCTTGCTAGAGCAATTGGACTGGTTTTTTACTAGTCATGTTTGGAATACTAATTATCCCAATTCTTTGGTTATGCCTCTTGCTAAATCAACTTCTGATCATGTCCCCTGTGTTATCTCCATCTCCGTCACAATCCCAAAGGCTCAGATTTTTTTAGGTTTGAAAACCATTGGATTCATCAGACATGATTTAATGATCTTGTTAACAGAGTTTGGCATTGGCCTGTTAAGGCTATTAATATTGCTTCTAAAATTTCAGCCAAATTTAAAAACCTAAGACATGAGCTAAAAAGATGGGGCAGAAACCTTTCACATATTAAACTATTAATTGCTAAGTGCAATAGAGTGATTTTGATTCTGGATAATCTTGAAGAGGAAAGATTTTTGAGCAGGCCAGAATCCAATTTCAGGATTATTGTGAAGGTCCATCTGCAAAAACTTTTGCTTACTCATTCTGCATATTGGAAAAAGAGATGTACTATCAGATGGGTTAAGTTGGGAGGTGAAAATACCAAATTCTTTCATGCCAAGGCCACTGAAAGATATAGATCCATCACAATAGCAAAAATTAAAAATGATGATGGTGTCACTATGATTGACCATCATCATAAGGTTGCTGCTTTATGGTCCTATTTTAATACGGGATGGGAGTCTCTATGACCATTGAACATAATTTAGATATTCTTAATATCTTACACCTAATCTTGAGTGTCTTGTGGAACCTTTTTCTAAAGAGGAAATTGAAGGAGTCATGAAAATCTAAAATATGACAGAGCTCCTGGTCCTGATGGGTTTAATGGACTTTTTGTTGAGAAATGCTGGGATATTATCAAGGATGATTTTATCCAACTTTGCAATGAGTTTCATGCTGGAACAGTTTCATTACAGAGTATTAATGGGTCATATATTATTCTTATCCAAAAGATTAATTCTCTAGTAACTGTAAATGACTTCAGGCCAATTTCTCTCACAAATACATGTCTCAAATTCCTTACAAAATTGATTGCCAATAGGATGCAAAACATTATATGCATCACTATTCATGAAAATCAATATGGCTTTATCAAAGGGAGAACAATTCAAGACTGTCTTGCTTGGTCTTTTTAATTTCTTTTTCAATGTCAGCAATCAAGAAAGAAAGTAGTGGTGCTCAAAATTGATTTTGAAAAAGCTTTTGATACTCTGGATCATGAAGCCATAATTAAGATCTTGAGAGCTAAAGGATTTCCTGAATTATTTATTGTTTGGGTAAAGGAAATTCTTTCTTCTGGCTCCTCCTCTATCCACTTAAATGGGATTCCCGGAAAATCCTTTAGAAGTAAAAGAGGGGTTAGACAAGGAGATCCTATTTCCCATGTTCTTGTTGAGGGTGCTGATCTATTGCAAATCTTGGTGAATAAAGCTTATAGAGATGGTCTGTTATCTTCTCCCACAAATGTTAGGAAAGATTTCCCCATTATCCAATATGCTGATGACACATTGGTAGTTATGCCTTCTTGCAAGAAGGATTTACTGTTCCTTAAAGAGATACTCAATATTTATGCCAGTTTTACTGGACTTAAGATTAATTATCACAAATCTTCTATGGTTCCCATTAATATCAATGATGATGAAGCAGCTGAGTTGGCGCAAGTTTTTGAATGTCAAAAGGGATCCATGCCTTTCACTTATCTTGGTCTTCCTATGGGTACTACAAGACCAAATATAAAAGATTTCTCTCCTTTCATTGATAGGGTGGAAAGAAGATTAACTGCTATAGCTTCTTTTTTTATCTTATGGAGATAGATTGATTCTGTTTAATTCAGTTTTATCCTCCTTGCCAACCTACTATATGTTATCTTTAGTAATTCCAGCTGGAGTTATTAATGTGATTGATAGAGCATGAAGGCATTGCTTATGGAGCAAAAAAGGAAAGAAAGAGCAAATTCTCTTGCTGTCTGGTCAATGGTCTGTAGGCCAAAGAAAAAGGGGGGGGGGGGCGGGCTTGGAATTATTAATTTAAAAAATCATAATTCAGCATTACTTCTCAAGCATCTGCATAAGTTCTATAATCAAGGATTCCATTCCATGGGTACAATTAATTACAGATGCTTACTATCATAATGTTGTCCCCCATGCTGTCATTTCTTTAGGCTCTTTCTGGTGGAAAGGAGTCTTTAATCTTTCAGATGATTACAGGCAAGATAGTACTTGCAAAATTGGTAATGGAATTACTGCTTTATTCTGGGAAGATAATTTGAACAGTATGATTTTCAGTTAACAGTTTCCTAGAATTTTCTCCTTTGCTAAATATAAATTACAATCAGTAAAGGATTTCATGATAGTAGATGATGGTCTCTAGAATTTTTTCTTGCCATTATCATCTTTAGCCCATCAGGAGTACTTGGAATTATGTTCTATGACTCGGGATCTATTTTTATCCACTCAGCAGAAAGACATATGGACTAGCTCCATTTCCAAGAAGAGTTTCTCCCCCAGTTCCATTTATCAGTTCAGCTTTGTAAACATCCCCACAGATATTGTCTTGGGTTGGTTATGGAAGAGTAAATGCCAGTCCAACCACAATTTTTTTTTCTACATGACAGAATCAATACAAAACATATGCTAATCAGGAGGAATTGGCATGTTTCTGATACACATGTTTGTGTTCTCTGTGGTGCACAGATCTATGAGGATTGGAGACACCTCTTCTTTAACTGCCAATTCAGTACTAGAGTTTGGATTTATTTGCGAATCTCATGGCTTCCTAGGAACACTGCTGAAACCATCAAATCTGCCAAGAAGCATATCTTAGGACCTTGCTTTGTTGAGATTGTGATCCTGGCATGTTGGGGAATTTGGAAGCAAAGAAATGATTGGATCTTTCATAGTATCAAACCTAACTTTAGAGGTTGGAAAGCAATTTTTCTGCATGAGATCACCCTTCTTAAGTATAGGGGTGAAGAAGACTAGTCTTCCTTTTTTGACATCATGGATTAACTCCCTTCCTTAGTACATTTCTAACATTGTACATATTGTAAATAACAGTTTTTTAGTTTAATAAAGAGGGGGCTGTGGGGGGTTCCCCCACAGTAAAAGTGTAAAAAACCACTTTTGTAGGCTCTAACAATTGATTTTCATATACAAATAAACAAAAGGTTAGATAACCAATTAAATCTCAGATATTTGTATATGAAAAGAAATTTGGGGGCAAACCTTGCAACCTTGTCAACAAATTCTTATTATATGCATAAGGAAAATTGATGTTATAAAATACATCTGCATTCTATTATAGATACAACCATGATCCATACAAGGAGAAGAATATCAAAGAGGAAATAATAAACCACATTATAACTTAAGAAACACATTCAAGTTCTAACTAAGAAGGAAACCAAGATAAGCAAGAAAACAAGTAACATGTTGAAATTCAAGTGTTTTGTATTATATAAGAATAAATTGGCTACAAGTTCAGATCAACCTTTTGAATATAATATTCATGTAAGCATTAAAACACTTGAGTTTCAGTAAGCTAATCTTAGTCACAGTTGAATACAACCCATGAAGAAATGGTTATTGAATCAAGGAATTGCATTTCACCAGGAGATGCAAATTGCAGTTCAGATATTTTAAAGGCTCTACTGGTGAGTTTTTGAAGTCAAAAGACCAACAAGGGAGAGAAAACCACTTAGGAAGTCCAAGAGGTGATCTTGCTTGCAAGTGACAAAGGCAGTATCCGAAGACTAGTGGCAACTAGATGCAAATACATCAGGCAACATAAGTCAACAAGAAGCAACACTGACTTAGTAAGGCATTATGAAATGATTAATTATGAAGTGAATCATTAGGTAATATTAGAGAACTTAGAACTTCTGTGCCTTGTCAAGCTCATTAGAGATGAAGAACATATAATAATCTCCTTAGTGGAAACAATTATAAAATCCTTATCATACATAAGACACATAGATAATAACAAAATTTCATCTATACCTAACAATGTAAATGATTACATATTTCTAAAACAAACATGGGATAATATCCATACTTGGAACCTGGGTGGAAAACAAACAAATAGATTCCAAAGCCACTCATGTTTTCCACTTGATCAAGTTCCTAATATATCCAACAGGGCTTACACACACTTAATTAATATGTCAACCAAAATTAATAATAGTTTCAACTAAGAAAATAATAAAGCCACAATAAAAAAGAAAACAAAACCATTACCTAATGAACTTCATTTAGTATAACCTGGAATACAATTCCCTAATTGGTGATTTTTATTACAGTGCATAAAAACATTACTAAGAAGTTTACAAATTAATTCCTAAAGTACTTGTATCAAAATTATCCAATTTTAAAACACAAAACTTTCCTAATGACATGTTTGTTGTGTGCTCACGATAATCATGCCTAAAATAATCTTAAAGCCATTAAATAAATTAAATGGAGAGAAAATAACAAAAAAACTACTTAATTGAGCACCCCTAGTTTAAAATTCAAATCTTCTTCAATTTCACCAAAACAAAACATGGTGAGGTTGAATTTTTTTACAAGGATTACAAATATGATTTTGATGATTTTTCTGTTGGAAAAAAGGCTATGAAAACAAAGTTTTCCTCTCACTTTCTAGCAACAGAAGGACTCATTTTTAAATATCAGAAACATCAGGGTATTATTTAAAATTGAACTTTCTTTTGTTATTTCTTCTTCCTCTGCTAGAAGGCAGTTCACCACCGAAATTGACACCTCTTCTGTGCTTCCCCGAGAGGATAAGTCCTCCAAGTCAACGCCGTGTGCTTCCTCCGCACTCCTTCCTCGTCCTCGCAACCCTCTCTCTGCTCTATGCCTCTATAAACGAAACCCTAGCCTCTCCATGATTCGTCGCTGCCGTCGACTCTGGCCGCGCTGGGACGAATGGAGCCCAGCACGAGATGCGCGTGGTCCTCCTCGACCTCCTCGAGCACATGAACGGAAGGAGATGCCATCTCTGAGTCCATAAGCCGCCGAATTCTCCTCGCTGTCGCTGATTCTAGAAACCTTCGCCGTCAACGACCACTCCTTCATGCTCTAGGTGAGCTACTGGTTCTCGGGGAGCTTTTCCCCCTCTTCCTTTCTTCCCGCATCATCTCAGGGTTGTCGCCCTTGTTATGCCGCCGCGAAAGCGCATCGCCGGCGGGTCTATGGTTACCATTTGGTCAAAGAGTCGCCGCCCTAGGTTCGTTGACATGTTCATGACAATTGGAAACTGCCCAATTGGAAAAATTCGTGACGAATCGTCAAATTGAAGATTCACAATGAGGATTTCTCTGGCGCTGATATGTTCATGAAGTCATCACGACATCAAGTAGATTTTTTATTTTCTTTTAATTTTAATTTTTTAATTAAAAATAAAACTGACAGGTGGGTCCCACCTGTTAATTTAAAAAAGGAAAAGTAGGAATAAACCCTATTAATTCAACAACTTTTAAAATACTTATGCGAAAAATACAAATAATTTTTTTAAATGATTAGAAAATAAAATCTAAATGTTTATAAACTTTAAAAAAAATATTTGATGAATTTTAAATTTAAACATTTTTGGAATTAGATTAAATCATTTAAAAAATGAGAAAAATAAAAAATAATTCAATATTTTAGAAAAATAAAAGTTATATACCCAATCGCTCAAAATGAAAAATGCAAACCATCTATGATGTTTTCAAAGTAATTTGAACAAGTTTTCATGTGTGCAATATTTTTCCTAGTCATTTAATTCATTTAAAATTTGGAAAAATAGTAACTTATCCAAAAAAAAACTGAAAGTTTCAAATGATATACGAAATTAAAGAGAAAAATATTTTCAATTCAAATATGTCAAAAAAAATGTTGAACTTGTAAATTTTATTTTTAGAAGTATAATGGAATTCAATAATATTCCATTATAACCATAAATATGTACCATTACCTTATTTTCCTTATAACGAATCTAAATGTTTTCACACCTCCTAAACACTCATCAAAAGTCATTAACAAAATAAAAGATGATTGAGTTGATTGCATTATGTACACACTTCAATTGAATTCTTTTGGTCTTAGCCCCACACTTTTCAACAACGAAAGATAAAATATGGTGTTTTCTTTTAAAAGTTATTTTCAGTGTGATATTGTTTTCTTGCCTAACCATGTGATAAATACTTATAATTTAAACATGATAACAATGGATTGTTAAAGAAAAGTGAAACACACATGAGACTAAAAGAAGTAGCAACATCACCACCACAAGTAATGAAACAACTTAAGTCACCTAAAACCCGTGTGATTATAAGTTATTGTATTAATCGTAGCTTACACTTGTAAGATGGGGTATTTTTAGGGTATTCATGCGATGCATCTCATTAATATGCATGTATAATCTTGCCAGTGTTTTATGTAGTTCTTACCGGGACTACTTTGTTATCTTTTAGATCTCGGAATTTCCACGCAACTCTCGAACACGAAGACATGGATTCTTGTTATTATATCTATCTCAGTAAAGTTCATCACTTGATCATATACTTTTTAGTATTCCCTATAGAACTATTTGCAAAACCCTATTGTATTACCACCTATTCTCAAAAGAAATGCACGATCCTATTTTTTATAATAATATTACTAATTGAATGACTACCCGAGTGGCTATGTTCTGTTTGGTGGGCGGATGGGGCCATGGTAAGATGAATAGGTCAAAGGAAGGTTCCATCTGCATGGGAAAGTATTAACTAGGACTTAACAACAAATGTCGTCAGAGCTCGGTGCGCCGTAAATACCGCGTTAACCATGGGTCTTCTATGGGGCGAGTAAGCCAGCTGTGATCTTTTCCCATTCGCATGTCAACGGACTGCCAGATAAATACGCTGTAGGTCTTCTGTGACTACATGCACATGGGTGGGAGCTCTTACGTCCCACGGACTCTAGGGCGCCTAGATCTCTATTGTGTGGGGTAGAATCAGGGGTTCAACCGGCATGGTAGAAATGGGTTGGCATGCATTGTGCGTAGAAGCATGGTTTGGTTTGGATCAACAACCGGGCCCCACACCTGAGTGGGAGTGGACAGAAATGTACACCTCGTTGTGCAACATGGTCTTAATCGTCTACGGGTAAAGTAACGCACCTCTGCGGAGTGTAAAATTATGTGACATGTTACCCCCTGTTCCGGGAAGGAGCTGCAAACGCTACAGGAAGGAACTCCATGAAGTTCTATCCCATGTGATGATTTGGCGGGCGTAGTTTTCAATATTAAAATTAACCTCTTGAAGAAAGATTTTCAAAAACCTTGCATTAGCTTATGAATCTTTCGAGTCTAAAGTTGTAGTTAGTGCATCAAACTACCCACTATATATAATGAACTTGTTGAGTAATGCTCATTACTTATTTTTTTTCTGTTTGACCCGCTGGTTAGAGTTGAAGGCTAAGTGGAGGTCTTCATCGAGAAGCCAGCGCTATCTAATGAAGTTAGGATGAGTCTTATCCTACTTAACTGATGGAGCATCGTCATTAACAATTCTGGTGGAGGAGAAACTATCAAGGTGTAGGTGGAGTCCAATCATGGACTTAGATTCTCACAAGCCATAGATTAGGGATGACATCATCCATAGTGGATTAGGTTCTGAGCTAGAGTTATTCTCCAGCTTGAAGCTTCGAATTGCTTCTTCTAATGTTTCATTTGCATGAGATCTTCTTTGATTCATCATAAGGGGATTCTCGAGATTTTGTAATGAATGTTTGTATCATATATCTTTGCTTGGACCTGTTATGTTTCGGTTGTACCACTCTCAGGGATGTAATATTCACGGATAAATCCTTCCGTGAGTATTATGTCAACGACTTGTGCACTATACATTTAGTAGTGTTCCGGGTCACCACAAAGACTAACCGGATTAGCTCTCTTACTCGAGCATATGGATCCACGTGTGTAGACCAAGCGGAAGTCATGTCCATGGTACATTGTTTCTATGAGGAAATATTCTCATCAAAACCTACCATTGAAATGGATGCAGTCTTGGATGCTATTCCTCCAAAGGTGGATGATCAGATGAATGAGAGTTTGTGTGCTCCGTACTCGGACGAGGAGATCAATCTAGCTCTGTTTCTAATGGGACCCACGAAGGCACCAGGCCTAGATGGCTTTCCAGCTCTGTTTTACCAGACACATTGGGACTTGTTACATGGGCCAATTTGTGGTGTTGTGAGGGGCTTTTTCAATGGCTCGACGATTCCTAAAGGTTTATGCGGTTCGATTATTTTCCTCATCCCAAAGGTATCACATTCCAAGCATGTGTGAAAATTCCGGCCTATTAGCCTATGTAATGTTTTATACAAACTTGCATCGAAGGTTATCGCTAAAACGTTGAAGATCTTACTACCATATGTGATATGACAATTCCAAAGTGCTTTTGTACCAGGTCGTCTGATCAGAGATAGTGCCCTTGTTGCTTTTGAGTGCTTGCATACAGTGCGGAAACAAAAGAACAAGAGCCCCTTCTTTGCTCTAAAGGTCGACATGATGAAGGCGTACGATCGCATTGAGTAGGCATATCTCCTTGGTTGCCTAATTAGGCATGGTTTTGATGCTAGATGGCTGCTGTCAAGATTAATGGGGAGCTCACAGAGCCGGTGGTTCCTTCGCGAGGAATCCGACAGGGAAACCTTATCAACCTGTATCTATTCGTACTAGGCACAGAAGGTTTATCCTGTTTACTGCAGAAGAAAGATGGACTTGGTGAGCTACATGGTTTACATAATGGAAGAAATGGTCCCCTATCTCACATTTACTCTTCGCGGACGACAGTATATTCTTTGCTCGTGGAGGTTCTCGTAGTGCTGGTGCTTTGAGGAATGCTCTCGACATGTACTGTCTGGTCTCGGTCGAGAAGATAAATATCGAAAAATCGTCGATTTACTTTGGGAGCAAGTGCCAAGATAATGTAAGGAAATGGTGAAGGCGGGGCTGGGAGTGAACACCGAAGCCCTCCAGGAGTCATATCTGGGCACGCCTACCAAGATTGCAAGGGCCATTTCCACGTCTTTCGATTTCCTCCCTCATAGAGTGTGGAAGAGCTTGATGGGCGGGACAGGTAGACCAATGTCTCGTGCTGGAAAAGAATGGTCGAAGGGTTTCACACAAGAAATACCGAATTATGTGATGAGTTGTTTCCAAATACCTGTTCGTGTGTGTGATCTGATGAAAACCCACATTGCCAACCACCGGTGGGGTTTAGAGGACCGCAACAAGAAAATGCAGTAGCGTTATTGGGCTTGGCTGTCCACGCCTAAATCTCTCGGTGGAATGAGTTTCAAGGATATGATGCTTTTTAACCAGCCTATGCTCGTGAAACAAGCGTGGCGTCTTTTGACGGATCTAGAGTCCCTATGTGCCAGGGTGTTGAAGGGACGTTATTACCCTAACACAGACTTCATCAGAGCAACCAAGCCACGAGCGGCGTCATTGACTTGGCGTTCCATCCTGTTTGGACGGGAGCTGCTGATGAAGGGCATTAGATGGGGAGTGGTTAATGGGGAGAAGATTCGGATCATGTCCGATCATTGGATTCCTTACCTCCAACCAGGGACCTTTACTACCCTACAGCCCCTCCCGGCGAATGCCACGGTTTGCCTCCTCGTGAATGAGTCAGGAGTTGCTCGGGACAGGGATCTTATCAGCACCTTCTTCACGGAGGAGATGACGGACTCGATCTGCAAGGTTCCAATCAGTCGATATGGCGGGAAAGACTTTGCCTCCTGGCCTCATGCACGTTTTGGTATGTTCTCTGTGAGGCCAGCTTACAACCTTGCCAGAAGAGAGAAATTCTTTGCTCGCCAATGCTCGTTGGAGAGGGGAGGCGGGTCTGCTCTGATAACCCAGGAGAAAGAATAGAAATCCATCTGGTCTATCACTTCTCCTGGAAAGATGAGAATAGGTCTTTGGTGCCTAGCCCATAACTTAGGATGCAAGTGGGACGACCTGCGGGATGCCCACGAAAGGCACGCATATGCCCGCATAATTATGTGGGATTATGTGGGTAGCCCACGTAATCTTCGCGGGTACCCGCGGGACCCGCGTTACCCACGTAATTTGTATAGAAAATTATAGAAAAAATGGCTATTTTAAATACTCGCGAAGTTCTCTTTTTCGTTGACCAACAATTAACGGCACAATCAAAACTCCCACTACTCGTACCTCTGTATCCATGCGACTGTTGGGGATGATAAGACACGAGTCCGGCCGTGAACGTGACACCGGTGGGCGGTAATCACATGTTCCCCTCGATGAACTCCGGCCACGCGAGCCACCCCTCCGGCCTCACCACGTCGCTGCACGAACACAACTCCGGAGTACTACTTCTAGGGCCGGCCGAGGTAGGTCTAGGTGGGCTTTGTCTGGTTGCTACCGCCGACTTGCTGCTGCGTGCGGAGGAGGTCATCGTGCACGAAGATGTTGCAGAACTGGAAGGCGAAGCCGGTGTTCATGGAGCTATCTACGCGGCGCTGCACGGTCACGGTAGTTCTTTTGCTCCGGGAGCTTCGGATATGGAAAGGGAGTTGAGGGGGTCGACGGTTGGAGGGAAGATGTCTGATTACCGCAGCTGGAGGAGAAGCAACCGCCATGGCAGAGTTAGCCGGTGGACGGCGGTGGCGGCGCTCCGGCGGCTCCCCGTCCACGCCCTAAGTCATGACCTGGTGGAAGCAATTGTCGGAACGTAAAATCAATTGTGGGCTAAGTGGAATGCTCACATATGTCCACATAATTATTCTACTAGCCCGTGGGCTTCCACTTAACGTTTTATGTGGGTTTGGGTAGTGGGCACCGCGGGTAGCCCACTCCCACCTGCACCCACCGAGGCGCAGCTGCAGCTTCGCCGGATCCCTGCAGACGAGCGATGTACGTTCTGTGGCCGCATGGAGAAGACTGAGCATACCTTCCATTTCTGCCCCTTTGCCTTGGCGGCGTGGGAAGCAGTGAAGGAATCTATCCCACTGGTGTTGGACAAGAATTCGCTAAGGAACATGTGTGACTAGCTGTTCTTGTTCCTGGCTCGCGCGTCCCAGCTGCAGTCCACCGCCCTAGCGGTTACATGCTGGCACCTCTGGGAAGCAAGGAACGATGCCCGGAATGGGAAGGGCGTGGCGGTGGCAGGCAAGATCACGTCGTATGTCAACAACATTGTGCAGCGCCGCTTCAAGTCTTCAACGGCAAAAAGGTGTGTCTCCTCCAAACCTGTTTGGAGACCACCACAGGTGAATACGACTTGCATAAATGTGGATGCGGCATTGTTTCATGACGATCAACGGATCGGCTGGGGGTATAGTGACCCGTGATAACTTGGGTCTCTGCAATTTGCAGCCAATGGCGGGGTTGCTGGATCCTTCTCTCCAGAAATTGCCGAAGCAATGGCGGTTCGCCTGGAAGTGGCCAAGGAGAAGAGCCTTACTGACATCCTTGTGGTCTCGGACTGCTTATCCCTGATCCAACTCTTGCAATCTACCGACAGGGATCGGTCTGATGTTGGAGCAGTCGTGGAGGATATCAAGAAGCTCGCGACATAACAAGTTCGTAGTCAAATAGTAGTTGTTTAAATGACATTCTTACATAACAAGCTCGCGACAACAATACCAAATGAGTCTTACATAACAAATTCGTAGTCAAATAGTTGTTGGTTAAATGACAGTCTGAAAAGCAGCTCAAACTACATGAACTGAGTCGTCACTCCGACATGAGTAGGTAGCCTACAGAACAAGATACAATTAATTAAGGCACCTAAAGACTGTACAATGCATACAGCACAACAGCTAGCTCGATAGTACAGGAGTCATGTCCAAATGATCCGCATCCGCTCCAGCCAGCTTACACCTCTTTCTGGCCTGCTGCGGCGCCCTTTCGTCTTCTTTGCCTACCTTCTTCTCGGATCCGCTGGTATTCTTGTCCTTCATCAATGGATCCACCAATACCAATGCCTTCTCTTTATAGTTCCTGACACGGACCCTCTTCTTGGGCTTCTGGGGCATAACAGAAACATCTATTATCATAAATAAATCCTCTTCAAGTTATCATTCACTAGTACTAGATTCAGACATTACCTCTACCAAATCTGCATTGGCATAGGGATTGATTGGGTTCACACGTTTGAGTTGCTGTTTTACTTTGTGGTCTTTAATCACGAAACGCCCATGAGCTTCATCGAGCATCCCCTCATACCTGTTTTGGACGATAGTAGTAGTATGCTACACATGAGATTTACAGAGATTTCTGAAAATGGTACGAATTTATGACTGGCTTATTGTAATTTTGCTGGTGTTTGGCGTCTGAAATACCTATGATGGTCTTCATCAGAAACCATTTCCTCATGAGTTTGAGTTTCTTCCTTTCCACCATCTCCAATACTATCTTTCATATCAAGCTCTGCTGAATCAACCTTGGCGTCCACCGCAGTAACATCAGGCTTTGGGATCACTTGTGAACATGAAGACAGTGCGTGCCTTATGCGTGTGCGCCATCTAAAAATCAGTTTCATATGAGTATGAAATGGCCAATTTCTGCACGGACCTAACTAAATAGACATGTTTGGATAACCATAATCTTGCAATAGATTACAAGATAAAGGAGAATAGGAGAAACATACTTACTCCCAGACATAATTTAAGGTTTTTTTATCCAGCAAATCCAAATCCATACAGAAGTTTCGTATCTGATAGAAAGAGAAGAATACAAGCATAAAGGTTCATAAGTAAGAAGATAAACTGAGAAGGAAACTAGGCAGGCATTACTCCGCCACCTCAGCTGTTGTAAGCTCATGATTCTTGATAGGCAGAGATGCTGGATCATCAAACGAAACTCCCATAAAAGAACCAAGTATCTCTTGTGGTGTCTGGGCTTCAGACCATATAAAATCTGAAGCTGAACCAGCTTTCCAGATTGGTCCTGTATACTTAGTCCTCCTACAAGAAAAGACCAGCTAATATTAATTGTGTTTATACTACTCTAAAAGAGATAGTCAACGTCAAATTTACCATGCTCAAATCTGAAATGCTAAACAGCTAGAGTGCTTATTTAATTTTAAGAATATAAGATTCCCAACTAAGTTCCCCTCTTCACTCTCCCTAGTAGAAGCAACCACGTCATAGGTTTGTTTAGGTAGACCCCTGTCTATGGGGTCCAGATTGAGCCATGCCCATGGCGGCACAAACATCATATCAACGCCATGGGACACCACAGACCACACAGGTATGGCGAGCACCATATGATGATGTGCATGGTGAGGCCGGCATCATACCTTTGCAGCAACGATAGAGTCGTTCGCTCCGGCACCTTTACAACCCATCGCAGTAATTACTAATCACATAGCAACTGGAGCTACCAAGAAAAGAATGAAAAAAGAAATGGCGAAGTCCAGCGACTATCGAATGTAAGAAGGAATATCTACCCTCTTGGTCGTGTCTCCATAGGATTACGTACTTCATCCGTCGGCTGCAGCCCAAACAGAATGCGTTAAGGCTAACACCTAGTAAGAAAGAAGAGAAATAGAGGAGGTAACTGGGCAAAAAAGATTGAACTGACCTTGTTCTTCTCTAGACTCGCAGTGAACAGGTGATTTAGATCAAAAAGTTCTGGTTGAACCTTTGTGGGGGCTTTATATTCAAAACAGATGAAATAAACTTCAGCTGATGTGGACCGGCTTGCCATTGGTTTAGCCACCCGAACCTTCTCAAATAGCTGCAAGTAGGTAAATCGGATTCATTGACGAGCCACTACCAAATAACTAGCACAACAAACCTGTGATGAAAACAGACCTGTTGGAGGCAGAACCTGATAGCGTTGATATCTTGAATCTCGGTGAACTGTTCAATAGAGAGAAAAAAAACTGATCTGAGACGTGTACTTCACATGGGTGAGCAAAAACATCAAGAGTCAATTGCAGTTAATGAATACATGGCATAGTTAGCGGACTGAAGAACTATAGGAGATAGCACATGAGTTTTGCAAGAAGGCAAGAACTAATATGACAGCCTAATTGCAGTAGCTTATATCCAACAAACTTATATGATGCACACATAAAGAGCCTGGCTATATTCATCACATGTTTGCACTAAAGAAACAGAAAATACACACTGAATACTACCTTGGTGATGAAGGAGCCTTTGGGAGCGAGGAACATGGTGGCTAGGCGTACGGCGTCGATGAGGAGCGCTGACTGCGAGGAGGCCTCCTGCGCCCGTGCGCCATCGCGCTTCCTCTTTTTCTTTTGTCCAACGCCGTCGTGGAGAACGACGTCGAACGCGGTGACGCCCTTGGAGTCCATGAGCCTCCGCACGGCTGCGCTGCAACTGGCGGTGGTGGTGATGTCTTCTGTTAGGGAGATGGCGCCACGGATGGGGCGAATGCGCGCAAGGTCGACGCCGACGACGAAGGCGCCGGGGGTGGCGCCTCTGACGGCAACCTGTAGCCATCCCCCTGGCGCAGCGCCGAGGTCGAGCACAGCGCGCGCCGTCGAGAGGAAACTCCAGCATGTGTCTAGCTGGAGCAGCTTGATGGCCGCGCGACTCCGGTAACCTTCCGCCTTGGCGATGCGGTAGAAATTGTCCCGCCGATGCTTCCCCGTCGCCTTGGCCATGGCTGCCGCCGCCGCTGCTTGCTCGGGTGAGCCGTGGATTTGGTGTGACTTGTGAGCGTCCGATGAGCCGCAGGCCCGCTACGACCTCATGTGCCTGGCCCGGAAAATAAAGCGCTTGTTTCGTGGTCAGGGTTTCGCAATTATGGTGTTTTTTTTTTGGCAAGTTACTCGGGGAGATCCGAGCTCCAATTATAAATCGCCAAAATGCCGCGCGGGAGCCCGCCGGCGCGCTCCAGCGGACGCGGTCAAGTGCGACGCCCGCCGTAACTAGCGCGGTAAGTCTCGCGTGACGGCCCGCGTGCGTTATAGCTTATCTTTATCTACGGAGTAATAATAAATAGAGAAAGCCTTCTTCGAGTCGAACCTGGTGTTTTACCGTTTTATCCTTCCACCAAAATATCTATTCTAATTTTTTCATATGTCGCGCGAGGTTAGCTGGATTCGTTTCCTATACGTTCCAATATCTCGTCTGGTTCCGTTATCCTCTGTAACGCCTGGCTACTTCTAAGATTGGTTCCTCTCTTTCGATTTGGACTAGAGGCTGGGGCGCCTCCTGTGCGTTCCTCTGTGTTATAAATCCGATGCGCAAAATCAATCTACCGAGACCAAGCAATCACAGCAAAACACGACACCGAGATTTGGTAACGCAGTTCGGCGCTCAACGCCTAGATCTGCGGGGCATGACTACGGGCGCTCCTCCGCATGTACTAGTCAAAGTACCGTCAACGACAAGCCCGCCGAGGCAATACAGACGCACCAGATCTCAACGCCACGCCGGTCCGGCCGCCACTGCCACGGGCGCCGGACCGTCCCCTCTTGATCTTGTGTCTAGCCTACTAGATTTTGTCGTGTCTATTTGGGCTACCCCGGTGCCTTTATATATTAGGCCAGGTTACACGTGTTCGACTCCAACACCTAACCTTCCGTTTAACTACAAGTCCTAGCGTAGCCCTACTCGGGTACACATATTCGACATATATTCCAACAAACTCCACCTTGACGTATCAGAGCGAGGTTTGAGGCGGTGATTTGTTGATCTAGAGGATGAATTAAGGCCAAGCCGATTGTACGGAACCAAGTGAATCAAATCTTGAAGCGTGGGCGTAATCAAAGAAGCAATCGGTATTAAGAGGATTGTTTCCGGCCGTGGCGTACATGCATGTTGGCAGGCGCGAAACATGTGCTTGTGCGGGCTGCCCAAGGCATGCGTGCGTGTTGTGCATGTGGAAGGGCACGCGCTGCATGCAGCGGGCCAAAAGGGCCGTGATCTATCGGAAGGATCTCGCCCAGCTGGCTACGTGCGAGGCACGGAATCGATCACAAAGACTGTGTTTGGTTTGGAAAGAAAAGGGACCGGGTCCCAGTTGGACACGTACCGAGGCGGACGCCGTGCTCGTGTCGGAGGTCGATTCCAGGCAGAGCCCTGCGCCTTAAAGGCTGCAGCAGGGCAGAGCCAGGGACGAACCAAGCAAACCAAAGTCATCGAAAAATAATTTGTCAAGAGATTGGAATAGCAGGCGAAATCAAGAATCGCCAGCATCGGAAGTTGAGAGCCATGAGGAGTAGCAGTACGTGAGCACATGCAAAATTATTGCTACGTGCGCACGGGTACAGCAGCTCGGTTATTTCTTCGCGGGTCAGCTATAAAAGAAAAATCATGGCGCCAACGGGTACCAGATTTGAAGTGCAAAAGTTCGACGGGACTGAACACTTCGCGTTATGGCAGACAAGGGTGAAGGATTTGTTGGCACAACAGGGATGCTTGAAGGCGTTGCAGGATGTCAAGCCAGCTAACATTGACAATGATGACTGGGAGGAGTTGCTGATTCAAGCAGCCGGGACCATACGGCTGTGTCTGTCGGACCAGGTCATGTATCATGTGATGGATGAGAATTCGCCGAAGAAGGTTTGGGAGAAACTGGAGAGTCGGTTTATGTCAAAGACTGCGACGACCAAGGTGTACTTGAAGCAAAAATTATACAGGCTGAAGATGCAGGAGAGGTCAGATTTTGTGGAGCACATGAATACCTTTAATCAGGTTGTGTGGTGACCCAGCACACCACTGCATGTGTAGTGCGCAAGTCTGTGACATAATACTCACAGAAGGACTTATCCGTGAATATTACATCTCTCAGAGTGGTACAACAGAAACACAACGGGTCCAAGCAAAGCTATAGGATACAAACTTCATTACAAAATCTTGAGAATCTCCTTGATGATTCAAGAAGATCTCCTGCAAAAGAAACATCAGAAGAAGCAATTCGAAGCTCCAAGCCAGAGAAGAACTCTAGCTCAGAACTAATCCACTACGGCTGCTGTCAGCCCTAATCTATGGCTAGTAGATGCTAAGTCCAAGAATGGCCTCTACCTACACCTTGATAGCTTCTCCTCCATCAGCGTTGTTGATGACGATACTTTACCGACTAAGTAGTATAAGACTCCACCTAGCTTCATGAGGTAAAGATGGCTTCATGATGACGACTTCCATAGGCTTCAACTCTAAGCAAGGGGTCAAACAGGATAGAATGAGTAACGAGCTTTACTCAACAAGTTCATGATATATAGTGGGTAGTTTGATGCACTAACTACAGCTTTAGACTCGAAAGAGTCATAAGCTAATGCAAGGTTTTTGTAAATCTTTCTCCAAAAGGTTGCTTTTAATATTGAAAACTATGCCCGCCATTCTTCACAGGATTAGAACTTTCATGGAGTTGCCTTTCCTGCGGCGTTCGCAGCTCCTTCCCGGAACAAGGGGTAACATGCCACATCCTTTTACACTCTGCAGAGGTGCGTTACTTTACCCATGGACGACCAAGACCATGTTGCACAACCAGGTGTACATTCCTGTCCACTCCCACTCAGGTGTGGGGCCCGGTTGTTGGTCCAAGCCAAACCGTGCTTCTCCGCACAACGCATGCCCACCCATTTCTGCCAGCAGGTTGAACGCCTGATTCCACCCCTCACGATGGATATCTACGCGCCCCTGGCAGACCATCATAGACCCGCAGAGTCCGTGGGAATTAAGGGATCCCACCCATGTGCATGTAGTCCCGCACTACCTACGCGAGAGTACAGCGTACGTCTCTGGCAGCCCGTTGACATGCGAACGAGAAAAGTATCACGGCTGACTTACTCCCCCCATAGAAGATCCATGGTCAACGCGAATTTACGGCGCAAGAATCCTGACGGCAGTTGTTGTTAATTCCTAGGTAATACGTTCCCATGCAGATGGAACCTTCATTTGACCTATTCATCTTACCATGGTTCCATCCGCCCACCAAACAGAACACTACCACTCGGGTAGTCATTCAATTAGTCATATTATTATAAAAATAGGATCATGCATTCTTTTGAGAACAGGTGATAATATGATAGGGTTTTTGCAAATAGTTTGTTATGAGATACTGCAAAGGATATGAGCAAGTGATGAACTTGCCTGAGATTGAAATAACAACAATAATAATCCAGGTCTTCGGGGTTCGAGGGTCGCGTAGAGAAATCCAAACATCTGAAAGATAGCAAAGTAGTCCCGGTAAGGACTACAGAAAACATTGGCAAGATGGTACATGCATAGTAATGAGATGCATCGTGAAATACCCTGGAAAACACCCTAGCTTACAAGTGTAAGCCACGTTTGATACGGTATCGTAATCACACAGGTTTTCGGTGAATGGTTAATTACTTGTGGTGATGTGGTTATTAGTTCTTTTAGACTTACATGTGTTTCATTTTTACTTAACAAACAATTTTTATTATGTTTAAGTAGAAGTGTTGATTACTTGGTTGGATAACAAAACAAGAACACATGGAAAACAACTGTTGGAAAGATAACAGTCACATTTCATTTTATATTTAAAAAATGTAGAGCTAGTGCCAAGGAGTTTTATTGAAAACGATAAACTAGTACAGCTAACTCTATCATCACAATACTTGCTAATGACTTGTGATGATAGGTTTTAGGAGGTGTGGAAACCTGAGGGTTTTATTAGTAAAGGAAATAATAGTGTGGCAATTATTTCTGTTATAATAGAACATTATAGAATTCCATTATACCAATAGAAACAAGTTTATAAGTTAAACAAAATGTTTTATGTTTGACATATTTGAATTGGTAATGCTTTTCTCTTTAATTTGATATATCATTCAATGCCTTTTGAAAATATTTGAATAAATGATTAATTTATTAATTTTAAATGAATTAAATGACTAGGCAAATATTGCAGTCATGAAATCTTGGTCAAATGGCTTTGCAAACATCATATATGAGTTGCATTTGTCATTTTAAGCATTTTGGTATATAACTTGTATTTTTCTGATTTTATGAATTATTTATTATTTTACTCTATTTTAAATGATTTAATTTAATTAAAGAAAATATTAATTTTAAAACTTTATTAAATATTTTTGAAAAGTTGATAAACATTTAGATTGTATTTTTCTAAACATTTTGATATATTTTCCATATTTTTCTGATTAACAGATTAAAAGTTATTGATTTACCAAATTTTATTTATTTTCTGATTTTAAAATGACACGTGGGGTCCATTTGTCATATTTAATTTTTAATCAAAAATAAAGAAAAATTGGGATGACGTGATGATGATGTCATCGTTGTGTCATCAAGGAAGAGGATTTCTACTGTGGCTTTGCAATTCGGCGATTAAGCACGAATTGGAGCAATTGGCTCCCACGAGGTGACATAGGAGGACGAGATGAAGTTGATGGTGGCGGATTTTCGACCATATGGTCGCCGGTGACTCGCCGGCGTGCAATTGCACGGCGGCCGGCGGCGGGTGCATGGTGTCAACTTGATTCCGGGCCTCACAAATCGAAAGAAAAATAGCCGGAGGTTCCTATGCTCACCGTGATGCTTGTGGTCGAGACGGGGAAGCGAGGAGGTGGCTTATTTGGCCGGAATCGACCGCGACGTCCGGCGGCCGGACCTGAGGAAGGAAGTCCAATTCGTGGTACCGGGGTCATCTCCGCCCTAGAGCGAGCTCGAGTCGACTAAGCGGACCACAAGGAACTCATAGGTGGTCTCGGCTCCTCCCGGGACTGCCGGAATCGACAACGACGGAAGATGGCCGGACCTAGGGTTAGGGTTTGGTTTCGTTCAGAGTAGTGAGGTACAGAGAGAGAGAGCAGGCGAGGTAGAGTGAGAGAGATGCAGGCGACACGGCGACCTCGGCCTTCTTATCCGCGAGAGGAAGCAGGCAAGCAGGAGGTGGCAGTGGCTGCGCCACGGCGTCCCTTCTCCTCTGCCTTCTGGCAGAGGAAGAAGAAGAGGAAAAAGAAATGCCAAATTTCGATAACCCCCTATAGTTTCTACTTTTAACAACTAGGTCCTTCTGTCTTTAAAACTGAGAAAGAAACACTGTTTTCAGGGCTTTCTTGTAAAGATAAAAATTATTAAAATTCATATTTGAATTCCTTCTCAAATTTTACACCCCACCATGTTTTGTTTTGGTGGATTTGAAGAATACTTGTATTTTCTCTTAGGTGCTCAATTTTAAGTGATATTTGTTATTTTCTCTCTATTTAAATGTCGTATGAAATAAAATATACTTGGTGTACATTATGTCATGAAAACAGCACCACTAACATGTTATGGGTATCATGGTATGTTTTCCATTGATAATTTTTAGGTATAAGTTATTTAGGAAACAATTGGTAAAACTACTTTATAGTGTTTGATTTAGTTTTTATGCATAGTAGCAAAATCAACAAATAGGAAATGTTATTCCATGACATACCAAATGTTGTTGGATATCAAATGGGCTTGCTTTCCTTTGTGTGACTTTGTTATGTTCATATTTGAAACTTTTAGAAAGTTTGGTTGATATTTCACTGAGGTATGTATATTCTATGTTTGCTATTTTTTTAACACTGGATCAAGTGGAAAACATGTATGGTTTTGGGATCTTATTTTCTTGTTTTCCACATAGGTTCCAATAGGGATTTCATCCTATATTTTATTTAGAACATGTAATCATTTACATGTGGGTGTATGGTTTAATTCTTGTTATTAACCATTTGTTTTATGGATGAGAAGGATATGAAAAACAAGATATTAAGCTTGTTACCATTAAACTCCACATATCAAGACATGTGGATGAAATGGTTGGTTATTATTTCATACTTGATAATTGTTTCTATTAAAGATATTATTATGAGTTCCTCATCTGTGATGAGCTTGATATAGGTTATTGGTTCTCCAATAAAACCTAGTGATTCACTGGATAAATTCTTATGATCCCTTACTGAGGCAGTGTTGCTCCTTGTGGTCTTCTGTTGCTTGATGTTCTTCTCTCTAGTTGCCACTAGTCTTCTGGTACTGCCTTTGTCACTTGCAAGGAATATCATCTCTGGGATTCCAACTTCAATTCTCTCACCCTTGTGGTGAAAACAAACAGTTATTCCAAGCAAAGATTTTACTTAGATAATTATATTGTGGTTTCTTGTTTCCTTAGGGTTATTCTTTCTATTGGTTGATGATAAAAGGAGTGTAGGTGTAGTTTATAACATCAGTTAGCCTTAAGCATATAAGAAGAATCTGTTGACAAGTTTGCAAGGCTTGTCCCCAAATTTACTTTTCATATACAAGAGACTGAGATGTACTAGGTTATTCAACCTTCTGTTTATTGGTGTATTTTATAACATCAATTTTCCCTATGCATATAAGAAGAATTTGTTGACAAGTTTGCAAGGCTTGCCCTCAAATTACTTTTCATATACAAATGGTTGATAGATACAAGGTTATCAAACCTTATGTTTATTTGTATATGACACTCAATTGTTAGAGCCTACAAAAGTGATTTGTTAACAAGGTTGCAAACTTGTTACCAAACTACTTCTATATAACACCAACATTAGAATACCACATTGTTTCTAGATAGTTCAATAAGGATTGATCTTGGTGTATGATTTTCCAAATTCTCTAGGATAGATTGAGTTAGCACTTCTAAGACAACCTAAAGAATCCTTCTGTAGATCTTCTGGTGATAGTTCCTCCTTTCTTGTGGGTTGCTTCTCTTGCAGGATGATTCAGAGAAGATTGTGAAAACAAGATAATCTGGACAAAGTAGAAAGATCTTGATTTAAGAGTTAGTTCATGATTTTATTATCCTTCCATATACTTCTTATCTTATTTCCCAAAAAATATGTAATTGTCTCATACATCATTAGTTTTACTTAGCTTTCCATTCAATTCCTCTAATAGAGGTTATACTTGTTGTTATCCTTAGTTGTATCTAGAGATACTTTAGTTGTGGCATGATGATTTGGATAGAAGTGTGGAGTGTTTGTGAAATGATGACTTGATAGTAAATTGATCTAATGGTTCATTGATGTGTTAATGTTTCATATGTCACTTATATAAGATGTTTAAAGGAATGAGCATGTGGAAGTTATTGAGGTTTGATGACTTATGTCATAGTTGTTATTTGTTCTCCCAGGTGTCATGATCTACTTTATATTCATCACTTTATTACTTTGTCATTCATAATGCAGATATAGAGATTTGGGAATATCATGTGTGATGATCAATGTTTAGAAGTAGTTTAAGAAGATTTATTACTTCCTTTAGATACTTCTTTTATGATTGAGGAGATATGTACATATTCGATAAATATATTATTAATGATAATTAAGTTACTTCCCACTTGTGGAACTTGGGTTAACACTTGTTTATATCACTTGTGTTATGTTGAAACTTTGTTATTTATTTTTGATGGTTCACCTGATAATTGTGAGATGGTTTATAGAGATGTTGTGTGGCTGGTTTATAACTTAAGAGTTATGGTTTGAGAGGACATAACTCCTCTGTTGATGAGATGGTTCAATTGTGTATTACTTAGTGGTGGAAGTATGGTCATCAGATATTTAATTTGGATACTCACCCCTCTTTGAGTTCTAGATGCCTAGTGAATTATCCCAAGTCACTTATGGACTTGAGGTTAGACTTGTTGAGAGTTAGTGTTGGTCATAACCAACTATGGTTGGTGTAACCAGATGATTTGGTTTCTTAAGATACTTGTTATAAAGATCACTCCAAATGTACTCCTGACCATATGAACTAGACCTATTCATCATGTCAAGTGAAACTTTGGTCACTTTGATTCGTTTAAACTTTCGCGCCAAAATTTCCCGTATTTTTAGATGCATGCTTTGCAAATGCACATATTAAATTTAGATCTTTATAACTTCCCAAACACTGGGTTGTTACAGTATCTCCCCCTTAACAAGAACTTCGTCCCGAAGTTCAACCTCTCTCACGTAAAGATAGGTCAAGAGAACTTCTGTCGACTGTTGAATCTTCACAGCTGTTTCTTGTGTTGACCTTGACATGTGTAGCCTCTTGTCTTGATTGTTCACCTTCCACTGTCTTGTATGATAATCTAATAGTATTCCAGTTGTTAGGACAACTCTATCTTGTTACTAGGCCTTCCTAATAATCTTACGAACAACACGTGGTATTTCCACCATATAGTGGATACCCAGTTTCATTCTCCGATGAATAGGTATGGTTTCCTACCTCTCACAACTTTCTGAAAAACAATTGGTTAATTCACCAGGTGATGAATAACCAATAAGATTCTTCCGGTACAACGGGTATTGTCTATGTTTAGGACTCCATTTGGTTCAATCTAATGGTCTCAAGAGGAATACCGCTTAAAGAAACTTGTACGATGTAGTGTATATTAACTTAGACTCTTCTAATTAGTAGAAATATCTTCGAGTTTCCTCGAGTTTTAACTCTTCCCTATAGGTGATCATAACCTATTCCACTGGTTACTTCCTATGGTCCTTCTATATCATGGGGTTTTGACTTCTAAAGGGTGACTCTATAAGTTAACTTAACGAACTTAGACCTATTTCCTTCTAGGATATAACTACTCATGTGATTTCCTTCGCATCACTTGTTGTATATCTCCATGTGTTGATGAAGTATGTCACCAACTCCAAACAATATGTGAATGTGGTCCATTCCCATCGGTGATTTATTGACTTCTGCCTTCTTGACTTCCTGGTCTTCCAGAGCTTTGGTGGTTGCTTCAATCAGCTGATATTTCAGACCGCTCTCATCCTAATCCTATTCCCTCTAGACCAGTAACATCAAGATAGAACTCAATGTTTGCACATGCAGATGCACATCAAGTTCAATTTTCATGTACAGATCTAGTCAATCAAAGATCCAAATAAGATCCAATAAATCCCAAATGCATTTATATAACACTCATGCATCAAAAGCTCGTGAAATAAAAGTACTTAGAGTAAAACATCTCAAGTACCAAGGCTCTTAAATGCTATACACTACAAGTAGGTATATATTATCTTGTAATCCTATTCTACACAACCACTCCTTGCCCAGGTAATTATTCCAATTGCATGCCTTACTGCAAAGGAATTAACCAAGACAAAATGATCATATAGTAGTTGTTGTCTAACTTAGTTCCATATAGGACTAAGTACTATGTCAACTGAAGTACTTCATAGTGATTATGATAAGATTCTCATGGTATCGGTTGATCCTTCATGGTGTTGATCACATCGTAGGAGTAGTAATGTAGCTTCCATCAATGCTTATGCCTTCTCCTAATTTCTATTCTATACTATTGTGATTCACCTCTGTTCTCGATAACTAAGGATATGGTATGTACCCCATAGTTACCATGGCTTTAATAACTCTTAATGATTCTCAGCATCCATTCTTGATAACCCCCATACTTAACCTATACCATGTTCTACCCCATCCTATACATTCATAAAATGAGTAATCATTTGTGTGACTTGATCATCTCTGACTATGTCAGAACTCTTTTCTCAGTAACACTGATACATGCTAGACTTCTAACTATTCATACCTAGGTATAAAGATAATAGATAAGTAGATTTACTCAAGTTGAGTAAGACATTCTATACAAGCATGACTATATCATTCTCAAGTGAATGATCATCATAGTTGTAGGAAGTGTGGTTTAGATAAGATGGCTTCCTATAATCTTTACCAACCTACAGATCTCCTAAAAGGTTTTAAACCTAAGGTCGCTTCGCTCTGATACCATCTGTGGTGACCCAGCACACCACTGCATGTGTAGTGCGCAAGTCTGTGACATAATACTCACAGAAGGACTTATCCGTGAATATTACATCTCTCAGAGTGGTACAACAGAAACACAGCGGGTCCAAGCAAAGCTATAGGATACAAACTTCATTACAAAATCTTGAGAATCTCCTTGATGATTCAAGAAGATCTCCTGCAAAAGAAACATCAGAAGAAGCAATTCGAAGCTCCAAGCCAGAGAAGAACTCTAGCTCAGAACTAATCCACTACGGCTGCTGTCAGCCCTAATCTATGGCTAGTAGATGCTAAGTCCAAGAATGGCCTCTACCTACACCTTGATAGCTTCTCCTCCATCAGCGTTGTTGATGACGATACTTTACCGACTAAGTAGTATAAGACTCCACCTAGCTTCATGAGGTAAAGATGGCTTCATGATGATGACTTCCATAGGCTTCAACTCTAAGCAAGGGGTCAAACAGGATAGAATGAGTAACGAGCTTTACTCAACAAGTTCATGATATATAGTGGGTAGTTTGATGCACTAACTACAGCTTTAGACTCGAAAGAGTCATAAGCTAATGCAAGGTTTTTGTAGATCTTTCTCCAAAAGGTTGCTTTTAATATTGAAAACTATGCCCGCCATTCTTCACAGGATTAGAACTTTCATGGAGTTGCCTTTCCTGCGGCGTTCGCAGCTCCTTCCCGGAACAAGGGGTAACATGCCACATCCTTTTACACTCTGCAGAGGTGCGTTACTTTACCCATGGACGACCAAGACCATGTTGCACAACCAGGTGTACATTCCTGTGCACTCCCACTCAGGTGTGGGGCCCGGTTGTTGGTCCAAGCCAAACCGTGCTTCTCCGCACAACGCATGCCCACCCATTTCTGCCAGCAGGTTGAACGCCTGATTCCACCCCTCACGATGGATATCTACGCGCCCCTGGCAGACCATCATAGACCCGCAGCGTCCGTGGGAATTAAGGGATCCCACCCATGTGCATGTAGTCCCGCACTACCTACGCGAGAGTACAGCGTACGTCTATGGCAGCCCGTTGACATGCGAACGAGAAAAGTATCACGGCTGACTTACTCCCCCCATAGAAGATCCATGGTCAACGCGAATTTACGGCGCAAGAATCCTGACGGCAGTTGTTGTTAATTCCTAGGTAATACGTTCCCATGCAGATGGAACCTTCATTTGACCTATTCATCTTACCATGGTTCCATCCGCCCACCAAACAGAACACTACCACTCGGGTAGTCATTCAATTAGTCATATTATTATAAAAATAGGATCATGCATTCTTTTGAGAACAGGTGATAATATGATAGGGTTTTTGCAAATAGTTTGTTATGAGATACTGCAAAGGATATGAGCAAGTGATGAACTTGCCTGAGATTGAAATAACAACAATAATAATCCAGATCTTCGGGGTTCGAGGGTCGCGTAGAGAAATCCAAACATCTGAAGGATAGCAAAGTAGTCCCGGTAAGGACTACAGAAAACATTGGCAAGATGGTACATGCATAGTAATGAGATGCATCGTGAAATACCCTGGAAAACACCCTAGCTTACAAGTGTAAGCCACGTTTGATACGGTATCGTAATCACACAGGTTTTCGGTGAATGGTTAATTACTTGTGGTGATGTGGTTATTAGTTCTTTTAGACTTACATGTGTTTCATTTTTACTTAACAAACAATTTTTATTATGTTTAAGTAGAAGTGTTGATTACTTGGTTGGATAACAAAACAAGAACACATGGAAAACAACTGTTGGAAAGATAACAGTCACATTTCATTTTATATTTAAAAAATGTAGAGCTAGTGCCAAGGAGTTTTATTGAAAACGATAAACTAGTACAGCTAACTCTATCATCACAATACTTGCTAATGACTTGTGATGATAGGTTTTAGGAGGTGTGGAAACCTGAGGGTTTTATTAGTAAAGGAAATAATAGTGTGGCAATTATTTCTGTTATAATAGAACATTATAGAATTCCATTATACCAATAGAAACAAGTTTATAAGTTAAACAAAATGTTTTATGTTTGACATATTTGAATTGGTAATGCTTTTCTCTTTAATTTGATATATCATTCAATGCCTTTTGAAAATATTTGAATAAATGATTAATTTATTAATTTTAAATGAATTAAATGACTAGGCAAATATTGCAGTCATGAAATCTTGGTCAAATGGCTTTGCAAACATCATATATGAGTTGCATTTGTCATTTTAAGCATTTTGGTATATAACTTGTATTTTTCTGATTTTATGAATTATTTATTATTTTACTCTATTTTAAATGATTTAATTTAATTAAAGAAAATATTAATTTTAAAACTTTATTAAATATTTTTGAAAAGTTGATAAACATTTAGATTGTATTTTTCTAAACATTTTGATATATTTTCCATATTTTTCTGATTAACAGATTAAAAGTTATTGATTTAGCAAATTTTATTTATTTTCTGATTTTAAAATGACACGTGGGGTCCATTTGTCATATTTAATTTTTAATCAAAAATAAAGAAAAAATTGGGATGACGTGATGATGATGTCATCGCTGTGTCATCAAGGAAGAGGATTTCTACTGTGGCTTTGCAATTCGGCGATTAAGCACGAATTGGAGCAATTGGCTCCCACGAGGTGACATAGGAGGACGAGATGAAGTTGATGGTGGCGGATTTTCGACCATATGGTCGCCGGTGACTCGCCGGCGTGCAATTGCACGGCGGCCGGCGGCGGGTGCATGGTGTCAACTTGATTCCGGGCCTCACAAATCGAAAGAAAAATAGCCGGAGGTTCCTATGCTCACCGTGATGCTTGTGGTCGAGACGGGGAAGCGAGGAGGTGGCTTATTTGGCCGGAATCGACCGCGACGTCCGGCGGCCGGACCTGAGGAAGGAAGTCCAATTCGTGGTACCGGGGTCATCTCCGCCCTAGAGCGAGCTCGAGTCGACTAAGCGGACCACAAGGAACTCATAGGTGGTCTCGGCTCCTCCCGGGACTGCCGGAATCGACAACGACGGAAGATGGCCGGACCTAGGGTTAGGGTTTGGTTTCGTTCAGAGTAGTGAGGTACACAGAGAGAGAGCAGGCGAGGTAGAGTGAGAGAGATGCAGGCGACACGGCGACCTCGGCCTTCTTATCCGCGAGAGGAAGCAGGCAAGCAGGAGGTGGCAGTGGCTGCGCCACGGCGTCCCTTCTCCTCTGCCTTCTGGCAGAGGAAGAAGAAGAGGAAAAAGAAATGCCAAATTTCGATAACCCCCTATAGTTTCTACTTTTAACAACTAGGTCCTTCTGTCTTTAAAACTGAGAAAGAAACACTGTTTTCAGGGCTTTCTTGTAAAGATAAAAATTATTAAAATTCATATTTGAATTCCTTCTCAAATTTTACACCCCACCATGTTTTGTTTTGGTGGATTTGAAGAATACTTGTATTTTCTCTTAGGTGCTCAATTTTAAGTGATATTTGTTATTTTCTCTCTATTTAAATGTCGTATGAAATAAAATATACTTGGTGTACATTATGTCATGAAAACAGCACCACTAACATGTTATGGGTATCATGGTATGTTTTCCATTGATAATTTTTAGGTATAAGTTATTTAGGAAACAATTGGTAAAACTACTTTATAGTGTTTGATTTAGTTTTTATGCATAGTAGCAAAATCAACAAATAGGAAATGTTATTCCATGACATACCAAATGTTGTTGGATATCAAATGGGCTTGCTTTCCTTTGTGTGACTTTGTTATGTTCATATTTGAAACTTTTAGAAAGTTTGGTTGATATTTCACTGAGGTATGTATATTCTATGTTTGCTATTTTTTTAACACTGGATCAAGTGGAAAACATGTATGGTTTTGGGATCTTATTTTCTTGTTTTCCACATAGGTTCCAATAGGGATTTCATCCTATATTTTATTTAGAACATGTAATCATTTACATGTGGGTGTATGGTTTAATTCTTGTTATTAACCATTTGTTTTATGGATGAGAAGGATATGAAAAACAAGATATTAAGCTTGTTACCATTAAACTCCACATATCAAGACATGTGGATGAAATGGTTGGTTATTATTTCATACTTGATAATTGTTTCTATTAAAGATATTATTATGAGTTCCTCATCTGTGATGAGCTTGATATAGGTTATTGGTTCTCCAATAAAACCTAGTGATTCACTGGATAAATTCTTATGATCCCTTACTGAGGCAGTGTTGCTCCTTGTGGTCTTCTGTTGCTTGATGTTCTTCTCTCTAGTTGCCACTAGTCTTCTGGTACTGCCTTTGTCACTTGCAAGGAATATCATCTCTGGGATTCCAACTTCAATTCTCTCACCCTTGTGGTGAAAACAAACAGTTATTCCAAGCAAAGATTTTACTTAGATAATTATATTGTGGTTTCTTGTTTCCTTAGGGTTATTCTTTCTATTGGTTGATGATAAAAGGAGTGTAGGTGTAGTTTATAACATCAGTTAGCCTTAAGCATATAAGAAGAATCTGTTGACAAGTTTGCAAGGCTTGTCCCCAAATTTACTTTTCATATACAAGAGACTGAGATGTACTAGGTTATTCAACCTTCTGTTTATTGGTGTATTTTATAACATCAATTTTCCCTATGCATATAAGAAGAATTTGTTGACAAGTTTGCAAGGCTTGCCCTCAAATTACTTTTCATATACAAATGGTTGATAGATACAAGGTTATCAAACCTTATGTTTATTTGTATATGACACTCAATTGTTAGAGCCTACAAAAGTGATTTGTTAACAAGGTTGCAAACTTGTTACCAAACTACTTCTATATAACACCAACATTAGAATACCACATTGTTTCTAGATAGTTCAATAAGGATTGATCTTGGTGTATGATTTTCCAAATTCTCTAGGATAGATTGAGTTAGCACTTCTAAGACAACCTAAAGAATCCTTCTGTAGATCTTCTGGTGATAGTTCCTCCTTTCTTGTGGGTTGCTTCTCTTGCAGGATGATTCAGAGAAGATTGTGAAAACAAGATAATCTGGACAAAGTAGAAAGATCTTGATTTAAGAGTTAGTTCATGATTTTATTATCCTTCCATATACTTCTTATCTTATTTCCCAAAAAATATGTAATTGTCTCATACATCATTAGTTTTACTTAGCTTTCCATTCAATTCCTCTAATAGAGGTTATACTTGTTGTTATCCTTAGTTGTATCTAGAGATACTTTAGTTGTGGCATGATGATTTGGATAGAAGTGTGGAGTGTTTGTGAAATGATGACTTGATAGTAAATTGATCTAATGGTTCATTGATGTGTTAATGTTTCATATGTCACTTATATAAGATGTTTAAAGGAATGAGGATGTGGAAGTTATTGAGGTTTGATGACTTATGTCATAGTTGTTATTTGTTCTCCCAGGTGTCATGATCTACTTTATATTCATCACTTTATTACTTTGTCATTCATAATGCAGATATAGAGATTTGGGAATATCATGTGTGATGATCAAGGTTTAGAAGTAGTTTAAGAAGATTTATTACTTCCTTTAGATACTTCTTTTATGATTGAGGAGATATGTACATATTCGATAAATATATTATTAATGATAATTAAGTTACTTCCCACTTGTGGAACTTGGGTTAACACTTGTTTATATCACTTGTGTTATGTTGAAACTTTGTTATTTATTTTTGATGGTTCACCTGATAATTGTGAGATGGTTTATAGAGATGTTGTGTGGCTGGTTTATAACTTAAGAGTTATGGTTTGAGAGGACATAACTCCTCTGTTGATGAGATGGTTCAATTGTGTATTACTTAGTGGTGGAAGTATGGTCATCAGATATTTAATTTGGATACTCACCCCTCTTTGAGTTCTAGATGCCTAGTGAATTATCCCAAGTCACTTATGGACTTGAGGTTAGACTTGTTGAGAGTTAGTGTTGGTCATAACCAACTATGGTTGGTGTAACCAGATGATTTGGTTTCTTAAGATACTTGTTATAAAGATCACTCCAAATGTACTCCTGACCAGATGAACTAGACCTATTCATCATGTCAAGTGAAACTTTGGTCACTTTGATTCGTTTAAACTTTCACGCCAAAATTTCCCGTATTTTTAGATGCATGCTTTGCAAATGCACATATTAAATTTAGATCCTTATAACTTCCCAAACACTGGGTTGTTACAGGTTGTCACGGATCTAACACGTCTGAGTGTGAAGATTGACGACGAGGATAGGGCTATTCTCCTTCTTTGTTTGTTGCCACCGTCCTATGAGCATTTGATCACTACGTTGACGTACGGCAAGGAGACTGTTCAACTTGAGGATGTCACTGCGGCGTTATTGTCCTATGATATGAGGAAGAAGAACAACGCAGAGGAAGGCGCTCATGGTGAAAGTTTGCTAGTCAATGGTGGGCAAGGCAGGCAAGGATACGAGGCAGGGAAGAACAAGAAAAAGAAGAAGGTGCAGTATCACAAGTGCAAGCAGTGGGGACATATCAAGAAGGACTGTCCAGATCTCAGTGGGGGGTCAAGTGCTAATGCAGTAACTAAAAGTGATGACTCGGACAGCGATATTCTCTTAGTGTCAGATAGACGGTCAACTAAAGGTGAAGCGTGGATGTTGGATTCAGCTAGCTCTTTTCATGCGACGCCCAATAGGGAGTGGTTCTCTTCGTACAAATCCGGTGAGCTTGATACAACCTACATGGGTGATGACACGGGCCACCGTGTTGCTGGAGTAGGTGACATCAAAATCCACGCTTCACCTTTAGTTGACCGACATCGTGTTGTGATTGCTCGGTCCTCGGTAGATCGATTAAGCGCCTACGATTTGTAACAAGTTGTCGTCGAATAGCTCAATCGACCGAGGCAGCATCGCACACGAATCGTTGTGCCGGTGGGCAGAAGCAAGGTTCGGGGCGGGCCACAGAAATCGATCTACCGAGGACCAAGCAATCACAGCACGATGGCGACACCGAGATTTGGTAACGCAGTTCGGCGAACTCGCCTACATATGCGGGGCATGACTATGGTCGCTCCTCCCCATCGATACCGCTGCACCGGCCGCATTGGTCGTCGGCACAAACCGCCGGCTCCCCTTGCGCGCCTGCTGCTATCAAGTCGCCATAGGTTACACGTGTGGTGCCCCCCTTATTATATGAGAGGCCAAGCCTACTAGTGTCCGACTCGAACACTACCTCTATCTATCCACACCTATTACAACTCCTAGTCCAAACGTAACCTAACGCGTACACTATATTCGACACAAATACAACAAACTCCACCTTGGCGAATATACTCCGCCACCTTGAATTCATCAATGTGTCAAACCCCCATGTATTCCGGACTTGAGTTATCTTTAATGAGCTTCACTACTACTCCTAGACTCCTCGTGGCTCCACCTGCAACCGTAGTCCCTTCTTCCCGTTCAACGCCATCACATACCGACCACTAGTCTACGTGAAAGCACTTTCAACTTGAAGGAATTTCACCGTCGCTCTTTAGTCACTTTGAATCAAATTCACAGGTGTCTCATCTTTTCTGGATAGTCTTCTATATGTCCCCCAACTATAGCACTCTGCCTCCTTCTGCATCTTGTCAACCCGCACTTTACCATGTGCACTCAACATCACAGAATATACGGCCATGTACTCTCCAAGCTTCCGACATTATAGTCTTTCCAACACTTTCTCAGATTCCCCATGGCTGACCCATGTCTATCACTTGACGTCAATCTCCATAGATCTAGTCACCAACTTGAATCTGGTACTCGCCAACACTGCTTCTGAACCCCTGCACACATGTCAAACCTCATGTCCGACCGCCCGTGTCCTGGTCCGTCGCCGTGTCCCGTGCTTACCGCACACCTCGCCGCTATTACCGCGTCGAGCATCCGCAATCTTGGCCAAGATCTACCGGTAGCTAACCTACACAATCTGAGGCCCCACTGCAGATACCACCAGTCATACCCGACCGGTGCCGAGTTCCACGCATCACTCGAACACTGAGCTCCAGTCCGAAACAACATGCTTCTCGTCTTCCCGCTGAAATAGGCTTCGACTCTCCGAGCTCTTACGCCGTAGCCCCCCATCAGCCGAGTGGAATCGTTAGACTCCAGCTCCACCTTCAACATGCCTCCATGGTAGATGATCAGTCCACCCCGTGCCTTGTCGACCTCAAGATCTCAATTGCGCTCCATCTTGAATCAACACTGCGCCATTGCATGTCGAAGCGCGCATACCCATGCGCCGCGTGTTGCCACGCCACAGAATTCGGACACCATCAGCCGTCACGCTCCTACGTCGTCATAGCCGATCTTCACCGTTTTCTGCCCCGTCAGACTGTCCAGTCCAACCCAGCCGAACCTATCCAACTGCAACCATGCTCCACCTTGCGCCTAGTACACCCGCCAAATTGCCGTGCACCGTCCGGCACCCCGTGTATGCATGATCCTCCATGCCGCACTTTAGACCCCTTTAAATATTATGCGGACATCGCCAATCTAACAAAACATCTGGTAAAGCCTCGTGTGCAATCAGCAACATATCCGACAAAAAATCCAGTTATCTTGGTAGCCTTATCCAAAAGAAAACTCCTTTTTATTGTCTGACGTTGCCACCCATGCATGCATCGATTCACCTTGTCTTTAATTGGCATTTTTTTAAACCAAATCTCACGTTGCTACTTTGCATCTGCCAGCACATCCCCTGTTCACTTTCAGCCTGAACAACTCCCGTACGAGGGACATGCCTCGGGTGCGGGTCTCCTCATGGGCCTTTGCCTGGCTACACGCACGCGCTTCTGCCGGCTCCACTGATCGATCAATCCGCTGGTTGCTCCCCAACTATGCAACCCTGGCTGCTGCCTGGTTGCCGCACACACACCTGCACGGCTGCGTTGTTAATTAGGTTCCATCAACCGCCACAATCGATCTTGCCAGAACCAATACGTACGATCTAGAACCTCTCGCCAGTTGCAGCTCGATGCTTCTCCGATGGCACGAGATCCACTTATTCTGATCGCCTCTCGTCCACATGCCGCTCTATAACGACATCACACGGACAACACCCGATCAAAAAACATCGGTCCTCCTTCCTCTAGATCAACAACCGCAACCTATGAACCTTGCTCTGATACCACTTGTTACAAATCCGAGGCGCTTAATCGATCTACCGAGGACCAAGCAATCACAGCACGATGGCGACACCGAGATTTGGTAACGCAGTTCGGCGAACTCGCCTACATCTGCGGGGCATGACTATGGTCGCTCCTCCCCATCGATACCGCTGCACCGGCCGCCTTGGTCGTCGGCACAAACCGCCGGCTCCCCTTGCGCGCCTGCTGCTATCAAGTCGCCATAGGTTACACGTGTGGTGCTCCCCTCATTATATGAGAGGCCAAGCCTACTAGTGTCCGACTCGAACACTACCTCTATCTATCCACACCTATTACAACTCCTAGTCCAAACGTAACCTAACGCGTACACTATATTCGACACAAATACAACACTCTGCGGCCCAACCGCAGCCCAATAGCGGCCTTTGAATATGCCGCGAGCGATGTGGGTCGATTGGCGAAGCGTCGAGAGCTGGCGCGCATACGATCTCGGTGATAGCAGGCGCAATTTCGGGACGTCTACCTGTCTATCGTCACGTGACAGGTAGAAGGGACCTTGTGCCTCGTGTACGCATAGCGCTGCCGTGGCATTTAGCGTTTGTCCGTTTGTTCTCTACATGATTCCGTGAGTTCTATGGGCTAGAGAGTTTCGCCCGGTCAGGTATAAGTCGCCGTCGGCGCTTGTCCCTTGATCCGCTAAGAGGCACCGGAATCGACAACGGCGCCTCCGTCTCTCGGTGGCGTATATCGGCCGGCAGGAGCTGATTTGTCGGACAGGGGTCTTTAGGGGACCGCGCTGAAGCCCGTGTCAATGGCGACTGCGGGTATAGCTTGGAGGAGATGCAGGGCGACCGGAGTCTCGGGCAGCCGGGTTTTCTTACCCTCGAGCCCCCTGTCGCTGGCATCGACGTCCTAGGTCAGCCTGGCTTTACTTGCTGCAATTCATCCTCCTATTCGAGCTGGTTTAATATTCAGAGACGACGTTGTAGCATCGTCAGCCCACTTGCTATAGTGTTAGTTCGCCATCATCTATAAACCGAGTATACCAGAGATCTGTGTTCCCTGCATTGCTAGATTTAGGCATGTTTATTCGGTAGCTTTTTTTTTTTGGTGTATGGAACGAGGTCAGAACTTTGGAAATAAGGTGATTCAGTTTTTCTCTTTCGCTGAAGAGCGACTACTCCTTTCTGAATATTTCCTTGTCAGTGTATAGGAGAAGATCAGAAATCTGTGCTCTCTGCATTGCTGGATTTATTCATGTTTATTCGATAATTTGTTTTGGCCTATCGGACGAGCAAAGACCTTTCGAAATAACAACCAAATTCTGGAAATCAACTGACAAAACCAAGAGTGGTTCACTTCTTTCTGAATATTCCTGTCGCACGGATGATAATGCTGCAGTGAACCCATACCCATTGACAGTGCCCATGATGTAGGGATGAAATCCTTTTTTGGTCCAATTCGTAGGAAGCGTATTTGTATTACAACCAATGCCTACTGATAGCTAGGATCCCTGTATAGTTTTATGTATAGTTTTATTTGTAATGAACTTACTGTTTCCGCGCATGACAGGGAGAGATCGAGAAGGTTGGGATCCGGTGAATTTAATTCTCGAGGATGTGGTACAAGTTCTTGGCGGAAGCAAACCTGTGTATAAGGGCGAGAGAGCGGATGGTTTTTTGCAGTCACGTGTGCGCTTTCGTATACCTGTGGACGCAGAGCGCACCCAATTTCAGGACATCGACGTTCTTGGCATGAGATTTCTGGAAACATGGGAAGCAGAGAGCAGTGCTCTTGAGCGTGGACCCTTCCACACACGGATTGTCGATGTTAGTCGTTTGTGGTGTGAGGAGATGGAAAAAATCTGCCAACGCCATCTGCTCCGGGCCGGCGAAGTGTACTGCGGAGTAAAGATCTTGTTGTTAGACCGGGAAGACGCAATGGGGAAGGTCGAGGTGTACTATAAGTCGTTGTACGAGCAGGTGGTGAAGTACGCGCAGCGTGGAGCTGACAACGTGTATGGAGAGATCAATGCCACTGCTGGGCACCAGCTATATGAGATTAACAGGACCCAGTCCTCAAAGTTTAAAAACCTCCGCGCTGCATCAGAGGAGATCAAGGCCGCTGAGCTGGACGTTTGCGCGCGTGCAGAGCATCATTTTCGCGATCGATGCCATAGCCGGGCAAGCGTTGATTATCTGAATTAGCTATGTCTTTGTTTTGTGCTTTAGGTGCTAGAGGAAGTAGACTAATATACTACTCTGTGATGTGCAGCCTGAGAATCGGCGAGGTCATTTTGTGCGTGAGGTTAGAATCTGCATGAATATCGTGCTCCACGAGATGGTCAGGTCTCTCGGGTGTGATGAACCCGCCTTCAAATTTAGTCAGACAGGGAACGAGCCGCACAGATGTGAGGCTCTTCTCCTGCTGAAGCGTGGTGCTGAGGATGTTGCTAGGAAGACAACCGTCCTTGCTGGAGGTGAGGGAGCATCTGAAGACGAAGCTATGGAGAGCGCATGTCAGGCGACTATTCTTATGCTAGAGAATGAGCTTTCTATCTGTTTGCTCGACGCCAACTAGGCTAAAAGAATACATGCTAATGTTTTTGTCTCAGAGGCAAGGCAGGTAGCTGATCTTGCCTTATCAATGGGTCTGAACATACTCGGTGAATGGGAGAGCCTGGTGGATGCTCTGCGTGAGTGTGAGGAGCGTTGCTGGACTGTGGTTGCTCAGCATCCACAGAAGGATCCATGGAATCAGGTTTACAATGCCAAGTGTGAATGTGCCGACAATCTTGCTGATCTTCATGCCGCGTGTGTGTCTGAATTGGTGCTAGCGAAGGAACGTCACAGAGTCCTGAGCACATGGATTGATCAGTAGAGGGAGCTAGAATGATGCTTTGATTTGGAACATAGACGAAGCAAAAACTGCACGCTCTCGTGAAGTGATGTGTAATATATATGTGGTAGCCTGAATTAGTGTCTGGTGGGGTCTCCTTTAGCCTGAATTAGTGTCTGGTGGGGTCTCCTTTAGCCTGAATCTAAAACTATTTATGTAAGTTCTATAGCTTTTGTATATTTTATCTATGCGCAAGAAGTAGATTCCTGTAAAAGTATGTATGTAAGGTGATTAGCTGTATTCCATCTCGCGTACCTAAATGCTATGAATGTAGTATATGTGTTTTAAGCTGTAAGAGTGTCTGCCTGCGCTGGCCAGCTGCTGGAATTCGAGTCCATGTTTTTCGTGCTACCTGCATACCTTTCGATAGGAAGCAGCCATGTGCTGTTTTATCTTGGTTTTCTATGCTTTTTAGCCTAGACGTAGGCATTCACTATTTCATGCTGGGTTCCTATATTGCCAAGTTTATACGCTTCAGAACGCTGCAATGCTGCTAGGCCAAGCATCTTGTCCGTGGTGTCTATGATGAATCATATTTCTTGAGTCTAATTTTATGCATATTTGTCACGTGTGCTAAAAAAACATTTATATACAGAGAAACCCAATGACCGATTATACATATACAGGAGTCCAGCATCATCAATCATGTCCATACACTCATAGCAATTCTGTTGCTATGTACAAAAGGATGGTCACGTTGCCAGCCTACAGGAAAAGACCATACTAAATTTTACATCCCTTTCATTGCTAGCGAGCTAAGTTTGCACTTGTCATGTCCAAAGAACGACGACAAATATCAAGAGACCTTGCGTCTATCACTCCAATCTAAGAACGCTTCCTTACTTTCTCTAGCCTATGTTCTAGGAGGATGCTTTTGGACAGGTGGTTTCACCGTGGATTCATAAACGAGGACTATACGAGCTCAATATCGATGCTACGTAATGCGAGACGCTTTCAGAACGATCTCGTTGTGGTTGAAGCAAGTTTAGCTAATCTCTCTGTAGAGACAGACATCCGTGGCGTACAATCAACAATAATAACAATAGCTCAGGCAATACGACGGTGCAAAAAAGATGGCATAAATACGTAGAGCAGAGCTAAAAACTGAGCACCATAGATCGCCTCTATCGCAATACAATACCATAGAAGCAAACTTGTTTTGATAGGTAGCTTACTTACAATACCACATCACTATAGATACTTGAAGTGCACAGTAAGTTCTTCAAACCTGCAAAATACTAAGGACAGTGTGCAGAGCATATATTACACATGACACCTGATCTGGTCGACATCTATAGCTTACAAATGCAGGGAAACCAAGGGCATCACGTAGGAGCGACCGTCAACATCGGCTTCAATCTTAGCGTCCACGAACTACACTACTATAGATACGTTAATTACATAGCAGGCTTTGGAAGTCTGTCAAATACGGAGGTCGGTGTCCAGAGCATATATTACATACCACTGTTGATATTATGCATATAGAACATAGAAATGCAGGGAAAGCAACAATGTCAGGCATGAGCACGAAACAACATCAGCATAGGTCCAAAATAAGCACCTATGAAAAAAGCAGAAAAAAGGCCCAGTAAGATGTAAGCACCGGTGAAAACAAACTATACGCATACAAAATCAAGAAATCACCTTCTACAGAAGATGCAAAGTCACCGATAACATGGAGCTACTTCTTCTTCGAACCGCTCGCCTTTTTGATTGCCACTATCTTACTGCAGATAAGCAAAGTGCAAATTAGCGATCACAATGGCAACATGTCGAGCTTATGCCTCTCAAATTTAGAGTGCATATTCACGCAGATATTCATCTACACGGGTAATAACAATTGGTTTGTTCTAAAAAAAATTGTAGGCAAGAGGGTTCAATTCGCATCTCAGCTCAATGTTGGTACATCTCATGGAAAAGATACAGTCTGCTCATCCTCTTCACAAAGCGTTCTATACCTCTTTTTAGGATCAGGGGCAGTCACGTCGTCAACCTCATCGGTTGCAGCCTGTAGCAAGACAGTTCGTATTAGCCAGCATGTATAATCAACCATAGAAAGTATGACAGAAGCAACGATCTAGCATCTATTCGAAAAGAACGGCACCAGCAGTATGTAGCTAATCTACAAACAACAAAAACGTTTCTGCGATTAAAACATCTCAACTAATCATTTGTATCACACAACAGCTCTGAGCAGAAAGTAGCATCGATCTTGGAAGGTGGATGATAAGCAGTATCACGTGTACAAAAGAAATTAATCAGTACAAGCATGCACAACACAAAAGACCAAGGAAACATTTACTTTTCAATATAGAGAACGCAAATAAACCTCAAGGCCGGTCCATAGGCCGGGCAAAAGGGACGACCGCCCTGGGCCCAAAGAGGGGGAGAGCCTTAAATACTAAAATACATTGTAACTATTATACTATCATCTACCAATCATGTATTTGTTATTGTGTATTTATAAATATTAGAATTAAAACTTAGTATATAAACAAATGCAGAAGACGGAACATTATAATGTACATCCATCGCTGACATGTTTTATTTGGTAGCTAGTTTCCATATGAATGACTTACACATACTATGCTAAAATATTATATATATGTTAATTTACCTATATACATACATACATACATACATATATATAATATATATATATATATATGAGTGTCGATTTAATGAAAAGGGGGTAGCTACCCCACCATTCTGGACCATAGATTATGTCTTTAAGATTCGTGCCAATCATGCGCATGTGTCAGGTGGTTTGACTACGTTTATGATTATCACCGTTGGCTAATCTTGCTATTGCATGCATGCCGTTATGACATAACGGAGCCGTGGAAAAGAGCACGTACAGTCATGGCATGTGCATGTGCGAAACAATTCCTGGCATGTACGTCCTGATTACAATCATGTGCAAGCAATTCCCGGCAAGGTGTTAAAGGTATTATTAGCATGTACGTCCTGATTTCAATAAATTCTAAAAACTGCCGCACTTCTTTTCGCATGTTAGCATATACGTGCTGTGATCACAGGTACGGCTAAAAGCTGATGCACACTGTTTTCGTTTTCGCAGTGCAAAGATGACCATGCGGTTGATTGTTTATCTAGTAGACCATGCTAGCTAGTGATCGGTACCAGTTTTTCTTAAATACGAAACGAGCTAGCTATGGAGAGATACAGATGCGATAGTGAGCTAGCTAGCTAGGTTTGGAAAAGGATAGCAGATCGTTAATATGGTTTGTCAAAAAACAAAGAGCTAGAATGAGACGTAAAGTAGAAAATGTCAGGAGTGGAGCGTAGCAACACCTTTCTCTGTACAATCTTTATTGCCGAGCATAACAACCATGTAAAACTAACTTTATTCACCCACCTTCTGTCAGACAAAAGCCAACTCATTTTTGTACTCAGAATAAAGCTAGAAGCATGACTAGGCAAAGAAACAGATGAGATGCGGACTAACGGCCGTCTATATCTAACGGTACCGTAATCTCTAAAAGTATTCCCTATAAGTATCTTACTTTAAATTGATTACTAAAATGAGTTGACCGAGCGTAGATCTTGATGTACGATCCAACGGCCGTGGAGGGGGAGGTAGCTACCCTCCTTTGTAGCTGGCAATTTTCGATATATATATATATATATATATATATATATATATATATATATATTTCACAAGTTTAATTTGGTGCGTAAATTCTTATTTGAGAGACTAAAAGAAGAAATTCTTTAGACCATGTACATAGAGCATATTATGGTGAGCGTATATGATAACTGAATTCTGTGTGTGCAAAACTAGTAGAAGCCATAACATTTGATGTTTATCGATGATTACAATAAGAAATGCTATTTTAGTAAAAAATATGGATCATCCACATCTTATAAACTTATTATCTAATCCACTTTAACTTGTAACACACACAAAAAAAAATGATTACGCCAATTTTTCAATTTATACTCGAGAAGTTTCTATATATTTGTTTACATAACCATACACTACGAACCTACATGAAGATATTTGTTAGGGTGTATGATTTTTTATTTTGTACCCATATATATAATAATATTTAAAGTAGATAAGAACATTCAAAAAAAATACATATATAATTCATCGATTGTAAAAACGATAATGTGTCATGTGTTTTCCTTAATTTTTCACATTTAGGATGTATTGTTAAGAAAATACTTCACAAATAAAAAAAGCCATGCACCTCAAATATATTTGGTATGCATTACAACCATGTAACGAAAAAATATATTGGAAAAATATTATTATATTGTTAGTACTAAAATCAAGTTGTATAAAACATATGTTTTTGTAAAACTACAATATTATAAGAAAAACTAAGCTCTAGCAAAATAAAAAACGATGACTGATGCCATCAGTGCCGATAAGGCACAGACGGTACCTACAACGGAAAAATTAAAAGCACTCAGCCGCTGGAACAAGGCACCAAGAGAATTGTCATACAGAAAAATGAGTCACAGATGGGGTTTGAAAAAGAAGCATACTTTGGATAAGCCTTTGTGGAAACGCAACCTCCTAAGCACCTGTATTCTGAACCGTAGGACGTAGCGGACCTGTGACACTTGGAGCATGACTGGAACCACCAGGGCTGCTCAGGCGCCACACTCGATATCGTTATGGTGCAAAGGAAATTTGTGGCCTGCACTTCATCGAATCAGGATGGCTAGATATATATGCAAGCAAATTATCTGAAACATAATAGCACTCCAGCTAAAAACTATAAGAAAGCATGCTTCTATACACGTACAGAGAAGCCTAAGAAAGCAACTATACCTATGTAACATAAAAAAATTTGAGGCAGAATACGACACCATCCGTAGAAAATTAAGAAAGCAAGCTTCTATATGGAGATAGAGGATTCTAAGAAACAGCAATAACTGCCAATATATAAGCACCACCCAGTATGGCTAAGATCACCAAATATAGAGCACGAAAGCGAGAAAACCATGGAAGCATGGATTGCAAAATAAAATTAAAATTGAAGAAAAGTGGAAGAGGCCTTCTTGGCAGAGAGACGCTAAACACACCTCAGTCTCCCATGGATCAAGGTCTCTAAGCTCAGCCACTGTCTTATGGGGAAGGGCATCTCTGTTACGTGCTGCAGCGAACTTCTCCGTGCCCGTGGTTATCCATTGAACCTTAGTGAAGTCATCGCCCAGCCTGAATACAATACATAGGCACACCTGTAAGCTAAAGCATGGAACAGACAAGCACCGGTGGTCTAAAAGCTATTGATAGCATCGAACAAACCTCTCAAAGTAGTTACCAATTTGAGGTATATCTTCATTTAAGTACCACCTACATGCAGATCCTCCGCTCAGAGTCTCATCATCTGCACCATACAAGATAACCGAAAGTAAATATAATCACATCACCAGAGAGCAAATTATAAAATATCGGAAAAGGAAAACGTACTGTTGTAAGATTTCATAAGCACACCGACGAAGATAGCCACGACCGCAGTGCTCTATCCATTCTCAAAAACAAGGTCTGCTTCAAATTCAATAGCTCTCTGTCCCCATAGCACAAGCTTGACCTCTGTGTTCCTGGAATTTTTGACAAACCAGTGTGAGTACAAATGCATGTAAAGTGCGCAACACGGGAACCCACAGGTCTAACCTGGCGTCTCTCAGAGCTATAACCCTCTTTGGAGTGTCAGAGGTGTTTGTCGACATGCGCACATGTCCCAACTTTGACACACCTACAACCTGTCCCAAAGAAAAAGGATCAGATACCACCCAAAGCACTAAATTAGCATTGTATGCAGGAGGAGACCCGGAATAGCATACCAGTGAAGCAGTCCTGTGCACCAACACGTGACGGCAGATCACAGAACTGGGTAAGGTTGTAAACTTGCATTGGGAATGTTTCTGGCACGTCTTCAACCTCGGTAACAGTTGTCCAAGGCGTGAACTTGATCATATATTTTGCAGGAAACGACTTGTACGAACTCTTGCTTTGAGTCACCAAGAACTTCTTCAGGGAATACACTCCATGCTCCTGAACGATCTTTTTAAACTTGCTAGCTTCGTTGCCAGGTATCTCAGCATACATGGCATTTCCCTACAAGGCAGAAGGGGTTTGTCAAGATCAGCAGTGCTAGTATATTATCCACTTTAACATATATAAGAATAATATGCGACAGCACCAGCACCAGCACCATGTTATTTCAGGGAAGCACAACTCAGATGCACAAAATGTACCTCAGCGTCCACCAGCACAAGATCAACGTGGATTGGCGGCTGACCATCACGCGTTCCACAGTAGTCCCATAGGCGAGAAACACGTGCACAGATGCACCAATGCTTGCTTGCCGGCGAAAGATCGGAGAGGGAGTAGAAACCCATCTGCAACCAAATCAACATCTGTAAAGCACAATAACAGCCAACTGCCTCCAGATGCACAAACCCTGTAACACTGAGACATACCAAAACAGGTCGAAAAGGCAAACACACAATATAGAAGATAAGCGCTCTAAAATATAAAAACAACCACAACATAGCTAATATTACGACAGAGGCACATATACAGGCACACAGGAACACATACACATATGTACAAATATATAGACTGACATACGCCGAAAATCAGCCCAAGGCATCGAAAACCTCGCGGTAGACAATATTTCTGGTCCATCGCGAGTAATTATGAGACTCGTCCTCAATTAGAACCTTCAGACCTTGCTTTGAGGTAACACACGACAGAGCCACATGTAGTTGACCATGAGAAAAAACAGGATTTCTGAGATAAAGACCAACAACCGAAAGAGTTTGACCTTGACTCTTATTTATGGTCATGGCATAGCACACACGAATTGGGAACTGTCGCCTCTCCAACGTATAAGGCCATTTCCGGTGTTTGTGTGACAACATGATCTTAGGAATATAAACAGTGTCACCAACATGGGAGCCGGTTATAATACAGGCCTCAATCACCCTATCGCCTAGCTCAGTGACTATCATACGCGTGCCATTGAAGAGTCCCGCCGTTTGGTTCAGATTACGCAGCAGCATGATTGGCATACCAACCTTTAGGACCAGCCTGTGATCAGGGAAATTATTAACTGTTATAGTATTGAGCACCTCAACCTGATAGATCGCATCCATGTCATTGAACTTCTCAGAGACCTTTGACACACAGTCATAACTAAAATACTCCCTCTGCTCACCAGGAACCATGGACAACATAACCTCATTAACTTCATTACACGCCTCATTGGTGGAGGAAAGTATAGCACGACCACACAAATAAGCAGCGCTCTTATACATGGAAACAAAGTCCGTGTAGACAACATTTATAATAGCGCGAATCTTATTGTCGCCAGACATGACAAGCACATCCAGCGGCAGCTCTATCCAACTCGCCTCAGTCTCACCAGACCTGCATGAAGCAGGCACAGTACCATTACCGACAGCTAGAACCCAATCACTAAATTCGGCCAATTCACACTGCGCTCTGGGATCCAGGGAGGGGGCTTTCAGACGCATGTTTTCTTGTAATTCCATAACTTTTGCAAAGGACCATAGAAATAAGCTTGTTATGGCAGCGTTTATGGTCCGAGTCCTCACACCACCTTCCACTACAGGTAAGATCTGCCTGAGATCACCACCAAGCACAACCACTTTACCACCAAACGGAACAGCAACAATGGACTCATCCTCCTCAGAAAGGACGTCTCGTAAAGAACGATCCAAAGCCTCAAAACAACGACGATGAGTCATAAGAGCCTCATCCCAAATAATAAGCACATCGGCCTTAACCAACCTAGCAAGCATAGTGCCACGCTTCATATCACATATACTTGTCTCATTTATATCAATAGGGATTTTAAAACGTGAATGTGCGGTCCTACCACCAGGCAGAAGCAAGGATGCAACACCAGAAGACGCAACAGTGAGTACATTCCTATGTTCAGACCTTAAGCGAGCAAAAATTGCAGTCCATACGAAGGTCTTTCCTGTCCCACCAAAACCTGACACGAAGTAGAAAGCAGGGGAAGCAGAAGCAACACTACCAACTATAGCTCGAAACGCATGCTGTTGATCGCAATTCAGTTTGTTAAATAGAATAGGAGCCTGGGCAATGAGTTCAGTCACATCATAAGACATCTCATCATCGATCAGGCTATTTGAAAACCCAGTGGAGCTACCGCTTAGAAGTGGAGGCAGGTTATAGCTAGCAGGAGAAGAACCATTCCTAGCAAACAGCTGGTGCAGCTCCTCAAGAACCATGTTTTTTAGCGAATCATCAGGAACGACGTATTCGTCATCATTTAAACTTCTACGGAGATTATACAGTCTGTCATCAGACATTGGTTTCCAATATTTTTCAAAGAAGGCAAGCTCATCACCTATTCCACAGTACATAAACATCATCACAAAGAGTGCACGAAGCTGCCCACCCATACCCCAATGAACAACCTCATCAAATGCCATGAACCACTCTTGGTCATCTCCAACTAACCCCCTTGCAGCACACGCTTCTTTAAAGGTGTCATACACAACACCTTCAAAGGTCCTCACATCCTCATACGACTCGGCGCCTTTGACATACATAAGGAGCATACGAAGGAAATAACACTCACCGCCATTCGGAGGAACATAGTACATTCGACCTATCATATTTCCCCGTTCCCGCCTGGTCCACCGCCTATTCTCACTCGACCAGCAAAAGCTAGAGGGGTACTGGACATATGTAAGGCTTCTACCAGAGGGAAACTTTCTGTTAGCCTCAAACCAAGAAGTAAGGCTCGTTTGCGTGAGGTTAGAATCTGCATGAATATCGTGCTGCACGAGATGGTCAGGTCTCTCGGGTGTGATGAACCCGCCTTCAAATTTAGTTAGACAGGGAACGAGCTGCACAGATGTGAGGCTCTTCTCCTGCTGAAGCTTGGTGCTGGGGATGTTGCTAGGAAGACAACCGTACTTGCTGGAGGTGAGGGAGCATCTGAAGACGAAGCTATGGAAAGCGCATGTCAGGCGACTATTCTTATGCTAGAGAATGAGCTTTCTATCTGTTTGCTCGACGCCAACTATGCCAAAAGAATACATGCTAATGTTTTTGTCTCAAAGGCAAGGCAGGTAGCTGATCTTGCATTATCAATGGGTCTGAACATACCCGGTGAATGGGAGAGCCTGGTGGATGCTCTGCGTGAGTGTGAGGAGCGTTGCTGGACTGTGGTTGCTCAGCATCCACGGAAGGAGCCATGGAATCAGGTTTCCAATGCCAAGTGTGAATGTGCCGACAATCTTGCTGATCTTCATGCCGCGTGTGTGTCCGAATTGGTGCTAGCGAAGGAACGTCACAGAGTCCTGAGCACATGGATTTATCAGAAGAGGGAGCTGGAATGATGTTTTGATCTGGAACATAGACGAAGCAAAAACGGCACGCTCTCGTGAAGTGATGTGTAATATATATGTGGTAGCCTGAATTAGTGTCTGGTGGGGTCTCCTTTAGCCTGAATTAGTGTCTGGTGGGGTCTCCTTTAGCCTGAATCTAAAACTATTTATGTAAGTTCTATAGCTTTTGTATATTTTATCTATGCGCAAGAAGTAGATTCCTGTAAAAGTCTGTATCTAAGGTGATTAGCTGTATTCCACCTCGCGTACCTAAATGCTATGAATGTAATATATGTGTTTTAAGCTGTAAGAGTGTTTGCCTGCGCTGGCCAGCTGCTGGAATTCGAGTCCATGTTTTTCGTGCTACCTGCATACCTTTCTATAGGAAGCAGCCATGTGTTGTTTCATCTTGGTTTTCTATGCTTTTTAGCCTAGACGTAGGCATTCACTATGTCATGCTGGGTTCCTATATTGCCAAGTTTATACGCTTCCGAACGTTGCAATGCTGCTAGACCAAGCATCTTGTCCGTGGTGTCTATGATGAATCATATTTCTCGAGTCTAATTTTATGCATATTTGTCACGTATGCTAAAAAAAACATTTATATACAGAGAAACCCAATGACCGATTATACATATACATGAGTCCAGCATCATCAATCATGTCCATACACTGATAGCAATTCGGTTGCTATGTACAACAGGATGGTCACGTTGCCAGCCTACAGGAAAAGACCATACTAAATTTTACATCCCTTTCATTGCTAGCGAGCTAAGTTTGCACTTGTCATGTCCAAAAGAACGACGACAAATATCAAGAGACCTTGCGTCTATCACTCCAATCTAAGAACGCTTCCTTACTTTCTCTAGCCTAGTTTCTAGGAGGATGCTTTTGGATAGGTGGTTTCACCGTGGATTCATAAACGAGGACTATACGAGCTCAATATCGGTGCTACGTAATGCGAGACGCTTTCAGAATGATCTCGTTGTGGTTGAAGCAAGTTTAGCTAATCTCTCTGTGGAGACAGACATCTCGTGGCGTACAATCAACAATAATAACAACAGCTCAGGCAATACGACGGCACAAAAAAGATGGCATAAATACGCAGAGCAGAGCCAAAAACTGAGCACCATAGATCGCCTCTATCGCAATACAATACCATATAAAGAAACTTGTTTTGACAGGTAGCTTACTTACAATACCACATCACTATAGATACTTGAAGCACACAGTAAGTTCTTCAAACCTGCTAAATACTAAGGACAGTGTGCAGAGCATATATTACACATGACAGCTGATCTGGTCGACATCTATAGCTTACAAATGCAGGAAAACCAAGGGCATCAGGTAGGAGCGACCGTCAACATCGGCTTCAATCTTAGCGTCCACGAACTACACTACTATAGATACGTTAATTACATAGCAGGCTTTGGAAGTCTGTCAAATACGGAGGTCGGTGTCCAGAGCATATATTACATACCACCGTTGATATTATGCATATAGAACTTAGAAATGCAGGGAAAGCAACGATGTCAGGCAAGAGCACGAAACGACATCAGCATAGGTCCAAAATAAGCACCTATGAAAAAAGCAGAAAAAAAGGCCCGGTAAGATGTAAGCACCGGTGAAAACAAACTATACGCATAGAAAATCAAAAAATCACCTTCTACAGAAGATGCAAAGTCACCGATAACATGGAGCTACTTCTTCTTCGAACCGCTCGCCTTTTTGATTGCCACTATCTTACTGCAGATAAGAAAAGTGCAAATTAGCGATCACAATGGCAACATGTCGAGCTTATGCCTCTCAAATTTAGAGTGCATATTCACGCAGATCTTCATCTACACGGGTAATAACAACTGGTTTGTTCTAAAAAAAATTGTACGCAAGAGGGTTCAATTCGCATCTCAGCTCAATGCTGGTACATCTCATGGAAAAGATACAGTCTGCTCATCCTCTTCACAAAGCGTTCTATACCTCTTTTTAGGATCAGGGGCAGTCACATCGTCAACCTCATCGGTTGCAGCCTGTAGCAAGACAGTGCGTATTAGCCAGCACGTATAATCAACCATAGAAAGTATGACAGAAGCAGCGATCTAGCATCTATTCGAAAAGAACGGCACCAGCAGTATGTAGCTAATCTACAAACAACAAAAACGTTTCTACGATTACAAACATCTCAACTAATCATTTGTATCACACAACAGCTCTGAGCAGAAAGTAGCATCGATCTTGGAAGGTGGATGATAAGCAGTAACATGTGTACAAAAGAAATTAATCAGTACAAGCATGCACAGCACAAAAGACCAAGGAAACATTTACTTTTCAATATAGAGAACGCAAGTAAAGCTCTAGCAAAATAAAAAACGATGACTGATGCCAACTCTACATATAAGGCACACCTGAGTGGGAAGGGCTGAAACTTCAGCCTCAGAAGCAGTATTCCTGTGAATCGAAAGGAACACATAAGGAGACCGAATCGGCAGCGAAGTGAGGCTTCATGGGGCTGGGACTGCTGGCTTAATATAAAAAAAACAGTAGTTTAACTAAATGCCCTACCCTTTGCCTGGCAGCTCCATAGGAACAATTGCAGAGGAAGGCGCAACAGCGATATTGCTAGGTATAGGAACGTCCAGAGAGCCAGAATTCATATCCGGCTCAACACTGCTCTCACTTAGAAACAAAGGATAGATCAGTAGCCTGTAGCAGAAAAAGAAAGGGCTCACAGGAACGTACGAAAACGGTAAAGCGACTAACCCAAAGGTGTTCTCAGGTGCCTTTCTCTTGCTCTGACCAAGTGGCTGTGAAGACGAGGTTACATAAGAGAGACAGAAGTTAGGTAAGCAGAATCAAGCATGGCACGAAAAAACCGTCGGGCTTAACATCCGTACCTTGCAAACGAGGGACCTTTTTTTGGGCCTTTCTTCAGGAGGAACTGGAAGCTCAGGAATAGGACCATCAAGAGCATTATCAAGGCCAGATACCGCGCTCATAGAAATTGGCAGCACAGGTTGAACACGGGTGTCATGCGGGACAGAATTCTGTCTCCCAAAGAAAGTTTCAATCGCATTAACTTGGAATGAAATGTTTCTCTATGACAGACTCTTCTGGGTGACAGATACGGGCAGAGTATATTTCTGAGAAACCACGGCAGCAATCTCACGTGGTAAGCCCGAGGATCGTAGAAGCGCCATTACGGTTTTCCCAATTAACTGCTGAGCAACACGGTTGAAGAAAACAAACTCTGCACTTCCAGTGCCATCAGTGCCGATAAGGCACAGACGGTACCTACAACGGAAAAATTAAAAGCACTCAGCCGTTGAAACAAGGCACCAAGAGAATTGTCATACAGAAAAATGAGTCACGGATGGGGTTTGAAAAAGAAGCATACTTTGGATAAGCCTTTGTGGAAACGCAACCTCCTGAGCACCTGTATTCTGAACCGTAGGACGTAGCGGACCTATGACACTTGGAGCATGACTGGAACCACCACGGTTGTTCATGCGCCACACTCGATATCGTTACGGTGCAAAGGAAATCCGTGGCCTGCACTTCATCGAATCAGGATGGCTAGATATATATGCAAGCAAATTATCTGAAACATAATTTGCTGGAGTGCTATTATGTTTCAGATAATTTGCAAGCAAATAGAGAAATCTAAGAAAGCAACTATACCTATGTAACATAAAAAAAAATCGAGGCAGAATACGACACCATCCGTAGAAAATTAAGAAAGCAAGCTTCTATATGCAGATAGAGGATTCTAAGAAACAGTAACAACTGCCAATATATAAGCACGAGCCAGTATGGCTAAGATCACCAAATATAGAGCACGAAAGCGAGAAAACCATGGAAGCATGGATTGCAGAATAAAACTAAAATTGAAGAAAAGAGGAAGATGCCTTCTTGGCAGAGAGACGCTAAACACAACTCAGTCTCCCATGGATCAAGGTCTCTAAGCTCAGCCACTGTCTTATGGGGAAGGGCATCTCTGTTACGTGCTGCAGCGAACTTCTCCGTGCCCGTGGTTATCCATTGAACCTTAGTGAAGTCATCGCCCAGCCTGAATACAATACATAGACACACCTGTAAGCTAAAGCATGGAACAGACAAGCACCGGTGGTCTAAAAGCTATTGATAGCATCGAACAAACCTCTCAAAGTAGTTACCAATTTCAGGTATATCTTCATTTAAGTACCACCTACATGCAGATCCTCCACTCAGAGTCTCATCATCTGCACCATATAGGATAACCGAAAGTAAATATAATCACATCACCAGAGAGCAAATTATAAATATCGGAAAAGGACAACGTACTGTTGTAAGATTTCATAAGCACACCGACGAAGATACCCACGATCGCAGTGCTCTGTCCATTCTCAAAAACAAGGTCTGCATCAAATTCAATAGCTCTCTGTCCCCATAGCACAAGCTTGACCTCTGTGTTCCTGGAATTTTCGACAAACCAGTGTGAGTGCAAATGCATGTAAAGTGCGCAACACGGGAACCCACAGGTCTAACCTGGCGTCTCTCAAAGCTATAACCCTCTTTGGAGTGTCAGAGGTGTTTGTCGACATGCGCACATGTCCCAACTTTGACACACCTACAACCTGTCCCAAAGAAAAAGGATCAGATACCACCCAAAGCACTAAATTAGCATTGTATGCAGGAGGAGAACCGGAATAATTGCAGAGGAAGGCGCAGCGACGATATTGCTAGGTATAGGAACGTCCAGAGAGCCAGAATTCATATCCGGCTCAACACTGCTCTCACTGAGAAACAAAGGATAGATCAATAGCATGTAGCAGAAAAGAAAGGGCTCACAGGAACGTACGAAAACGGTAAAGCGACTAACCCGGAGGTGTTCTCAGGTGCCTTTCTCTTGCTCTGACTAAGTGGTTGTGAAGACGAGGTTACATAAGAGAGACATAAGTAAAACATGAAAGATAGTGATGTGATACCGCGGCACTTCCCCCAAGCTTGGAACAAGCCAAGGGGATGCCAAACCCAATCACGAATCAATTCTTTGGATGTGGTGGTGAAATACTCTTCCAATCAAGGCGTGGTAACGTTGCAGCATATCACGGAATCTGTCGTTTTCCTCTTGAAGAATCTCTACCTCCGTCCTTAAAGCTCGATAACGTTCACAAAACTCATCTGCAATCCGAAGAGATTCTTCTACTCCAGGAAAAGGACCGAGGCCCGAGACTGATGGTCTTGGTCCCTGCACACTATAGGAATAAACACTACTTGATGGCGTCCTTTTTTGCTTCTTTCTCCACACCTTGATACACGTTCTTGCGCTTGGGACTTTGGGCATCATCTTCCATTGGCTCCTTCCCCTTGTTGTTGCCGGCGGAGGCCATGATGCTTCTAAACCGAAAGCAGATCCTGGCAGAAAGAGCTCGAAACAGAAACACGACGAGAAAACGATATACGGACCTCAGGGGGATCCGGGGGATTATATAGCAAAAAGTTTCATCACGAAAGGAAAGTCCAGGTCGAAAACGAGTCGGAGAGGGGCTCCGGGGCGCCCACACCATGGGCTGGTGCGGCCAGGGGTGGGCTTGCGCCACCCTATGGTGTGGAGCCTCTAGGCTCCGTCTCCCTCTCGTTCAGGCTCATAATTTTTCATATTTTCCAAAAAGAGTAAAACTATAACTTGTTAGATGTTTCGCGAACATTTTCTTACCAAAATTGTTACTTATTCGAAAACTGACTCTGAAGTTTCTGGAATATGCTTCTTAATGAACTCCTCCGGGATCATGGCTTGAATACAATCAACATTTTCATTATAAGGATCTCCGGAGATATAATGCTTGAGTCTTTGTCCATTCACCACTTGTGAAGAGTTGACTTCAAGGGAAACAATTTTAATTTCCCCCAAAATATATACCTCTTCAATAACAAAAGGTCCTTCCCATCTCGAGAGTAATTTTCCTGCAAAAAATTTGAGACGAGACCTATACAATAACACTTTTTCACCAACATGAAATTATCTTTTAATAATTCTCTTATCATGCCATCTTTTAACTTTCTCTTTAAAGAGCTTAGCATTTTCATAAGTTTCACTCCTCCATTCATCTAAAGAACTTAAGTCAAGCAACCTTTTCTCACCAGCAAGTTTAAAATATCTATTTAGGTCTCTCACTTCCCAATAAGCTTTGTGTTCTAATTCTAAAGGCAAGTGACAAGCTTTTCCATAAACCATTTTATAAGGAGACATGCCCATGGGATTTTTGTAAGCAGTTCTAATAGCCCACATAGCATCATTTAATTTCTCAGCCCAATTTTTTCTAGATCTGTTAACAGTCTTTTGCAAGATGGATTTGATTTCTCTATTTGACAATTCTACTTGCCCACTAGTTTGAGGATGGTAGGGTGAGGAAATTCCATGATTAACATCATATTTAGCAAGGGTTTTTCTAAAACCACCATGAATAAAATGAGAACCCCCATCAGTCATAAGATATATAGGTACACCAAACCTAGGGAAAATAATGTCTTTAAGCATTTTTAATGAGGTTTCACCATCAACACTTTTAGTAGGTATGGCCTCTACCCATTTAGTAACATAATAAATAGCAACAAGAATATGTGTATAGACTTGTGAAGGAGGGAAAGGACCCATAAAGTCAAAACCCCAACAATCAAACTGCTCAATAACAAGAGAATAATTTATAGGCATTTCATTACGCCTAGAAATATTTCCAACCCTTTGACATTGATCACAAGATAAAACAAATTTTATAGCATCTTTAAAGAGAGTAGGCCAATAAAAACCTGATTGTAGAACCTTATGTGCGGTTCTATCTCCAGCGTGATGTCCTCCGTAAGCACTACTATGACATTTTCTCAATATCTCTCATTTTTCATTTTCAGGAACACATCTTCGCATAATACCATCAAAACCTTCTTTATATAAGTGTGGGTCATCCCAAAAATAATGCCTCAAATCATAGAAGAATTTTCTTCTTTGCTGAGTTGTAAAGGTAGGAGGCAAATACTTCGAAACAATAAAGTTAGCATAGTTAGCATACCATGGACTCTCTTGAGAGCTTACTTTTATTGCAGCTAACTGTTCATTAGGAAAACTATCATTAACAGGAAGAGGGTCATGAGGGATATTTTCTAATCTAGACAAATTATCAGCAACAGGATTTTCAGCACCCTTCCTATCCGCAATATGTAAATCAAATTCTTGTAAAAGAAGCACCCATCTAATAAGCCTAGGCTTATCATCTTTATTTTCCATTAGGTACTTAATAGCAGCATGATCAGTATGAATAGTAACTTTAGAATCAACAATATAATGCCTAAATTTATCACAAGCAAAATCTACAGCTAGGAATTCTTTTTCAGTGGTAGCATAATTCTTGTGAGCAATATCAAGAGTTTTACTAGCATAATGAATAATATTTAACTTCTTGTCTATCCGCTGTCCAAGGACAGCACCTACAACATAATCACTAGCATCACACATAATTTCAAAAGGTAAATTCCAATCAGTTGGTTGAACAACAGGGACAGATATTAAAGCCTTCTTTAAAATTTCAAAAGCTTCTCTACAATCTTCATCAAAAACAAAAGGTACATCCTTTTGAAGAAGATTAGTAAGATGCTTAGATATTTTAGAGAAATCTTTAATAAACCTTCTATAAAAACTAGCATGACCAAGCACACTACGAATACCTTTGACATCCCTGGGACAGGGAATTTTCTCAGTGGCTTCAACTTTAGCTCTATAAACTTCAATACCTCTTTTAGAAATTTTATGTCCAAGAACAATTCCTTCATTAACCATAAAATGGCATGTCTCCCAGTTAAGAACAAGATTAGTCTCCTCGCATTTCTGCAAAACTTTATCGAGATTCTACAAACAATTATCAAAAGAAGTTCCATAGACGGAGAAATCATCCACGAAAACTTCCACAATTTCTTCACAAAAACCATGAAAGATAGCAGACATGCATCTTTGAAAAGTAGCAGGAGCATTACATAAACCAAAAGGCATACGTCTATAAGCATATGTTCCATAAGGACAAGTGAAGGTTGTTTTCTCTTGATCAAGCTTTTTAACAGCAATTTGAGAGAACCCAGAATAACCATCAAGAAAGCAGAAATGAGTTTTCTTAGACAACATTTCTAACATTTGATCAATAAAGGGTAAAGGATAATGATCTTTCTTATTGACTTTGTTAACTTTCCTAAAATCAATGCACATCCTATACCCAACTACTACTCTTTGAGGAATAAGTTCGTTATTTTCATTTGGCACAACAGTCATCCCTCCTTTCTTAGGGACACAATGTACATGACTAACCCATCTACTATCGGCAATAGGATAAATAATGCCGGCATCTAGGAGTTTAAATACCTCGTTTCTTACCACATCCTTCATTTTAGGATTCAAACGGCGTTGATGTTCAACAACTGGCTTTGCATCAGGTTCAATATTAATAGCATCATGACATATAGCACGAGAAATCCCCTTAAGATCATCAAGAGTATAACCAATAACACCTCTGTGTTTCTTCAATATCCCCAATAATCTCTCCTCTTCTTTATCAGAAAGTTGAGAACTAATAATAACAGGATATAAGTTCTTATCATCAATATGAGCATATTTAAGATTATCAGGAAAATGCTTTAAATCAAAAACAAGATCTTCCTTGGGTGGTAATGTTGTACCCAAGTCTTCCACATGTAAATTATGTTTCAGCCTTGCTGGCTGATGTAGGAAAATCTCATTAATTTCATCCCTTTCTTCCATAAAGACATCACTTTCGTGGTCTTCCATGTATTGCTGCAAAGGATTGTTAGGAGCAAGAGCAATAGCAGCCAACTGTTCAACTCTATAAATTCAGCTTCATAGCGTGCTTTAGCAAATTTGGAGAAATTAAATTCATAAGATTCTCCATCAAACTTTGTAAGTATTTTCTCCTTTTTACAATCTATAACAGCACCACAAGTATTTAAGAAAGGTCTACCAAATATGATAGGACAAATATCACTAGCAGAAGTGCCTAGTACTAGAAAACCAGCAGGATATTTAGTTTTACCACACAAGACCTCCACATCTCTAACAATATCAATTGGAGAAATAGTTTCTCTATTAGCAAGTTGAATGATCACATCAATGTCTTCAAGTTCACAAGAACCAATTCATGCATGATTTCTTTATAAAGCTCATAAAGAATAGCACTAGAACTAGCACCAATATCACATAAACCATAATAGAAATGATCACCTATCCTAACAGATAGCACAGGAACACTAGGTTTCCTAGATTTACTAGGATGAGAGACAATATTAGAAGGATCTTCACAAAATATAATGTGTCTCTCTTCTATATTTTCAGAAACAATGTCCTTTACTATAGCTATTGTAGGTTCTACAGTTAATTGTTCCACAAGTTCTACAAGTTTCTTTGCACTTTTATTAATCACACTAGCTAACATAGAGTGTTCTTTCACCTTAGCAGAGAAAGACATTTTCTCAAAATAAGGTTCAGGCACAATATAATCAACAATATGAACCTCTATTTATCTAGCAGTAGCACAATTAATAGTATTTTTATAAGATGCATCGTACTTATCCCATTCCTTTTTAGGAATATCAATGTAAGAAGCAAAAGCATTATATATGTTTGCAGCAACTTGAGAATCAAGACCATAAATAACACTAACATTATGAAAATCCTCAGATGACATAAAGGTTTTAATGCATTCATAGTCATAATTTATACCTGACTTTCTACCTTTGTCATTCTCCCATGCTTTAGTGTTTTCTTGAATACAATCAAGAAGATCCCATTTAGCTTCATCCTTCATACGTGTAAATGATCCATAATAAGAAGCATCCAATAAATCCTTAGCATGAAGAGGAAGCCTTTCATAGAAATTATTAATAACAATATTACTGGGGAGCTCATGAATGGGGCATTTGAGCATTGGTAACTTCAATCTCCCCCATACTTGGGCAATACTCTCTCCGTCATGAGGCCAAAAATTACATATATAATTCCGATCTCTATGGATTTCACCTGGAGGATAGAATTTAGAATAAAAGAGAGGTACAATTTCCTCCCATCCAATAGTCTGGCTATTTTCGGCAGTTTAACCATTCAGAGGCTCGGCCTGTCAATGATACAGAGAATAATTTCCTCTTGACTTGGCTCATCATAATACCTGCACACTTGAACAACTCGCATAATTCATGTAAAAAGAGCAAATGATCACCAGGATGGACATTTCCATCACCTGAATAGCAGTTATCCATAACATGCTTAACAATTTTTATAGGTATTTTATAAGGATCCAAATCATCAGGCGGTGGGTCACTTACTACCCTAACAGTGGCAACATTGCCCGCAAATAAGGACTCAAGAGGAGATCCAAACATAACGTAATAAAGCGGTAGACAGTAATAAAAACATCACTTGCAGCAGAAGCTTCCTTTATCAATTCCACTTTCCGACAACGGCACCAGAAATAGTCTTGATGACCCACAAGTATAGGGGGTGTATCGTAGTACTTTCGATAAATAAGGGTGTCGAACCCAACGAGGAGCAGAAGGTGTTGACAAGCGGTTTCGATGAAGGAATAACTGTAAATACTGGAAAATAGATTTATAGGTTTTTTTTTTTGATATTGCAGATAAATAAAGTGCGAATAAATAAAACGCAGTAATAATAATTGCAGCAAGTGGCCCAATCCTTTCTTCAGCAAAGGACAAGCCGGTGAGTTTACTTATGATTAACAAACGTTCTCGAGGACACACGGGAGGTTTCTGTCAAGTGCTTTTGTTCCATGCAGCTGAATAATTTTGGTGTTTTGATAAGTGTTGTGTGGGTGAACCTATGCTAATGTACCGTCCCATCCAAAACTAATACATACTTGTGATTATACCCCTTGCATGCATCCACAACTACAAGAAAGTAATTAAGAAATAAATCTAACCACGGCTTTAAACTCCAGGATCCTACGCTCCCTCGTGTAATGGTTTACTAAAGGGGGTTTAGGTTTCTTTCACTCCGGCAACCCCACAATTAGTAGCCATGTCCTCAAGAACAACACGAACTACTCACAACACATCATATGGATCATGATCAGAGGTGATATAATGGATGATAACAATCTGGTCATAAAGTGTAAATACCGATAAATATCACAAGCATCAAATACTAACAAGTAATCCACACCGGGAGAGAGATCTAATGCAAAACAACGATAGAGGCCCCTGATTGGTACATCAGGATGTCCCCCTTCTTCTTCTGATCTTCTGAAATATGGTATCTCGACGGTGTTTTTTCCATCAGATTTCTGGTCTCGGTGTTTATTCTCCAAAAATTATAAAACATGCAAAATAAGATAAAATAACATAAGAGATGCATCATAACATGAAATATATCGATAAATAACAGAAAATTATGATATAAAATAGTGATGCAAAATGGACGTATCAGGACGCTGAGTAGAAGGCGGGGGCGGTAACGGAGACGGAGGTGGTCGATCGCAAGGAGGCGGTGATGAAGATGAAGGTGATGGAGTCGTGGAGTTCTGAGATGGATTAGGGCTAGCAGACCTCGACTGTCAGAGCCCCTCAAACCAAAGGCCAAGATGTGTCCAAGGCGATGGACTGGTAGGATTGACATGTATCCCGTCCCCACACACCAGTATAATAGGAATTTGAAACCCGCTGACTGCTCCACTGCCCGTCAATTCCGGACCGGGCCCAACCAAACCACCATCGGTCGCCGTCTTCAACCTCTCCGGGAAGAAGTTCCCCATGCACGGTGGTGGCGTGATCTGAGGTGGAGGAATCGGTCCATGCCACCCCATCCTCAGTTTGCGCACCCGCATAGCTCTTCCCCGCGAAGCCGCCAACCTCCCATCCTCCGACTCGAATTGTTAGATGAAGGCACCTCCGGCGACATGCAAACATGAGACAAATATGTACCTCTGGACATAGCCGACCTGGCCGTTGACGTGTCGGCATGTGTTTCCTTTTATCACTCTATCTATCGAAGCATAAGCTTGAAGAGGTCGGTGATGGTAGTAGGCAATCGTCATTTCTACTGGATAGATAGTATTATAGTAGATTTAGAGGTTCACTTTATTAATCGAGCTACTTTCCAAAACCTTGATGTCGGGGTCGGGAATCCGATGTCAACCCAGAATTCCTTGGCCAACTCCTCGTCAGACTTTGCCAGCCACAGGAGACGACACGATCCTCGGACAACACATGTCCCTCTTTGCCCAGTGTATACAACCAACTTCTCCAACCCACCCTCTTCCTCTTCTCCCAGCACCACAAAATGAGATCCGCAACCGCCGCGGCCAGAAACCACGGGAGAAGAGGCGGTCCTAGTGGTGGTGGCAGCACCGGACAGCGTGGCGAGCTCGCCCGGAGCAAGAGTGAGCCGACGGCGACCCACAGTCGCCGGCATCGCAGGGAGCCGCCCCACCGTTGCAACTCAATTTGAGTGGTGGTTTTTCGAAGTTCAAAGTACCAGATAACTGCATACAAAAATCGTAGATGTATATTCTTCTTGTGATCACAACCTAGGTTACAACATTTAGTAAGAAGTACGAATATCCATTTTTACATAGAGAAGGGATGGGAGTGGGTGAACTATTGTGGTTATGAACTTGTGCTAGTTTTATTTATTCTTGGGTGAGACACAAAATGTGCTATAAACATGGTATATGAATGTAAGAAATAACTAGGTTTAAGATGGATAGTTTGGAAAAAAAGAAATCTAGAGGCTTGAGAGAATGTGAAACTATTTCGGAACAATAGCCTGAATAAAAGTGACAATAGTACTCTAGTTACAAAATGGAAATAGCTAGGTCTAAGATGGATGAGTAAACAGTTCGTGGCAGCTGTCAACAGTATTATATATATACAGAAAGAATTGATCGTGATCATCAGCATTCCCGGTGGTGCCTCCCGTGCCGCCCCACATCAGCGTCACGAGGCTGATGATGGGCCGGGCGCCGCTGCGCACTGAATGCCTCGCGGGGCCACCGCCGACGCGGAGGGGCCACGCCACCGCCCCTGATCGCGGAGCGCCAGACGGGGTCGACCTCGCCGTCGTTGGCGGCGGCGAGCCAGGCGTCGACGTCGTCAAAGAGCGCGCGCTGCTTGCTGGGCGAGACGAGGCGGTCGCCCGGCACGCCGATGGCCGCGGCGCCGCCGTCGACGAGGGAGCGGAAGAAGACGTCGCGCAGCTCCCAGCCGCCGCCGGCGACGCCGAGCCCGCCGCGGCACTTCTGCCACGGGAACTGGAACACCCCCGGCGGGCGGCGCCACGCCTCGCCGGGGTCGGCCGCCGCCGCCGCCTCGTGGAAAGGGAAGTCCGCCGGCTCCTCCCTCGCGCGCTTCTTCCCCTTGCTGCCCTCCGGCCGCCGATCCATATACGCAGCCACAGGGCACTGCGTCAGGGGAACAAAGAAAAACCATGCACGGATCATCAACGACGTTGCTTGATCCACCGGCCGTCGATCGATCGGTGGAATTAACCTTTCCAATCTGGGTCACATTTCTTGGGTAATGGGGCGCGCGAATGGCATGCACGCACCTGCGCTGAGACGAGACGACGGGGGACGGCCGGCGGCGTGGACGTAAATGTTCCGGGGGAGGGATCAGGGATGGGTAGTGTGGAGATGGATGGGAGGGAGAGAATGGAGGTTTTCGTATTTATGTTCATGCGGGACGTACCGCGACGGAGGCGTGCACGTTAAGCGGCCCGTGCAGGCGCAGCTAGCCAATGCATGCTGCTACATGGTATATCGTCTGGATCGGCGCATGTCTCCCATCTGTTAATGTTTTGCCGAGATCGACGGGGATGGTTTGGGTTTCTTGTCGATGGAGCGAGGAGTCCGCAGGAACACTACCCACCCATGGCTCCATCACCAGATTGGCATGGGCGCCAACGGATACGATGGTCCACCACACCACCCATGGAGATGGAGGTGTGCACGGATAGAGATTGCCGGCCGGGACCGCACCGGCAGGCATCTGCATGCGAATCTCCTTCCCTCCTCCTAAACTTCATCGCTTGGTCGCGCGGATACGCGTCCGTGCATGACACGCGTGCACACGCGACCATCGCGTACACGGTCTGCATATCACCATCCAGCCCAATCCGCTGCGTAGACCGTGCATTTCTGGCTGCAGCATGCGAAAACAGGCAGGCGTGCAGGATTTGAATCCTTATCACCTATCTTTGTACTCCCTCCGTTTCTTTTTACTCCGCGTATTAGAATTCTTTTAAATCAAATGTTACAATATTTAACCAAGTTTGTAGAACACAATAACAATAGTTATAATACCAAATCAACATATTTTAAAAGTATATTACATGGTGAATCGAAGGATACTAATTTGGTATTATGAATGTAGATACTTTTTTACTATAAAATTGGTCAAACTTTAGCAAGTTTGACTTTTAACAAACCTAATACGTGGACTAAAAAGAAACGTAGGGAGTACTTATCACAATGTTGAATCTAACCACGTCACACCTTTCGTGCAAGTGACTCTGATTTAGCAGATTCTATAAGCACCATTTCGGCAATGACACCCAACTTCTAATTAAGAGCATCTCTAGCACTAACCATAAACTGAAAACTTGGTTTCAGTTCGCGTTTTAGTCAGTTTTGCAGTTCGTGGAGCATACACCATACACTGAAACTGAAAATCCAACACGGGATTAAACGGGAATGGAACTTTGTTCATCGCCGGGATACAGATCGGAATCCAGCACAAACGCTTCATTTACATAAGCGGCGATGAATTAGTGTTCATCGATGCACCCTACACCTATTAGGGCCAAAATGCCCGGCTTCTTCTTCTTCGTCGGGGCTTCTTCTTCCCTCCGCCACGCCGTCTTCAGTCCTCGCTGGAGTCGTCGTCGAAGGAGGAGCATCTGGAGGAGGCGGCTTGCTGCACGAACTGGGACGCCGCAATGGCGTCCCACTCCTGCTTCTTCTCCTGCGTCTCTCGTTCGCTCGGAGGTCGCGCTGCAGCTGGCACTAGTTGTGGTCGTCGAGGTGGCGCTGGTAGCAGCGGCACCGAATCTCCTGCCTCCGCTCGTGCCGGAGGGTCCCCTGGATCCCAAGCTGGAGGAGGTCCTCCTCGGTCTCCATAGGCCCCTGCTCGTTGGCCTCGTCGCCGGAGCTGTCCTCCGAGAGAACCCGCATCACCGTCGCCGGTGACCGCGGGGGGACTACTCCGGCTGTGCCCGGGTCTAGGCTCGCCCAACGCGGCGGAGGGGCCGCGTGGTTACCGGCCAGACCGTCGTGGATGAGGCCGTGCTCGTCGATACGAGGAACGACCTCTGTGGATGGCGGTGGTGTGGGGAGGGGAGGGACAAGCCATTACAGCCGTTAGCTCCGGCGAACGGGTAGCCGTGCAACTCCATCGCGGAAATCCGGGGGGGTGAGGGGGAGGGCTAAAACCGGGTCTGCTAAATCGCTCGCCGGAGCTAAGCACGACAGTGAGGGATTGTGGCGGAGGCGACTAGGGTTCCAAATGGTCTTGACCTGAGAACGACTCGGGAGACCGTACATATAGCGGCTGGAGGGGGAATTATCGGCCATCCCGAGTCGCTTTCTCAGGCCGGGCATCGTTTTTGGGTGCTGCTAGGGCCTCAAAACTGGACCCAAACCGTAAACACGCCGGAATTTTACGGGTTTGGCCATTTTACGGGCTCTGCTAGAGATGCTCTAAGTACCCCCGTCATTTCTTTTTACCCCGCGTGTTACAAATTGTCTTTAGGGCAAACTTTTTAAGTCTGACCAAGTTTATAAAACAAAATATCAATATTTAAAATATCAAATGGGTATAATATGAAATATATTTCATGATGAATCGTATGATATTGACTTGGTTTTGCAAATGTTATATTTTTTCCTATGAAATTGGTCAAACTCTGACAAGTTTAACTTTAGACAAACCTAATATATGGAGTAAAAAGAAGGGAGGGGTGGGGTATTATTACCATTGTCGTTGCCTGATATTATTTCTTCAATCCAAGGATACAAAAAGGTGGTTGGCAAAAAATGATAAAATTCATAGTTATTATTTCCGGTCGTGTAAAAAAAAAATTACGTGAAAGCAATAGCGGTTGGAATACATCTATCTCTTCTAAACAATCTCTTTTGGTTTATTATTAAGACCAACCTTGCAGTAGGGTACCATCTACTTTGAGTTCTTTATTATTTTCTTTAGAGATTTTTAGGATCGTTCATGCTATATTTAGTCTATTTTGACTTTTACTATCTATTTTTCTCAGGGAGATGGTAAAGGAACTCAGAAGATACAAGGCGCAGATTTTCGGAATTCAAATATTAGTTGTCGCTAAAAAAGTTGTATCTATGGATATGGAAACAAAGGAAGACCAAGAACACCCACCCTTCAGCAGGGTAATATTTTTGTACTCCCCCGTCTCAAAATAAGTGCCATTGAGATGGATGCATCTAGATATATTCTAGTATTAGATACGTCCATTTTAAACCATTTTAACGACACTTATTTTGAGACGGGGGGAATACAAGGCTCAAGTACACAAGTAAAGGCCCGAACCTATGTACAGAAAGAAAACTACATTCTGATTGGTGGACAATCACCTCCTTCAGAAGCTTCTGACAATTCCAAAAGGGATAATACCTTCTGTTTATGGAGCAGTGTACCGGGAGTCCAGTGACTACAGAAGTCCCGTGGCTAGTGCCGAATGAAATGTATAAGGTGAGGTGGTAGTGTGCATAAGCATAAAAGTTTTGCTTTGTGGACAAAACATGATCCATTAAGAACCCAAAATAGAATCTTGTGTTCTACAAGTCCTGCAAAATTGCATTTCCTTCCACCTGATACCAAGAGACCACCTTACAAATCTTAAACTGTAGACAAGACGAGAGCATTTCTGTTGCATTCTTTAGCATCACATGGTCTTCATCACCGGCCCCCACAGGTCTAGCTATCACTGTCGCCGATGCCCAGCGCCGGCAAATCGGTAACGTCCGGGATGCTGACCGGGGGCAGAGGCGACGCCTCATTCATCGTCTGCTCCCCTCTCTTGAGGGTACGCTTGAACATATTCCCAACGGACTTGAACGGATCGCTCAGTTTCTCCTGCACCCCGAGGAGGAACGACGCCTCCTTGAACTGCCACACGGCGGTTATGACAAGGAGCGTGCCGACTAGGATGTGGGTGATCATGTTCTGCCTCTTGATTTTGTTCAGGTCTTTTGCTATATCGCCTAGCCCCACCTCCTTTCTGCTCTCCAAATCCTCTTTGTTCAGTTCAGCATCGTCCAGATCAACATCTTCCTCCAGCGCATTCAACTGTTGAAAGAAACAATGATGCAGCAGGCGTTCAGGGTTTGCATCAAAAGAAAGATGAACAAGAAAGAACGCAGCAGGGTTTGTATCGAGTAAGGTAAGGATGACATGAAACGGCGACCAGACATAATTCCGAGACCATCAGATGCATCTGCAACCTGAAACAATTCAGATGTACAAGTAACGAACAGACACATATGCATACCTTGGAGAGCAACGAGGAGAGGAGGAGATCTTCCTCTTGATCCCGTGGGACCATGGAGCCCTCTTCTTCCCCATGCTGATGCTGCTGTTTAACCCTATTCTCCTCCAGGAGGCCCTGGATGGCTTCCTGCAACAGTTCCACCTTCTGCCTCCTTCCCTTCTCCTCACCAGTAGCACCACCACCACCGTCTTGCCCGGTGGGCATGTCGACGCCGACCGAAGGAGAGAAGATAGGACGTGCAGAATCGCTGGAAGCAAAGTGCTTTTCTATGAAAGAAAACAGGGGAATAAGCTGCATGCCGCTTTCCCAGTTGGAGATAAAAAAATATATATTAAATTCATGTCGCTGTCAAGGATTCTGAAAGAAGATATTTCAAGTTGCTTCCAAACGAGTACTGTAACTTGCATTCCAGGAGACAGCGAAATGAGAGAGTGAGGGTGGCGACCGCTGATGCCGACGAGGTCGTGAGGACGGGAATCCAAAAACGGCGCACCAGCGCATGGCCGGTGGTTGCCATGTCGACAGGGGTAGCGGTCGCTGGCGGACCCAGGAAAAAACTGGCGGGTGGGCACACTACATATTTGTTTTTCCACACTAGCCCACGTGCGATAAAAAAAATGTCAAATGGATAATATAAAGAACCAATTGATTCACAACATTGTAGTTAAATACATATGTTTTGAATGTGCATGATTCCAGTTCAAATAGTTCAAAACATGAACAAACTCTTACATGATGAGATGTAGCATAAATAGAAAATTACATCACTAATATTTGATAACTCTGCCAAAGTCCATATCAAGCCTTGCTAATGTAGGGGAAAAAGACCTTATTTGAAAGAAAAGTTTCGTTTCTAATCTAACATAATATACACAGCGGGCAGTTATGGTTTGTTTCCCTTTTGTGAGAATTTTGCAGAAGAGTTAAACTACATAATTCTACACTGCCATCTCTGGACAAAAGTTTATGTGGGCTAAACAATGGACTAATTTGCAGTGCATCACTGTGAAAAAATTGGCTATAGGTACAAATCTTGCTGAGATGGAAATTTAGGACATACGGGATTGGCAAGCAAATAGATGGAGAAACACAAGTTATAAAATGTCTTGGAAAGAAGTTGAGACACCATAATGATACCACCTGATTTCGAATTGGGAAAGAAACGAATGTACCAATACACAATAACAATTAACACAAGTAGCAGTGTAGCACTTTTTTTTTAAAGGTCTGGTTACAGAAGCCTTTACGATCTTTGGTAGCCACAGCCTCTACACCAGGAAGAACCGACTCCAAAAGCAATTGGGGACATCGGTAACGGGGATTTAGGAATAATTCACTGTTTGGGGGCAGCTAAATTTTGATTTCAACCAAGCACGACATGAATAAGCAGGCAATAACATGAACAAGCACTTAAGCAGGCTTACCGGCTGGCTGCTCCAGTGCTGCAGCGGCAGCGCTGCCCCTTCTCAGCTGATGTAGTTCTGCGGCCGCGCGCGGGGCTGAGCGGCGAGAGTGGCCGAGCGGCCGGCGAGGGGAGTCGGGAGGAGGCCGGGCCGCCGGAGGGGCCGGCGTGGGGAGGCCAGGAGCCGGCTCAGTGCGCGCAGCGGCGGCCGCTGGAGCCTGGTGTTGCGGATCGATTGGGTGCGTAAGCCCAACCGCTCACTCGTGTACAAGGACAGAAGTAGAAAGATGTCTACAAGGGCAGAAGTAGAAAGAAAGCCAAATTGGCAAATGGGCAGCTGGTTCGTAGTTGATGTATGGGAAAATTTGCTATTTTGTGGCGCTTGCTAAAACACACCGCACGATTATGACTGTGCGAGATACCATTAAAATTTTGTGACACATTTGCCACAACACACCGCATGACCCAAAATGGAAAGTTTGTTATTTTTCTTGGGTTCAGTTTTTAATAATTTCTTCCTTTCCAGTACGAATTATAGCCCGAGGCTGTCCGTACGCATCAATATTTTTGTCAACGAAACTGTACGTATCAACTCAACCTAGCCAGTTAGACACACACTCAAACATCCATTCCGAACATTAATTCTAGTGGCTGAATAACTGGTCATCCTATGCAAATTAATAGGGACATGGATCAGTGAAGGGATCCAATAAAGATGAAGGGACAGTCTTGTTCATTGATGCGTCTCCATGTAATTGCTTGGAGAAAAGTCAAACATTCTGTTTTTGGCCACAGGGTGTGTTTTAGCAAATATACCACACAATTTTAGTGGTACCTGGCAAAACCATAATCGTGCGGTGTGTTTTAGCAAACGCCACAAAATAACGGTGTCCTCTAGCAAATTTTCCCTTTAGTTTTAAAGCCTTGTGGTTATTGAGTAGCATGATTAGGCTCAAATAACTGAGAGTGTTTAATGCCTCATTGAAAGAATCATGAGTTGTTCTTGTCATATTGAAGCATAAATTTGTGTTATTCTCCTTTGAATGTTTTATTTGGTTGACTTTGTGCATGCTCACACCATGTTTATGACTATGAACCAGTCACTAATAGCCTCTATGATCATTTCGTTTTTGAACTTGTGGTACCACTTATGCTTCGATTACTAATATTTATGTCGCAATGCATGATTATGGCTCTTAGGCTCTCTTGATTTGTCGCTCACAGTCTTTTGCTAGCCTCCACCTGTACTGAATATAGAATTCTACTTATGCATCCAACTTCCTAAAACCAAAATTTTCCGATTGTGTCCACCATACCTACCTACATGTGGTATTTAACTGTCACTCCAAGTAAATTGCTTATGTGTTACCTTTAAAACGTTCAATATTATTCCTGTTTTGTGTTCCTGTTTTTGCTCATAAGGACGTAAATAGAGAATTTTTATCTCACTTGTTGATTATATTTCACACCCTGGACTAGTGGCTTCATATACTTATCCAATTGATAGAAGAGATGTCAGCGGGGTGCCCAGCCCCAAATTAATACACACAAATTTTCTTCACTATTTTTGCCCCTGATTTATCAGTCGAAACATAATTGTGTAAACACAAGAGAAATAGGGATGACCTTCTACACCAGTTGCATACTTCATATGGGAGCCGCTCTTGTGAAATCTAGTTAGCTTGTGGCGTACTGTATTTTCTGTTTACCATTCGTTGACATTAGCATACATCTCCCAAAATATAGACGCTCCTCCATGGTATGTGATTGTTGGCAGGCACCTGAGGATTCGGTTAGCCATGTTTTGTGTAAGATGGATGGGAGGAGTGTCAAACTTTTAATACCTCTATTAATAAAATAAAAATCTCTAACACATGAGTGGTCCATGTTTCCCTCTACGAAGGGCATTTCTTTTACTTTGGTGTTGAGTCTCTGATACGTCTCCAACGTATCTATAATTTCTGATGCTCCATGATGATATTATGCCAATTGCTACATGTTTTCTCCCTTCTTTACAACTTTTTTTACAAGTTTTTCCGGACTAACCTATTAACAAGATGCCACAGAGACAGTTCCCTGTTTTCTGTTGTTTTTAGTTTCAGAAAAGTTGTTCTGGAAATATTCTCGGAATTGGAAAATTCAAAAGACAGAAGTCTTAGAAGTCCCGGAAGCTTCCAGAAGTCCAGAAGAGCCCCAAAGGGGGGCCACCTGGTGGTGTGGGCCCCCTGGCCACCTCCGGCATCGCCCTTTCGCCTATTATACTCCCCCGAGGGAAAACCTAAAAACATCGACCTTTTCCACAAATATATCCGTAGCTCCGTCGCCGCCAACGGCAATTTTCGGGGGACATCTCTCTGTTCTGGCACCCTGCCGGGACGGGGAAGTGCCCCCGGAACCATCTCCATGGACTCCACTGCCATCTCCATCGCCGTTGTTGTCTCCTATGATGAGGAGGGAGTAGTTCTCCCCCGAGGCTGAGGGCTCTACCGGTAGATATGTGGTTCATCTCTCTCTCCCATGGTGTGATCTATATGTGATCATGAGCTTTATAATCTATTTGAATTCGTAGATGTTACTCTTCATCTTTTTCTACTCAAGTGCTTTATTAAAATGAACTTTTGAGTCACCTTGTCTCACGGTGTGAAGGTGACAGTGTGCACATCGTGTGTGTATTCTCTACGAATTGTGGTGTTTGTCTAGTACCATCTAGGGCGCTCATAGTGACAGCGTGGGGTTAACTAGACATGGGAATACTTACTTTAATGAATGCTTTTTGCAGCCCTACACAATGATTAGTGTTCATCATTTGTTATGAGATCTCCGTAAACACTTTGATCACGGTGTAAAGGTGACAGTGTGTGCACCGTGTGGTTTAGCATTATATTTATATTCTGTGTTGGATAACCCTATGAAATTGTGGTGTTTGCATGGAACCGTATGGGTCCCATGCTGATAGCATGGGGGTTACTTAGTTGGAAAAGTGCTTACTCTGAGGAGTGTTGTTAAAGCCCTACGCATGGATTGGTGTTGTTATTCGACCGGAGAGTGGTTAATAGTAGCATAGTGAAGGGAAGATCTCTAGTTATTCAATTATGTGATCATTGTTGAGAGTGTCCTCTAGTGAAAGTAGGATCCCTAGGACTTATTACCAAGCGTTGAAACACCGTTTTCCGCCTGTTCTGCTACATGTTTGCTTGATGCCATTTTTATTTCAGATTTCTATTATCACTTATTATCATCCATATTACTTGCGTTTTACTCTCTCTTCGCCGAACTAGTGCACCTATACAACTGAAAATTGTATTAGGTGTGTTGGGGACACAAGATACTTATTGTATCTTGATTGCAGGGTTGCTTGAGAGGGATATCTTGACCTCTACCTCCCTGAGTTCGATAAACCTTGGGTGATCCACTTAAGGGAAACTTGCTGCTGTTCTACAAACCTCTGCACTTGGAGGCCCAACACTGTCTACAAGAATAGAAGTGTGCGTAGACATCAAGCTCTTTTCTGGCGCCGTTGCCGGGGAGGTAAGGTAATAGGTACTCACATCCTCGGGTGTGAGAGCTCGAAGTTATTTCTTTTAGATCCTGCAATTATACCTTTTTTTTTCTTGTTTTTATTTTCACTAGTTAGGCTTAATGTGAAAATAACAAAAATATAAGAGAGCTTTATAATCTTTATCTTGGGTTAGGAAATGAAGTGTTTGAAGAGAAAATTTAAAAACCTATGGAACTTTATTTGCATGCTAATAGCAATGTTATTAGTATGAATGCTTTGAACACTATTATTTCTAATGCTATGGAAAATTCTAAGCTTGGGGAAGCTGGTTTTGATGAATATGATATTTTAAGTCCCCCAAGTTTTGAGGAGGAAATTTTCTTTGATGATAATTTGCCTCCAATATATGATTATTGTAATGATTGTGGTATTCTAGTTCCACCTGTTTACAATGATGAATATGATATTTTCAGTCCACCTACAATAGAGGAAAATATTAATTATGATTACAATATTCCTCCTATATTTAATGATTATGGTGATGAGAATAATAACGATAGCTATTTTGTTGAATTTTCTTCCACTACTATTAATGAGAATGACTTTGCTTATGTGGAGAGTATTAATTCTTTTATGCATGTGGCTCATGATAAGAATGTTATATGTGATAGTTACATTGTTAATTTTATTCATGATGCTACTTAAAGTTATTATGAGAGAGGGAAACATAATTTTATGCATCTTAATAGTATCAAGTTTCCACTCTTTATGTTATAAAATTTGAAGTTGCACTTGTTTTGCTTTCCTATGCTTGTTGCTTTGTGTTTTCATGGCTTGTTTTTCTACAAGATTATTTTTCATAAGAAGTGAGTTAGACTTCAATTTTTTTTATATTTGTTCTTGATGCTCTCTTATTGTGCTTCAACTCTTATTCTTATGTGAGCATCTTCTCAAATTCTCATGCCTAACTAAAAGGCGTTAAAGGAAAGTACTTCTTGGAAGATAACCTATGTTTTTATTTTTGCATTGTTTTTATCTGTTTTCTTTGAGTCAAGGGGTTGTATACTTATGTAGAAACTCCTTTATATCTTTCTTTTCATGTTTTAGTAGTGCCAAGAAAAGTTTCTGATGAAAGTTGGAGTTGGTTTTCGAATTTCTACGCAGAAAACAGATTTCTTCTGTCCACCATAAAACATCGTATAAAATTCTGGAAGATCAGAATGATCTGAAATTTTTTATGCTTATTCCTCAGCTAATTTCGCAAATTTTCTTAGTTGACCACTTTTTAATTTGAGCAACAGAAGATTTTCGGAAAACATCATCTTTACCTGCTGTCCTGTTTTGACAAATTTCTGCCAATAATTGCATTTGCATCTTAATCTCTTTCTTTTGGTCTTCTTTTGAGAAAAATAGTTTTAAAATAAGTTGTGACAGTAGCTAATGTGTTTATGAGTGTTAGTCTTGTGTTGAAACTGAACCATGTGAATTTATTATATCGACTACACTAACGTTGCTAATGAAGATTATGAGAAGTTCGGTGTGAAGTAAGTTTTCAGTGGACAAGAGAAGAGGATGATATGATGTGATCAAGAAGAGTGAAAAGCCTAAGCTTGGGAATGCCCCGGTGGTACATCCTAGAAAATTCCAAGAAGACTCAAGCATCTAAGCTTGGGGATGCCCAAGGCATCCCCTTCTTCATCAACAATTTATGAGGTCACTTCTAGTGAAACTATATTTTTATTCAGTCACATCTTATGTGCTTTACTTGGAGCGTATTTTTTTTCAGTTTGTTTGGTTTTATTTGCTGTAATAAATAGTTGGATCCTATCATACTTGTGTAGGAGAGATACACGCTCCGTTTTCATTGCTTAGAACACTTTAATTTTCATTCTTATTGTTCTGTGAGTGTTCACTTTTTGCTAGTACTGCGTTTAGCCTTTGTTTTCATGCATCTCTTATTCAGAGCTGTTAGTTTTAGTAGTATTGTGTTATTACTCTCATGCTTAATTGTTGTATTATTTAGAGAGTTTTTGTTAAAACATATCTTTTGTGGTGCTTGTTGGGAAAAGAAATTGCTGCTTGAAGTAGAATTTTTAATGGTGCATGTACAAGATTGTATAGATTGTGGCTAGAACTTTTTCATGTCATGCTAAATGTTATTTTAGTTTTAAAGTCTTGTGGTTATTGAGTAGCATGAATAGCCTCAAATGGCTGAGAGTGTTTAATATGCCATTGAAAGATTCATGAGTTGTTATTGTCATAGTGGCAGGGGCGTGCGGCTTGGGCGCGAACCTCTGGCAAGCATTGCATCTGTCGACTAGGTCCTTTGCGTCTCTGGCTGCCGTGAGCCAGTAGAATCCTGCCCTGAAAGCCTTGCCTACGATTTCCTTCCAACTAGCATGGTGTCCGCAATCTCCTTGGTGTATGTCTTGTAGCAGTTCTTTGCCGTCTTCGGGTGTTATGCATCTCTGCAATATTCCTGATATGCTTTGTTTGTACAGCTCTGTCGGGTCTCGCAAATATCTGCTGGGAGCTGTTTATTGGACAAGTAGTCGAGGTATTTCTGCGTCCAGACTGTCTCGACCAGAAAAACTTGCCTTGATATGTTGTGGGTGAGCTCGATAATAGCAATTTGCGGGCTGACGTCCGTCTTCAATGCTGCGGGTGTTCCCGCTGGTTTTTTGACCTTGACTGAACGCTTCGTCAATCTTTCGAAGTAGATTCCTGGCGATATGGGTGTGTTTGTGGACCCCATGTTTGCCAGTTTATCTGCTTCCTCATTGCTCGATCGTGCAATGTGCTTCAGTTCGCACCCTTTAAAACTTCCTTCGAGCAGATTGTACATGTCGCGATAGGCGACCATGCTATCCGCGATAGCATCGCACTCCTTCATCGTCTGCTGCACGATGAAGTTTAAGCCTCCATATATTATTAGTCGGGTAGCTCCGCAGGAAATCGCCATTTTCATGGCGTGAAGGAGGGCTTCATACTCTGCATCGTTGTTGGATGCTGGATCATCGGGTGGGAAGTCCAACCTCAGGACGTACTGCAGTTTATCTCCTCTGGGAGATATGAGGACGACCCCGGCTCCATCTCCTTCATTTCTCTATGACCCGTCAAAGTACATGATCCAGTTGCTCGTGTATTCTGGAGGTCCTGGTGTTTGTAGTTCCGTCCACTCGCTTAGGAATTCCACAACTACCTGGGACTTCACAGAGTTGCATCATGCGTATATTATGTCCCAGGCGCCTAGCTCGATGCTCCACTTTGCAATTCTTCCGGATTCCATGGGATTGTTCATGATCATACCGAGTGATGCGTCGTTTAGCACCGTGATGGTATGTTCCTGGAAGTAGTGCTTGAGTTTTCGAGCTGTGAGCACCACGCCATACGCAAGTTTCTGGTAGTGAGGGTATCGCCGTCTGCACGACGAAAGCACCTCACTCATGTAATATATTGGCCTCTGGACTCCGTATGTCGTTTCCTCCTCTGGCCGCTCGACTACGATGACCGTGCTGACGATTTGGTTTGTTGCGGCCAGGTAGAGGCATAAGGGCTCCTTCTCTTAAGCCGTTGCCAAGACGCGCTTGCTCTGCAGTACTTGCTTCAGATCGAGTAACGCCTTTTTTGTTTCGGGTGTCCACTCGAACTTATCTGCCTTCTTCAACAACTTGTAGAAGGGCAATGCTTGCTCGCCTAATCTTGCGATGAATCTGCTCAGTGTGGCTGATCGCCCTGCGAGCTGTTGATCGCCGCGAAGATTGGTTGGCTCCTTCATTGTCAAGATCGCTTGAATTTTCTCCAGATTAGCTTTGATTCCTCGGGCGGATACCAAATATCTGAGGAGTTGTCCTGCAGGGATGCTAAATACGTATTTTGTTGGGTTGAGTTTAATTATGTACGTGTTGAGAGCGTCGAATGTCTCCCTGATGTCCTCGAGGAGCGTATCCTCCACTCGAGTCTTGATGACGATGTCGTCAATATACACTTGTACGTTCTTGCCAATGAGCTTGGCGATGCATTTTTGCATGCAGCGCTGATATGTCGCGCCAGTGTTTTTTAGCCCAAAGGGCATTATCGTGTAGCAGTAGACACCGTGAGGTGTGATGAACGATGTCTTCTCCTTGTCCTCCTTCTTCATCCTGATCTGATTGTAGCACGAGTAGGCGTTTAGCAAGAAGAGGCGCTGGCAGCCTGCTGTGGAGTCCACGATCTGGTCGATCTGTGGCAAGGGGAAATTATCCTTGGGGCAGTGTTTGTTCAATGACGTGTAGTCGATGCACACGCGAAGGATGTCAGTGTTTTTCTTCGGGACCAGCACCAGGTTTGCTAACCATGTGGATATTTTTATCTCTCTGATGAATTTTGCGGCGAGTAGTCTATTCACCTCTTCTCCAAGTGCTTTCTGCTTTGGCTCGGAGAACCGTCAGGTTGTTTGCTTGATAGGTTTGGCGTCTTTGAAAACTTTGAGTGAGTGCTCGGCGAACTCTCTGGGTATCCCTGGCATATCTGAAGGCTGCCAGGCAAAGATTTCCTAGTACTCACGGAGGAGTTCGACGAGCGCGCCTTCCTATGCAGGCGACAGGGTGGTGGACACCATCGCCGTCTTCGCGGGCTCTGCCGGATGCACTTGATGCTTTCGAGTGTCGCTGTTGGCACTGAACTTGAGTTCTGGAGTATTCTTTTTTGTGAGAGGCATCACGGAGTGGCCCGTGGTGTTTGCCAATTCTTCCAGCTCCTCCTGCATCCCGAAATATTTTGCGATCTCGTTGAACTCGATGTCGCACTTATCAGATTTCTGGAAGTCGCCATCTATGGTGATGGTGCCGTATTCCCCAGTCGACTACTTCGAAGTCGAGAATTCTCGCCTGTAGTTTCTTGGGTTTCCGAGCACCACCTCCAAGTTGATTGTTCCGAGTGGTCGGACTGCTTTGCCGGGTACTATCCCGTGGAAGGATGTTTCTGACTCTGCAATCCATCCAAGTTTTTGTTCATCTTACGGAGTGTATCCGCGTAAATGATGTTTATCCCGCAGCCGCTGTCCATGAACACCCGTGCAAGTTCGTGATTGCCTATTTGCGCTTGGATGACGAGCGCGGCGTGTCCTGGTCGATGTACCCGAGGCAAATGGTCTTCTTTGGAGAAAGTCATCGACTGATCTGCCATCTTCAGGTATTCGGGTTTGGACGGTGGAGCATGTACTGCTATGACCACTTTGCGTGTGTTTGTTTGCTGGATCCTGCGGGACGGGCAGACTTTCTGTATCACTCCAAGGAGTCCTGCTGGATTCAGGTATCCATTGCCTCCTTGATTTGCTTCGGGTGGCGCTGGTAGCGCGGCCAACACTGTGTTTTGATATCCTGGTGGAGGTAGGGGTTGTGGAAGGTGGAATCCCTGATGTCCTCCTCCTGGGAGCTGTGGATAGCCCTGATTGACTGCAACTCTATTTTTCTTCGAGAAGGCCTCGTGGATGTCGAGAAACTTTCGGCAATCCTTGAGGAGGTGGGTTGCCTTGGTCTTTCCTTTGCGCTTATCTGTAAATAGATGTAGTGTGCACTAACCGTCTAGGTCCTCCTCGGGAATTTTATCCTCAGGTTTTGGCTTCCAGTCGCGATTTGCACGGGGTCTGCCGTCACGGTTTCTTGTGAACTCTGCTGCAACCAATTCTTCTCGATCATCATGATCGTAATGATTTCTCTTTTTCTTTCGACCGTGGAGGTCATCCTCAGGTGCTAGCAAAGATTACTTCTCGTTGCGCACAGAGTCTTCATCATTGACCCATCTGTCAGCTATGGCCATCAGCTCCCCGATGGTTTTGGGCGCAACTCGCCCCAAATCTTCTCTGAAAGCGGCTCGTCGAGCTCCTTTGGTGAAAGCTTCGACTGCAACCTTCTCCGATATGTTTCCCGCTGTATTTTTTAGCGTAGTCCACCGCTAAATGTACTCGCGAGTAGACTCGCCGCTCTTCTGCTTACAAGCCCGCAGCTCCTCGATAGATGTGGGTCGTTTGTAAGTTGCTTAGAAATTTTTGCGGAAGTCATATGTTAGATTGTCCCATGATCCATAGCATGCCCTCGGTCTTCCTTCGAGCCAACTGCGCGCAGCGCCTACGAGATATAGGTTGAGGTACTGCATAGCCGTTGTCTTGTTCCCACGTTGGCATTTTACTACCGTGAGGTAATCTGATAGCCAGGAGTTGGGCTCCAGTGAGCCGTCGTATTTTGGGACCTCCGTGGTAAGCTTGAATCTTCTGGGCATCGGTGCCTCGCGGATATCGCGAGTGAAACACAATGCTCCGCAGGCTTCCTTGTCGGAAGAGGTAGGACAGTGCGCGGCTCCTAATCGCTCGGGCTCTGTCGACCTTGTTCTGAGCGATGTCAGATCGCGCGTTGTGTTCGGGCCGGTCGCGATCGTCCTCCTTCCGTGGCTCCTTGCTGCGGCGTCGCGAACGACTGCTGTGATGCCGCGGACTGCGATCGCGATCTCTCGGGCTGTCGTCGCTGCCGCTTGGGCTGTGACCGCGACGCGAGGCTTCCTTTCCTCGGGCGCGACGAGGTGATTCTTTTCTCCTAGGCGAGGTTCTCCTGCGTCCGCGGGGTATTTATTTATCCTTTCGAGGGGTTTTCTCAGTCTCTTGCGCTGTCGCGTGTTTGCGGCTTTGAGCTGTAAGTTTTACGGCTGCCATGCCGAGCCCCTTCTGGACTTGTTGGTATTGTTCCGCGCGGGGGTCGTTTTTCGCTGGCTTGTTTTCCTGCAGGTACGTGGCCGCTGCCAGAACCGCGGCAGCTGGAGTCGTCGGGTGCATGTTACCGTCGTCGTCGATGTGCATAAGGGATGTTTCAAGCGTTTTCTGATCCCGCTGAGAGAGTCATGATCCAGGGCTGCGGTCTTCGAGACGTATCTTTTCTTCGTGGGATGGTTTCCTACTGCGTTTTCGAGAGAGCCGCGGCGATGTTGGCTTGATTCGTCCGCTAGCTATTTCCGCTCGTCCAGATCTTGCGGGCTTCTTTGATTAACGCTGCCGCTTTCACTAGATGATAGTGGTATGCGGTTAGGTCTTCTTGAGGGGCTCCTTCTTCAATCGGCTGGCCTGAATGTACGGCCGTCTTTGCCTTGAGCCAGGCTACTCGCGACACTTTAATGAGCTCTCGTTCCTTCATGTTGTCTTCCGTTTCTTCGCGTGGCTCGTTCGATCTTGCCATGCAGACCTGGGCCAGATATGGCCCGCGAGTCCTAGGCGTAGATTGACAACTCTTTCCGACCTGAGAAGGTTCCTCCGCAGCGATGGTGTCGAAATTGCGAGTGCTGGGGCAGACGGATCCGCTGTTGGGTGCTAGGTCGCAATCAGCGTAGTTGGGAAACAAGTCGAGAGTTGCCGGGCTCGAGACTGACTCGGAGTCTGATCCTTTGAGATTGGTCTGCTCGGGGAAGTGCAGGATTCCCACTTTGTTGGCGTGGAAGTGGAGGCTCCCGAACGTCAGGCTGACACTTTTCTCCAATCCACTGAATGTCGGGCGCGATTCCGGCGAGTGGGGCGCGACGATGATTGACCCAAATCGGATCGGATCTGCTGAAGTCGAGGTTCCAGGGCTCCAGCTGAAGGTTAGTGATGATGAGGCCGAAGATGTCATAGATCCTATGCATCTCAACAAGTTCCTCGGGTGAACCGATATGGTTTTGATTAGGAGAACGTGTAGGTGCTGGTGACAATCGTCGGCTAACAGGGGCACGATTTACCCAGGTTCGGGGCCCTCGTAGAGGTAAAACCCTTACTCCTGCTTCTGCCGATCTGTATTATCAATAGATCAGTTACAATGGGGGGGGGTGCTCGAGTCGAGAGTATGGTCTCAATCTCAAGACTTTGGTGGTGCGGTGTTCCTTGGTCCCCCTCCCGGTGGTTCTCCTGGCCTTATATAGGTGGCCAGGTCTCAAACCGCACCCGGGGGGGTTACAAACCCTAACCTTAAGTCGGTTACAAGTTTCCTTCCTTGACCCGCAAGGATTTGCGGGTGGTCTTTGATTGGGCCTTCTAGAACTGTCCATGGCATCTCCCTTCACGCTTAGGTCTTGGGCCTTGGACCGGTAAGCCTCACCCGATAGGTCCATGATTCATCCCCTCGTCAAACGAAGAGTGGTTAAGAGTAGCATAGTGAAGAAAAGATATCTAGTTATTCAATTATGTGATCATTGTTGAGAGTGTCCTCTAGTGAAAGTAGGATCCCTAGGCCTTATTTCTAAGCATTGAAGCACCATTTTCCACATGTTCTGCTACATGTTTGCTTGCTGCCATTTTTATTTCAGATTGCTATTATCACTTATTATCATCCATATTGCTTGCATTTACTCTCTCTTCGCCGAACTAGTGCACCTGTACAACTGACAATTGTATTAGATGTGTTGGGGACACAAGAGAGTTCTTGTATCTTGATTGCAGGGTTGCTTGAGAGAGATATCTTTGACCTCTACCTCCACGAGTTCGATAAACCTTGGGTGATCCACTTAAGGGAAACTTGCTACTGATCTACAAACCTCTGCACTTGGAGGCCCAACACTGTCTACAAGAATAGAAGCGTGCGTAGACATCAGTCTCCATCTTCTAACTTTATGCACAGTTGAGAGAGCATTTTTGCCATTCTGATTTTTATGTGCATTTGTCCCATAAACATTATTAATTGATTCATGATGTGTATTGCTAGTTCTCTAATTATTTGTTCTAGTCTTCCTCATGAACTTTCAAGGTACCCTGACATTTATGTTTTGTCCCACTCTTAAGGACTTGTGAAATACCACTTTGCCATGCTTTCTTTATACTTGAAAAAAACGTATATCTTTCTTTGCATTGTTATTCATGATCTTTTATTTGAGTTACTTATCACGATGCAAGGTGACTACTATAATTTATTATTAAAGTTCTATTTATCATATATGTGCTTAAGTTCTATGATCTCAGCTTACATATGCTTTTACATTATGATGATCAAGTTTATGTTAGTAGCAAGTCACCTTAGAAATTATTTGTTTTTATTGTTTACCTACTCAAGTACGAGTAGGAACTAAGCTTGGGGACGTTGATACGTCGTAAACATATCCCTAATTTCTGATGTTCCATGATTGTTTTCATGTTATTCCCCACATGTTTACTATACACTTTATGTCATTTTTATCGATTTTCCGGGCTAACCTATTGACAAGATGCCATATAGCCAGTTCCCTGTTCTCTATTATTTTTAGTTTCAGAAAAGTTATTCTAGAAATATTCTCGGAATTGGAAAATTCGAAGCCCGGAAGTCTTAGAAATTCCGGAGGTTCCACGGAGTCTAGAAGAGACCAGGAGGGGGGCCTCAGGGGGGCCCACACTATAGGGTGGCGCATCCCCCCTTGGCCACGCCAGGGGGTGGTGTGGGGGCCCCAGGCCTCCACCGCCTCTACCATTTCGCCTATTTATTCCCCTCGAGGCGTAAACCCTAAAGAGATCCCACTTTTCCCCGAAAAACACCCGAGGCCGCCGTCATCGTCGTCCCGAGATCGGGAGGGTTCTGGAGCTGTCCCCGGCACTTGTCGAGAGGGAAATTCATCACCAAAGGGGTCTACACCACCATGCCCTCCTCCGAAGTGATGCGTGAGTAGATCATCCCTGGACTATGGGTCCATAGCAGTAGCTAGATGTTTGTTCTCTACACTTTGTACCTCATGTTTAGATCTTGTGAGCTGCCTAACATGATCAAAATCATTTTTATGTAACGCTACATGTTGTGTTTGCTGGGAATGTTGAATGCTATGTTTTTTGATTATCAATCTATCATATTATCTTCATGCATATGTTATTTATGATCGTGCATGCTCTCCGTTATTAGTAGATGCTCTGGCCAAGTAGATGTTATTAACTCCAAGAGGGAGTATTTATGCTCGATAGTGAGTTTATGCTTCCTTTGCATATGTGCTCGAGTGACAGAAACGTGATGGATGGAGGATGTGTTGTTGCCATTAGGGAGAAAACCACAATCCTTTGTCTAAGGATGATCTTATTGTTTACATTACACACTTTGCTTACTGCAATTATCACTAGTAGGAAACTGCCTTTCTATGGAAGGCTTTCTGTGGCGCACCAGTGTGTGGTGCGCCATAGAAATTTAGTTTTGTGGCGCACGTCAAAATATGCGCCACAGAAATGTTGTATTCTGTGGCGCACGGAGGAAGGGTGCGCCACAGAAACTCAATTTCTGTGGCGCACGTAATCTGGTGCGCCACAGAAATAAGCAATTCTATGGCGCACGGGGATTGGTGCGCCACACAAATAGGAAATTCTATGGCGCACGAGGATTGGTGCGCCACAGAAATAGGCAATTCTATGGCGCACGGGCATTGGTGCGCCACAGAATCCAACATTTCTGCCACACGTGGAGCCACAGAAATTTTTTCTTCCCTCCACACCCCCCCCCGGGAACGCCTTTTCTAGTTTTTGACGGAAGAGTTGGCGGTCTAAAAAGTATCGAAAATTAAATCTCTTATAGATGCACGGAGAGTTTAAGGTCTACTTTTTTATCAAATTTTGAAATATGAATTTCGACTTTCCTAGCAAAAGTTCATTAAAAAAAGTAAAATGGGCATAACTTTTGCATACGATGTCGAAAAAAAATGATCAAGATATCAGAAAAAACTAGAGAGAAAAAGGAACCCAACCTCACTCGCCTTCGGCCTGTGAGCCTTTTTTAGAATCGCCAAATTCCAAAAGGAAAAAAAGTTATAGCAGTTTTAAGATTTTGACTAGAAAATAAAAAAAAAAGAAAAAAATAATTCTGTGGCGCACCCCTTCATTTGGTGCGCCACAGAATTGTGGAGGCAGGATTCAAAATCCTGCCTCCTCCCCTCCTCTTCTTCCTCTTCTAACCCTCCTCCCCTCCTCTTCTTCCTTTCTCCCCTCCACTTCTCCTCCACTTCTCATCTTCTACCTCTCCACTTCTCTCCTCTCCTCCACCTACTACTCCACCTCTCCTCCTCCTCCACCACCACCACCTCTCCTCCTCCTCCACCACCACCACCCCTCCTCCTCCTCCACCACCACCACCTCCGGCGAGCTCCTCCTCCTCCTCCTCCTCCACCACCACCACCCCTCCGGTGAGCTCCTCCTCCTCCTCCTCCTCCTCCACCACCACCACCTCTCCTCCTCCTCCTCCTCCTCCTCCACCACCACCACCTCTCCTCCTCCTCCTCCTCCACCAGCACCACCACCACCTCCGGCGAGCTTCTCCTTCTCCTCCCCACCAACTCCGGTGACCCCCATCCTCCACCCACCAACTCCGGCGAGCATCCGACGAAATCCGGCGAAATTTCGAAATTTCGAAAAATTCCCGCGGCCAGATCTGGCCGCCCTTTTTTTTTGAAATTCAAAAAAAAATTCTGTGGCGCACCCCCCCATGGTGCGCCACAGAATTGCAAATTTCTGTGGCGCACGGCTGAGGTGCACCACAGAATTGACATTTCTGTGGCGCACGGCCACGGTGCGCCACAGAAATATAATCTATGGCGTGAATTCTGTGGCGCACCCCTCTAGCCCCTAGGTGCGCCACAGAATCTCAATTTGGTGCGCCACAGATAGGCCTTTTTCTACTAGTGTATCTGTTGCGTGCAACTTAATTCCCAACGTTTGTTCGGATGATATTCGGAGGGTGGATTATTAGTCATAGATGTAGTTGGATAACGGTCTATGTATCTTGTTGTAATGCCCGCATGAATCACATAGTAATCTTTATGTCTTGCATATGAACTACGGTGCAGCCTTCGTTCTGTGAATTGCACAGCTGTAATTTGTTCACCACACATGTTATTTATCTTTCACGGAGAGACACCACTAGTGAACTGTTGACCCCGGTCCTTTTTCCTCATACTGATAAACACCTACTTCTTTCATACTGCTCTCATACTGCTTTCATACTGTTTTCCTACCGTTTTCCACACCATACCTTTAACCTCTTTGTGTTCAGCAAAACCGGTGAGATTAACAACCTCATTGCTTCGTTGGAGGCAAAGTGATTTGATTGTGTTATGTAGATTCCACGTTGCTTCTGAACCAGTAGTGCGCCCTGCCATCTCAGCTGCTTCAACCTTCTGAAGTTACTCCTTCCTCCTACTGGTCGATTAAACCTTGTTTTCTTTCTGAGGGAAAACTGTTGCTGTGCTCATCATACCTTCCTGTTGGGGTTTCCCAACGAGTGCAAGATCTTCACCATCAATCATCATTCCAACATTGTAGTTACATGTTATCCATTTGTTGTTGGCACAATATAAACGATATGCCTGCTATTCAGTACACAAATAATTGATGTAATTAAAATCTTTTCAGCCTTGTTAAATTAACAAAACCAAAACGGGTTGCTCCCTAAAAGGATGAGGAAAACCACTTACCGTTTGTTTGGTTAGGAGGACTTGGATGGAGAGTGGGAGTTGTGCATCTCGTTTGTTCCAGGGTCTTGGGAATTTAAGTAGGATGTGGAAAGGGGGTTGGTGTCTCCAATTTGTGATATTTTTCTTGGTTACTTGTTAATTTGTGATATCGGTGGAGTAGAGGGAGGAGGTGCATCTGCGCCAAGCCTTTGTCAAGGCTAAAAAGCAGACCCAGGGAACGCGATTGGTTTGGCCCTCATTCTTTTTCACTAGTCTTGCCCTCCCGACTAAAAGACCCTCCTTCCCTTTTACAAGGAGGCAAAGAGCCGACTGCGAGGAGATGGCCCGACTGGGAAAGATCTCCGAGCGGCGGGAGGCCATAGCCAAAGAGGTCTATGATCTCAAGGAGGAGGTGGCCCATCGTCGAGAGGCAGACTCGTAGATGAAGGACATTCTAGCTAAGGCCAAGTCTACAGTGCATAAGCTAGAGTCGGTGAAAGCCGCCCACTAAGGAGGATGCCAAGAGTGAGTGACACTTTCTTCTAAATGGGTCCCCTTGCACTATTTTGCTATTTATCTACGAATGTTGATCACACACCATCCCGTAAGGTATGAGCTCGATCCCCACTAGGCAATCCTTCCTGTTGTTGCTGATTTACGCGAATGATGTCTCATATGCACATGGCTAGTTAAAAAAAACAAAAAAACGTAAAACATTTAAAAAAGTCTGAAATAAAAGGAACATATACAAGTGGTCTTCATACGTGTCGAATTTCGTGATGAAATAGCATGTGTGTTGCTCTGGGTCAAAAAGAAAAGTGGTCTAACATAATATATTTTGAATCGTATTTTGGCCATTGATTTGTCTTTTTTGCACAGAGCACCTAAAATATTATTTTCCAACAATATTTGGCACGTACAGTATGAAGAGAATTTGTACTTAGCTGTCACCAAATTTTTTTTCATAATTGTTTGAAATGTTTTACTCTTTTTTTTTTAGTTAGGCGGTATCATATGAGGTCCGGAGCCAATGTCAATTTCGGAATAGATCATTAGAACATATGATGCACCACAAAAGAAAAATAGATGAAGGCGCATTCAGTCCGTAGGTTTAGGATTTCCGCACATATGTACGGAAATGAATCCTATACGACCCAATGCATGAACGACCCAACGGTGGACCACAACCAGATTCCGACGCGTGGCAAATCACTTGTTTCCAGCGAGCCTAACCACCCTTTAGCATTGCTTTGAGATTTGTAATTGGGTCGTTCAAGCATGGTAGATTAATTTCCCGTATATACTCCTATTCAACGAGCTAGAAGGTGACAACTGACAAGATGGAAGGCTCCTCCAGATTAATCTCCTACATCGGATACGCAAGCTGCATGACACAATCTCTGAAATCGCGATCAACCGCGTCCTGCTTGTGATGTTCTTGGTACACTTCCGACGGCGCGTCGCGCTTGCCGGCCACCGTATCGCCGCCGCGCTTCACCTGAAGCCTCGTGCCACCGGCCAACGTCCGCCCGATGCCGGCGATGCGTTCCTCGTGGAGGCCAATATTAAGGAACAGTCGGGCCTCGCTGTTGCAGCGCGGGACGTCGACATAGTCGGGCATGGAGAACAGCTCCTCCGCGTCGCCATTCTCCGTGTCATATGCATACACTTTGTGCCGGCTCGTGGCGAGCAGGACCTTCTTCTTACCCTCGGCGCCGGTGACGCTGCAGAGCGGGACGATCTCCCGCTCCCCACTGAGCTCCTCACGAATGGGCCGCGGCAGGCTGCCCACTTGGACGCGGTAGCGCACCGACCACGACGGAGAGTCCCGACTCCACGTGAGGAGCAGGAGCACGTCGTCGACGAGGCGGTCGTGGACGATGGCGCAGAGGGAGCCGTCGAGGTTGGTGAGGTGGCGGATGCGTCCGGACAGACACGGCGGCGTGCTCACCCACCCGAACCGCTCGCCGCCGACGGAGAGCGACATGATGGGCGCGTCGTGAGCCGGGTCCCTGGCGCTATCGTCGGTGAAGCTCCGCGTATGCAGCAACCAGTAGAGGCACCCGTCGATGGCCACCGGAGGCATGCCGTCGATGTAGCACGCGAACCCCGGCGGCCCGTCCCCGCCGGCGCAAGGCCGCCACCGCCATAGTCCTGATGCCGTAGGTGAGCACACCTCGCACTTCTGCCGCCCGAAGGTGTTCCTGAAGAACCTGACCACCTTGTGCTGGCCGGTTGCCGGGTCGAAGCCGATGCCGCTGCTCGACAGCTCGAGAGGAAACCGCTGCTGGATCCGTGGAAGCATGTGCTCTATCTCCTCCGCCGGCTCGCACGGCGGCAGGGCGACGTGCTCGCCCGTTGAGAGGTTGAAGACATAGTACTCGGACAGCCGGACGTCGAAGACGAGCGTGAGTCCCTGGCATGGCCGGTTGCCGGACAGCACGAGACGCTCCCCGGTGAGGTCGCCCACAGAGAGCAGCTCGCGCGCGGCGTTTACGGCCGGTGCGCCCCCGTCCACCGGAAGGGAGCACGCGTAGAAGGACGTGGCGGTGCCCCGTCCTGTCGGCGAGAAGAAGACGATCTCCGGATGGCGCGCAGCGGCGGTTCTGGCCGCGTGCGCGGAGACGAAGGGGTCGGATGTGAGGGCCGCGTGCCACTCCCGGCAGACGGCCCGGCAGCGCACGGCGGCTTCGATCGGCAGGCGGGTGAGGATCTCGTCGAACAGCAGCTCGCCTTGCACCGGCGAGTGGCACGGCCTGATCTTGGAATTTGCCGGCGAGGCCGCCATCGTTTGCCCGTCCAGATCGATTGGCTTGGATTGATGTGTGACTGCGAGCTATATCGATGGATGGAGGGCTGGAGACGCAGAATCGATCCGTATGAGTATTTGACTCGGAGAAGTTCGGCGTACACGATTAAGTTTCGGATTCGGGTTTCCAGGCGTGTAGGTGTATGGGAAGAATATCAACGTCGTTTAGGGAAGTCGTGTCCAAACCGAAGTTGGAACTGAGTCGGGGGCAAAACGTCGAACACCCACCGGCCACCGCCTCCTTCACTTAATTACCTCCATGAGAAAGCCCCCCAAGCTTCTGCTCAACTACCTTCTCCGCTACCGGAACACCAGACCCTGCACCTCAGCCGCCAACCTCACCATCACCGCCGCCGCCAACCCCGTCCCGGCCACCTCCGCCGTCCTCCATGACCTCGATCTCCTGGACGCCGGCGAGCTCGCCCCGACCCCGCGCGTCTACCACGCGTTCATCACCGCCTGCGCGCAATCCGAGAACCTCGTGGATGCCAGGAGAGTCCACGCTCACCTGGCCAGCTCACGGTTCTCGGGCGACGCCTTCCTCGACAACTCGCTCATTCACATGTACTGCAAGTGCGGCAGCGTGCTCGAAGCCCAGAAGGTGTTCGACGGAATGCGGAGGAAAGACATGGTTTCCTGGACCTCGCTCATCGCGGGGTGCGCGCAGAACGACATGCCGGCGGAGGCCATCGGGCTGCTACCCGGCATGCTCAACGGACGCTTCAAGCCGAACGGGTTCACGTTCGCCAGCCTCCTCAAGGCCGCCGGTGCTTACGCGGACAGTGCCATCGGCGGACAGATCCATGCTCTCGCCGTGAAGTGTGATTGGCATGAGGATGTCTACGTTGGAAGCGCACTTCTTGACATGTACGCTCGTTGTGGGAGGATGGACATGGCCACCGCAGTGTTCGACAGACTTGACTCGAAGAACGGGGTTTCCTGGAATGCGTTGATTTCTGGGTATTCAAGGAAGGGCGACAGAGAAACAGCTTTAAAGGTGTTCGTGGAGATGCAGAGATATGGGTTTGAGGCAACACATTTTACATACTCCAGCTTGTTCACCGCCATTGCTCGTTTAGGTGCTCTTGAGCAGGGGAAGTGGGTGCATGCGCATATGATAAAGTCTCGGCAGAAACTGACCGCATTTCTTGGAAACACAATCCTTGACATGTATGCAAAGTCGGGGAGTATGATCGACGCGAGAAAGGTGTTTGAACGTGTGGATAGTAAAGATCTAGTTACTTGGAACTCGATGCTCACAGCATTTGCACAATATGGACTCCGAAACGAAGCAATCTCCCATTTTGAGGAGATGAGGAAACCCGGCATTTATCTGAATCAGATTTCTTTCCTTTGCATTTTGACTGCCTGCAGCCATGGAGGACTGGTGAAAGAGGGAAAGCACTACTTTGACATGATGAAGGAGTATGATTTAAAACCCGAGATTGACCATTATGTTGCGGTTGTTGATCTGCTCGGTCGAGCTGGTTTACTAAATTATGCTCTGGTCTTTATATTTAAAATGCCCATGGAACCAACTGCCGCTGTTTGGGGAGCCCTGCTTGCAGCTTGCAGAACGCACAAAAATGCCAAAATAGGGCATTTTGCAGCAGACCATGTCTTTGAACTTGACCCAAATGATACTGGTCCACCTGTGTTGTTGTATAACATATATGCTTCCACGGGCCAATGGGATGCTGCTGCTAGAGTGAGAAAGATGATGAAGGCAACTGGTGTAAAGAAGGAACCTGCATGTAGTTGGGTTGAGATAGAGAATTCCGTGCACATGTTTGTAGCAGATGATGATGCCCATCCACGAGCTCAAGAGATATATAAGAAGTGGGATGAAATAAGCATGAAGATTAGGAAAGAAGGCTATATTCCTGATATGGATTGTGTGCTTCTGCGCGTAGATGATCAAGAGAGGGAGACAAACTTACAGTACCACAGTGAGAAGATCGCGCTCGCATTTGCACTGATCCAAATGCCTACAAGGGCAACAATTCGGATCATGAAGAATATTAGGATATGCGGGGACTGCCACTCTGCATTCAAATACGTTTCCAAAGTTTTCAAAAGGGAGATTGTTGTGAGGGACACCAATAGATTTCACCATTTCAGTAGTGGCTCTTGTTCCTGTGGAGATTATTGGTGATTCGGCTAAGATTTAGTGTGTTTATTTATGAATCAACAAGACCATGGGTTGATTCAGTAACAGACAACAAGAACTTGTTTATGCACATGTCGAGCCATGTCTGCTTGATTTTCGTTGACAGAGCAAACAGCATGCTGCAGCCCTCAAGGTCATTTGGCATTCATTCATTCGTTCATGGGGGAGGGAGGGAAATAGGTACTCCAGAAGACATGTGCTTTCGTTCTTATAGCACAATCACTAAACTTTCTCAGGCTGCAGAAGCAGCATTATTGTCTGTGTGTGGTTTATGGGTTTCTGAGAGGAACTTAGACCTGCATTTGAGAGGAACCGACTGGAAACACGCTTTGGATGGCTTTATTTCAGGTAAAAATTCCCAACAACATATCTTGCGGATATTTGCAAATGATTGTGTGTTGACTTCCGAAACCTAATTACCACATCGGATGAATTCCACGGAGAGAAATAGTGTTAAGCGTAATTCTAGGAATATAAGGCTGGGTGATTTGCTACTTATGCACACTACCACCTCATACATTTCAGGTATCGCCCTCCAGCACTGAACAAGGGTCTTCTGTAGTCACTTGATCATCGTTCTTTGGTTTGGTGCTTTCACAAGTCCTCACAAACAGAAGGTATTATCCCTATTGGGGTTGTCAGAAGCCTCCAAGAATCTGCATGGTTGTTGTACTCGGCTGAAGGAGGTGATTGTCCACCAAAAGAATGCAGTTCCCTACTTTTCATGGTGACCAAAAGAATGCAGTTCACCAGCTGAGTCGCTGCTCCATGGTGTCATGGTCCGTACAATTCAATCGAGTCGCTGCTCCACGGTGTCATGGTCCGTGGCCGCAGGGCGGCCTCGCGGCGCCGTTCGTGGTGAGTCCATGTCTACCAGCTGAGTTGGCCCTGTATAAATCAATCGATCGCCGAGGTTCGAGCATGCAAAAACTTTTTTTCTCCTGGAGATTGCTCAATGTATATTGTATAACCTTATTTTCCATCAAGCATGATTCTGGAATTATACATGCTCCCCGTCCCTACTGTTAGCAGCTAGCACGCTGTAGTAACAGAAGGCACAATGTCTTCTATACTAAGAGTGTTTGGGACTGATTAAATCCATGCTCTTTTCTTCTATTATCTTATTTCACAAAAAATGGTTGTGTTTTAGCAGAAGATTTGCATGGATCCCCTGGCAAATCATTATCTTTTGAAAGATGTTCCCTTCAGTAAAAATATAACATTTGGTGTTCAAGGTAATTACTCATTCGCATATGCCTGAAACTTAAGTTTAGGCATCTAAAAAACTCAAAATTTAAAGTTATTTTCATTTCCCTTGATTTAGACGTGAAGGAGCTGGTGTCCATGCTTTCAGACAGTCAGGGTGAATGTTCAATAATTAGTAGCTACAAGATGGATAAAACTGATTCTGTTCGCCCTTTGAGGATTCGTGCTATGTTGGCTTCACGGGCTTGTCAGATGTCTACTATGATTGGCGATCCACTGACAAAAGTTGCAATGAAGAAGGTAATTGCAAAAACCTGTAAGGAAGCTCCTGAAAATTAGGTGTAGTTGTTTCTGTGGTTATATGCGATTGCTCTCCGGTTCCCTTTAGTGTCACCACAATCCAGAAAGATACTTCAGATGCTTAATTATGTTTGCTTTTGCACTTTTCAGATACTAAAAAAGGCCTATTCTACAGTACCTTTTACTACCTACATAATTGACTAGTATGAATTAAAATCTAACCGTTGATCAAGAGAGGCTATTTAGGCTCTTAATTAGGAAAATCATTTATTGAGACGCAAATACTACCAAAAATTCCCTTATTTTAGCCTATAATCGTGGTAACTAAATTTGATGGTCTATACAGTTTGCGTTTGTCTAGCTGAATAGCTCCTGATCGAGAGTCCATTGCGGCCGGCTGGGCAACTCAGGAGCATAGGTGGCCGGGCTACTGGGCAGCACGACGGCAAAGTATTAGAACTTATGGCCGCCGGCCGACCGGATAGCACGACAGAAAAAAGATTAGAAATTTATCGACGGAATTCATGTATACGGTAAAATAGTTGAGGTCTGACACTCTGATAGCTTCAGTTTTGACCACCACTAGGCAGTCAAGTAGCAATGGCTGTCATGCATGTAGTCGTAGAAAGAATTATGGGGCCTTCATTTTTTTTAACAGGTTTTTCGATTTTATTGTAAATCAAATTTCGATTGTAACACTGCATATATTACCATTCCTTTTTTTAACGGGCCTTCCTTCTTTAACGTGAGTACTACTCTAGCTTTATGGACTAGTATGTTTTATACTAGTCAGGTTTTACGCACTAGTATGATTTAATACAGACCATTAGATACACGAAAATAGATGGCTTATATTTAGTTGAGGGTACCATAGTAGTCCTCCTAAAAAATCTAACATCACTAAGGTAACCTTGGAATTGCCCGCATGGGAGGCCAACAATGCGCCATCTAGCTGCTCTGACTTCTATAAAATCCCAAAGTTAAGGGATTGACAAGTTCACTCTAGCAATGTCTATTTACATGGTGATGGTTTTATTGCAATGCCAAGTGCTTCTAGCCAGTAACATGTGCGAACTTGCGGTTATAAGTTCCAAACATTCTAGATGCACATCCTGTTCCTGTGGGGCTGCCACTTGTCATATTTGCTGCTCCTCTATTTAGTGAAGACTACCTCATGTTTCCACAGAAACAGATTGAAGCGGTGTTCAGAAGTACATTGGGTAGAAGGAAGATACATATATTGACGCTCTTCAGGATTTTATTGGCAACTCGGGCAGTTTCATATTCTACAAACATCATTGTCCAATCTTGAGGAACTTGGCAGGATCCAGTGTGACGTTTTGGTCACTGTTCAGTTGGCTGGCGTGCTGGGTCGATTAATATGGATTGTTTGGTGCGACCAAATGGAAGAAGATTTCTTGCTCTTTGGCAAACAATTCATATGCAATTTTCTCGATGTGTTAGTCCCGTATTTTTGTTATTATAGGGTTTGGACAGAGTGAGATATTGGTTCCGAGAATCGCAACCGGTGGAGATGATACCGAAGTCGTGGCTGTTAATGATCCTTTTGTTGATGCTAAGTACATGGTAATTAAGAAAACAATCCAAAATGATACGAATACCATATTTTTGCTGTGAGGTCTGCTACACCAGACATGCACAATTAACGTGAACTCGTGGTTTTGTAATAGTTACTTACTCCTTTCTATAGAGTTGCATGGAACATTGTTGTATAGTATATGAATGCCAATATCTATTTTTTGTGTTTTCTGTGATAGAGACCTCGTGAGTTTCATCAGTGTTTTTGTTAACTTTAATATAAATGTCAGGAGATATCGCCTCCCTCAGATAACTCGATGCACAACTATTTTTTTATACGGTTTTGTCAAAATATCTTTTTGCTTTATTACTATCGGTTTGAACTTTTGTTTTGTGAGAAAGTTTTGATACTAGATACACACAAATTTTCTAAACTAACAGAGACGAAATGAGTTGTTAGATGGAAAAAAATATAAAATTAACCGGTAGCAATGCAAGGGTATATCTGCTAATAATGACAGTACAAAATACTATTGGCTTAAAAAGGTTGCAGCATCTACATACTGATGGGCTTATTCTCCATCGCTAAATATCAGCCGTTCGTTGAATTCATACTACTCAAACTTTGGCACTAGTAAAAGGTACCGTAGAACTTGCCACATAATTAGTTACCTTAACAACCACACAATGGATATTTAATCAAGATTCTACTAAAACAACATATTGAAATTGGGACGGGCTCGCCAACTGTTCTCATCAGCAAATGATTATACAACACGACACGATACTACTGTGGATGAGTACCAGGTAGTAGCACAGCTGCTCGATCAACGTGGTGGCTGACGGTTATCTTCATATGAAGACGACGATGCGGCTGGAGAGCCGGTGGTATAAAGACTGCCAGCAGAGGACTCCCTCCACCCATGTGTTCTTTCCTTGGTAGTCCGCCGAGACCTGGAAGTTGTGCGTCTCGCCGGGAGCGTCGAAGCTAAGATTCTTGGGAGACACATTCACCTGCACCTTGTCCCTCATGTATATGACGGAGTCGTAGTGTTCCCCTCTAGGTATCGGCCCAACTTTGGTCAGCCTCCTCTGAACCGTGGTGTTAGTCGGCACCACCAGGCTGGGGTAGTTCAGGTCCATGTCCCGCACGCCGGCGGGCAAAGTGGTGCAGTTGAGGCCGAGATCTCCGATCAAGTCTTGTACGTCGTCGTGGGGCGCAAAGATGTTGCAGATAAAGGCAGCGTACTCGTTCGCATCCATGTCGTAGACGAGGCCGGGGTTAACGGCAGTCTGGGGCCTAATGTGGCCAGCACCGAAGTCGTAGACAGTAGCCCTCTGGCGCTCCTCATCCAGGATGACGTTTCCTGTGTTGTCGTAGACGCTGGCAGAGGTCATGATGGCGGAACGAATAGCCGCCGGCGACCACTCAGGGTGTAGGCTCTTCAGCAGAGCGGCCACGCCGCCGACATGAGGCGTCGCCATCGACGTCCCAGAGTTGATTATGAAAGGTTTTTCCTGTTCCCAGCCAGCGGCGAGGATGTTCAATCCCGGCGCGAGAATGTCCGGCTTTATGATGAATGGGTTGTTGCGGCTGGGACCTCGGCCGGAGAAGGAGGCCACCATGGGTGCCCCTCCAACGTCGACCATCGTGCCCGTGAAAAAGACATGCGCTCCCGCATCGGGATACTGGCAGTAATTTCTAATTTTCTCGCCGACGGAGGCGGCCACTTGCACCACCGTGGATGCCATGTAGTCGAAAAGGGGGAATGTGTAGCCCCAACCCTCAGGACAGACGGTCACCACCTGCGCTGCACCTTTTTCATAGAGATCTTTTACTACGAGCAAGGAGGTTAAGTCACAGATGACGATGTGCCCCCTCGCGTTGTCAGCGCTGACTCTTTCACAACGCTGGTATCCCTTGCCAGGGCAGTGTAGGGGGTATTCTCTGGTGGAGTTGACGCCCTGCACCAGCGCCTCCCCTTCCACGATGTCTCCATTCCCCAATACCATGTTGCCAACAATCCTTCGGTCGACGGAGCCGGCGCCTACTGTGAGGTACCATGGAGCGTCGTCGGTGACAGTCCGCGGGGCCGGGCCTTTGTTGCCGGCAGAGGATACGACGAGCACACCCTTGGCCACGGCACGGAATGCGGCGAAGGTCACCGCATCCTCGTGGTACGATGGTGGTGGCCACCTGTTACTGTTGAGGGAGATGGAGATTATGTCCACGCCGTCACTCACAGCCGCATCAAAGCCTTTGATTATGGTCGAGTGAGAACACTTGTATTTACTGCAGACCTTGTGCGAGGTGTGCATACGGGGAAGTCCCAGAAGCCGTCCCGCTAGCCTGCCCGCCGTGGAAGTATGAGGCGTTGGCGACGAAATTGCCAGCGGCCGTCGAGGCCACATGCGTGCCATGGCCGTCCTTATCGATGGCGCCGGATCCATCGTTCAAGAAGGACCTGGCGCCAATAATCTTGTTGTTGCAGTGGAAGCCGCCGGTGGTGTCACACGTGCCCTTCCACTTGGCCGGCGGCGACAACGGCATCTTGTAGTCGTCGAAGGAGGGGTGGTTGAAGTTGACTCCGGAGTCCAAGACGCCGATGATGACCCCCTTACCGTAATTGGATTTGTCCCAGATATAGCCCGCAGCCGAAGTTAGGTCGAGGAACTCCAGCGTGTGAGTGGTGCGGGGTACTTGATATCGTCGAGGAACCACCGGCCGAACCCGGGCTTCCTGGATAGGTCCTCGAGCTCATCTTGGGTGAGCCGAGCGGCGAATCCTTGAAATAGGGTGTCGTAGGAGGTAATGAGGCGTGCCTTGCCGTCGTCAGTGACGACACTGGGGAGGAAGGACATGTGCCAGTCGTGGCGCGCTTCATCGTCCATGGTGAGATGGGAGCCATCGGCGCGAGGCTTGAGCAGCACAATGTAGATCTTATAATCGCGGTCGTGGAGTGGAGGAGCATCTGCGGAGGATGATAGGATGGTGGGGAGGAGAAGGATGAGGATGATCGAGAGGAGTGGAAACACGTAGGCGGGCTCCATTAGAGAGACCGTGGTGGGAGGGGCGTAGCATGGCCGGCCTAGCTACCCTACTTTTATACTACTCGGATCTACCATGGTGGAAATGAGCGTGTCATGAGTATGTCCACACCCTGGACAGTAAATGCCGCATTATTCCACGATCTTGTAATCTGGATAGATCCACTATGCCATATATCTCAAGATTTACTCAGGTCCCAAAAGATTCACGTTAAATAACTAATCAATCAAATACTTCCTAATCAATTAGATATTTTTCAATCGAGAATATATCTATTAAATACTTCTTAATCAATCAAATATTTTCTAGTCGAGAATCAATCAAGTACTTTCTAGTCATAATCTTTTTCTTAATTGCGAATATATCAATCATACACATCTTAATAAATCAAATATTTTCTAATCGAGAATATATTAATGAAATATCTCTCAATCAAACTAAACAAATGAACTCCCAGGCGTTGCAATCTAAATTAATCAAATTTCACGCCAAATCGTCCGTACAACATGCCAAGTTTCTAGCCTACGGCCGACGTGGTGGTGCGCACACACCATCTGGTCCTATTCTCGACCGCTGTTTAAGAGCATCTCAGCGCCTCCAATTCAGCGTACAACAACAGTCATTGGCCCATGCTATTGAAAACGAGGGCAAATGATGCCGCTCTATTGGGATCGTCGGCCTTCGACTCATCCCAGTAGACACTGCCAAAGCAATTTGTACATGGTTTTTTCACTCAAACTTTAAATGATACTTTACAAACTCAGTTAAAATATAATTTATTTGAACAAGAATTAAATTAAACCCCGATATTCCAAATATCTGGGGCCTTACTAAAATCTCTGGGCAAATAATCCGGGGCACTAGTGCGTGCCGCACCTCTTTTCCTTAGCCCCTTTTCCCTAAGGTTGGATTATTCTGGTTTTTCGGGCCAAAATATCCGGTCCGCTTCTGCCTGACGCGCTTACCATAGCTTAGGTGTTGATGCCCGAATAGTCCGGTGTCCAGTTACCCCAAAATATCCATTAATTTAGTAAATATATTTATGTCGGTCGGACATTGCTAGCTCCTTTTCCTCATTTATTTGGGTTCAATGCAGCAACGAAAAACACTTTTATTCCTCCATCACTTGGCACCTTATTAGATTATCGCTAGTGTTGGAGGTGACACTAGAAGTTACTACATAGAAACAACAAAGCGTAAGTACAGAGGAAGATAATAATTTTGTCCACACAATGTGAAGGAGCTAAAGAGCATAGATCTATCTGAAAGTAGTTTCACATGGAAATCAAAACTATCTACGAATGGTTAAAATAATCAGACTCTCATCCCATAAGTAATACTATTTCTAGCCACAAAACAAATAGCATTTTCACGCTGCCACAAAACAAAAGTCAACTAACCAGAATATTTTGTAGGACTGTTTAGCTGATCAAAGATACAAATCAAAGGGCATTTTTCACAAATGGGCCTATAATTATACCGATTATATAGTGACTGGACAACTGCTGACGTGGATCACACGTTCGGTGGGAGACCCCAAGAGGAAGGTATGATACAGTGTAGCAGTATTTCCCACCCAGTTAAGAAACCAGGGTTATGAATCCAGTAGGACTCTGAAGTGTCTCAATAGGTTGCTTGTTGTTTGACGCTTAAACAAGCGTGGGTATGCACATAAGCACAAACTCTCTCTTACTCCCAACCTTCTGAGAATGTTGTCAATCTTCCCGTCTTGCTGAAAATAAGAGAATTATTTGTATCGAATAGATGGAGATGATTAAATGAAAATGTAACAACGAGCAAGTGATGATGAAAAGAAAATATACGAGGTTGTAATCAATGAGGAAAATGGGGCCGGGGCCATAGTTTCAGTAGTAGTGTCTCTCTAAGAACAATAAACATGTTGGGTACATAATTTACAGTTGGGCAATTGGCAAATAATGAATGCATATTATGATGAGATAAATTTCATGGCTTCTAACATTGTAGGCATTACGTGAAGATAAATAGACCGCCATACGAAAAAATCTATTACGAAAATTCCACCTTGAGACAACAATCCAGCAAATCTCGCCATTATTAAGTCGCAACAACGAAGTGATCGCTTGTGTGCAACAGTCAAATGCATTAAGAATAAGACGTAATGTAAGCAATAATTCTCATCCGTCGACAACAACACCGCTATATTCTCCCTAGTGGCAACAACACATCCCCCTCCCGCACGTTTCTCTCACTCGGCCGCAGGGCAAACGAGGTATGAACCCACTATCTAGCATATAACCCTCTCTTGGAGGTGCATATAATAACTTGGCCAAAGAATTATACACACCAGAGAGCATTGCAAAACAAGATTAAGACTATCTAAAGATATAAGTGAAGCATCTCAATTTGACATGAACAAATAATAATAATCTCATGGTTCATCGGATACCAGCAAACACAACATCTAACATTTACATAACGGTGATCTTGATCATGTAGGGCAGCTCAAAAGATCTAAACATGGTGGCACCCAAAGTGGAGAGAACATCATCTAGCTACTGTTATGGACCCATAGTCTCCATATGACCTACTCACACATTTGTCGGAGGCAATCATGGTGATCTAAAGGCCTTCGGTGACGGTCCCCTTCTCCGGAAGGGTGCCGGAGCAGGACTCCAGAAGCCCTAGATTGTACTTTCGAGATGACATCGCCTCTGTATCCCATTCTTGGAAAACTTCTCCGTCCCTAGAGTTTTTAGGGTTAAATGCAATTTATAGGCGAAGAGGCGACATGAGGTGGTGCCCAGGGACACATGATGACCCCCAAGCGCGGCCTAGGGGGCACCTGGCACCCAGCTGGTGGCCCCAGGGCTCCCCATCAGCTCTGCTTTGGACTCTGTTTTTGTTCCAGGCAAATAATAATATCCATACTTTTTCAAGACATTTGGCGAATATTTTCTTTGGATCTTTTTTGAAATACAAAAACAACATAAAATAGAAACTGACTCTAGGCATCCTGTTAATAGGTTAGTCCATGAAAACATCTGGAAAGCAAAGTAAAACATGCAGAAAACATGGAAGAATACGTAGAAAAAAAAGCGTGGAGCATAAAAAATTATAAATATGTTTGGGACGTATCAGCATCCCCAAGCTTAAATCATGCTCTTCCTTGATTAGGTAAGTGATAACAAAGTTAACTTTTGAGGTGACAATAAGCCAACACAAACTTGCTCAATCATTATGTAAAAGCATTGTAAGCTAAGATCAAATCACTTTAACAAAGGAATGAATAAATGTCATTTGAATAATGAAAACTTTGCAACTATGTTGCAGATGAAAAGTAGCACACATAATTGATAGTGGGCAATAATGCATTGAAAGTGATATGTTTGTTTGATCATAATGAAAAACATGTTAAAGATGTATTCCGCTTGTCCTTCATGGAATAGCAAAAGATAAATGCTAGGACACCTTCAAAGTTCAAGCGGTGACTACATACAAATAATTTTAGATAAACAATACCATAATCATATTCCAATCAATAATAAATTTTGGGACTATGCATATCATACTCAGAATGACAACTATGCTCTCTCAATTGGTGCATTAAGTAAGAAGGTCAAGACTCGTTCTATATCTAAAAGAAATTCCATTTGCAGCGGGAAGCAGGGATGACTCATGTGCTAGAGATTTTTATTTTATAAAATAGAGCTTATTGAAAATATAATTTTGAGAGAGGTGTATGTCTATGTAAACCAATGCTAATAAATGTTTTATTATCTTTTCATGTCAACGGCTTCTAAGAGCGTCTCCCATATAGGAATGATAGCATTCCTCTTCTCTTTTGTTTACACAAGCTATGTTTGAACTAATTTATCAGATTTATCAGGAACAAAGTGTGAGGGGATTAATTGTTATTGTTGTAATTTATATTCTGTGGGCTAGGTACCCGTTTGCAAGCTCTTTTGTAATATTAGAGACAAGCACATTATGCATGCAAGTCAAGAGGTGAATCCATCCAACATGAAGAAATAATAAACCATTTAATACTTCATCATGACCTAAAACAAGAACACAAAATAAGGTTTAATAATTTTGAAGGTTTTAAAGGTAGCACACAAGAAATACTTGGAATGGCTATAAAATACCATGCATAGGTAGATATGGTGGACACATTGGAATAACTTGGGTTTAAGGTATTTGGATGCATGAGTAGAGCTCATACTCAATACAGGTGAAGGCTAGCAAGAGACTGGGGCGACCAACTAAGAGAGCAATAACAACCATAATCATGCTTAGCGACAAAAGATCATCGATCAAATCATAAAGTGATATTACAATTATAAAAAATAAATGATCATCAAGGCTAAAGGTGACTTTGTTTATAGTCCTAACATGGTGTGAGCATGCGCCAAGTCAATCCAAATAATTCTTCAAAGGAGAATAACATAGTAACATGCTTCATTATGATCAAGAACAACACATGATTTAATTTCAATAACACGTTAAGCACTCTCAGTCATTTAAGACTAGCCATGATGCATCATAAATTACTAGACACACAATTGGAATAACATCTAACATGGCATGCAAAATCCTAGCCACAGTCTAACCAAGCTTCCTTTGCACCACTATAAGCATGGAACAACTATTAAAAAGTATTCAATAAAGAGCAGAGAGCTAATAATATATAAATATAGCAAACTAACAAGCTCTGAACAAAATATGGAAGGAAAACAAGAGCTAAAAACAGCAGTAGCAAAAACTGAACCCTCACAAAATAATAAGAATGAAAACTAGAGTAAATATCATAATGGAGCATTTTTCTCTCTAGAAAAGAATACTAGGATCCAACCATTTATTACCAGAAAACAAAAAAAAACTGAAAGCAAAATAAAATGATGCTCCAAGAATAACACATAGTATGTGAAGCAATAAAAATATAGTGTCCTAAAAAGTGATCTGATAACTTTGTTGATGAAGAAGGCGATGCCTTGGTCATCCCCAAGCTTTGACTCTTGTACTTATTGGATATTTCTTTGGGATGACATGGGCATCCCCAATCTTCAGTTTTTTTCCATCCTTCATATTTTCATATCATCCTCCCCTCCTTACACTTGAAAACTTACTCCACACAAAATTTCGCACAATCTTCATTAGCGGGGTTAGTGCATCAAATAAATACATCCACTTGGTTCCGTTTTAACATAATAAGAACCCTTAATTTAAATATTATCCATTTCCCCATCTTATTTTAATAGCTCTTCCCTCAAGAGAACACAAAAAATAAAGATGCCGAAAATATGATCGAGGGTTTAATCCGCGGGCCCGACGTAGAGCCCGATGTGAGCCAGTGGATGAACGACTCCGGTGAGGGAGATCCGGTGCTCACCCAGGGAGACGACTCCGATGAGGGAGAAGCCGACGGCTCCGATATGGGAGCAGCCGACGGCTCCGGTGGAACCATACAAATTACAAACACCGGCTCCGAGGTGCATATATATATATGTTAATTAATGAAGCATCCGTTGTCTATATACATGTATTAACAGTCTTTATATTTTTAGCCATCCGGTTCAAATATATCAACCGGAAAAAAGACTAAACGAGGCGCAACAAAGAAGTTGAAAGATACAGAAAGATACAGGATCGACACGATCACAGCAGACGGCGCACCCGAGCTTCCCGCTGATGTTGCCCAAAAATTTGTGAAGCAATGCGGAGTGCTAGTTAGAGATCACATCCCGATCACTGTTAATGAGTGGAATGAGCCAAAAGATCCGCGGAAACAAGGAATTTCATATGTCGGCAAAATAGCCAAAGATCATCTTTTCTCAAAGATTTTGGCTAATTTCAACTTACCCGTGCCGGAGGTGGACGAGAATGCGGATGTGACTGAGGCCGATGTTACTAGAATGCAACATGAGATACGGGAAAAGGTCAAAGCGTGGACCCTAAAAAAGATGGCCGAGCAATTCAAAAACTGGAAGAAAAGATTGAACCTTGATTATGTTAAGAAGGAGAAGACTCCTGATTTCACTCAAGGGTATGAGAAAATAAAACCCGTATGGGCAGACTTCGTGAAATACAAGCTGGCAGAGAATGAACTGGAAAGGACGAAAACAAATGAGAAAAACGCCGGCAAAAAGGTATATCACCATGTTATGGGGCAAGGTGGCTACAAGGGTTCTAGTCCCAAGTGGGAGACATGGGAGAACAACCTGATTCAGCAGGGGATCACTCCCGAGCCGTTCTTGTGGGTCGAGCGGACAAGGTCATGGTTCTACGGGCATGGGGGCAGGTTGGACGCCGAAGGAAAAGCAATATATAACCTAAGGCATAAAAAGAGTCATCCTCTACCCATAGAGAAGCTGAGAGACGCAATAAAGGACGTTAAAGATGGGAAGTTCGTGCCAGATAGAGAGAACGACGAGCTCACACGAGCCCTAGGGAATAAGGAACACGGAGGGCGTACACGAGGCACAAAAGGCACTCCTCCGTGGAGTGTTGCGTTCGACTCCACCAAAAAGTTATACCCAGATAGAAGCCGTCAACGTAAAAAGGACAAGGAGGCAGCTGAAGCAGAGAATCAGGCAAACTGGAGGCGTCAACTTGAAGAAATGGTAAAGCTGACACAAGATGTAGCAAAGAAGCAGCAAGACCAAATTAACACACTTAGCCAGCAGATAGTGTCTACCGGCGCATCAGTACACATGCTAGAAGTTGAAGCTGAGGCTCCCGACGCCGCACATTCTCATCGCAAAAGCAGCGTTGCGTCCACGCAGCTACCGGATGATGATGCACCACCGATGATTTACCCGGTGGACGAGATCACGGAAATGACATCCTGTGAGCTCCACGTGAAGGTCGTCAATATAACCATCAAGGCGGCGGCCGGATATGTCTTACCGATTGGCAACGAACCAACTCACCATTGTCTCCCGGTTCCACGGGGCTACGCTGTTGTTGGGGTCGATGAAGTTGCCAACGGATTCGAGCGGGTAAAGCTTGATTTTCCTGAAGGTGAAGACGAAGAGTTGACTGAACTCGGAGAAGCCAAGAACTCGACCGTTCTATGGCTAAAGGAATGCATTGTGCTCACAAATCAGACGGCAAAGCCATCGAATTCTCGCATTTCTCCAGCGCAAAAGTCTCCAGCGCGGTCGTCTTCGCAACGCATGCCGTCTCCGGCGCGGTCGCCTACGCCGTGCACGTCTCCAGCGCGGTCGCCTACGCCGCCGCGTCAGCCCTCTCCGCCCACTAAGTTTCTGCCGAAACGTAAAAAATCACCGAAACGTCAACGGTCACCCCTCCCGAAGGTACCAAAAGAGATACCCAAGTTACCTTACGACTATACTCCCGAGGAAACCCAGAAAATCGCAAAGGACGAATACGATGCGTGGAAATCAAAGCGGAAGGAGAAGCAAAAGCCAGATTTCCCTGAGACCGAAGAAGAGATAGAACGAGCTTGGAAAATGGTGAAGACTCTTCATCAACCCGAGCCGAGTCTGTCATCTGACTATGACCGCTCTATTCTGAAGTCACACCAGGAAATGGTGCGGTCAACGAAGAGTAGTAGCGCAAGCGGGAAAAAGGGAATATCAGTTGCTCAACTCGGAGAGCAGAAAAAACAATCCACGTCCCCGCTCAAAGTGATTTCCAATACCCAGGTGGGGCCGAGCACTTACATTGCTGATGAGGATATTGATCCGGAGTTTATAACAATGTACGCAGACAAGGCAGCTGATGCGGGTTTGTCCATTGCTGAGTATATGCAAACAGTGAACTACTTCCCGGCAGCTGAATGTGCGTACAAATACGAGTCCGGGCAGCCTCTTGTCAAACCCGAGGAGATAAAGGATCTACCAACGAAAATGCGAAGAGTGCATAATTGGTATATGCAAGCCGCTAATGAATCTGAGGACTGGCTATGTCTCAGCGTTAAGGACGAGCACTATGGAACTGGAAATGGAATGGTTATGATTCAATTTGAGGAATTGTTTCAGTTATACCAGCAGCAGGCCCTCGACAAATCTATCCTTAGTGCCTATTGTCTGTAAGCACTTATTTCTCTAGCTCACCTCATTCAATTGCATATTCATATATATATAGTACACTCATATATTATAATTGCAGAATGCAGATTCTCGAATGCAAAAGAGGTGGAATCTATGATATTGGGTTCATTGATCCAAATATTATTTATGACAAGGCTCTTCAGGAATATCCCAAGGATACAGAAAAAAATATTCTGAGGGCAATAATATTTAACCAACACCGACGGGAAATACTATTTCCTTACAACTTCAAGTAAGTGTGTTACTCTGTTGTGAACATTCTGTTTCCTTACTCGATGTTCACTGTATAATTGATGAGTTCTGCGTGCGCAGCTTCCACTATATTCTGCTAATCTTCCAAATTGACAAAGGAAAAGTAATTGTAATGGACCCAAAACGTAAACCCCTCTCAATGTGGGCTGACATGCAGGAAATGATCCAGCGGTAATTTCAATCTTTATTAATATTCAGTATTTATATATGGCAATATATCGACTACTTTGTTTCATTTTCGGACATCAAGTAATTACTAACTCTTTTTATTCTTTTTCTTTCTCGGGTAGGGTTTGGAAGAGGTTCATAAGGAAGTCTCGCGGTGAATGGGAAAAACAACTTACATTTGAAGTTGTGCAAGTAAGTACTATCTAGATCCGTGCCCATCTCCATTATCATGCCTGGTTGATTATTATTTTGATTGAAACAATCTTCTCGTATAGTGCTTGCAACAAGGAGACGGGAATAACTTATGTGGATACTACGTTTGCGAGTTCATTCGTCAGACCACATCTCCCAGCGGCAGAAATTTAAAACAACTTCATGTACGTTAATCGTCAATTCTTCTTATTACTATCTATTTTAGTTACTTAGCTTCATATATTTTAGTGACCACTCTTCTTTATATTAGATCGAACGGCTTCGGGACGGTCTTCTACCTAGGGACCGCATACGAGCAATTCAGGAGGAAATTGCGGGCTTCTTAGATGCAGAGGTCATAAACGTACATGGAGAGTACCATGCCTCCGGTTGGAACTAAGTTTGATTTTGTAATACACTCCATCGGTCATGTATAATATGATCGATATACTTTGCTTCTGTAATATAAGTGTTTCTTATTCTGCTTTATATACTTATTCACTCGTGCGATCCGGGGGCTCGGTGGAGGGTACACCGAGGCTCCTCTCTTCTCGAGGTCCGGGGAGGGGCCGCCAGGAGGTCTCGGGGACCAAAAAAACGGAAATTGTAAAGCCCTGCCGCGGCAGAGAAAAGGGCAAAAGCCCTGCCGCGGCAGAAGGGGCATGCATCCCGGGTCGTATTCAGAACCGGGACTAATAGCCCTGGCCAGGTTCCAGCGCTCGGGCCACGTGGTCAGCCCCATTTGTCCCGGGTCCTGCCACAACCGGGACCAATGGGGAGGGGTATTTGTCCCGGAGGCCCCGTCCCGGTTGCACAACCGGGACAAAAGGGGGCCTACGAACCGGGACTAATGCCCCTGTTTCCACTAGTGTGTTAATTCTATTAACAACCATTCGATGAAAAACCCCTTGAACTATTTCAATTTTCCCCGAAACAATTTGCCCCGAAACCCCTTGAACCGTCATAATTTCAGCCTAGGCCGACGTGTATAGTCATAGTCGCTTATGTGTCAGCCGTGGATAGTTGCCATTAGTGTGTGCGAGTAGATATATTGCCCAAATTCGGTGGATTTTTGTCTTAAAAATTGTGGGCTGTTCAGACAACCTTATATTTGGCCTATAATTATACCGATTATATAGTGACTGGACAACTGCTGATGTGGATCACACGTTCGGTGGGAGACCCCAAGAGGAAGGTATGATACAATGTAGCAGTATTTCCCACCCAGTTAAGAAACCAGGGTTATGAATCCAGTAGGACTCCGAAGTGTCTCAATAGGTTGCTTGTTGTTTGACGCTTAAACAAGCATGGGTATGCACACAAACACAAACTCTCTCTTACTCCCAACCTTCTGAGAATGTTGTCAATCTTCCCGTCTTGCTGAAAATAAGAGAATTATTTGTATCGAATAGATGGAGATGATTAAATGAAAATGTAACAACGAGCAAGTGATGATGAAAAGAAAATATACGAGGTTGTAATCAATGAGGAAAATGGGGCCGGGGCCATAGTTTCAGTAGTAGTGTCTCTCCTAAGAACAATAAACATGATAAAGTTGTATTCCGCTTGTCCTTCATGGAATAGCAAAAGATAAATGCTAGGACACCTTCAAAGTTCAAGCGGTGACTACATACAAATAATTTTAGATAAACAATACCATAATCATATTCCAATCAATAATAAATTTTGGGACTATGCATATCATACTCAGAATGACAACTATGCTCTCTCAATTGGTGCATTAAGTAAGAAGGTCAAGACTCGTTCTATATCTAAAAGAAATTCCATTTGCAGCGGGAAGCAGGGATCACTCATGTGCTAGAGATTTTTATTTTATAAAATAGAGCTTATTGAAAATATAATTTTGAGAGAGGTGTATGTCTATGTAAACCAATGCTAATAAATGTTTTATTATCTTTTCATGTCAACGGCTTCTAAGAGCGTCTCCCATATAGGAATGATAGCATTCCTCTTCTCTTTTGTTTACACAAGCTATGTTTGAACTAATTTATCAGATTTATCAGGAACAAAGTGTGAGGGGATTAATTGTTATTGTTGTAATTTATATTCTGTGGGCTAGGTACCCGTTTGCAAGCTCTTTTGTAATATTAGAGACAAGCACATTATGCATGCAAGTCAAGAGGTGAATCCATCCAACATGAAGAAATAATAAACCATTTAATACTTCATCATGACCTAAAACAAGAACACAAAATAAGGTTTAATAATTTTGAAGGTTTTAAAGGTAGCACACAAGAAATACTTGGAATGGCTATAAAATACCATGCATAGGTAGATATGGTGGACACATTGGAATAACTTGGGTTTAAGGTATTTGGATGCATGAGTAGAGCTCATACTCAATACAGGTGAAGTCTAGCAAGAGACTGGGGCGACCAACTAAGAGAGCAATAACAACCATAATCATGCTTAGCGACAAAAGATCATCGATCAAATCATAAAGTGATATTACAATTATACAAAATAAATGATCATCAAGGCTAAAGGTGACTTTGTTTATAGTCCTAACATGGTATGAGAATGCGCCAAGTAAATCCAAATAATTCTTCAAAGGAGAATAGCATAGTAACATGCTTCATTATGATCAAGAACAACATATGATTTAATTTCAATAACACGTTAAGCACTCTCGGTCATTTAAGACTAGCCATGATGCATCATAAATTACTAGGCACACAATTGGAATAACATCTAACATGGCATGCAAAATCCTAGCCACAGTCTAACCATGCAAAATCACGACGCGCCCATCATGTCGCTCTCCGTCGGCGCCGAGCGGTTCGGGTGGGTGAGCACGCCGACGTGTCTGTCCGGACGCATCCGCCACCTCAGCAACCTCGACGGCTCCCTCTGCGCCATCGTCCACGACCGCCTCGTGGACGACGTGCTCCTGCTCCTCACGTGGAGCCGGGACTCTCTGTCGTGGTCGGTGCGCTACCGCGTCCAAGTGGGCAGCCTGCCGCGGCCCATTCGGGACGAGCTCAGTGGGAAGCGGGAGATCGTCCCGCTCTGCAGCGTCACCGGCGCTGAGGGGAAGAAGAAGGTCCTGGTCGCCACGAGCCGGCACAAAGTTTATGCATATGACACGGAGAGCGGCGACACGGAGGAGCTGTTCTCCATGCCTGACTATGTAGACGTCCCGCGCCGCAACAGCGAGGCCCGACTGTTCCTTAACATTGGCCTCCACGAGGAACGCATCGCCGGCGTCGGGCGGACGTTGGCCGGTGGCACGAGGCTTCAGGTGAAGCGCGGCGGCGACACGGTGGCCGGCAAGCGCGAGACGCCGTCGGAAGTGTAGCAACAACATCACAAGCAGGACGCGGTTGATCGCGATTTCAGAGATTGTTTCATGCAGCTTGCGTATCCGATGTAGGAGATTAATCTGGAGGAGCCTTCCATCTTGTCGATCGGGTGTCACCTTCTAGCTGGTTGAATAGGAGTATATATGTGCGGAAATCCTAACCTACGGACTGAAGATGGCGGCGCGTGCTGGCTGAATACGCGTGCAAAACAGCAAGCTGACGGCTACACATGCGTGCAAAACAGCAACCTTGTATAGCAAATCGTTGTTGCTCACGCGGTGCATGAGTGCGATGACACAGAAAAAAAGAGAGCAAAGAATGGCCCATGCACGTTTCGAGCCTGAGACCTCTGTCAGGGTACTGTTTGCGCGCGTGTATGTACGGAGAAGCTGGTCGCACGCTCGAGCTCGACCGCGTCTTGACGATCAACCTGCAGCCGACGGATCCATCTCAAACTCCACCGCGTGCAAACAGAAAGAAAAAAAACTCAACCTGCACGCACGCTTTCTCTTGTGCTACTAGTACTAATTATATACGTACGTGAAACAACACTTTAGCGATGGGGTATTGTGGCTCCCTCCCTTGTCTCTTTCCATTCAACGCCTCTTCACAAATATTATCATGCTTTCCTAGGAGAACAAATACGGCCTGCTCCAGCTAACAAAAAGAAGAAAAAAACAACCCCCGCATTCGCTCGCTAAAAGAAAGCCGACATCCCCGCGCGCTCGTACCAACCAGGTGATTAGAAAAATCTCACAGAGAGACCCAGATCAACGAGCACGATGGATTCATCACGGAACAAAGAGGCAAAAAAAAAAACAGAGATAAGATATGGGCGCGTACGTGAGATGAAGGCATCACCAGTACGCCGGATAGGAACAAGAGCTCGCTGCCACCGGCCGGACGGCTCGATGCATGACAAGGACGCCGCCTCACCGCCATGGGCCGGACGGCGTCTAGTCGAGGTCCAGCTGCCCGCCCGCTCTACGCCTACGCCTCGCCAAGTCCAAAGTCACAAGTCACGCGACCGCACGCGGCTCTCTGAAGATGGGTTTGTACTTATAGAGCCACCCAGGTTGGACAAAGAAGAGAAGGTAGCACAGGAATCAGGCGGCAAATGGGGTGCATTCCCTTCGACGGATTATGTACGCTTGTTTCAGAGCCATCGAGAGGACCGTACGGTTAAAATGGCTACTCACGCGGATCGCACACTTGAAGCGTGGCCTCATGAAAAAACGAGCGCATCGTTAATTTAGCCACTTTATGATTATACAATTTGAGAAGCGCGGTAGGTAGGCAGTCAAACCAAGAAATGGCGCCTCGATTTTAGGCCGGTGGTTACGAAGTCTATTCAATTAGCACGTAATTCATGGGCACTACTCGTACCTCTTAATTTTCCACTTTTTGGGGGGTCAAAAGTCGTTTACATTTTCCACTTCATTTGTGATTAACTATATTTTTCTTCATGATTGCTTGCAAAGCAGCTGCGTCTGGAAGCAAGCGATTCGATTCTATAAAAAACAAGATCGTCTGGAAGCAAGCGATTCGATTCTATAAAACACGAGACCGAAGGCAAATCGACAGAGGGAGATGGCCAACACATGGCAACATGGGTATAGGCGTCGTCTCAATTGATGGGGCTACGACGAGATCGGCAAAGTGGGGCTACGACGAAAGAGGCAACTCTGCGACATCGGCTATGACAAGCTACTACAAAATGTATCATCTTTATCACATACATTATTGTTTTGGCACTCTCAAAACAGCAGGTCGATCCTCACTTTGAAAGTTGTAGTACCACAGAAATTTCTAGTACCAGCACAAGTTTACAAACCAAGATTCCTCAACCAATCACATGGAACACACACACTTGGCAACAACAAACTGTAACCAAAGAAGAAGACAAAATGAAATGTGTAAGCAAACAAACACCATCGATCCATGCTTTTTCATGAGAAAACAACTACTAGATCCGTCACAATGCCAGGTTAAGCACCTCCTACTCCACTAGCTCAAATGTTATTCTCCTCCCCTCTTTCATGGTAAAAATTACCAGGCTCAGTACCGCCCACTTTGTCGATCCCTTGACCATATCACCTCTCGCATCTCCTAACCAAAGCTGACTTTAAAAGCAGCAGATAGCATCATCAGCTTAATCTTGCATATACACACAGATATATAGATATACACACTGCATTATTATAACTGGTTTGCACAGGCAACTAATGTTCACATGAACCTACAAGGCGAAGTAATAAATTGAATACGTGCCAATCCAAAAATTAGTACCACCAAGTACTAAATACTAGACCAGCATAATACTAGATCGGCATCAGCTAGAATAACCAAGGCTTGGTGTCATATAACAATCAAAGGAGGAAACAAGGGAGGAAGCAGAAAGTCATCTAAACCATGTCACTCATGGCGGCCTTGGTGAACCGTCCCGCCAAGACGTGCGAACAGTGAGATTCCAAGACATCTTGTTTATGATGCTCTTCTCCATGAAGAGAACCGGCTGCTGCGAGTAGCAGGTTGTCTGCGATGTCATTGGCCTTCAAAACACACACAAACAGATGAGGTCCAAAGTTAAATATATTTTTATGGAAAAGATAAGCTTCACAAGAAGTCTACACGTGCTAATATACACTCGGTGCATCAAATTGAGTAGTCTTTCCCTCTCATCCATGCTATCATGAATCAGAATCAAACCACATCAAATATTCGGCCTAAACAAAAACTTGATCAACATTACATAGCATCAATCCATAACGCATCTAGTAATAAAAGAAATTTCACAAAATACATTAACCAACAGCCCCTAGACCTCGAATAACAAAATAAGATATCAACATTTTATTAGTAACAGATTTCATTGACCTGGCTCTGTATCTACCTACTAGTAACACCTTTAGCAGCAGATAAATAACCACAAGAATACAATATGAAAGGAACATCAACATAATGGATGGTCGTGGTATCAAAGAGCACAATGGATCTGGAGGAGAGGCGTGAACCGAGGAGCTCATTAGAGTTGTAGCCGAGGCTGAATGTTACCACCAATAAGGTTGCGGCGCAACGAATCCAGGGGCAGTGGAGACAATCACCACGCAAGGCGCGGGAGCAAGGGGCAGGAGGCCATGGCCAGCCCAGCTGCAGTACCACTGCTGGAGCAATGCAACCATGACATTGCACAAGATACACACTAAATATCTACATGCAAAAAAGTATTTCTTTTAACACGGTAATCAAACTCGCAAAGTTAATACTTGGAAGATAGCAATAGTAACTCCAATGTAAGAAAGCTAGCTACTTGACTAATATGATCAGCTTACTAGCGCATACACACAGAAATATATACACTCATGCTCATGCAAACATAAGCCGAAAAGCAGAAATACATGGAAATTGGCTACACCCAGATCATATCATGGTTTTTAAGGCGTCCAGGCGGTTTAAGGCGCCAGGGGGAAGGTGAAGACAAAATATAATCGACCAAAGCTTCATATGCAAGAAATGCTCAATTTTTACGTTATTTGGGACCTCTATATCGCAACACTGCAAAATCCAACTTGGTCAAAGAGCAAAAGGGCACATCTAGCTGGAAAATAGGCATCAATTTGAACATGCAAATTAATGATACGACAACCAGATTACTGGATCATGGCATGATTGACTACAAACAGAAATCTGATCCATTAGGTGCTTTGCAAAACAAAAATTGCATCTCACCAACGGAAGTTATGCATATTTGAAATGGATCCTATAATTAAAAGACGATAACAAAACTAAGAACATGCCTAGCAATGAAAATCTACCTCGCAACGCTAGAGCACCTCGATGAAGACATGAAGCAGCAACATCAGCAGTCTTGAGTCATCGGTTGGCCTGGGGCAAGGCCGCAGGGGCACTAGCATGCCTCTTGGCTGTTGGTCTGGGCAGCGGGAAGGCCTGGGCAGGATGGATCATGGCATGGCGGCGGAGATGGTTGCCATCTAGAGTCGGCCCCGGCAAGAGCGCCGTTCTGGTCGCTACCCACCGACCCGGACTAAAATCCTGTACATAATCAGTTTAGGACAATTGTGAGCACACGCCATTTTGAAAAATATGAGGTGCATGATAAAACAAGAGACATGAAGCAATAAACTTGCGCACACCCAACTAGCCCTCTATGCTAAGCAAGTAGGTAGCTCTATGAGAATGTAACGCTTAAAAAGCAATATCTACAAGCTAAATGAATATCTCAAGGGTAACAGATTAGAGAGATGCCTTGTGTGGGGGTCCATGTATTCAGTGAACTAGATGATTCCCCGCGCGTTGCTGCGGGATGTTTCGTACATAATGAGAATTCATGTAGTGAAAAAGAATTAGTTGGACTTACAATATAGTTGCTCGAAGATAAAATTTTAGTATTGTAACTACATCTGAACTGCTATGTTTATATGACAACATCTTGTAACCGAGCTAAGCATTGTGATTATGGTCATTGTCATCTTCCGTAAAATAACTGCACATGCATGTGGCATTCTATTTCTGATGCAATCCTCTGTTACAATTGGATGATCATATTATTGTGGTTCTTTCACCAGATTACAACTTTTGAGTTTAAAAATTATATGTTTGTGAGCATCCCATGGGCGAACAATTGTGGAACAGCCACATCTGATAGGCAATGTAGCAAGCTTCGATAAATTGTGTTCAACATGTTTTTATTATCACAAAACTTCAGTTGCCAAATTTATAATGTCACATGTAGGTCGCCGATATGATTTTTGGTGTTCTAATATGCATACTTAGCATGAATGCATAGGTAGTAAAGTTCATCTGCCATGAACAAACACTTACTATAGTGGAGAAGAAACAAAACATGTAAACCTGTTGAGGCATCACACACCACTGATGCCATGGGGGAGGGAGAAGGCCAAACGAAGCTAATTAATCGTGTACTCCCTGCAGCCAGAGCAGAGTAGATGAATACATACAGGCATATATCGGCCTATTTATTCATGTCTTGTGAAACGTCACTTTTTTTTGCTCAATTCTTAAATTGCTTCTCACTATTCCAACGCTAATAGAGGAATGATGTACTTGTATGTCCATACTCTAAAGTTCCAGTATTCCCGAAAGGGAGTTGTTTCATGTATCGATCCATACATAGAAATAATCAAGAGGGAGTGAAAAATCTGAGAATCCAAAGAGGAACTGATATGAGTATATGACAACGATGCTACCTGTGGTTGTGGCCAAGCAGCTAAGGAAGTCGGGATTGGGCATGACGAAGGATCAATGGTTAGAGCATCTCCAGGAGATCAGCCAACCGGACATCTATCCTAACATAGATGACCAAAACACGAAAAAACGGTTCCAGCAGCTCCTCTATCCCATCCTCTATCCGTAGCTGACCTCTCCGCTCAGCTACCCATCAGCCAAATCTGGGGGACGGCAAGCTGATCCTCCAAATCAACTGCCCCCCGAGCGAAGGATCCCCGCGCGCACTAGGAGGTTTCCGAAACGGAGGAGTGCTCCGACGCGACTCGACGCGGCTCCCCTGATTCACCGCTTGAAGGTATGATTTTTTCCGAATCAAAGCTTGATGGGATGGGAATCGGAGCTCGATGGGGATTGGAGGCGGGAGGGCGGCCGGGCTAGGGCGTTGGAGGCGGGCTGGGGTCGGGATCGACGCCGGGAGAGCTCGAGTCGTGGGCGCGGAGAGCGGCCGGGCGTGGAGGACGGCGAGGGCCTCGAGCGGCCGGGAGAGCGGCCGGGCGCGGACGGGCGTGGAGGGCGGCGAGGGCCTCGAGCGGCCGGGCGCGGACGGTGGACGCCGGGAGAGCGGCCGGGCGTGGAGGGCGGCGAGGCGGGCGCGCTCGAGGCGTGGGCGCTCGGGATCGACGCTCGGGCGGGGGCGCAGAGTCGTGGGGGCGGCGAGGTGGGCGCACCCTTGGCCTTGGGCGCGGACGTCGGTTGCAGAGGATGGAGGGTGTTGGAGGCGCTCTGGGGTGGTCGTGGTGTGCTGTGTGCTTCTGGTGCTGTGTGTGTGTGTGCTTGTGCTGCTCAAGTGCTCATGATTGTGCTCGATGAGAGGAGAAGAGATGGATGAGGCTGGTGCTTGTGATGTGTGCTTGTGTTGTGTCGATGAGAGGAGAAGAGATGGATGAGGCTGGTGCTTGTGATGTGTGTTGAATTTTCGTATGTATATGTATCTGTTTTGTGTTGACATGCACTGATTGTTTTGTTTGTATAGATGGATAACTCACAGGCGAGTAACAATTCGTTTCTGGACATGTTGAATGGAAGTTCCAGTGAGATGAATTGGGGTGGCACAGCGGATTTTAGTCCAATTGGGGAACAAATGACGGTGCCAACACAAGATTTTTCCGTGGCGGAAAAACCAAAAGCGAAGAAAGGTGGCAGCAAAGGGCCAAATTGGTCATCTCATGAGGATGAGTTGTTGATAGAGGCTTGGGCAAACACTGGTTTGGATGCGGTGGTCGGAACGGATCAACATTCGGATTCTTATTGGGGTAGAATTACAGAGTACTACAACAACCACAAGAAACCACCATGGCCAGTGCGCCCTCAATCCTCAGTCAACAGCCGCTACACTACTATTTCTTCGGCTACCAGCAAGTTTTGTGGATGTCTTCAGCAGATTATTAACAGAAATGAAAGTGGGAGGACTATAGATGAGAGGGTATGCATCATTTTTCTAATTCTATTTTGATTCTATGTGTGTCATACATGTTTTAACAATACATTTCTTATTGCAGCGTGATGAAGCACACCTTTTGTATATGGAGCTAGATCCAAAGAAAAAGCTGTTTCCATTCATGCACTGCTATTTGAAGTTTTCCATGTATCCAAAGTGGGAGACAAGAGAATCTGAAGTTTCTCAGAAAAAACAAAAGAAGAAGACAGATGCAAGTCCGAGTACAACCTCCAATGATGAAGACTTTGGTGTATCCCCTACTATTATTGAACGAGAGGATAGACCTTCTGGTACCAAGCATGAGAAAGAACGTCTGCGGAGAGGTAAATCTCATGTTTCCGATGGTAGCGCTTGCAAGATATCATTAGAAACCGTGTGGGCACAAAAGCAAGAGAAGGATGAGATCAAAGAGATAGTATAATTCACTTCTGGAGCTTTACCTTCGGCTAGCTTTGCAAACACAGGAGAACGTTGAAGAACATTGGTATCATTGTTCGACCCTGGTAAACCAAAAAAAGCATGCCAAATCCAAAGGTCCCGTGAAGCAACTGCTTCCAAGATCATTGTGGGCTCATTCACGTGGCCTTTAAACATGCCATGCCATTTTTTTGGGCAATTTTTCCAACCCCAATGCATGCAATCTATACTCCCTAACATAGCAGGGAATCCTCTTTCCTCCCCTATTGCAAGCAATCTTGCTGTATCTTCTTCATTTGGAGATCTCAGATACCTTTCCCCAAAGACTTCACAAATTTTGATCACAAATTTCTTGCAAGACTCTAGATTAGTAGATTCTGCGGAGCGGATGTACTCATCGGCACAATCAGCTGCTATTCCATAAGTTAGCATCCGCATTGCCGCGGTCATCTTTTGCAAATGATTCAAACCAAGAGTTCCAGCGGCATTTCTACTTTGTGTAAAGTAACCATCATAGTCATGCTCAAGTATACCATTAGCTATGCGGTTAAATAAATCACGGGACATCCTAAACCTGTGTTAAAAACTAAATGAGATATGGATAGCAAGGACCTTCTTTGAAATGTACAAACAGAGAGTAGTGCACTAATTACGAACCTTCGCCGAAAGGTCTTTTTCGGGATAACGAGGATTTTCTCTGAAGTAGTCATTCCATAGAAGAACAAATCCCTCTCTACTTCCTCGATCGATATTCTGACGCCCAGGCTTAGAACCGCCATGGCGTCGAGCATTTCCCTCCTCTTCCTCCTCGCGCTTGGCCAGTGCAAGCATGAGTTCATCGTCATCAGATGAAGATGACGAATTCATGATCATGCGGGAGGTGCTCATTGTGTTTCGAGAGAGTGGATAGAGAAATCTGAGAGAGATCAGAGAAGTTATAGCCAGGGATGTTGTGAGAGAGGTGGGAGGTGGTGGTATATATAGAGCTCAAAAATAGCCGTTGAAAATAGAGCCGTTGGGAATATGGCCGTTAGAAATTTGAGCGGTTTGAAATATAGCCGTTAGAAAAAACAGCGGTTCAAAATAGAGCCGTTGAGAAAAATTATGAATGGTAGTTACAACATAATATTAAAATATAGGAGAGAGAATATAGATGTCCTGAATATAGATGTTCTGCTGTAAAACTGGGGACATCTATACAGGAATCTTTTTAGATGATCATCTATATGAAGATATAGATGATGAAATATAGATGATCTGCTGGAGATGCTCTTAGAGAACTAAAGAACCTCGTACCATAAACGTTAGTCAAAACGCGCGGTGACCAAAATCTATCCGAGACCAAGGAGTGTTGGCGGAGATGGATCAAGGTGACGCTTGTCATGCGCCTTTGAATTGGAAGAAGAGGGAAAAATCCTGGTAATGCTAATGTCGGATGGTGAGTTTAAGCCTTAGGGAGGCGAGTGCTGCCTATATATGCATCTTGGCCGTGAGATCCCAGAGGACGGAAATTTTTGGTATCCCGCTATATCAGTTTCTTATGCAGTTTTTTCTCATAATCATGGAGGAGAGGAATAGAAAGCTGTTGCGTACATTGATTGATAATAGGAAGCGTTAATTAATGGTTGCCTTTAATGGCCGTAGATAACTATGGAGAAGAAACAATGACACGGGCCTTTTTTTAAGAGCATGTAGTTATGGGCTAATTATTAGGGTGAACGGGGCTGGTGTGTAACTGAAGCTGAACCAATGAACTTGAAACTGAACGATGGGAACCAAGCATAACTGCTGAGTTGGCTTGCCACGTGAGATCACTGAACCGGACCAAGTAAGAATGTGGATTAAAATTATGACGTGGAAAGCTAATGAGGTGTCATAGCTGCGTGTTGAGAGAAATACCCATAGTGGGTTGCTCCCATTTAGATATTATAGATAAGTACAGCACATTCTCAATATGGTAACATATTGCAATACAATACAATACAGATATACGATACTCCCTCCAGTCAGAAAAGATCGTCTCAGTTTGTTAAGTGGCATAGCACACACTTAGACAACATTTTCCAACCGGAGGGAGTATCTAATATGATTGGTCGGTGCTTTCTAAACAAATTGTGATTCTTTTAACTGACAATGACAATGTGAGATGCATTGACTACAAACTAAAACTGTAGTTCCCTGGCCTCAACAGCCTCAACATGCTACTTTATGCTGACTTGTAGATAAACCATATAGAATATAAGTTCGAAAATCGTACAGCAGAAAATTCAGACTGGACACACACAATTGGGAAAAAAATATAAAAGGGGACGAGATCAACAAAGCAAGAAAGAATTTTACTTGCCTCCAGTTGAAGTGTAGCTAAGTCAAAGCGCTGTAGTCCGTTGGCGAAGCAACTCCCTTGCCGACAGAGGCACCGCGCGCCTACAACCTCCAGATCCTGCCGCGTTTGAGCCGGTGAAATGGTTGCGCTACCGGGATATGCCGCTTCGAGGTAAGTTCTCAAGACGGTAGAGGCAGCTGCGCCACCCAGGACCTCCCTCCTCCAGATCCAAGCTTCCGCCTCAAGCCGGCAGAAGTAGCTACGTCGTTCCAGGGATATGGTCCATGAAGATGGCAGAACCGAGTGGGACGCCAGCAGCAACAGCCCGGGTAGGTCAAGAGAAGCTTCTGCTCTGTATGTTCACGGCATCATTCCAGTCTCCCACGGCTTGCTCGTCCCCACGGTGCAACAGTTCAGCGCGGACACAAGAGAGGCGCTCCACCTGGTCAGCAAGAAGGGGGGCGGCATCACTGCTCTGTTTGATTGGCCACCTCCAGCTCCACTTCTCACTGTCATACAATCTAGCACCACAGCAACATGTACTTCTAGCATTAGCACCACGCCAACTACAGCCGACCGGAGAAGGCTAGCCTCGTCCACCAACAACCTGCACCACAACAAACCAAGAAAGGTTCACCTCCACAAAGTGGCACAAACATTGTTCCTCGACACACAAACCAAGATATACCAGGTAGGCTAGGCATAAAGAGAATTCACAAAGTCCCACTGCATGAAAAATTCCACCCATTCTATCACAAAATTCTCATTCATGAAAATCAAAGATCTCAACAAAAATGGTTGAGACTTGAGTATGTCAAACTGAGTGTAAAAGTAAACAGGTAGGTACAGACATCAGCCAAAGGTAGGCTGATTGATAGTTCAATCTCTCTAGATCTGGCTACAGAAGATATGGATATGCCCAGGTGAAGACAAAATATAATTGACCAAATCTGCATATGCACCAAATGCTCCAAGATCTAAATTTATGTTAAACACATGCTAGCCAGGACCTTAACGTTGCAACATTGCAAAGCATAACCACTTGGTTAAAGTATGAAAAGACACATGAAGCCGAAAAATAGTCAGCAATTGTTAATGAAAAGCTAGCCCCAGGAGCTCAATACATGTCTAGCTTATGTCATTCAATATACAGGAAACAACAACCAAGTTAGAGTTTGTCTCAAATAAACGAGCATTGCACAGCAGGACAATATAAACAGGTTTAGGTGATTATGTGTAAACTAATTCGGACATGTCATTTATTTCGTTAGTTGCAACAAAATAAATCGTTCCGTCAGTACTTCAATGGACAAGCAGGTCTAGCGTCTCTCTCTACAGATGAGAGAGCTCACAAATGAGAGAGAACCAAAGAGAAGAGCTCTCTCGGAAATCTAGCCAGCTTCCTTTATATACACATGTCTATCTTAACTACTGTATGTCTCTAGTCAACTCTTATAACATTCTCTCTCATGTCCAGATATATCAATATAAATTCCACCCTCTTCTTTTCTTCCATTGCTTTTCAGCGAAACATACAAACATACATGCATGTAGATAGTGATCTACTTGGTGCAAAATGCTTGTAAATCCATTCTCTTAATTCTACACGTTTCATGGTTTCATGTTGATTTCCATTATTCTTTTTTTTCAAAGAAAAATAATATTTACACATGGTTTTCTTTGGCAACCCACTGTCACTGATCATCAACAACTAGGATGTTTGGGAGAAATAATGAGGTAGCTGTGGTGCAGCTAACTGCAGATGCATGTCCCTATTTAGTGACAGTGGCCACACCCCCAGAATTTTTTTTAAAAAAATAACAGAATTTATTACTTTTTCTACAAGTATTTGCATCCTCGTTCCTAAAATGTTTGTTTCTGATATTCCCATCCATGATAATCTAGACAAATGGAAAAAATCCTTGGAAACAGATTCTCTTAATTCTACATTTTTGATGGTTTCATGTTGCTTTCTATTTTTTGTTCAAAAAAAATTAAACTTTACGCACAATTGTCTTTGGCAAGTGGCAACCCACTGATCATCAACAGCTAGGATGTTTGGCAGAAATAATGAGGTAGTGATGTAGCAGCTAGCTGCAGATGCATGTCGGTAGCTAGTGTCCAGTGGCCACACACATCAGAAAAATAAAAAAAATACCCGAAATTATAATGTTTCTACAAGCATTTGCACCGCCACTCCTAAAATGTTGGTTTCTACAAGAAATGTTCACCTCCAGGAAGCAGTGCACCAGGGGATGGGCAGTCGCATGCCTCTCAGTTGTTGGTTCGGGCTGCATGGAAGCTCGAGCAGGAGGGCGCATGGCGCGGCAGTGGCGATGGTCGTCAACCAGCGTCGGCCCCGGCAAGAACACCACTGTGGTCGCCACCCACAGCACCAACAAGAAGTCTGTACTAAATCAATGTAGGAAAATTGTGAGAATATGTTGTTTGCAAAATGCAAGGCATGTGATAAAACAAGAGACCTGAAGCAATAAACTTGGGCACACCCAAATAGCCCTCTATGCCAAGCAAGTAGGCAACTACGATTCTTTTCTATGATGAAATAAATAGAACTGAATTACCTTGCCTACTCCTGCAAGAATTGAATTTACACTCACAATATTTTTTTTGGATATGTGTAGACTTCAAGTGGCCATACCAGATCAGGTTCAAATTCCTATCTTAATGCATGTTGTAGTATTACTTAAACATGATCAACGAAACTACACCCAGATTGCATGATTAACTAGACTACAACACAATGATCAATCCGAAATATAGGTGCTTAGTAAGACGGTACGCATTTCTGAATTGGGTCTTTCTGTTAAGAGAAGAAATAACTAAAAAATGGCATTTCATAGCATACATATATTTCAGCAGTTGTGCTGCTACCGAGAAAGCTATGGACAAAACACGTCTTGACAATATCCATCCAGATCAGGATAGAATTTCAAGCTACAAAGCTAAAAACGGAAGTTGTGATGTACAAGCAAACAAGGGATTGTGCTGCTGAATACACAATAAAAAACCAGCTTTTCAGGGTGAAAATGTCCAAACGCAGTTGTTGTACACGAGTAACAACAGAAGAACACTGGAAACATAATTAGTGATGAAGGATTTATACCTCGACGAAAACAGGCAACCGCAGCAGGTTTGGGTCCCTGTCCAAGTCGGGGCTGGGGTGCTCGCACGAGTCCTAGTTCCTGGTCGAAGCAGCGGGGAGGCCCAGGAAGGAGGGCACGTGTCGTAGCCATCATCCGGCAACTGCGCTGCTCTATGTGGTCCCCACCTGACCGCGAGTTGCAGAGCTCCTAGTATTATTTTAACATGTTAATCAACGAAACTTCATCCATATTGCATTGGGACATGATCGACTAGACTACAACACAAAAATTTGATCAGCATATATATTTGTGTGTTCTGCAAAACAATATATGCCTCTCACCAAAAGAAAATGCACGTGTGATTTGGCCTTCTAGTTAATAGAAGAAACAATTAAAAAATTCACTTCATATGCACATTCATATTTCAGGAGTCAAGCTGCTACCAACCAAGCTACAAACAGAGCACGTTTCTACCATGTTCATCCACAGCAAGACTAAATTACAAGCTACAGAGCTCAACAAAGAAGAAGTGGCAAAGTACAAGTAAAGAAAGCACTAGTGCAGTTGAATACACAATTAAGAACCTGCAATTTCATGGTGAAATGTTTGACCGCAGCTGCTGTGCATGATTATTAACAAGAGAAGCACAGTAGACACAAAATTACAGATGGAGGATTTATACCTCACAACAACAGTAACACGTCAACGAAGAAAACAACAGCAACATGCATGGGTGCTCGGCTAGGTTGTGGTGGGGGGCGAGTTGCAGAGCTCCTCCCGCTCAGACACCCCGAGCAGCTGCTGCAATCGGGAGCGAGGGTGGCGGTGGAGACTGGCCTGGAGATGGGGGACGAGGAGGACCGGACGGAACCGCCCAGACGCGCTTGCCAACGGTCCAGCCACGGACGCCGGCGTCAGTAAGGGCCGCGGCTTGTTGGCCGGCCACATCTGCTCCGCCTAGTCCAACCTGTTGTCCTGCCGCGTCACGACCACCTGCTGCCGCGCCGCCGCCATGGACGCCAGGAGATAGAACCTTGCTCTCCTGCTTCTCTGTACAGGCGGAATCTTGGGCGGCTAGGGTTTACGGTTGGGCAGCGGATCGATGGCTCCACGCCATGGAATCGAGAGAGGGGGTGGAGGCGGTGTCGGGGGCGATGGTCAGCTGCGGCGCGAGATGTCGCTGAAATTGGCCAGTGCCGGCGACGGAGGCGGCAGCAAAAGGGGATCGGGAGAGGGAGGCGGCGCTGTGAGTAGAGGTTGTCATTCTGCGCGAGAGGGTGGGGAGTCGAAGTGCCAAAATCGCCCTCGCGGTTTTGGGCCCAGATTTCTCGCACGGCCCGAAACAAAAAACAAAAGCTCCAAAGTCAAAATATTTGTGGCGGGCTCTTGTCCGAAATTTCGTTTTGGCGCTCTTTTCCTACACTACGTGCCAATCATTCTTCATGTGACTAGCTATTTCATGTGTCGAACACAACACTAAATGTATATTATGCAACGCGATTTCAGCTATAACATTAATTGGGGTTAACTGTGTTTTATGGGATATGCTCGAAGGAGTTGGAGAACAAACGCAACCAAGAAGCCATAAATTGAGGCGACACAACGAGAAACCTCGAGCTAAAATGAGAAACCTCAGGCTAAAATATTAGAGCATCTACACTCGCAAGCGCCAATTGGTGTCCGGATTAGATCTTTAGGTACTTGTACAACACGTGCTCCCAATAACTGGTCGCGATTTTTCGCGCGCGGCGGGGAGTTTGTGCAGAAACCGCGGACCGCGTCGCACTGGTACACCGGCTTACCACCCGCGCCTGCCACCGCCGTGGCCTCGAGGGCACGGCCGATCATCACGATGTCCTGCTCCAGCGCTCCCGTCGGCTCCTTTATCGCCACGGGCGGACCGGGGCGCGATGAACAGGCCCACGACCTGCCCGACGACGAACTGGGTGGCTATATGGCGGCCTGGGAGCTCTGTCTCAGTAAACGAGATGCCCTCGTCGGCGACGGGGCCGGAAACCTGGTCGCGACCCACGTGTCCGACACGCGCGTTGAGGGTGGTGGCGGACTGCATTACAGGGGAGACAAGATGCACGCCACAGGGAAGAACCTCACCGTCCAGGATCGGACGGGACCGCCGGCCTCCCCCATTGCACGCTCCAGATCGTACGGGGTCGCCTCCGCTAAACCTCCGATTGGAGGCGGACGTTTGCGCTCGGCCTCGTCCGACGCATCAGATGCCACGCTGGAGGCGTCTGAGCTTGGTGGCCAGGCGTGGACCTGCGCCCGACGACGGAGCCATTGCGGACGAAGCCGCATGACCTTGCGGCGGAAGGGATCTTGAACCGTTTCGGGGCGCAGCCCTCGGAGGAGGCGAGGAGCGTGCGCATGTGGAAGGAAATGGCAAACGGGAAATCGAAGCTCCTCACGCGGAGCCGAGGGCGCGTCGCCTTCATTTGGACGTGCTCACGCTCACGATCTACTACTACTTCTTCTACGGGATGGAGGATGAATGAGAGAGAGACTGGCGCGTTAGGTGGGGAGAGGTGGGAGAGAAAGGAGAAATGCCATGTGGAGGCGCGTGGGTGATTGTTTTGGACAGAATCCCTCGTTCGGAGCTCCTGGAGGAACTTTGGGGGTGCAAGTGGGTACCTTTTTTTGCTGGGACACCCCAAATGGCTATGGTGGCGAGTGGAGATGCTCTTAGACTTCACGAGCTCCGCTAATAGCATCCTAGAGACCTTCCCTTGTCTTTGTCCGGAGATCCCCGTATTTTGTCTGTTTGAGGGCGTTCAAACATAGATGGGTCGATCGGGAGCATCCATGGCATGCCCCATCTATATTTTTTTTTATTGCAAACAAAATTTAAGCACATAGGACCATTAATATGACAAAATTTAAACTAGAAAACTAGATTTAAACTGATCTAATCATAACCCTAACCAGGATTGGACTAGACTTTGATGCCCAACGAGGGCCATGTAGCCCCTCTGTCATCTAGGTCCGGCTACTTGTCGCCGGGCTCTTCCTTTGGCTTGAGCTTGGGCTCCCGATGGCAGTGGGCACCAAAAACTCGTCACTCGACATGTACCCATCTTAAATGGAGACGTAATTTGGTTGAGAATAATACTCCTGGGTCTGCTTATCGGTAAAAACTCAGACTTGTCGGGTCTATTGGAGGCGGGTATGGGGGTGTCAAACCCGTACTCTTTAATCCGCATACCCGGATATGATAGATGGACCGTATCTGTCATTGTTTAAATAGAAACCCTAACCCACGACCACACACAAAAGTCTGCCACACAAACTCAACATCCCACGCCCAGCGTAGCTCCCTCTTGCATCGCTCTCTCCTATCCTCTTTAGCATCGCTCTGCCTCTCTCTCGAATCCCTCTTTGTCTATCATCTTCCCTCTTCCATTTCCTCAATAAGGGGCACCACCGCCGGACGCCCTCCCTCTGCTTCCTCCTCGTGCCCGATATGTGGCTGTGGCCATGGATGACGACACCGCCAACCTCTCGCCCCCATCCCCATCCGCCTCATTGATCCCGCCGCCGATGTGCCCCTTTCGCGGGTACCCATTGGGTCCCCCAAAACTGGTTGAGTCACGAGTCTGGTGGATTCTGGACCCAACGACGGGTATGGGGAGGGTCGTGGTGGTGGGGAGAAGGTCCAGGTGTGGGTATGGGGCCAAACCTGGCCCCAAACACGGCGGGTTCCATTCGTGGCTTGTGACGGTGCATGGCCAGCGGGACCACTCCTCAATCTCAGTCTCGCGTGTAGTCGGCTAGGGCATACGCACGCCGACCAGAACATATAAGGTTGTTCATCCTGGGAAGCTATAAAACAGGCGGTGCTCCGTCGGATTCCCCCACTTGACTAGCAGAAATCGGCTTCGGTAGGACAGACTCTGCTAGTCCACGAAGGTGGCATTCCCGGTATCTCGTAGCTGACGAGTAAATAGGGTTCACCATCTCTTTTGGTGATAGCAATTACCGCCGTCAAGCTATTTTGGTGGCATGGGCGCCTCGAAAAGGTACCCCAGGATGCCTATGTTGCATGGGACATAGCTGGAAGGGGGAGGGAGAGTATGGGGTAGCGTGGGGCGATGCTAGCCATGGGATTCGGATTTGCCCCGGACACCGCTTACGGATCAACGAGCTTTCGTATCTCTGTGATTCATGCTTACTTAGTTCTGTTTATTGATAGATGACTTGCCACTCTCGATGCACTCACACGTGATAGGGAGTTTGCTAGGAACCAAGAGAATTAGTATCGATTGGAAAATATTGTTGATTCCAAGGCTCTCATCACGGTATGCAAAGGAAAGAATATTGTTAACACTGATTTTGGATTTGGAAATTTAGTAATTTATTGAAACAACTTCACTATGATTTTATGACTAAGCTCTTATGCACATGGAGTGCATCTAAAAGAAAAATGTGTCGCCCCACAAATAAATATTCACGAGGCCGGTCGTCGGCTATGGTGGTCCGGCCGGACTCTACAGAGCGTCATGGACTACATCAGGGCCGGCGATATCCCCCGCCTGCGCTACCCTAAGGCCCGGTCCTGGAGTCGTGATCTTCCGAGGGAGTGCAGAGCACCGTCAGACGATAGTGACGACGACGGCGGCGGCGACTACGACGACTACGAGTACATGTACTATAGGCCTAGGCAGGAGTATGACTAGTAGATCGATGCACTTTTGCCATTATGTACTGCTTTGTTTATTTAGATCTATGCTCTCCGTTTAGATTTAGATCCAATCTTGCCATTATGTGTACCGTGCCTTGTTTATCTATTGAAATACATGTCCCCCTCTTTTTAACGTCTATCGAAATGCCATTAGATCTGAATCCAACAAATCAGGAAAAACCACACGGAAAACAGAAAACAGACGAGCTAGAGGGCCACTGTTTGCCGGAATACAACAAATTATTTTATTAAACAGCCAACAGAAAACAGACGCGCTAGCGCGCTACTCTTCGTCCTCGTCGTCGTCGGTGACCTCCTCGTCGTCGGAGGAGGTGCATGATGGTATTTCCGAGATAGGCCCCCACCTCGGATCGTCGGAGGCCCAGACTTCGCCGGCATGGTCGGCCCGACGGAGCGCTTGCAGCGCCTTCGTCCTCGCCTCCCGAGCGGCATCTAACTCGAGGTGGCGTTCGAGGCGCCGCTCCGCCCGCTCAGCCGCGCGGGTCTGCCATAGCTCCTCGTCGGCGCTCTCCTCACCCGGATTGTTCCGGTAGTACTCGCGGACCACGCGGTCGTCCCTGGCGTCGACTAGGCCCTGAAACGCGCGGTGCCTGAGGTGGCGGTGGTCGGCGGCAGTGACGATCTGCGGCGTCGGCGCCCTGGCCTCCGCTTCCCAGAGGGTGTGGCAGTCGCTAAAATTCATCAACGACCGCGGGCGGCCGAGGCGCCAGGCCGCCGCGTCCCAAGCGCGGGCGGCCTCCGAGGCCGTCGCAAAGGAGCCGAGGGGGATGCGGTCGTCCCCGAAGCGGATAGTCGCGGTGAACATTCCGTTCTGCCGCGATCGAACTCCGCGGAAACCGGTAGTGTTGTTCCTCCTCGGAGGCATGGTGGTGGCACGACGGTGCGTGGAGTGGAGGTGCGGCAGTTTATAACGCGCATTCATGGCCACGCGTTACAACTCCCGCGCCACGCGGACAGACAATACCACCCATGCGCCACGCGGACAGACAATACAACCCTTGCTTAAAAAAAAAGGGATTCGTCCCGGATCGTGCCACGAACCGGGACCAATGCCCATGCGCGCGCCACGTGGCCTGTGGCTAGGGATTCGTCCCGGGTCGTGCCACGAACCGGGACCATTGGCTCCCCACGAACCGGGACAGATGCCCCCAGGTGGTTTCTGCTGCCTCGGGCACACGAACCGGGACCAATGCATGGCACTTGTCCCGGTTTTTGGTGCAACCGGGACAGATGCCCCCTGCCCCCCTGGACGAAAGGGGCTGTTTCCACTAGTGCTAATAAAGTAGGCTAAGAACATGCGACTCATGCATGCACCACTTATAATTAGTTTACAATTGCTTTATTTTCATCTAGCCAATGGTCTAGTTCTCTCCCGTTGGCTCGATCACTAAGAGCTTTCCAACGTATTCAGAATCGCCTTGATCATAACATGTATGCAAAAGTTACCTCCTAATTAATGTAATATCTTGGATTAACTAGGTATCATGCCATGCTGCCACGTAAACAAGACAACGTCTGAAAGGCAATAACAATAGTTTCGTGCATAAAATGATAACACGCAACCAAAAATGTCACATTAAATCATCGTTAATAGCTATTTCATAACATCAAATAAGGATGTGTGATAACGAAACTATACATGAAATGATAGGCAATTGTTGAATCCTAGCATGAAAGAAGGACCTTACAAACACGCGATGCGAGATGACACATAAAATGACCTGTAATAATTTTCATCTAGTGCATAAATTAACAAAACCTGACGAGGAACACCGTGTGATATGATATATTATAATTACTTCTTAGCATAAAATAAGGATGTGCAACCTCAAAATGACAGGGGAAATGGTAAGTAAAAGCCCTTGTGTTAGCATAATAAGGACCCTTGAAATGATCAACAACTAGAAGACACATGAAATGATGGGTAATAATCATTGACCGTCATAATTTCAGCCTAGGCCGACGTGTATAGTCATAGTCGCTTATGTGTCAGCCGTGGATAGTTGCCATTAGTGTGTGCGAGTAGATATATTGCCCAAATTCGGTGGATTTTTGTCTTAAAAATTGTGGGCTGTTCAGACAACCTTATATTTGGCAAGTTTTTTTACGCGTGCATATGATGAAACGCACATCTAGGAAAAATAGCAAGTCTACAAATTGTTAGCTCCCCGAAGGCTTTCCAATGCCTCGAGATTCTTCTCAAAAAAAGCGGTAAGACCTATCATTGCATGCATAAAATGCTAACTCATGGCCAAGAAATGACACATGAAATGGCGGTATACACATACCACCTAACATAGAAACAAGGGAAATGTTAAGAAATCAAGCGCAAGATCATCAACAAGGGTCTCTAGCACGGTTAAAAGGCACCTAACAACCAAGACTACATGATTACATGGATGTGAAGAATAAATACAAAAAACAAATGAGACCGTGCAACAACGAAGTGTCATCACCATGTGGTTGAAGAATAACACAACCCAAGATGCCCTGGAAACACACATATAATTGTAAGTAATAACCATGCGGTAGAATTAAATGAGAACCCTTTAAACATGCAACAACGAGACTGCACATGCAATTCTAGGTAATAACTATCGTCGGACACAAAAATTTCCATGTCACTGCGATAGTCGTGGTCTGTTATGTGGCAACTATGGATAGTTGCTAGTGAACCGCGCACAAACCGTGTAGCTGGCTTTTGTATTTTCAAATAGGCTGGTCCTTTTCAAGGGCCTAGAAAATATTTCAGTTGGCCGAAATTTTCCACGCCCATATGATAAAATTTCCATCTTGCAAAGAAATAAAATGTCTTGAAAATGCTTACTCTTGAAGGCTTTCCAATGCCTCCGGAACTGCCTCAAAACAACGGGTAATAACTACAATTACATGAAGAAAATGCTCCCTGGCCATGAAACAACATATGAAATGATGGTTAGTACCTACCTATTAGTTTGAAAGTCCAAAACTCCACTCCATTGTGTGACCGGCTTCAGCAGCATCATCTTCTTCCTATTGAGTTTCTGAACTTATAGCGCGAAACCGAGTGAATCTTTTGCATATGGGGGTAGACATTTGTTTTAGGTGTTTGCATGGGCCTACCCTAACACATCCAAGCTAAGATCTACACTTGGCTACCCTCTTTCGGCTCCGGTCATAGGGGTAGACGAGAACTTTGACTTTTCTCCAACAGGGCTAGGGTTTCACCGGAGAGAGGCTCAACAACGTTAAATCTCAAAAAAATCTGGGTGGTGCCATACCATGTGCGCACAAGAGTGTTGGGAGTTGTAGATTCCAAGACTCCACTCCGGGGTGTGACCGTCTTCACCGACATCACCTTCTCCCTATTGAGTTTTTGAACTTATATCTCGAAACTCCCACTTCGGACGAACCGAAGAGAATCTTTTGAAGAGTTGGTGTAGAACTTTGTTTTGAATGTTCCTAGGCCCTACCCTAACACAACCAAGCAAATAACTCCACCTTTATACCCTCTTGACTTCAGTCATCGGGGTAGACGTGAACTTTGACTTTTCTCTAGTTGGGCTATAATTTCGCCCGAGAGGGGCTACGGAGCGTCGGAATACCACCAAAACATAGGTGGTGCATATCATATGTGTAGAAGTTTGTTGGAGGTTGTATATGTACAATATTCGACTCAGGGTGTGACCGGCTTCAACTTCTCTCTAGCGAGTTGCTGAACATATAGCTCGAAACTCCCACTTTTGGCGAAATAGAAGAAATCTTTGCAGGAGTTGGGGTAGATCTTGTTTTTCGGTGTTCCTAGGTCATATCCTAACACAAGACAAAAAAATCCACTACCTTACCCTCTTTAGACGCATGTCTATGGGGTAGGCGGAAAAAGTGGGCTTTTTCCAGCGGGTCTAGGGTTTCGTGGGACTTCAGAGCGTCTAAATTCCACCCAAACTTTGGTGGTGACATACAAGTGTGTTGTTTTTTTAGATTTACAAGACTCCACTCCGGGGTGTGTCCGGCTTCACTGGTATCACCTTCTCACTAGCGAGTTTATCTACTTATAACTTAAAACTCCTACTTTGGGCGAACCGGAGGTAATCTTGTGACGAGTTGGGGTAGAACTTTTTTGGGTGTTCCTAGGGCCTAACCTAACACATCCAAGCAAAGACCTCCACTTTTCTACCCCCTTTGTTCTTCCCGGTAATGGGGGTAGATGAGAACTTAGACTTTTCTCTGGTGGGGCTACGGTTTCACCGGAGAGGGGCTCCGGAGCGTCGAAATCCCACCAAAATCGAGATGATGTTATACCATGTGTGTACACGTGTTTGGGGGGGGGGGGGGGTTTGTAGATGTCCAAAAATCCACTCCGGGGTGTGACCGACTTCACTGGCATCATCTTCTCCCTTATGAGTTTCTGAACTTATACCTGGAAACTCCCACTTCGGGCAAAACGAAGTGAATCTTGTGAAGTGTTGGGGTAGATTTTTTTTTGGGTGTTTTAACACAACCAAGCTAGAAGCTCCACTTGTCTACCCTCTTTCGGCTCCGGTCATAGGGGTAGATGAGATTTTTGACTTTTCTCCAACGGGACCAGGGGCTGAGGGAGTATATCTAAGTACTAATATTAAATGACTTGCTATTTTGTCTTAAACTTGTAGAAAGTAGATTAAAAGTGAACTGATGGAGTAGTTATTAATCGTTAATTCATGTGCCATTTTGAAGTCCCACATTATTAGGGTTTTCCTTATTTCATGCTAGTTATACATGTAATTTCATGTGCTATTTTGTTGTGCCGCATTATTGGGATCTTATTTTAGAGAGATTGAGTTTGTATCTTATCTAACATACAACACTTCCACGTGGCCATACAGAAAAGAAAGTCTTAACCCAACCATATGCATGCCTGAAACACAAACATTGGGTTTAGATACAAATAATAAGAAAAAAATCATGACCGTCTTGGGTGTCCGTACATGTATGTATACACAGACGATGTCAGTCACCGGCCCACCCATCAATGGATGGTCCACCCTGTCAGCAATAGAGTCGACATTCAACGTAGTTTAATGTCAGTTGCCCACTCATCGGATGCTTCCCCACGTGGTGCTGCCACTTCCCCACGTGTCATTATTGCTGGAGACCTACCCTAGATTGTGGGACGACACCTTCAAGGACGAGTGCGAGTGGCCTACCAAGGACGGTTCAACCGGTTAAGTGGGAAAACCTAGCGGAGCGACACCTGTTTTAGATTGTGCCCGGCCAAACCATCGAATCTGTACTAGCTGCCAGCCTCGCGCCCACTGCAGCCAACCACACACTAGAGGAGTCCAAGGAGGAGTAGTCGCGTTGACAAGATTAGTAGCCCGAGAAGGAGTTGTCGCCCCTGCCGATGAAGAGTAGCTGGACTGTAAGGCGACTATCTTCTTGTCATAGGTGGATACACATATACACATGCTATCAAGGAGGAGCCCAACGACGATTGGTCCATCTCCAGCAAGAACACAACGGGTACATGGCCATCGTGCAGACATTGTTGGCCATGAAACCCCGACTCAGTTTAGGGTAGGATTAGGTTAGCTTAAATTCCATCGTATTAACAAATTTGCCCTAATTATTTTATATTTTAGTTTGTTCAACCATAAAAAGACATATGTTGGCGGCCGGACAAAACAAGGGGTTGCCATTGTAGATGCACTTAATGGAACTCCTAGAGTCCGCCCTATATATTTTATATTTAAGTTTGTTTAACCATAAAAAGACATGTTGGCGGCCAGACAAAACAAGGGATTGCCGGTGTAGATGCACTCAATGAGACTCCTAGAGTCTAGCATTTCAGCTCGAGGTTTCTTAATGTATCGTCTTGGTTTGTTATTTGCGCTTGACTCCGCATCGCCTTCGAGCATATCGACGGACCTTTCCATAAAGAAAGCTGATCCCCATATGACTAGTGCAATGGGTACATGAATCGTGTGTCCATGGATCATGGATGGCCATGTTGCAAACAATCACACAGAGCTATAGCTTGTTTTTAAGGGCACACGGAGCTATATCTACGTACGATCACATGCACACCCAGATGTGCATGTACAAGTAACAAGGACGAAACGAAATTTCAGCGAGACATTTGGTTTTGGAGCCAAAATTTTGGGTCAGAGCCCACCACGAATATTTGGTTCTTTTTTTTTTGCAGGGACACGAATGTTTGGTTCTGGAGCCAAACTTTTCGTAGTTTCGGGCCGAGCGTAAAATTATTACGGCCCAGAACCACGAGAAATCTTTTGTACCTCTACCTCGTCTCGACTCCCACCCACCGCCCTCGTGCAGCAGAGCCCCTCCACTCCCAGCGCCGCCTCCTTCTCCCGGCCCCCTTTGCCGCCGCTTCAGTCGCTGGCGCTGTCCGATTCCGGCGACTCCTCGCACCGCACACCACCTCCTCCCCGATTCCATGGCGTAAGTACATTTATCCGCAGCCCCACCACAAACCCTAGCGCCCCCCCAAGATCCCGTTTTACAGAGGGGAAAAGTTCTATCTTTGGCGTCCATGGCGGCGGCGGTGACGCGGCACGGCGACCTGTTTGACCACGTGGAGTAGATGTGTCTGGCTAACAACCAGAGACCCTCACCGAGGTCGGCGTCCTCGGGGCCTATACCGTCGGCAATGGCACCTCGCCGCGGTGGCTCCGGCTCCGGCCGGTCCTCCTCGTTCCCCGTCTCCAGACCGTCCTCCGCGACCACCCTCCTGTCCGATTGCAGCAGTTGCACGGGCGTTTTTTTTTTTTGTGGGGATTGAGCGGAGGAGCTCTGCAACTCGCCGGCGAGTGACGACCACGTACAGTCGCGCTCCTGCCGGACGGCCGCCACGGCCTGCCCGACCTAGAGGAGGACCCTAGCCTGATGCTGCCTGTCTTCGACGAGTTGCTTCTGCCGTTCTGAGGTATCAATCCATCATCCCCTAGTCTTTCTTGGACAACAGCAGTGGTCAAACATTTCACCATGAAAGTGCATGTTATTGAAGGTAGCTAACGTTGATTTGACCCGATTCATTTGACGAATTGCCAACTAATATATTAATTTGGTCCATGTGATGGGTCGTGAGTCGTGAGTATTGGAAAGAGACTTTGATGGACTTGCTGCTGCTGAACAATACTAGTATTTGGTATAGGCTGCCTGTAACATGTATGCGTATGTATAAATTTTCAGGAGTAGGCAGAGTAGTCAGTAATTCAGTTCTTCAATTTTTTTTAATCATAGACAAGAACTTGAATTGTCTTAGTATTTCTCCACCGGTAATTCTTAGAATCATAACGCTTGCATTATGCCGATTTTCTATTTGAGAGTGAACTTGCATTTGTAATTGTAATAAAGTAGCTATATATCTATCTTGCACTTCTCAAAATCTTCTGCTGTAATCCTCGACCATTTGAGTAGGAGCCGTGCAGCTCGTCGGCGGTGGCGACCACGTACACCATGCGCTTTCCTGCTTGGGCGCCCCCGCTGCCCGGACCGAGGGCTGAGATGCGTGCGAACACCCCTGCCCTGACCTAGAGAACGACCCAACCTGCTGTTGATGTAGCCTTTCTTCATCGAGGTCGTTCTGGCATTGGGAGGTAGAGATTCTTCATCTCTAAGTCTGTCTTGTGTTGTTCTGTTGTTAATCATGAACAACTGCAGCAGTCAAATGTTTCACTATGATGAAAATGCAGGTTATTTAGCAGTACTATCCCTTCCTATACTTGTACCTCAAACAGACAAAATCGGCTGTTTGCTGGTGGTTGCACTGCCAGGGCTAAGTAATCGTGCTTAATATGGAGAAAGTGAATATGTGATCTTATCATTTCAACCTGATGCTTCTTGTTTCTTCACCTAAGTTAGAGTGATAGCAACCTAGGCATCCTCTTGTTGATTCACCATCTTTAACGATTAAGTAGCTTACTCATGTGAGTGGAGGATAGGCAATGCCTTCCATAGTTCTGTTTATTTCAGTTTCTCATACTGTGTAGAGATACTTGGGTTTTATAAGCACTGATATGTTCGGGTCAATTGTTGCGCATCTAGTCACTATGCCTCTGTAGTATTCCTCGACGGTTGTCTTGATTTTTTTGAAAAAAATCTTAGAGCAGGCATACCTTTCTTATGCAGACACGCTTATGATTTAGCTCTCCACATGGGACATGTTAGTAGTAGTATAACTGTAACTAATTTCACCTTTTCTCGTGTCAGTGTCGATGCATGGTTAGCAGGTTTGAGTAAATGTTTATTTTTTTATTGTCGTGCAGGAGGAGCTTCTTGTAGTCAGACGTGAGGGTGGAGGAGTGTACTTGAAACGGAGGTTGTCTCTATGCGCCAGATGTCAAGGCAAGGTCTGCTAGCATTTTTTGCATTCCTTGGTCGTGTTGGAATCCATTGCTATCCTCCTATTTCCTCCTGTCTTTTAGCTTGCTGAAATGATGCCCGATTTTGAACCACCCTGCCTTCAGGAAGGACTTTCTGCCCGACGGTAGGAGGATACTGCCTTCCTGCTGCTCGTCCAGGGCGTGGACGACCACTACTTTTTCCAGCAGGACCGGCATCACCTATGACGTCCAGGTACTCCCTCCACCCATGATGCTCTGCTGGAGCCAATGGACTATATGTTGAAATGTGGTGATGGTGGTCATCTAGCTTCTTGTTCAGTTGCTATAACTATGCCTAGGATCTGGGACTGTTACTATGTAAAACCACTACTGGATGGATGTCTCTTAGTTCTGGTCACTTCTTATTTTTACATAAGAAGGCTCTGCTACAGTAGCATACGAGGTTACTAAGTTGAAGGTGGAAAGGCCTCGATAGCATTGTTTTATCTTCTTTTAGTCTATATAAGCAACATATAGCTCATCCATGTTCTATTTCTAGTGTTGATTGGTTCTTCTCTTTACAAGATTTCGTTAAACATGCGTAACTTCTGTTTGGTGAGATGCATTCTCTTTTCGCAAAGCGCCTGATGTATCAAAGCTTTGTTTGGACTAGTTAATCTTATCTGGTCCAACCGGGATATCATTTTATAGCCTGATACTCAATTCATATTGATTTTTTCTGTCTATATGGATAATCTGTTGGCCTCACATGCAGAAGTGTAGAATTGTTTTTACATTTGGGTGGTTGTGCTTAGAACTAAAAAACTTCTTTTATAATTCTGTACTCTCTTGACTCGGAATACTTACTGTTTTGGTATCTTAACCAAGCGGAAGATTTTTGTGTAGTAGAATACATGAGTGTTATATATATAATATCCTGACATAGATTCTTTCATGGAGCCTAGCTTATGTGAGCTGTTTGTGGCTGTTTCTTAGTGTGATCGAAGTCGTCGCTAGCTGACAAGTGGATTCTTTTGCTGCGTTGATGTGAAATGATGTTGCTTTGTTGTGCCGATAATTTTGGGTCCAATGAATGAATCCCTTATTCTCTGTGGTTTGTTTTATGCAGGTTGCATCCATCAGCGCATCATGCATATCAGCGAAGTCCAGCAGAGAAGTCATCAGCTTGAGATGATGGGTTTTCGCTAGAGGAGTGGGTTTTGTTTGCAGGTCGTCGGACGGTTAGAGAGTTGAAGCTTTTACCATTGCTAGATCAATGGGTATGCTGTGCCTGTGCGTCTGGTAGTAGTGTCAGGTGCAGCAGATGGATGTAAATGTGCTGATCCATGTTGCTATATGAGCAAACTATTTCATCTTGCTTCCAAGTTGTAGCGATCTGGTATTTGATATTCGGGCGTGTATCCATAATATTGTCATTATTTACTACTAGTGCAAGTGCACAGTGCACAACCAAATGTTGCTGCTGCCCACGTATATGCAAATGAAGGCACACAACTAGGAGTTGGAAATTTTATTGTAATATTGGTGCTTGTGATTTTATTCTTGTGAGTTAAGTTAAGACTGCAACACGTAATGATTTTGTAATTCTCCATGCATATGAGAAGTTGTAATAATTGTTTCACTTGTAAGCTTTAAAACTTGCGTTTATGCTTGACTGAACTTGTGAGTTAAATCATAGTCACGCGAGGATCTGTGTTTTCATTTACTCTATTGTTATTTGCCAAGAGTCGTTAGAATTTGGGAAGGCCGGGCCGAAATTTCTTAGAGCACGCGAGCTCGGAACCAGTTGGAGCGAATATGAATCAAAGTCGTGGTGAAACGAGACCTCGAGCGAGACGTGTCGGCCAGGGATACGGACGCAACATCGCGGTTGATATTTATTCTTCGGTAACGATCTCCCTTTGGTTTGGTTAAGATAGTTTCCAGAGTGGAGTCATTGGGCTGTATGTTGACGCATTCTTGATCCGAAGAAACCGTAAAGGAGGGTTAAATACCCAGGTAATGAAGAGACTTGTGTGCATGGGGCATCCGAAATCATCTTGGGAATGAGATTACGGGCATTAACTGCAGCCTCGCTCCAGAAAACCAGCTGACATGCGCATAAACATGGGATTTACTCGTCCAACCCTTTATTTGGTTTGGTTTCCCGAAATAACGTTGCCATGTCATCAATCCGTGGCCTCGTATCCATCTGACCGCCCGTACATCCTCTCCTAGCAAAAGCAAGCAACGAACGAGATTAAACACCCACTCGTTTTCTTGGGTGCAGCCAGCCGGTGGCTACTTCTTCTCACTCAGACCTGTCTCGTCTGTGTCTATAAATAGAAGGTCATGGTGAGAGTGCGCGTGACTTGTGACTTTGTATGTTTGGGGGTCGCGTGGGGCGGTGGCGAGCAGCGGTCTCTTCACCCTTGTCTTGTCCATCTCCGGCCGTACGTCCGCGAGAGGTGATCGATAGGTAACCACACCGATTCTGTGTGTTTGATTGGATGATTTTGCTCTTGTTCTTTTTCCCCATGCATATATATGGATCCTTCTTTTATTTTAGATCTGATCCCTGTTCTCTCTATGTACGTATATATGCCACCCACGTGCTTCTGAAGCATGTACGTACGTAGTAATTAACACATGTTAGGATTATTGTTGCTAGCTAGCTATGAAGAAAGACAGAAAGTAGTAAGAGTTGATTAACCCTAGTGCTAGCTAGCTATGAAGAAAACAGGAAGAGGTGCATGCAACGGTTGAATCTGGAGTCCATGCATGGTAATGATCGAATCCGGGTGTGTCCACGACTAAGATTTATTTCTTCTCTGTATAGAAAGAGTACGTAAGAGAAAAAAAAACAAAACAAGAGACCTGCTTGGCTTGAGATCACGTGCTAGTACTATAGCTGTACATAGTGGATCAAACGAGTTGGGTGCGCGCGAGAAGGAAAAAAAAAGGCTGTGTGCGGCGAAAGCATGCAGCGAAGGAGAAAGGATGGATGCCTAGCTTGCTTGTTCACAGTGCGAGTGGAACCCTCGCTCGCCCAACGTTGAGCGCCAAGGTACATGAAGGCGTCCGTGCGTGCGAGCGTGCAGACTTCCGTGCTACTACTTGTGTACGTGCCCGGCCGAGGGGGAAAAAAAAGGATCGATGGCAAAGGTCATGTGTGGATCCCCGCGCGCGTTTCTTGGTCATGCCATTAATAAGTCAAGGAGGCGGTGGCTTGGACGTTTTGCCCTCGACTCGACAGACCTTCTGTTGGCTGCACTTTCGACCGACTCGATCGGTTCCAACTTGGGTTTGGTTGGACACCACGTACTTCCCTCCAAGTCGTAGACAGTGGCCCTCTGGCGCTCCTCATCCAGGATGACGTTTCCTGTGTTGTCGTAGACGCTGGCGGAGGTCATGATGGCGGAACGAATAGCCGCCGGCGACCACTCAGGGTGTAGGCTCTTCAGCAGAGCGGCCACGCCGCCGACATGAGGCGTCGCCATCGACGTCCCAGAGTTGATTATGAAAGGTTTTTCCTGTTCCCAGCCAGCGGCGAGGATGTTCAATCCCGGCGCGAGAATGTCCGGCTTTATGATGAATGGGTTGTTGCGGCTGGGACCTCGGCCGGAGAAGGAGGCCACCATGGGTGCCCCTCCAACGTCGACCATCGTGCCCGTGAAAAAGACATGCGCTCCCGCATCGGGATACTGGCAGTAATTTCTAATTTTGTTGCCGACGGAGGCGGACACTTGCACCACCGTGGATGCCATGTAGTCGAAAAGGGGGAATGTGTAGCCCCAACCCTCAGGACAGACGGTCACCACCTGCGCTGCACCTTTTTCATAGAGATCTTTTACTACGAGCAAGGAGGTTAAGTCACAGATGACGATGTGCCCCCTCGCGCTGTCAGCGCTGACTCTTTCACAACGCTGGTATCCCTTGCCAGGGCAGTGTAGGGGGTATTCTCTGGTGGAGTTGACGCCCTGCACCAGCGCCTCCCCTTCCACGATGTCTCCATTCCCCAATACCATGTTGCCAACAATCCTTCGGTCGACGGAGCCGGCGCCTACTGTGAGGTACCATGGAGCGTCGTCGGTGACAGTCCGCGGGGCCGGGCCTTTGTTGCCGGCAGAGGATACGACGAGCACACCCTTGGCCACGGCACGGAATGCGGCGAAGGTCACCGCATCCTCGTGGTACGATGGTGGTGGCCACCTGTTACTGTTGAGGGAGATGGAGATTATGTCCACGCCGTCACTCACAGCCGCATCAAAGCCTTTGATTATGGTCGAGTGAGAACACTTGTATTTACTGCAGACCTTGTAGATTGCGAGGTGTGCATACGGGGAAGTCCCAGAAGCCGTCCCGCTAGCCTGCCCGCCGTGGAAGTATGAGGCGTTGGCGACGAAATTGCCAGCGGCCGTCGAGGCCACATGCGTGCCATGGCCGTCCTTATCGATGGCGCCGGATCCATCGTTCAAGAAGGACCTGGCGCCAATAATCTTGTTGTTGCAGTGGAAGCCGCCGGTGGTGTCACACGTGCCCTTCCACTTGGCCGGCGGCGACAACGGCATCTTGTAGTCGTCGAAGGAGGGGTGGTTGAAGTTGACTCCGGAGTCCAAGACGCCGATGATGACCCCCTTACCGTAATTGGATTTGTCCCAGATATAGCCCGCAGCCGAAGTTAGGTCGAGGAACTCCGGCGTGTGAGTGGTGGCGGGGTACTTGATATCATCGAGGAACCACCGGCCGAACCCGGGCTTCCTGGATAGGTCCTCGAGCTCCTCTTGGGTGAGCCGAGCGGCGAATCCTTGAAATAGGGTGTCGTAGGAGGTAATGAGGCGTGCCTTGCCGTCGTCAGTGACGACACTGGGGAGGAAGGACATGTGCCAGTCGCGGCGTGCGTCATCGTCCATGGTGAGATGGGAGCCATCGGCGCGAGGCTTGAGCAGCACAATGTAGATCTTATAATCGCGGTGGTGGAGTGGAGGAGCATCTGCGGAGGATGATAGGATGGTGGGGAGGAGAAGGATGAGGATGATGGAGAGGAGTGGAAACACGTAGGCGGGCTCCATTAGAGAGACCGTGGTGGGAGGGGCGTAGCATGGCCGGCCTAGCTACCCTACTTTTAAACTACTCGGATCGACCGTGGTGAAAATAAGCGTGTCATGAGTATGCCCACACCTTGGACAGTAAATGCCGCATTATTCCACGATCTTGTAATCTGGATAGATCCACTATGCCATATATCTCAAGATTTACCCAGGTCCCAAAAGATTCACGTCAAATAACTAATCAATCAAATACTTCCTAATCAATTAGATATTTTTCAATCGAGAATATATCTATTAAATACTTCTTAATCAAGCAAATATTTTCTAGTCGAGAATCAATCAAGTACTTTTTCTTAATTGCGAATATATCAATCATACACATCTTAATAAATCAAATATTTTCTAATCGAGAATATATTAATGAAAAATATCTTTCAATCAAACTAAACAAATAAACTCCCAGGCGTTGCAATCTACATTAATCAAATTTCACGCCAAATCGTCCGTACAACATGCCAAGTTTCTAGCCTACGGGCGACGTGGTGGTGCGCACACATCATCTGGTCTTATTCTCGACCGCTGTTTTAGATCATCTCAGCGCCTCCAATTCAGCGTACAACAAGAGTTATTGGCCCATGCTATTGAAAACGAGGGCAAAGGATGCCGCTCTATTGGGATCGTCGGCCTTCGACGCATCCCAGTAGACACTGCCAAAGCAATTTGTACACGGTTTTTTCACTCAAACTTTAAATGATACTTTACAAACTCAGTTAAAATATAATTTATTTGAACAAGAATTAAATTAAACCCCGAGATTCCAAATATTTGGGGACTTACTGAAATCTCTGGGCAAATAATCCTGGGCACTACTGCGTGCCGCACCTCTTTTCCTTAGCCCCTTTTCCCTAATGTTGGAATATTCTGGTTTTCCGGGCCAAAATATCCGGTCCGCTTCTGCCTGACGCGTTTACCATAGCTTAGGTGTTGATGCCCGAATAGTCCGGTGTCCTGTTACCCCAAAATATCCAGTAATTTGGTAAATATATTTCTGTCGGTCGGACATTGCTAGCTCCTTTTCCTCATTTATTTGGGTTCAATGCAGCAACAAAAAACACTTTTATTCCTCCATCACTTGGCACCTTATTAGATTATCGCTAGTGTTGGAGGTGACACTAGAAGTTACTACATAGAAACAACAAAGCGTAAGTACAGAGGAAGAAAATAATTTTGTCCACACAATGTGAAGGAGCTAAAGAGCATAGATCTATCTGAAAGTAGTTTCACACGGAAATCAAAACTACCTACGAATGGTTAAAATAATCAGACTCTCATCCCATAAGTAATACTACATCCGAATCATATATTTCTAGCCACAAAACAAAGAGCATTTTCACGCTGCCACAAAACAAAAGTCAACTAACCAGAAGATTTTGTAGGACTGTTTAGCTGATCAAAGATACAAATCAAAGGGCATTTTTCACAAATGGACCTATAATTATACCGATTATATAGTGACTGGACAACTGCTGACGTGGATCACACGTTCGGTGGGAGGCCCCAAGAGGAAGGTATGATACAGTGTAGCAGTATTTCCCACCCAGTTAAGAAACCAGGGTTATGAATCCAGTAGGACTCCGAAGCGTCTCAATAGGTTGCTTGTTGTTTGACGCTTAAACAAGCGTGGACATGCACACACGCACAAACTCTCTCTTGCTCCCAACCTTCTGAGAATGTTGTCAATCTTCCCGTCTTGCTAAAAATAAGAGAATTATTTGTATCGAATAGATGGAGATGATTAAATAAAAATGTAACAACGAGCAAGTGATGATGAAAAGAAAATATACGAGGTTGTAATCAATGAGGAAAATGGGGCCGGGGCCATAGTTTCAGTAGTAGTGTCTCTCCTAATAACAATAAACATGTTGGGTACATAAATTACAGCTGGGCAATTGGCAAATAATGAATGCATATTATGATGAGATAAATTTCATGGCCTCTAACATTGTAGGCATTACGTAAAGATAAATAGACCGCCATACGACAAAATCTATTACGAAAATTCCACCTTGAGACAACAATCCAGCAAATCTCGCCATTATTAAGTCGCAACAACGAAGTGATCGCTTGTGTGCAACAGTCAAATGCATTAAGAATAAGACGTAATGTAAGCAATAATTCTCATCCGCCGACAACAACACTGCTATATTCTCCCTAGTGGCAACAACACATCCCCCTCCGGCACGTTTCTCTCACTCGGCCGCAGGGCAAACGAGGTATGAACCCACTATCTAGCATATAACCCTCTCTTGGGGGTGCATATAATAACTTGGCGAAAGAATTATACACACCAGAGAGCATTGCAAAACAAGATTAAGACTATCTAAAGATATAAGTGAAGCATCTCAATTTTACATGAACAAATAATAATAATCTCATGGTTCATCGGATACCAGCAAACACAACATCTAGCATTTACATAACGGTGATCTTGATCATGTAGGGCAGCTCAAAAGATCTAAACATGGTGGCACCCAAAGTGGAGAGAACATCATCTAGCTATTGCTATGGACCCATAGTCTCCGTATGAACTACTCGCACATTTGTCGGAGGCAATCATGGCGATCTAAAGGCCTTCGGTGACGGTCCCCTTCTCCGGAAGGGTGCCGGAGCAGGACTCCAGAAGCCCTAGATTGTACTTTCGAGATGACATCGCCTCTGTATCCCTTTCTTGGAAAACTTCTCCGTCCCTAGCGTTTTTAGGGTTAAATGTAATTTATAGGCGAAGAGGCAACAGGAGGTGGTGCCTAGGGACACATGATGACCCCCAAGCGCGGCCTAGTTGGTACCTGGCACCCAGCTGGTGGCCCCAGGGATCCCCTTCAGCTCTCCTTTGGACTCTGTGTTTGTTCCAGGCAAATAATAATCTCCATACTTTTTCAAGACATTTGGCGAATATTTTCTTCAGATCTTTTTTGAAATACAAAAACAACAGAAAATAGAAACTGACTCTAGGCATCTTGTTAACTAGAGGAATACCCCAGGCGTTGCGGCGGGATCCTTTAAAGCAAATGGCATATGTATTTTTCGATGCAGAGGTCAAGGGTCTCAATCTTCTTTTCGGGAAAAAAAGCATGACACATTATATAGTCTGAAGAAATATGAAAATTTTGGTTGATCATACTCGAGATACTAAATCTATACTTAAAATATGAAAACCATTATTTTGAAAAAATGGATGGTTTAATGAATGTATGATATGTAGTTTGCATAAATCATTAACTAAAGAATGTATTGTTTAAAAAATGTATGATATTCATCTTGCATGTAATAATTAATAAATATTAGTGGTGATGACATGGACAATTGATTGGCTAAGAGGATGGATGATGTGGATAGGTTGCATGTTGAGATAGAAAAATAATTAATGCATGCTAGTGGGGTTTTGCTTTATAAGAAGTATAGATAGGTTAGTCCATGAAAACATCTGGAAAACGAAGTAAAACATGTAGAAAACATGGAAGAATACGTAGAAAAAAAGCGTGGAGCATAAAAAATTATAAATATGTTTGGGACGTATCAGCATCACCAAGCTTAACTCATGCTCTTCCTTAATTAGGTAAGTGATAACAAAGTTAACTTTTGAGGTGACAAGCAGCCAACACAAACTTGCTCAATCATTATGTAAAAGCATTGTAAGCTAAGATCAAAGCACTTTAACAAAGGAATGAATAAATGTCATTTGAATAATGAAAACTTTGCAACTATCTTGCAGATGAAAAGTAGCACACATAATTTATAGTGAGCAATAATGCATTGAAAGTGATATGTTTGTTTGATCATAATGAAAACCATGATAAAGTTGTATTCCGCTTGTCCTTCATGGAATAGCAAAAGATAAATGCTAGGACACCTTCAAAGTTCAAGCGGTGACTACATACAAATAATTTTAGATAAACAATACCATAATCATATTCCAATCAATAATAAATTTTGGGACTATGCATATCATACTAAGAATGACAACTATGCTCTCTCAATTGGTGCATTAAGTAAGAAGGTCAAGACTCGTTCTATATCTAAAAGAAATTCTATTTGCAGCGGGAAGCAGGGATCACTCATGTGCTAGAGATTTTTATTTTATAAAATAGAGCTTATTGAAAATATAGTTTTGAGAGAGGTGTATGTCTATGTAAACCAATGCTAATAAATGTTTTATTATATTTTCATGTCAATGGCTTCTAAGAGCGGCTCCCATATAGGAATGATAGCATTCCTCTTCTCTTTTGTTTACACAAGCTATGTTTGAACTAATTTATCAGATCTATCAGGAACAAAGTGTGAGGGGATTAATTGTTATTGTTGTAATTTATATTCTGTGGGCTAGGCACCCGTTTGCAAGCTCTTTTGCAATATTAGAGACGAGCACATTATGCATGCAAGTCAAGAGGTGAATCCACCCAACATGAAGAAATAATAAACCATTTAATACTTCATCATGACCTAAAACAAGAACACAAAATAAGGTTTAATAATTTTGAAGGTTTTAAAGGTAGCACACAAGAAATACTTGGAATGGCTATAAAATACCATGCATAGGTAGATATGGTGGACACATTGGAATAACTTGGGTTTAAGGTATTTGGATGCATGAGTAGAGCTCATACTCAATACAGGTGAAGGCTAGCAAGAGACTGGGGCGACCAACTAAGAGAGCAATAACAACCATAATCATGCTTAGCGACAAAAGATCATCGATCAAATCATAGAGTGATATTACAATTATACAAAATAAATGATCATCAAGGATAAAGGTGACTTTTTTTATAGTCCTAACATGGTATGAGCATGCGCCAAGTCAATCCAAATAATTCTTCAAAGGAGAATAACATAGTAACATGCTTCATTATGATCAAGAACAACAAATGATTTAATTTCAATAGCACGTTAAGCACTCTCAGTCATTTAAGACTAGCCATGATGCATCATAAATCACTAGGCACACAATTGGAATAACATCTAACATGGCATGCAAAATCCTAGCCACAGTCTAACCAAGCTTCTTTTGCACCACTATAAGCAGGGAACAACTATGAAAAAGTATTCAATAAAGAGCAGAGAGCTAATAATATATAAATATAGCAAACTAATAAGCTCTGAACAAAATCTGGAAGGAAAACAAGAGCTAAAAACAGCAGTAGCAAAAACTGAACACTCACAAAACAATAAGAATGAAAACTAGAGTATTCTAAATATCATAATGGAGCATTTTTCTCTCCAGAAAATAATACTAGGATCTAACCATTTATTACCAGAAAAAAAATGAAAGAAAAATAAAATGATGCTCCAAGAATAACACATAGTATGTGAAGCAATAAAAATATAGTGTCCTAAAAAGTGATCTGATAATTTTGTTGATGAAGAAGGCGATGCCTTGGTCATCCCCAAGCTTTGACTCTTGTACTAATTGGATATTTCTTTGGGGTGACATGGGTATCCCTAATCTTCAGTTTTTTTCCATCCTTCATATTTTCCTATCATCCTGCCCTCCTTACACTTGAAAACTTACTCCACACAAAATTTTGCACAATCTTCATTAGCGGGGTTAGTGCATCAAATAAATACATCCACTTGGTTCCGTTTTAACATAAGAAGAACACTCAATTTAAATATTATCCACTTCCCCATCTTATTTTAATAGCTCTTCCCTCAAGAGAACACAAAAAATAAAGATTAAGAGGCAAATGCAAACAAAGGCAGAAATCTTTCAAAAGATAACTCAATGTAAAGATGATTTTTTTGAGGCACTACCGTAGCTCAAATAAAAAGTAGTCAACTAATGAAAGTTAGATAATAACCTGGGACATGTTCCCGTTTTGTTCAGAATTTTCTCGCACTTTGGCTGAGAGATACAAAATTTACAATGAAGCACAAAAAATCTGGATAGAAAACATTAACATTCACTTTCTTTCAAAAAGTTCACTCTTGGTATAAAAACAAAATAAAAAGGATAAGGAGCGGGTTCTACATAGCTAACAACTTCCAAGACTCAAAGAAAATAAAAGAAAACTGAAAGCAAAAATAACAAGGGTTGTCTCCCAAGAGATCTTTCTTTATAGCCATGAAGATAAACTTAATAATAATAAAAGATGCTCACATAAGAATACGAATTGAAGAAAAGGGGAGCATTAAGATGCTTGGTATAGAATAAGTGATGCCCATCATAGATGCACTAAAAAATATTCCACTTTAATTCTTCTTAGAATTTTTTATGTTGGCATTACTAGCTAGTATAGGTATGTTCTAGACACTCTTACATGCGGTAATTTTCTAGGAACTCCTACTTTGGAAGCCTGTAATTTAATTGAAAATTTAGTTGGAACACCACCTACTAAAGTTGTTAAAACTGATATCACTTTAGATGATGTTATAAAGAAGCCGAACTCTACGAAGAAAAAATTGCCAAATTTCCTTGATAATTCTATCAAAGTTAATGAATCAATAGTAAGCATCAATAAGAGAATTACTATTTTAGAGGCTAGCAATACTTATGATAATAAAAATCTAAGGATTTGTAAATTAGAGGAAGATATGGAAACTTTAAGTGCAACTTTTTCTTCTCTTAAGTTTAAGAGGGATAAAACTTCTATGGGAAAACATAAAAAATTCATATATGTCCCCAAAGTGTTTAAACCAAAACCCCATAATATGCCTAAAACTGATAAGACCTTTAGCTAAACTACAAGTAACTTAAATATTGCATCATCTTAGGGGGATCTAAAGTGCCAATTGCTACATGCTGTGTCTTAGAGGAAATTTTTGATTTGGATGCTTCTTCACTTGAAAACACTTGATTTTCTCTTCATATGCCTAGTTAAAAGGCGTTAAAGAAAAACACTTCTTGGGAGATAACCCATGGTTTTATTTTTGCTTAGTTTATTATGTTTTCTTTTACTCAAGGTGTTGTATAGTTCTGTAGCAACTCCTTTGTATCTTTACTTTCATGTATTAGTTGTGCCAAGAAAAGTTTCTAGCGAAAAGTGTTGTTAGTTTTGGATTTCTGCGCAGAAAACAGATTTCTGTTTTCCACCGTAAAAAATCGTATAATTCACAGAAAAATCAAAATGACCTGAAACTTTTTATGCATATCCCTCAGCTAATTCCCAAACTTTTTTGTTCTTGATATTTTTCGATTTGAGCAACTTAAGTCCCCCGAATTTTTTTTCATTACAAACTGTTCTGGTTTTGGCAGATTCTGCCATTTTTCTTGCTTTCGCTCTTTTACTATGTCGAGTGGATTTCTTTGCTTCAAGAAATATCAGTGGTTGTAGATAATGTTTAAGAGTATCAATAGAACTTTTTCCCATGCATAACACATTAATATTTCATTATTCACTAACCCTCTAATGCCAATTACTTTAAGTGTGGTGTGAAGGAAGTTTTCAAGGGTCAAAAGAAGAGGGTGATATAATGTGATCAAGAACAGTGCAAAGCGAAAGCTTGGGGATGCCCCTGTGGTTCATCCCAGAAAATTCTAAGAAGACTCAAGCATCTAAGCTTGGGTATGCCCAAGGTATTTCCTTCTTCATCAACAAATTATCAGGTCACTTCCAGTGAAACTATATTTTTATTCGGTCGCATCATATGAATTTTACTTGGAGCGTATTTTTTTTCCTTGATGCAATAAATATCATTGGAACCTAGCATTCTTTTTTGGGACAGAGACACGCTCCGCTTTTTCATTTGGATACTCATTATGCTCGTATTCTTAGTTTTTCTTCTAGCTGCTAGAATCCTTTTACCTCCTGTTTTTCACGCATCTCTTATTCAGAGCTTTTAGTTTTAGTAGAGTTATGTTAGTACTATCTTTCTTAATCGATGTATCATTTGGAGAGTTTGTGTTAAAAAAAAATTGATTGGTGCTTGTTGGAAAATGGATTTGCGGCATGTGGTAGAATTTATAATGGTGCAAAAAGAAGCTTGTATAGACTGTGGCTAGACTTTTTCATGTCATGCTAGATGTTATTTTAATTCTAATCCTAGTGATTATTTTTGTAGCATGACTTGTCTCAAATATCTGAGAGTTTTTAATGTTCCATTAAAAGAATCAAGAGTTGTTTTTATCACATTGAAGCATAAATTTGTGGTGTTCTTTTTTGAATGTTTTATTTGGTTGACTTGGCGCATTCTTAAACCATGTTTATGACTAAAAACCAGTCACATATAGAATCTATGATCTTTTAGTTATTGACTTGTAATACCACTTATGCTTTGATTAATAACGTTTTTGTAGCTATGCATGATTATGGCCATTATGCTCTCTTGATTTGTCGCTCCCAGTCTTTGCTAGCCTCCACATGTACTGAGTATGAGCTCTACTCATACATCCAACTCCCAAAAAACCAAAGTATGCCAAACGTGTCCACCATACATACCTACATGTGGTATTTAAACGCCACTCCAAAGTAAATTGCTCATGTGTTACCTTTAAAACCTTCAAAATTACTCATGTTTTTGCTCCTGTTTTAGGTCATGAGAACTTGAATAGATAATATTTATCTCACTTGTGGATTGGACTTCACACCCTCGACTAGGGGCTTCATCCGCTTATCCAATTGGTAGAAGAGCTGGCAGCGGGGTTCCCAGCCCCAAACTTAATACAACAAATTCTCTTCACTATTCCCCCCCTGATTTATCAGTCAAAGAATAATTGTGTAAACAAAAGAGAAAGAGGGATGACCTTCTACCAAATTGCGTCCTTCTACGGGAGCCCGTACTGTATTTTCTGTTTACCATTCGTTGATATAAGCATACACACCTCTCTAAAAAATGTTTTCAATACCTCCGTTAATAAAATAAAAAGCTCTTGCAAAGGAGTGATTCCTGCTTTCCTCTACGAAGGGCCTTTTTTTTACTCTTATGTTGAGTCTTCATCTTCTAAATTTATGCACAGTTGAGAGAGCATAGTTGTCATTCTGAGTTTAATGTGCATTTGTACCAAAAATATTATTAATTGATTCATACCTTGTTATTACTTGCTCTCAAATTATTTGCTCTAGTCATCCTTTTAACTTTGAAGGTTTCCTGGCATTTATGTTTTGCGCCACTTTTAAGGACAAGCAATATATCACTTTTCTATGTTTTCTTGATGCTAGAAACAAACGTATAACTTTCAAATGCATTATTATCCATGATCTTCTATTTGTGTTAGTTTTCATGATGCAAAGTGGTTGCTATGTTTCTTTGTTAAAATTATTGAAGGGTACATTGCATACAAAGCAAAAAAAATCCTACGCGCGATAAACCCGAAGGGCCAAGATATAATCTAGGAGATGAAAGGTAACGAGTAAAGAGAGGGTCTTAAGTCGAACGTACCCTCGAAGACACAAAGCGTTACGAAATCAAATCTCATTGTTGGGGTATTCGTACCCACACCGATCCCGAGAGCGAGAAGATGTGCACCGCAATCCGGCGGTGCCTCCGTGATCGGTCACACGTACGGTTGATGACGACCTCCGTTCCCTCGATCCAGCGGGGCAACGGAAGTAGAGGATCCCTCAGAACTCCAACAGCACGACGGCGTGGGTCTGGTGAAGAATCCCACGGTCATTGCTTCGTCAATCCGGAGACCATGGAATGAAGAAGCGGGTGAAGAGGAAGTGAGGTGGGCAAGTGTGTAGAGGAGGGAGAGCTCTCACCCTCCTTTTATAGGGGAAGGGGAGGCAGCCCAAAGGGGTGGTGCGGCCAGCCCATGGTGTGCCCCCACCTCTTCCCACTTCATGTGAGTGGACACTCCACTCACATCCACTCATCCTTCCTTTATTTCCAACTTAGAAAATCCAAGAGTTTTTATTTAATAAATAAATAAAACATTTTTATTTCTTTATTTCAGCATTTGTTAATTCTATTAACAAACATTTGCATATAGCACCTCGAATCATTTGTTAATTCTATTAACAACCATTCGATGAAAAACCCCTTGAACTATTTCAATTTTCCCCGAAACAATTTCGGTGCTGCGCAAAACATTTTTAGATATTCCGTATCCTCTCAAATGCGTCATCGAACCTTAAGAGTGTTACTCTACGGTTCACGAATAAAACAGACATGATCGAGACTCCTATTCGATCAATAATCAACAGCGGGATCTAGAGATCCGCGATGACTCCTATATATTCAACGATGAATCTCGTGATCGTGTGAACCTTCAACGTTGTAACTAATTCCCTTTGTCTCGTGATGTTTTACTTGTCCGAGATCCGATCATTGGTATCAACCATACATTGTTCAATCTCGTTACCGACAAGTACTATTTTCTCGTTTCCGTGATATGACATCCTTGTGACCCAGTCACGTGCTTGCAAGTGGTGTCGATATGATATCACCGAGAGGGCCCAGAGTATATCTCTCCTTTATTTTGGATGGACAAATCCCACTCTTGATCCATGAGCCTCAACTAACACTTTCCGAATACATAACGCTACCTTTATAGTCACCCGGTTACGGTGTGACGTTTGATATCATCAAATACTCTTTCAGTATTAGTGGTTAACATGATCTCATGGTCTAAGGAATAAGGTTACTCCGAATGTAAGACATAACAATAAAACTAAATGACCTGATCGTATTGTTATACCTAGTTAGGGTCTAAGTTCATCACATCATTCTCCTAATGACATGACCCCGTTATTAACAACATCCAATGTTCATGATCAGAAAACCTTGATCATCTGTTAATCAACGAGCTAGTTTAAAAGAGAGGCTTTACTAGGAACGTTTGTTTGTTTATTAAACACACATGTATCAATGTTTTCGGTTAATACAATTCTAGCATGAGAAATAAACATTCATCATAAACAAGGAATAAGATAATAACCACTTTATTATTTTCTCTCGGGCATATTCCCTTCAGTCTCCCACTTGCACTAGAGTCAATAATCTAGTTTGTAAGCACTTAACACATATGACGTTCCAGTGTTATTACCATGCTTCGCATGTGGTAAACATCATCAAAACGATCTAAACTGTTCAGGTCCTATTGTATTTGCATGTTCTTTGCGCCTACACGCATCACTCATTCTCTAATGAGATGGCTTTGTAAAAATTTGGTCAACTGGTGAGACCTTAATTCCTCAGCTTAAACCAATGTTACTAACATTGTAAAAATGTAGTTTCATAGTGTTAGCATTCTTGGAAATTCACCAAGTTCCATAAATAACTCCTTGACACAAAATACTCTTATTATCTGTTGTCAATCACAACGATATACTTAGCCTTTGTTGTAGTATCCGTCACAATACTTTAATTTTGAAACTCTTTCAAATCCAGCATGGAACTTTCTTCGAGCCTATTGTGCTACCCTTCATCACATATTTTAATTGAAATAAAATTATTTGAATAGATGACAAGACTATTAGTGTAACAAATTACAACAAATAGTTTGTCATTAATAGATAGGAAAACACATCCTTAGCATTTCTAAAATGGCATAAGGATCTCTCTCACTGTTGTTTAATCATTATATGAATTATCCTACTATAACATTTTATAGCACGGGACTCATCTGGTTGTGTACATAGCATGGAACATGTGACTTAGAAATCTAAATTTTATTATGCTCATGATGTGTCAAAAACATTTGAATCTTGCTTAATTCTTTTCCATGTGGCAAGAACTCCTTCTTGTCATTTCGATATTGACTTACTTGAATATTTCATCTATGTAATTTGGCTTCAATCATATCAGGCCCTTCAATCCATCTCTTATAGATATCGATGCCCAATATCTTCTAAGTCTTTCATCAATATTAAAATCTTAACCGTGTTAATTTAAAATACATATTTTCCAATCAACCATATGTCATCTACATAAAGAATTTAAAATACTTAATTTCTTGTAACTCTACAAGCATCATTATCGTTCATGATGGAATCAAACTCTTTTGATAACTTCATTAAGGCAAAGATTCCAACTTCGTTATGCTCACTTCAACCATTGAAGAGTGCATACCTTTCGAGCAGCCTTTTGAATTTTACAAAACCCTCAGAATGTGTCAAGTACACATCCTTGATCAAAATTCCTTGAGAGGAAAGTTGATTTTTTTTATTCAACTGCCAAATCATAATATGTAAATTTTGCTAGAATTATCCGCAAAGACTAAATAATTACTACTGAAGATCAAAATCTTGAAGTAGTCAACTCTTTGAACTTCGTTCAAAACATCTTTTCGACAAGCACAATTGTCAAAGGATGTAAAAATCCATGTCTTTGTTGCTATATAGACCCATTTGCTATCGCTAGGCACCATGCCTATCGAAATGACTACCAAGTCACATACTTGATATTCATATAGAGATACTATTGCGGATATAATGACTCATAGCCAATTTTACAAAGTCAGGGCCCATCATTTGATTCCTTTATAAGGTCCAGGTCCTTTGTTGTCAAAACAACACTTTAATCTTAAACCATAAGTTCGTCTAAGTATAAAGTTTTAGGACTTTTGTGGTTCAGTTCGCAAACTCATTCGAAGTATCTACAACACATGTAGTGTCTTCTACTTGGTCAAAATAGCAAACCCGGGAACAACTTCCAGTGTTGCGCTATTCTTGACATGGTAACGAAGATTCTCTAAGCTTGTCGAGTTTGTACTGTCCTCCCACTCACTTGTTTCGCAAGAACTACTTTCTCGTGAAATCAACCTTCTCCGACAAACAACATTTGTCTTTGGTTCGGTGATACGAGAAATACCCGATGGATTCGTTGGGATAACCTTATAAATATATATGTATCCTATTTTGGTTGTAAATATTTTACACATGCTATGCATACCAAAACTTTAAGAAAAAGACAATTTGGGTCACTGCCCTATCTTATATGTTGTCAAATTCAACGGATCATGATGGCGCTCTTTTCAGTGTAAAAGCGGTTGTCTCTAATGTATAAACTACAAAATTATAATGGAATTTTAATTATCTTACCATGTCAAACAAGGTTTGATTTTGTCTCTCGAACACTCCAACCTAATGTGGGGTAATTCGAATAGTTTAAGTTGTAGAACAATTCTGCAACTCCTCAGATGTTTTGCTAAACTTGTAACTCAAACTTTATCCTTTATGATCCAATCATAAATACTTGATTATATTGTTACAATGATTTTTACTTGATATTAACAATAATTTGAACTATTTCAAAAAATGTCAAACTCCGTTCTCTTTAAATAGATATACTCATATATCTACTCAAATCATCGACGGAATTTATGACGGAAAATTTAATCCACCACACACAACTATACATAATGGACTATATACATCAACATGTACAATCTCCATTAAATTAGCCGTCCATTCTACTTTGGCCTATGAACGGAATTCTAGTCATATTTTAGAAGAGGTCTCACAAGCGTCAATTTATTGAAAACAAAATGATGCCGGAAGTCCATCAATATGGAGTTCCTTCATGTTTTCCTTTCCGATATGAACTAAAATGGTGGTGTCACAATTTAAGTGAAACTCTTTTATGTCTTGCAACGTTCAACGTTTAGTCTTATAGATGTTTACTTTACCATCACAATGTATTAACTCATCCATCAATTATGGAATATGGTCATAGTTTGAACAAGCTCATTTGTTCTCACAAAAGAACGGAACAAAATAGCAACTTATTAAGTTCTTAATATAAATCTTAAATGTTTGGTTCGATACGACGATGAACACGATAACACTTTATTGATGTTCTTGTCCTAATCGATTCCACATCTACTACTAGTTCCTTTTAGGCCCTTGTATTTCTTGTATGGTGTTGCTTTGTATGACAACTCATACCAACTAATCTGGTATAAAAATACCCAAAAAATACTTTGTTAACTAGTAATACATCTATAACTTGTATATCAAGCATATACTCCTGAGCTGGACTTTTCCAGTATCTTCTTTTCTGCCATATACCTTTTGTAATTCTATTTTCAATATTCCCTTTCCTTTACAGAAGAATCATTCAACATCAAACAATTCTAGTCGTACTAGCTCATTTTCTTTGACGTGTTAGTCATATACTATCACCCATTGAGTCATACTCTGAGTTTGATTGTTCTACTAATATCACCATATTAATAGTATTCTTCCGTATTCCACTCTTAGCAATATCCAGGCAAGGTAAACGACTTTACCCATACTTTTAATCCATCCCATCATAACAGTATTATGATTAAACTACTATAGCTCGAAGGAAGGAATTTAGAGGATAATTTTCATTGCCCAACTTCTTTGAATATTCAAACGCCCAACGTCTTCAATCATTGCATATATTCAAATAATATAAGCATGCATTGTCACGCTAAATTATACTCAGTCATGTTTCCACAAATAAGTTTCTAGATATCAATATATCTTTCACTTGATTGTTTCTACAGACAATTCTATTCAGTTCTTAAATCAGCTTGATCAACAAATCATACTTTTGTAGATAAAGTAATATGGAAGCAACCATGACTTCGGATTCTAAGTAGGAATTATTTGCTCTCTAGATCAATAAATCATTAACCATATGGAGCTAGGTAGGAAATACCAAAAATCTACAATAGGACTCAATTTTTAATTTCACTAATACGGTACCAATCATGAATGATTTTTACCAGATCATAACAGTTATATCTCAATTAACAATCTAAGTATAAGTTAGTTTTGTGGATGCCAATGAATACTACAATTTGTGCAAATTCACTTTGATTGGTTGTTCATGATAAATAAGTTCAAGTTAATTCAAAATTATCCCATGAACTCCCACTCAAAAACAACATCCCTCTTAGTCGTCTTTAGTGATTACACGAACAAAATTCACTGCACCAAAACCGATCATCATGTGAGATGATGTAGCTGCAAAGGCGAACATCGACATGTTCATCATATCATACATATGACTCATGCTTTACCTTTCGGTTACGTGTTCCAAGGCCATGTCTGTACATGCTAGGCTCGTCAGCACCCGCTGTATGCGAACGTTGAGTCTGTCACACCCGATCATCACGTGGTGTCTCGAAACGACGCAATTTCTTAACGCTGCATACTAAGGAAGAACACATTATTATCTTGATATTAAGTGAGAGGGATCATCTTATAATGTTACCATCGCTATCTAAGCAAAATAATATGCATAAAAAAGATTAACATCACATGTATGGATAAAGTGATATGATATGGTCCTTCTTGCACTTGATCTCCATTATGTGCATCATGGTATGATCTCCATCGTTCCACCGGCGTGGCACCAATTGAAAGCTCATGATCCCTCTAATGATTTTGGTGATGATGATAACACGGATATCTCCTATCTAACAATGTGGCTCAGCCTGTGCAGCTATTATCCTAGACGATCATCGGTATATCCTTGTCAAAAGATCAAAGAGAAGATCACTATTGTGGAAATTCAGCCACCGGATTTTTCAGTATAAAGGGCGGAAATTCCGGGACTTATGGGGCGGATTATCCGGCCATCTCACCGGAAATTTCCGGCCTCCCTTCTGGCTTCCACGAAAACGACTAAGTGTTTGTCTGCCCGCGCACAGAAGCCAGGGCGGAAATTTGCCCCGGAAATTTCCGGGCCAAATATCCGGCCTTCAAGGACTTAGCAGAAATTGGTCTACTTCACATTGCCCGCGCACAGAGATGGGGGCGGAGATTCAGTCCGGAAAATTCCGGGCCCGGACATTTCAATTATCCGCCCCCCGGATATTTCAATATTCCGGGCATCAAAGTCCTTAGCCATTTTTCGATCAGAAGTTGATGCCCGCGCGCAGAAGGTGGGGCGGAAATTTGCCCCGGAAATTTCCGGAGCAAATCTCCGGCCCTTGGTCCTTAGCAATTTTCTTCAAGATGTTGATGCCTGCGCACAGAAATGGGGGCGGAGTATTGGGGCGGAAAATTCCGCCCCCGGATATTTCAATTATCCGCCCCCCGGAGTTTTCAAATTTCCGGCCAACTCAGACCGGAATATTCCGGCCTTTACCCCGGAAATTTCCGGTCCCTCAGGACTGCAACGGTCAGAATTTGGAGGAGCCTATAAATAGCTGTCTTCTTCCTCTAGATAGGCAGCTCGTCCATTCCTCTCTCTCCTCCATTGTTGTAGAGCTCAAATCGCCCCGATCTCCCTCCTCCTCCAACCAAACTCGATGCCCTTCAAGGATCTCATGGAGGAGGTCTAGATCTACCTTTCCACCAAGCCAAAACGTGTGTACCCACACCACAACTCTTGGGATCTTGTAATCTCTTGGTTGCTTTGTCATCCAAGGGAAACCCTAGTGCTTGTAGCTTCCACCTTGTAGCAAGAAGCTTCGATTGTTGAGAGCCTCCATCTCACTTGTGGAGTAGCCTCAACCCCTTGTAAAGGTTTGGTCAACGCCTTCAAGTCGACCTCATAGTGGAAACGAGAATCTCCCTCACCGGAGAAGCTCAAGGAGAACAAGGTGTGCACATCCGTGCTATTGAGGAGCGCCTAGGTGGCTCCCCACCTCTCCAACGTAGACGTACTTCTTTTAAGAAGGAACTACGGGAAACATATCCTTGTCTCCGTGTTTTCACTTGTTGTTATCTTGTACCGTTCCTTTATTTCCGCTGCTACTTGCTTCTTATCACCTAGGGTTCTCACTTAGTTGCACATTTAGGTAATCAAGCATTTACTTTCCTAAAAGCCCCATTAAAAGTGAAAAAGAAGTAAAATTTGTAGGTCACCTATTCACCCCCCCTCTAGTTGACCATATTGCACTTTCAATTGGTATCAGAGCCTCGGCTCTTTTATCGGGCTTAACCGCCTAAGAGTAATCATGGTCAACGGGGATGTTCCCGAAACTTCTAAGGAGGAGCTCTCCAAAATGGCCGACACTATAGCCAACCTTGAGACAACGGTTTGTACCATACAAACCCAATTGTCGAAGGTTAGCTCTAGTGTGGGCTCGGAGGTCTCCTCCATCAAGAAGATGTTGGAGAACATGATGGGTAGAACCAAGGAGCCGTCCCACTCTCCCCATGTCACCGACGAGGATAGTTCGGATGAGGAAACAAATCCGGACATTTCCGAAATCGAAGAAAACATTGCCAAAGCTAAGGCTAAAGCCGCACAAAAGGCTAAAGCCAAAGCTAAGGAGAGTGACGGTGGCTCCAAGTCTCAAACGGCTAATGGTTCGGGGTCCAATTCAAAAGTTCCACCACCGCAAAACTATGATTCCATCCACCCAATCGTTTCCATGACACACATCCTTAATGTTGGAGTTCCACCCATCCTTAACACTAACGAATTTTCCTCTTGGAAGTTTGAAATGGAATCTCACATTTCAGGATCGTGTACGGCATTGTGGAGAAGCGTGATCCATGGGTTTCATCCTCATGATCCAAGCAACTTGACTCCAAGGGAGGATGTTGAATCTCAACTCAACAAAACTGCTCTTGTTATTATCCAGAAGGCTCTCCCAAGGGAGCATCTCACTCACATTCGCGGTTGCAAGACCGCCAAGGAAGCTTGGGACAAACTTGATACCTTGTTTCAAGGAAATGCTAGTATTCAGTCCTCCAAGTATGATGTGGCCATTGACAACTCCGAGAACTTTGTTATGCAAGAGGATGAGACTCCTGAAGAGCTCTATAGACGAGTTGTCACTCTCGCCAATCAACTGAGAGACTTTGGCAAGGAAGAGATCACGGATGAATGGATAAAGAGGAAGTTTGTCAAGGCTATCACACCCTTCGAGAAGAATCTCGCCACTAGCATCCGGACAAGAGCAGACTACAATACTCTCAACTCCATAGGTGTTCTTAGTGATTTCATCGCAATCTCTCTCTCTCACAAGAGTGCGGATGATGCTCTAGCTCGCTCTAGAGGGATGGGAAAGTCTCCCAACCTTGCATTAAAGTCAAAAGCAATGGCTCGAGTTGATGAAAGTGAAGAAGATGATGATGATGAAGAAGACTATGAAGATACTTACACAGGAGCTCACAAGTGCATTGCCCTTGCTATGCATGGATATTGGAAGAGATGGGAAGCTCACAAGACCGGATCTCCAAGGCCTCCACGAAACAAGAACTACAAGAAGAAGGGGGAGCGACCAAGAACATGCTATAATTGTGGTAGCGCTAACCACTTCGTGAAGGAGTGCCCCTTTGAGCCAAGAGAAGAAAACGAAGGCAAGCTCATTCGCAAGAACAAGACCAAGCCTCCTCAAAACAAGAACTTTGCAAGGAAGGTTCCAAGAGCTCTCTACGTACAAGAAGGGGCGGTTCTTGAGACTTACATCTCCGGAGATGAAGGAGAAGATGAGGTGGTTGGAGTTGCTCACATCGCCAAGGCCACCGCATCATCACCTTCGATCTCCCTATTCGAATCCCCCAATGAGAATGTGGATACCCGACCTACATGTCTTATGGCAAAAGCCACTTCGGTATGCTCTCCCAACTCTAAGACCATTGTCACTAACCCTCCTTCGTTATTGGATTGTGTTGAAAATGCTTGTGAGGAGGATAGTGAGTCTAATGAGTTAAGCTTATGGCTATCTAGCCTTAAGGGTGAGACTAAGGAAAAGGTGAACTCCCTTTTGAGGCAACTTGATGAGGCTAACTCTCTTGTTGATGAAAAGGAGGAGATCATCATGACCTTAGAAAGCCATGGAGGTCACACTTGCAATGAGCAAGAGATTGAAAAAGCTCTTGATAATGAGCATTCCATTCGTGCCTCACTTGAGGAGAAATTGTCTTGTCTTGAAGAAAACTTTGCCATAAGTGTCTCTAAGCTTAGGAAGGAAAATGCACAATCTCTTGCCTTAATTAAAACTCTTGAGCATGAAGAATTAAAGCTAGGAATTGCTCACGAGGAACTTGGTACTCGTTATGAAAAACTTGAAAAAGAGTTCATGTCTCTTAAGGAAATTCATGACAAGTTAACCAAATCTCGTGACAATCTTCTAGCTCAACAATCAAACAAGCAAGTTGTATCCACTTCACTTTCTAGCTTGAATGTCTTGTCTAGCAATGCTTGTGGTACAACTAATCTTGTAGGAAATGAGAAGAGTTCCCATGAGATGGCTTCTCATCATGCCAACAATGGAAAGGAGGGACTTGGCTATATTGCCAAGTCAAAGAAGAAGTACAAGAAGAAGAACAAGAAGAGAGTCACCTCCTCCTCACAAGAAGTAAGATTTGTGAAAGAGGGAGAGGTGACCAAAGGAAAGGAGACCAACACCATTGTGGGTGGTGAGACCTCTAGGGGGAGCACCACTCACAATAACTTTGCCGGGAAATATAATCCATCTTATGTTCTTATGAAATCTAGAGATGGTCATGTATAAGCTAAATATGTTGGTACTTCTTATGGTGACGATTATCATTGGAGTATTTGGGTTCCTAAGACCCTTGTCACTAACATGAGAGGACCCATTCAAAGATGGGTCCCTAAATCAAGCAACTAATCTATTGTAGGGAAGTGCTTCCGGTTCGAGCAAATGGACGGTGGATAGTGGTGCATCCCAACATATGACCGGAAGCAATGACGCAATGAGTGATATTCATCCTCCATTACCTCATCTCAATTGCGTCACTATTGGTGACAACTCCGAACTAAAGGTATTGGGACGAGGCAAGGTAGCAATCTCAAATGACTTGTCAATTGAGAATGTTCTTCTTGTTGAGTCCCTTGGCTACAATCTCATCTCGGTTCTTCAACTTGCTAAAAGTGGTTTTACCTCTTTCTTTAATAAGGAGAATGTGATTGTCACTTGGGAAACGACTCTTAAAGTAGCCTTTGTTGGGCATGTCGAGAACGGCATGTATGTAGTGGACTTCTCCAAAGGAGACACGTGTGCCGCGACATGCCTAATGGCTAAAGTTGATGTGGGTTGGCTATGGCATCGCCGGTTAGCCCACACCAATATGAGGACGTTGCATGACCTTCAAAGTGGCAATCACGTTCTAGGACTAACAAATGCTAAGTTTGCCAAAGATCGTGTGTGTAGCTCTTGCGTTCTAGGAAAGCAACATGGAGAAGCACATCCCACCAAGACGAACATCACTACATCAAGAATCCTCGAGCTCATTCACTTGGACCTCTTTGGTCCTCTATCATATGATAGTCTTGGAGGCAAAAAGTATTGCTTGGTAATTGTGGATGATTACTCACGATATTGTTGGGTGTACTTTTTCAAGAGAAAGAGTGAGACTCAAAAGCGGGTCATCGAGTTCATCACTTTGGTGGAAAGACAACATAACACAAGTATCATGGCTATCCGAAGTGATAATGGCTCCGAGTTCAAGAACTACACCGTCGAGGGATTTCTTAGTGAGGAAGGCATTGCTCATCAATATTCCACTCCCTACACTCCTCAACAAAATGGTGTGGCGGAGAGAAAGAATCGGACTCTTATGGATGCGGCTCGTACCATGATTGCGGAGTTCTCTTCTCCTTACAACTTTTGGGCCGAGGCCGTCTCCACCGCTTGTCATGCTAGCAACCGATTATATCTCCGCAAGATTTTGAACAAGACCCCCTATGAGATTCTCACGGGCAAGAAGCCGGACGTTTCATACTTCAAGGTCTTTGGATGCAAATGCTTCATTCGCAAAAGAGGGAAACGCTTGTCAAAGTTCGAGACTAAATCCTATGAGGGTATCTTTGTTGGTTATGCCACAAACTCTCACGCCTATAGAGTTTACAACAAATCCACCGGACAAGTTGAAGAAGCTATAGACGTGGTGTTCGATGAGGATAATGGGTCCCAAGGGGGCCGTATAGATCATGGTATTGTAGGAGATGCAATTCCTCCCATCGTCATAAGAAGAATGGGGATTGGTGAAATAATCCCCATTGAGGAAAACCGGATGACGGAGGGAGAAGGACTATGCTCTACTCAAGTGGAGCCATTGACTACATCCATTGATAACCATGCTACCCAACAAGATGCACCAAGCCCTCATGCCTCACCACAAGGCCAAGCAAACAATCAAGGCCAAGCTCATGATGAAGGCCAAGCTCATAATGAAGAACAAGATACACATGGTGATGATGCAACTCATCACATTAGGGATCCACCTCCCATCAATGATCAAGACCAAGGTGGACATGTCTCCGATGATGAAGGTGATGATCAAGTCCTATCCAAGGAAACTTTGGAGGAGATGCTAGCTCGTAGAGCAAAGAGAAGGCTCGATAATCTTGCTCGTGCCGGCCATACGGAGGATATGATTCTTGGACAAGTTCGTGGAAGGGTCGTCACAAGGAGGCAACTAGCGGACTTTAGCAAAGCACATGCATTTGTCTCGCACATTGAGCCAAAGAAGGTCTATGAAGCTCTTGAAGATCAAGATTGGCTTGAAGCTATGCACGATGAACTCAACAATTTCGAGCGCAACAAAGTGTGGAAATTGGTTCCAAGGCCCAAAGATTGCAAGAACGTCATCGGCACTAAGTGGATCTTCAAGAACAAACAAGACAAGGACGGCATCGTCATTCGCAACAAGGCTAGATTGGTTGCTCAAGGCTTCTCTCAAGTCGAAGGTGTCGATTTCGGTGAAACATTCGCTCCCGTTGCTCGTCTTGAATCTATTCGCATATTACTTGCATATGCCTCTCATCATAACTTCAAATTGTAACAAATGGATGTTAAAAGTGCTTTTTTGAATGGTCCCATCCATGAGTTGGTTTATGTCAAGCAACCTCCGGGTTTCGAAGATCCCAACCACCCCGATCATGTCTACAAACTCGATAAGGCACTATATGGGCTTAAACAAGCTCCACGTGCGTGGTACGAGCACCTTAAAGAGTTTTTGGTAGATCGTGGGTTCAATGTTGGTTTAATCGATCCCACCCTTTTCACCAAAAAGGTCGGAGGTGACTTGTTCATATGCCAACTCTATGTGGATGATATCATCTTTGGTTCCACTAACGTTGCTTTCAATGATGAGTTTTGCAAGCTTATGACGGACAAGTTCGAGATGTCTATGATGGGAGAATTGGAGTATTTTCTTGGCTTTGAGATCAAGCAACACCCCGAAGGCACATTCATCAAGCAAGCCAAGTATACTCAAGATATGCTCAAGCGATTCAATATGCATGATGCTAAACCTATGAAGACTCCCATGTCCACGACGGTTGATTTGAAACCCGATCCGAATGGTAAAGAGGTAGATCAAAAGGTATACCGCTCCATGATTGGCTCTTTGCTCTACCTTTGTGCATCTAGACCCGATATTATGTATAGCGTTGGTAAATGTGCAAGGTTTCAAGCCTCCCCAAGACAAAGTCATCTTGAAGCGGTTAAGCGTATCTTTCGATATTTAGTTCATACCCCAAACTTTGGTCTTTGGTATCCCAAGGGTTCAAGCTTTCAGCTCATTGGGTATTCGGATGCGGACTATGCGGGAGAGAAGACGGATAGGAAATCTACATCCGGAAGTTGTCAATTTCTTGGCCGCTCATTGGTATGTTGGTCGTCCAAGAAACAAAACTGCATTGCTCTCTCTACCACTGAGGCCGAATACATCTCCGTGGCTAGTTGTTGTGCTCAATTACTTTGGATGAGGCAAACATTGAGAGATTATGGCATCATCTTCGACAACGTTCCTCTCTTGTGCGACAATGAGAGTGCCATCAAGATCGCCTACAATCCCGTTCTTCACTCCAAGACGAAGCACATTGAGATACGGCATCACTTCATTCGGGATCATGTTGAGAAGGGTGATATTGACCTCTCCTATGTTGCGACCAAGGATCAACTCGCGGATATCTTCACGAAGGCCCTTGATGAACCAAGATTTTGGGGTTTGAGGAATGAACTAAATGTGATCGATGCGTCTAACTTCTCTTGAACCCTTGCATGTGTACCTTCACTATGTGTTATCTAGTCTAGATGTAGGCATGGACATAGGGGGAGCGTAGTTCAACTCATGGATAAACACTCCACCTATCATGCGTAAAACAATCAAAACGTAATGCATATCTAGTCAGTTCATGACTTATTGTGCTTAAAACGTGAGTGATACTCTTGAGTCCAAGATACATCTTCGCGGCTCCTTGGTGTCACTCAAACACGGTGGCTCCGGCCACCAACCTTTTCCTTTGAATGTGTTTTGTTTGATGTTTTCCTCGTGTTTGTTCGACTGTTTGTGTCTTTTTGCGTCTCTGGAGGCTCACGATTTGATCCATCTTCCACAAAACTCGGATGGCATTGGCACTCCGGAAATTCCGGCCTAGGACCGGAATATTCTGGCCCTCAGACGTTTGTCCCAGAAAATTTTGCTAACTTCCGATGTGCCCGCTCACAGAAGGCACACCGGAAATTTTAGCGGAAATTTCCGGCACAAATTTCCGGGGGCCCGGAATATTCCGTGTCTTAAGCCACGGAAATTTCCGGAGCGAGATTTGGACTCGAATAAATCCCCCAACTATCCAGTGTGCCCGCTCACAGAAGGCACACCGGATATTTGGGGCGGAATATTCCGGCCCAAATCTCCGGGCCACGGAATATCCGGTATTAACACCGGAAATTTCCGGTGCTCTTGGCCTGGGGCTATATAAGGGCGACGGGAGGCGACGGTTCCGCACTGTTTTCCTCCCCTCGTCTCTCCACTCGCCCCAGCCAGCCGCCGCCGCCTCCGAGACTTCCGGGAGGCCTCTTTGCCTCCCCTCCTCCGCCTCTCCTCTTCCCTTGCGGATCAAGAGACCGCACGTCCTTTCCTGTCATGGATCCTGGTACGTGTTCGTTTTCTCCGCACAATTTCGGGTTGAGTAGATGCATTATCACTATATCTAGTGTTTCTCCTGTTCTAGCATGGTTCTTTGCCACAAAGTACCATCTATTCATCCTCGTTCTAGATCCCATGTTCTAGATTCGTTATAGGCCCAGATTCAGATCTGGAATTCGAAAATCCCGCAGGCCGGAAATTTCCGCCCAGGGCCGGAATTTCCGCACCCCGGAAATTCGCCCTGTGGCCGGAATTTCCGCCCTCCGGAATTTCCGTCTCCATGACCGGAATTTCCGGCCTATACTGAATCTACACCAGAACTCCACAATATTCCATTCCTCATTTCGTGAGCCCCCGTTTTTGATGTTTGTTTGCTGTTTCTTTGGCTTTCTTCTTTGCTTTCCTCGCAGATGGTTCCTCCTCTAGGTCTGGCAAGCTTCTCAGTTCTCGCAAGCGCCTCCGCCATTTGACAGAAAATGAGGAGGGGACATTTGTAGAAGACAATGAGACTCGCAGGCGCGAAAGAGATACTCAGAGAGCATATGAGCAACAACGTGATGCTGAACGGGCTGCTCGCAGAAGTGGTAGGCAGCAAGGAAAGGCACCTCTCAATGTGGGCACTATGCCCATTGCTGACTTTACGGAATGGCGCAAGAAGGCTTGGTACACGGAGGGTCCTCAGGACCCCACTATTGACTCGTGCTTTTGGCACGTCGAGCAGGAGACTCTCTTCAAGCAGGTCTACACCGTTATGAGCAAACCTGTTTGCCCCATGAAGGTGACCAATTTTGCTCATCTGGCTGCCCACCCCGAGTACTTCAACAACTCTGTTCAGCTTGTGGAGGTCCTTGGTCTGCGTGAACTTATGGAGACTCGTTGCTCATACAACACCACCTACATCCAGCAGTTCTTTGCTACTCTTGTCATTGATGATTCTGAAGATATTGGGATGTCCTGGATGTCTGGCCCTCACCTGCTCACTGCAAACTTCCATGACTTTGCCACTGTACTTGCCTATCCGTTTGCTGGCCTCAACACTCCTCAGGGCCACCGTATGCACATTCATGGGGAAGAGTATCAGAAGAACAGGCTTGCTGAGCTCTATGGTCCTCGAGGCACAGTTGGTTCGGCTAAAGGCCTCTCCTTTATATTGGTGTTGACTGGGATATTGGTGTTGATGAAGATGAGGACATGGAGAGTGCCACCGACACTGACGCTGAAGAGGACGAAGAAGACACCCAGGCCTAGAGTGTGCTCCATGGGACGTAGCTCTCTCTTTTCTCTTTTTGGTGTCTTGATGCCAAAGGGGGAGAAGATTTAGATGATCGTGGGGATTTGCTTGGGAGGGTTTCTCTTTTGTTCCTTGTTGCCCTTTCCGTTTTTCGTGCGTCTTGTTCGAACTTCGTTCTACCGTACTCGTCATTTATGTTGAACTATTATTATTGGGAGGCATGTCTCCTATATATGCTATCTGTGATGTTTTTATATCATGCATTGTTAGCTGTATTCCCTGCAAATACCCGTGTTGTCATCATTCACCAAAAAGGGGGAGATTGAAAGCTCATGATCCCTCTAATGATTTTGGTGATGATGATAACACGGATATCTCCTATCTAACAATGTGGCTCAGCCTGTGCAGCTATTATCCTAGACGATCATCGGTATATCCTTGTCAAAAGATCAAAGAGAAGATCACTATTGTGGAAATTCAGCCACCGGATTTTTCAGTATAAAGGGCGGAAATTCCGGGACTTATGGGGCGGATTATCCGGCCATCTCACCGGAAATTTCCGGCCTCCCTTCTGGCTTCCACGAAAACGACTAAGTGTTTGTCTGCCCGCGCACAGAAGCCAGGGCGGAAATTTGCCCCGGAAATTTCCGGGCCAAATATCCGGCCTTCAAGGACTTAGCAGAAATTGGTCTACTTCACATTGCCCGCGCACAGAGATGGGGGCGGAGATTCAGTCCGGAAAATTCCGGGCCCGGACATTTCAATTATCCGCCCCCCGGATATTTCAATATTCTGGGCATCAAAGTCCTTAGCCATTTTTCGATCAGAAGTTGATGCCCGCGCGCAGAAGGTGGGGCGGAAATTTGCCCCGGAAATTTCCGGAGCAAATCTCCGGCCCTTGGTCCTTAGCAATTTTCTTCAAGATGTTGATGCCTGCGCACAGAAATGGGGGCGGAGTATTGGGGCGGAAAATTCCGCCCCCGGATATTTCAATTATCCGCCCCCCGGAGTTTTCAAATTTCCGGCCAACTCAGACCGGAATATTCCGGCCTTTACCCCGGAAATTTCCGGTCCCTCAGGACTGCAACGGTCAGAATTTGGAGGAGCCTATAAATAGCTGTCTTCTTCCTCTAGATAGGCAGCTCGTCCATTCCTCTCTCTCCTCCATTGTTGTAGAGCTCAAATCGCCCCCATCTCCCTCCTCCTCCAACCAAACTCGATGCCCTTCAAGGATCTCATGGAGGAGGTCTAGATCTACCTTTCCACCAAGCCAAAACGTGTGTACCCACACCACAACTCTTGGGATCTTGTAATCTCTTGGTTGCTTTGTCATCCAAGGGAAACCCTAGTGCTTGTAGCTTCCACCTTGTAGCAAGAAGCTTCGATTGTTGAGAGCCTCCATCTCACTTGTGGAGTAGCCTCAACCCCTTGTAAAGGTTTGGTCAACGCCTTCAAGTCGACCTCATAGTGGAAACGAGAATCTCTCTCACCGGAGAAGCTCAAGGAGAACAAGGTGTGCACATCCGTGCTATTGAGGAGCGCCTAGGTGGCTCCCCACCTCTCCAACGTAGACGTACTTCTTTTAAGAAGGAACTACGGGAAACATATCCTTGTCTCCGTGTTTTCACTTGTTGTTATCTTGTACCGTTCCTTTATTTCCGCTGCTACTTGCTTCTTATCACCTAGGGTTCTCACTTAGTTGCACATTTAGGTAATCAAGCATTTACTTTCCTAAAAGCCCCATTAAAAGTGAAAAAGAAGTAAAATTTGTAGGTCACCTATTCACCCCCCCTCTAGTTGACCATATTGCACTTTCACCAATGTCCATGGCACCTCCATCTTGATTGTCCATCAATAATAAGTCAACCATATGGATACCTTCCGGTATATCAATAATGTACAAAAGAGATCATCTCATAATCAAATTTGTAATATTGATCATATCACATCACATGCCCAGCAAAAACTAGTTAGACGCCTCTAATTTATTGTTTGCATATTTTACGTGGCTTAGGGCTTTCGAGGATAATATCGTTCATACCTACAAACATCAACCACAACGTTGATAAACACAATTTTAAGAACCCTTAGTAGATTAGATCTTAACTATAGTAGGAGAAACAGACACCCCCTTAGCCACAAATGAGACGGGTCTCGCATACAAAGTACACGTAAAGTTTGTCTGGGAAGCTTCATCCTACTATGCCACTAAGATCATAAAATTAAGGAGGCAATAACATCAACTCCCACATACACCTATGTGTTCTACCCGTACAAATCATCTACGCATAGATCCGTCTCTGATACCACTGAAGGGTACGTTGCATAGAAAACAAAAAATTTCCTACGCGCGATAAACCCGAAGGGCCAAGATCTAATCTAGGAGATGAAAGGTAACGGGAAAAGAGAGGGTCTTAAGGATAACATACCCTCGAATACACAAAGCGTTACGAGATCAAATCTCGTTGTTGGCGTAGTCATACTCACACCAATCCCGAGAGCGAGAAGATGTGCACCGCAAATCCGGCGGTGCCTCCGTGATCGGTCATACGTACGGTTGATGACGATCTCCGTTCCCTCGATCCAGCGGGGAAGCAGAAGTAGAGGATCCCTCGGAACTCCAGCAGCACGACGGAGTCGTGGTGGTGAAGAGTCCCACGGTCAAGGCTTCGCCGAGCCAGAGACCATGGAATGGATCAGCGCGTGAGGAGGAAGTGAGATGGGAAAGTGTGTGGAGGGGGGAGATCTCTCACCCTCCTTTTATAGGGGAAGGGGAGGTAGCCCAAAGGGGTGGTGCGGCCAGCCCATGGTGTGCCCCCACCTCTTCCCTCTTCATGTGAGTGGACACTTCACTCACATCCACTCATCCTTCCTTTATTTCCCACTTAGAAAATCAAGAGTTTTTCTTTAATAAAAAAAATAAAAAAATTAATTTCTTTATTTAAGCATTTGTTAATTCTATTAACAAACATTTTCATATAGCACCTCTAATTATTTGGTAATTCTATTAACAACCATTCGACAAAAAACACGTTGAACTATTTCAATTTTCCCCGAAACATATTCGGTGATGCCCAAAACATTCGTCGATATTCCGTATCCTCTCAAATGCGTTATCGAACCTTAAGTGTGTAACCCTATAGTTCGTAAAAAATACAGACATGATCGAGATTCCTCTTCGATCAATAATCAACAGCGGGATCTAGAGATCCGTGATGACTCCTCTATATTCAACGATGATTCTCGTGATCATGTGAACCTTCAACGTTGTAACTAATTCCCTTTGTCTCGCGATATTTTACTTTTCCGAGATACGATCATTGGTATGAACCATACCTTGTTCAATCTCGTTACCAGTACTCTTTTCTCGTTTCCGTGATATGACATCCTTGTGACCTAGTCACGTGCTTGCAAGTGGTGTCTATGTGATATCACCGAGAGAGCCCAAAGTATATCTGTCCGTCCTTTTGGATGGACAAATCCCACTCTTGATCCATGAGCCTGAACTAACACTTTACGAATACCTAACGGCACCTTTATAGTCACCCTGTTACGGTGTGACGTTTGATGTCATCAAAGTACTCTTTCGGTATTAGTGATTAACATGATCTCATGGTCTAAGGAATAAGGTTACTCCGAATGTAACACATAACAATAAACTAAATGAACTGATCGTATTATTATACTTAGTTAGGGTCTAAGTTCATCACATCATTCTCCTAATGACATGAACCCGTTATTAACAACATCCAATGTTCATGATTAGAAAACCTTGATCATCTGTTAATCAACGAGCTAGTTTAAAAGAGAGGCTTTACTAGGAACGTTTGTTTGTTTATTAAACACACATGTATCAACGTTTCCGGTTAATACAATTCTAGCATGAGAAATAAACATTCATCATACCCAAGGAATAAGATAATAACCACTTTATTATTGCCTCTCGAACATATTCCCTTTAATTATATCTACCATGCTTGTGTTTAAAGTACTATGATCTCAGCTTACATATGCTTTTACAATTTTGATGACCAAGTTTATGTTGGTAGCATGTCACCTCATAAATTATTTGTTTTGTCTTTTACCTTGATATCCCACAAGTATAAGGGATCGTGTGTAGCCTTTTCGATAAGTAAGAGTGTCGAACCCAACGAGGAGCTAAAGGTAGGATAAATGTTCTCTCAAGTTCTATCAACCACTGATACAACTCTAGGAACACTAAACGTTTGCTTTATCTAGAAAATAATACTAGAGCAATAATACGGGTATGAGATAGCTTTGCAAGATAATAAATACATGAAAGTAAAGTTAGTTGCTGCAGCAGTAAAGTACACTAAATGACTATAAAGTAATAGTACCATGAGTGTGGAAAAGTGGTGGCAATTGTGATGGATTTGGCCATGATCAAATAGTCAAATACAAGGTTGATATTCCTCTTTTATGTGGGAGAGGCAAAACTAACAAGCTCTCACAATCCAATGATTGCAAGTACTTATGATTGGAACCCTAGCAAACATCCGCAACTATTAGAAGATACATTAAGGTAAAAATACCCAACCATAGAATTAAGATAAAGGTCTGTCGGGGGTTACCCCCGAGTAGGGTAAAGGCAAGTGCTAAGGGCAAGATCAGAAAAGACGTTTGGCAGAGTAGCTGGCTACCCGGTACTCGCTACCCGGTCGACTGCTATTTGGCCGTACACACTGAAGGCCAGGAGAAAGAATCAAGGAAGTTATTCTCCTCCGAGTAGAGGAAGTGGTCCGAGTAGAGGTGGCGGTTTCCTACTCGGGCCAGAAGTCAAAGGAGCCGTTCTGACACAGGATCCCGCGTATTCTGGGTCCGTACTGGAGCACTGTTCATCTGCAGAGCGCGTGCTTATCCGTGTCAGGGTGTCAGCAGGGCGGCGCAGGTTAGGGGGCCTACCCTGTGGTCGTGGCAGTGATAACAGAACGTCATCTTGGTTTTGCACAACGACTTTCCACACAAGACAAACTAGGAAGCCAAAGCTGTCAGCGGGAAGCTGGAAGTGTGCAGTGTGCACACTATGTCGACATCTGTTTGTACTTTTCCCTCTTGGCTGTATCCGGCTGGGCACCAGTATATAAGGTGCCCTGCCTCCTCCAGTGTGAGGGTCGCGTCTTTAGAGAGAATACCTAGCTTACTTGTTACAGAGAGAGAAGGGTGGCTACTCGGCTGTAGGCCAAACTGTACTGTCACTACTCGGTGAGACACAAATATAAAGAGAGAAAGGCAGGAGTAGGGGTTTTACCTCCACACGAGGGCCCTGAACCTGGGTAGATCTTGTTGTTTGCATTGCTTGATTCATCTCACACCTACTCGCTGCGTGATCCCTCCCCGAGCACCTCCAACGTCCATCGTCCCCACATCTTTAGCCATCCTATGGCATCTGCCGTGACACCACCACGACAGTTGGCTCCCACCGTGGGGCAACCAGCGGCGCTGGCTGGAGTTCACGTTCGGACGGGATCCATTTCTGCTACTGGGGAGCGCGTGGTCTGTGGCCTCGTCCAAAGATTCGGCTCCTTCGACTTCGTCATCGACAACGCCGGCGATTTCGGCGGCAGGGCCATGCCAGAGGGCGGCACGGTGCTTTCTTTCGGCTCGCACCTCGTCTACGTCGCCACCACCATCGTCCGCGAGTACCCCGATCAGGTGCATGTCGCGGAAGATCCCCCTGCTGTCATCGCTGCACGCGGAAAGCCAATTGGCTGTTCTGCGGACAGCGTGGAAGTGCTGATGACCGGCCCGGCTATCGCTGCCGGGAAGGGCGCGGCCACATCCGCGGCAGTCGTTGAGGAGCTTGCTGACACGGGTGAGCTCCCGAGAACGCACAAGCCCTACGACGCGCCTCACAACATCCCAGGCTACATCCCTCCTTCCACGACATCGACGATACCGGCATCCGCCGTGCGAGTAGGCATGCCGCCTCCCACCGAGCTCGAGCTCATGACCATGAGGGCGCAGCTCGACCAGCAGCGCCAGGCGCTGCCCGCCGAGCAGCTGGAGCTGGAAAAGGTTAGGCTAGAGCTGAACCTGGACCAGAACGAGTACAACAGGGCTCACGGCTTTACGCCTGTAGTGAGGAGGCCTGCCAAGGCAGGGGCTACACGCCGCAACCTAGGCACCAAGATGGCCGCAGTTGGTGAAACTGCTGGCCAAGCTGCTAGCCAAATCACCGCCACCACCAGACCCAAATACAGCACCCCCGCCAAAACCCTTAGAGCTGCTGAGGCTGTAGCTGCTGAGTTGCCGCATCTCGCTGGCGACACGCGCGTTAGGCAGCAGGAGAGGCTCAATGAGCTAGTGCTAGAAGCTGCTAGGCAGAACGAGGAGTTCCGGAAAACCAACCCGGGTGTTGGAGCTTCTCAGGTGGTGCACTCGCATGCGGCTAGATCTAACGATCAGGCCTCATCACCGCATCCCAGTCGTGAGAGGGACCGGAGTGGGCACTCTGGTAGAGACAGGCAGATGCAGGTGTACGACCCGGCTGTCACCACGAAACAGCACGCTGTGCCGCGACAGTCCGGTCAAAAACACAACACTGCAGGAGCAGGCTATCAAGCCCAAAAAGCTCATAGCCAGACGCGAAATGGAAATCGCCCACGCACTTCTCGGCATCAGGTTGCTCAGCCTACTCGGCAGAGGCAGCAGCCGCGTGCGGTGGTGCAAGCCGCCAACCCGGTGGAGCAACCTGCAGTCGTGCAGGTGGACACATATGATGATGGCTACTCGGCTATGGGGTTGGCTGGCTATGACATCCAGGATCGCGTGGGCGAGCGTGTGCTGGAGCCTAGTGATGCCAGACACAAGCTGGACCGGATTACTCTATCCGCGCAACTCGAGAGCAAGGGGCTGCCTGGCCAGAGTGCTTTGGCCCGCACATCATGACAGAGCCATCCGTGAAGCAGTTCCAGCTCACTAGGGGGACCAAGTGCTACAACGGCAACACCAAGCCGGAAGATTGGCTTAATGACTATGTCACAACCGTGCACATTGCAGGCGGCAACCAGAGATGGGCCGTGCGGTACATCCCGCAGATGTTAGAAGGACCAGCAAGAACCTGGCTCAACAACCTGCCCAAGCACAACATCAACTGCTGGCTTGACTTCGCGGAGGCCTTTGTCAGCAACTTCACCAGCACCTACCAGAGGCCGAATAGGCCGCAGCAGCTATCCGCTTGCAGGCAGCAGGAAGAGGAGACGGACCGAGAGTATCTTACTCGGTGGAGTACTCTGAGGAACACCTGTGAAGGTGTGAACGAGGCCCAGGCCATCACTTGTTTTGCACAGGGCTGCAGGCATGGCAGCATGTTGTGGCAAAGGCTGCAGAGAGAGATGCCGAGTACTCTCGCTGAGACCATCCGGATTGAGGATCAGTACGCACTCGGCGACCCAACTCAGCCTCTTCTTGATGCTGCTGAGCCAAGAAGGAACTACAACAACAACAACAACAAGCGCAATGAGTTCCGCAACAAGCGCAGAGGTGACCGGATTGATACCCGGTACGATCCTGAGGAGGTGAATGCTGTAGCTACCGGAGCTGGGAGTAGCCAGAGGCCAAAAAATGCTGGAGCCCTGTACGGGCAGAACCAGAATCAGGGCCAAGGCAACAAGAAGCCGTACAACGCTCCCCAGCAGGGTAGCGGCAACTCGGGTCCTGTTCAGAACTTTGTCTTCAAGGACATGAAGGATGGCCCATGCAGCTTCCATACTCGGCATCCCGCCAGACCCGCGAAGCACACTACTCGGCAGTGCAGTTGGTGGGAAGAGATCAAGAATGAGGGCCTGCCTCCTCCTCCTCCTCTACCAGATGCGAATGCCGTTATGCAGCCTGCTCGCGCACCGGATGCTCGGCCTCCGGTTTTCCCGAGAAGAGAGAATGTGAACCAGGTGGCTTTAGGAGCCAACCGCTACTTCAACAATGATGGCTACCGCAACAACAACAACAACAGAGGCAACAACAACAACAACGACCGCAACTGCAACAACAACAATGGTAACAATGGTGATGGAGGCCGCAATCAGTACCAGGAGCATCACGAGAGCTACATGATCTTCACCTCTGAGCCCGTCGACAAGCAGTCTCAGCACAGGCGTGCCATGGAGGTCAATGCTGTGATCCCTGCTGTTCCTCACTACATGCACTGGTGCAACCAAGAGATCACGTGGTCCAGAGCGGATCATCCTAAGGTGATGCCCAACCCGGGTAGCTACGCCTTGGTGCTGGATCCCACATTCTTGGGTCCTTAGAAGAACGTGAAGTTCAGCAAGGTACTGATCGACAACGGCAGCATCATCAACATCGTGTACAGGGACACGCTTGAGAAGCTCAGAATGGCCGAGAACATGCTGCTACCCAGCAAGACCACCTTCCACGGCATTGTGCCGGGAGTTTCTTGTTCTCCAATGGGCCGAGTGTGGATAGACGTTCTATTCGGCACCAGGGAGAACTGCCGCACAGAGAGGCTACAGTTCGAGGTGGTTGATCACCAGAGCCCCTATCACGCCATACTCGGCAGGCCTGCTCTGAGCAAGTTCATGGCCTCTACTCATGCTTCATATTTGAAGATGAAGATCCCTGGCCCCAATGGCGTGATCACCATCTCTGGTGATTACAAGAAGTCTATGGAGTGTGCCTCTGCTGGTTCTCAGTTGGCGGAGTCTATGGTGATTGCTGCCGAGAAGAAGAAGATGTACGAGGTGGTGGCTATGGCGCAGTCCGCGCAAGGTGGTGCGCCTGGCATGCCGAGTTCCCAGCACGGGACGGCTTTCCAGGCATCCCAGGAGACGAAGAAGATCCAGGTCGACCCTGAGTTTCCCGACCGTGTTGCCATCATTGGCTCAGGGTTGGGGGAGAAATAGGAAAGCAAGCTCATCCACTTCCTCCGTGAGAATCGGGACGTGTTCGCCTGGTCCAATGAGGATCTACATGTGCGTCCTGACGCCGAACCAGTGAAGCAGGCTATGCGCCGCTTCGGAGATGAGAGAAGGAAGGCCATTGGTGATCAGATCACCAAGCTGCTGATAAGCAATTTCATCATGGAGGTGTTGCATCCGGATTGGCTAGCCAACCCGGTCATGGTTGAGAAGAAGAAGGAGGACCCCAAGGCTGCTACTGCATGGCGCATGTGCGTCGACTACACCGACTTGAACAAGGCCTGCCCCAAGGATCCCTTTCTGCTACCCCGCATCGATCAGGTGATCGACTCCACTTCTAGTTGTGAGCTGTTGTCTTTCATAGATGCCTACTCTGGTTTTCATCAGATAGCTCTCAACCCTGCTGATCAAATTAAGACTGCTTTCATTACCCCGTACGGGGCTTATTGCTATCGTGTCATGTGCTTTGGGTTGCGGAATGCGGGTGCTACTTATCAAAGATGCATGCAGAAATGCTTGCATGATCAGCTCGGCAAAAATGTGCAGGTGTACGTAGATGACATTGTCATCAAAACGAATAAAACACATACTCTGCTTAGTGACCTTGAGGAAACTTTTGCCAACTTGCGCAAATATAAGATGAAGCTGAATCCGAGTAAATGTACCTTTGGCGTCCCGGCTGACAAGCTACTCGGCTTCTTGGTATCTAGTCGGGGCATTGAGGCAAATCCTTCAAAGATAAAAGTTATTGAGAGCATGTCTTTGCCGAGATCCCTGAAGGATGTGCAAAAATTCACTGGTTGCTTGGCATCTCTGAGTCGGTTCTTGGGTAGAATGGGCAAGAAGGCTCTGCCTCTGTACCAGTTGATGAAGAAAAGCGACAAGTTTGTCTGGACACCGCAAGCTGATGTGGCATTCAATGAGATTAAAGCAATGCTGGGTAGCGCTCCCATCCTGGCTAGTCCGCTACCCAAGGAGCCAATGCTGCTATACCTTGCCGCCACCAATCGTGTAGTCAGTGTGGTGATTGTGGTGGAGCGAGAAGAGGAAGGCAAGAGTGTGCAGCGGCCAGTGTATTATCTTAGTGAGGTGTTGTCCAGCTCCAAACAGAACTACCCGCACTACCAGAAGATGACTTACGGCGTGTACCTAGGCGCCAAGAAGCTAAAGCACTATTTCCAGGAGCATCCTATCCCTGTGGTGAGCTCCGCTCCCATCTCGGATATCATGGGCAACAAGGAAGCAAGTGGCAGAGTAGCCAAGTGGGCAATCGAGCTGGCCGCGTACGCTCCCGCGTATGCGAGAAGAGAAGCCATCAAGTCTCAAGTTCTGGCGGAATTTCTTTTGGATTGGGCTGAGGTGCAGTATGAGCCTCCTACTCCGGTGTCCAATTACTGGAAGATGCATTTTGATGGCTCCAAGGTGAAGGAAGGCCTTGGCGCTGGCGTAGTGCTTACGTCACCCAAGCGAGATCAACTCAAGTACGTGCTGCAAATCCACTTCAAGGCATCCAACAACGTAGCAGATTATGAGGCCGTATTGCATGGCTTGAAGGTAGCAAAGGAAGTTGGTGTGCAGCGCATCATATGCTATGGAGACTCGGATCTGGTTGTGCAGCAAGTCTCTGGTACTTGGGATGCTTTGGATGCCAACATGGCGTCATACCACTTCCTGGTCCAAACCATGACGGGATTCTTTGAAGGCTGCGAGTTCCAACACATCCACCGAGCAGAGAACGAGGCAGCTGATGAGCTGTCCAAGCTGGGATCTTCTCGGCAGTACATCCCGGCTGGGGTTGCCTTGGAGCATTTGAGGAAGCCATCCATCAAGCCATCCCCCAACTCGGAGTCCATTTTCGTTCCTTCTCTGCCTAATGAAGAAGCAGTGCCAATGGAGATTGACTGGGAAGGTGCAAAAGAGGACCCGGGGAGTGCAGTCTCCATCCCGGGGACTGGCGCCTGCAACCCGGGGACTGCCCCTCCTTACTCGGGAACTGCCGCTCCTTACTCGGGGACTGCCCCTCCTTACTCGGGGACTGCCCCTCTCAACTCGGGGAATGTCGCATTCCTGGAAGAAGTCCTTGCAAACCGTTCGGGGCTGCAGAGAGTCAACCCCAACTCAGAAAAAGATGCAGTGGTGGTTGTTCCGATGGAAGTGGACGAACCAGTGTTTCCCGCACGGGAAACGCCGAGTTGGGCCATGCCCATATTATCCTTTCTAAAGGATGGCGCCTTGCCAGATAATGAGGTTACCGCAAGGCAAATTCAGAGAAGATCCAAGGGCTACACCATCTTCAGAGAACTGCTGCATAAAAGAAGTCCCACTGGCGTGTTGCAACGCTGTGTGGAACCGGAAGAAGGAGAGGAAATTCTCTTGGAAATACATCAAGGAGAATGCGGGCATCACGCCTCTTCTCGGGCTCTAGTCAAGAAGGTTTTCCGGCATGGCTTCTTCTGGCTCACCGCTTTGAAGCAAGCTGAAGATATTGTGAGGAAGTGCAACGGCTGCCAGAGATTCGCAAGTAAGATCCACATGCCTGCTTCCGAGTTGAAAACCATTCCCATTACTTGGCCATTTGCTGTTTGGTGTCTGGATATGGTTGGTCCCTTCAAGCCGGCTAGAGGCAACATGACTCACATCTTGGTCATGGTTGATAAGTTCACCAAGTGGATTGAAGTGAAGCCTATTCGGAAGTGTGATGGAGCCACGGCTGTGAGTTTCCTGAAGGATGTGATCCTGAGATACGGCTACCCGCACAGCATCATCACGTATAACGGCACGAATTTTGCTGAGGGGGCCATGGTAAGATTCTGTAGAGATAAGCATATACGACTAGATGTCGCGTCTGTCGCGCATCCCGCCTCCAATGGGCAGGTGGAAAGAGCAAATGGCATGGTACTGGCAGGCATAAAGCCAAGGCTGATTGAGCCGCTGCTGAAAACACCGGGGTGTTGGTTAGACGAGTTGCCAGCGGTGTTGTGGAGTCTAAGGACTACCCCTAACCGGTCAACCGGCTACACACCATTCTTCTTGGTTTATGGGGCTGAGGCCGTGTTGCCAATTGACCTAGAGCATGACTCCCACCGAGTAGCCCTCTACACTGAGGCGGAGGCGAGAGAAGCTCGAGAAGATGACATTGACCTGCTAGAAGAAGCAAGAGAGCTTACTCTGTCACGATCAACTGTTTACCAGCAAAACTTGAGGCATTATCATAGCGGGAAAGTGAACCCAAGGGTTTTCCGAGAAGGAGACATGGTGCTTAGGCTCGTGCAGCGCACAGCCGGGATGCACAAGCTATCTCCTCCATGGGAAGGGACGTTCATTATGAGAAAGGCTCTACACAATGATGCCTATTACCTTGTTGACGCACAGCCATCCCAGAAGAACAGGCCGGATAAAGCCGGAGAGGAATCTAAGCGCCCCTGGAATGTAGCTCTACTCCGTCGCTTTCATTCGTGAGCAAAGATGTGTATGTACTCTCTTATCCGAGTTAAACTCCTACTCTGCAATCCAAAATTGAACTCGGGGACTGCCCTCGTCCAAACTTGCTCTGTTGTGTTCTATCCTGCTTTACCTTTGTCTACTCGGTTGCTCTGCTCAAAATTTCAGAGGTACATCTAGTACTGTGTTTAAACCTAAAAGCCAACTCTTCGACTCTGCTGCTGCCCGAAACCCGGCTTCATGGCAAGCAAGAGAACAAGCTAGAGGTCAATAAGCACAAGAAAAATGACTAAGGAAAGGAGGAGTGCAGGAACTGAGTAGAGCGTCCTTTACTACTGTTTTTTGTTAACCTTTTTTTTCGGCTAAGTGGTGGGTAGCGTTACTATGACTGTTTCTAAGTGGCTAAGTATTTGAAACTCCAACTTTGAACTCTTGTGACTCGAATACCAAAAAAGCAACAAGTTGCAGGTAAGAGCTGAGATAAAAAGGAAGAGTGGATGAAAAATGCAACTCGAGGACTCGCATGATAACGCAACCCGGCATCGAGCCAAAGTTGCTCAAATTACTAAGTATAAAACATCAAGATGGAATAAAAACTGAGTAGCAACGGGAAGGATAATTGTTTGATACATATGCACCCGGCATCCCGGGATCTGATAAGAGTTTGCAGCATAAGTGTTTCAGGAGTAAACTAGTTGGAAGTAGCAGTGTTCTCCAAGCTGGTGTTGGCGGCATCCGCTTCAGGGTTGGCAGCAGCTTGCTCGGAGGTGGCAGTGGCCACCGATATGGGGTCGGTAGCTGAAGTGGAGGCAGTAGACTGAGTGCGGGGTAGCGCCGCGTCGTCGAGCGCCGCGCCAGAAGACGAGCCCAGCTCGGGAGCCGCACCCTGGGTCACCATCTCGGGGGTGATGGTGGCATCCTGGCTCTCGGTTTCCTCGTCGCTACCCGCGGCGGCCTTGCTCTTCCCCTTCTCGGCACTTGTGTTCTCAAAGCAAGCCAAGTCATCCGACTCGGTGTCCTCATCTTCGTCTTCGTCCTCACCCTCGCTTTCCGCCTGGGTGTCAGGCTCGGTGAGGCCGTCGATGAAGAGGCCGGTGTCCGCGTAGGAGGCGATCTCGTACGCAACTGCCTTGTGGCGAGTCACGCAGTCGGGATCGGACTCCCACTTCGAGTCCCGGCGCAGCTCAAGGATGCTATTGAGATTCAAATTTTCATACCAGCTGCAAATGAAGAGGAGTAGCATATCGGCGCCTGCTCGAGCTCCGGACGCACGCCATTTCTTCAACTCGGCTTTGACACCATTGAGCTTCTCGGCGAGCGCGCGGATGGTCGCTGGCGCAGGATCTTGAGGCCAGAACAGAGAGTGCAGCTTGAAGGCTGTGGACACCAAGTCGGTGCCCAAGCCCCTGAGATGCTGGAGCTGTGACTGCATGCTCATAAGATTGTCTTCAATTGAAGACTTGGTGTCCGTGGGCATTCCCTTCTCTGCTCGAATCTTTTGCGCCTTGGTCAGGGCAGGTGTGCAAGCCGAGCAGAGGTCAGGGAAGATTTCTGAAAATGCTATCAGAAAGGATTAGAAACAGAGGCAGAGAAGAGATGCAAATCAAGGCAAACAGAAGAAGAAGGAAACAAGCAAGTGCAGAGAAGCGAGAACTTACTGTTAAGTTCGCAGAGAAGCGCTTCCAGCTTTCTCCTCCAAGCCTCCTCATCCGCAACATGCTTCTCTTCAACTTTCCGAAAGTTGGCCAGCTGGTCCATGAGGTCCACGTTGCTCTTCTTCAGCACCTCGTTTTCCAGCTCGAGGGCCCTCTCCTTCGCCTTGGATGCCGCTTTGATTTTGTCCTTCTCGGCGGCCTGGTCTAGGGCATCCTGGAGGGCAGCCCTCAATTGGACTTGCAGCGATTCCAACTCGGTGACGTGTTTGTCCTTGAGCTCTACTTCTCGGCTAGCCAGCTGCTGCTGCACCTCTGCGGGCTTCAGGCAATCAAGATGCTCCTCACGGAACTTCTTGTACTCTTCTGCGGAGAGAAACAACACGGTGAGCAGAATAGCCACGAAAAGGGAGTTAAACAAGCGAGAATACGGCAACTCACCTTCCAGCTCCTTAATCTTGCTCTCAGCAGAAGCAACAAAGACATGGCAGTGTTGGTGTTCCTCTGCCATCGCCTTAAATTTGCCTGCAGAGTAGAAGGAGTTAGAGCAAAGAGCAAATACGGGCGTAAACACAAAACGCATTAACCGAATAGCTAGAAGCTTACTCTCGAGTTCTGAAAGTTGGAGGGCACGATCCAGGGCCGCTTGCTCCGTCTCAGCATCACTCTTGCATTCTGTTTCCAGGGCCTCAAGGCGCCTCTTGGCGATGGCGTGATTCCAGAGAAGCCGCCGGTAAAGGGTTGTCCTCTTCAAGAGGCTATTCTGTGAAAAGGAAAAGAAAGGGAGTCAGACAGTTTTTTGAAGATTTGGCCCGAGAAGACGGCAACTCGACTGAGTACTCGTCTACTCGGCCCGAATCTCGGGGACTGGGTAATGGATAAGGAGAAAATGCAGGATAGAAGAGAAGAAAAGTTGGAACTCGGAACAAGCAAACAACACTTACAGCGTAGGTCTGTTCGAGGTCCTCGGCAGCTTTGCGGTGAACAAACATCTTCGCGGCCAGTGTGCTCGTGGTGGATGAAATGGTCATGGGATTGTAGCCCATGTCCGCCTTGTTCCAATCAGTGCGCCAATGGTCCAGCAGGCCCAAGGTCAGGCCATTCCAGGTCTTGTTGCCAAGGGTGTCGCTCTCCCACACCGCGTCGATGAAGCCTACCCGGTCGATCATCTGCTCGAGCCCCTCGGACTGCACCTCAGTCTCTTGGACCTCGCGCGAGTAGATCGAGAGGGCTTTCTTCTTCTCCGGCAGCTTGGAGTCCACCGCCGTGGCCTGCTTGCCCTTCGTAAGTGCGACCCGCTTCTCGCTCGCGGTCAACTTGATGTTGTGCTGTTTGGACATCTGCACCATGTAGGGCAACTAGCTGGGCACATCTTGAGCGCTCGATCCCGCGCCTGCGTCAGCAGAACTACCAGAAGCGCCAATGGTAAGCTGCCCAGTCTTCGCGGCAGGCTTCACGGGTAGTTTCGGCGGCGGCATCTTGGCAGCATCCTGCGCAGCATTGCGCGATGGATTCTTGCGAACTGGGACATCAGGCTGGATGGCCTTCTTGCCGCCGGCATCCGTCTTCTTAGTGCTCTGCTTGGCTGGAGGGCTTGGGGCAGTCTTGGTCTTCTTCGCTGGCCGCGGAGGGCCTGGTGCAGTGGGTGGAGCAGCCTGATGGGTAGGCGGCACAAGGGGCTGGCTACCCGGCGCAGCGTCCAGCTGCGCTTGGCTCTGCAGGTCGTGCTCCACCGCAGTCGTATCTACCCGCTGCTCAACAGCGGGATCTGGTCGTATATCTCCTTGTTCTTCTACCCGCGGCTGGGCCGCGGGGTCATCTTGAACAGCAGCTTCGGTTTCCGGCTGCTCCAGGTTCTCTTCCTGCCGCTCATGGGCGGCGTGGTCTCGGTACTCGACATCTTGTTCGGTATTCTCCCCAGCTGAGGCAGCTGGGGGAGAAGAGGGGGTCTCGTCTTGAGCAGCATCCTGCGCACTTGGTTCCGCGTGGGCCTGCTGCTCCTGGTCCATGTCTTGGACACCAGGGCCCGTGTCCTCGGCGTTGGTGCCTTCTTATTCTTCCTTCACGGGCGAGGGCGCACGCGTCCTATCCCGTGCTGTTGGCTCATCTTCGTCCTCATCAAGATCAATGAGTGACTCGAGGTTGATGGGTGATTTCTTCTTGGACTTGGTGGAAGCGGCAGCAGCATCAGCATCCAAAGGATCTCTAAAGAGAAAAAGAAGTTCAGAAAAGGAAGAGGGGAAGGAAAACACGGAGAAGCAATAACGAAACGTATCTTAGAGAAAAGTTACTTACCCTTTGTGGGTAGGGAGTGGCCTTCTGCTGGAAACCTTCTTCACCTTCTCGGGCTTCTTGGCCTTCTTGGCAGCAGGCTCTTGGGCACCGCTACCCGCCCTCTTCCGAGTGGTAGGAGCAGCCACCGCAACCGGATCGACGTCGAGGACGTCCTCGTCCTCCTCGTCCACATCGGCGTCATCTGCAGAGTAGAAGAGAAGAAACGGTTGAGAAGCGGCAAGAAAAGTTAGATTGCGCTACCCGCAACTACAGAAGCAAGCTCAGTCACCTTCTTCATCGTCCTCGGACCAATCCCGAATGGACGCATCGACGTGGTGCTTACCCTGCTGTTCGGTGCGAGGGACACAGAGGGTGGCCTGGGTGTCATAGGTGGTCTCGTCGTCCTCTTTCCGGTCTGGGTCCCAGTTGGCCTCAAAGCGCTCCTCGTTCTCAGTGAGCTGGCGGTCAATGTGCTGGAAATGCAAGCAGGCAATACAAATCAGTCGAGCAATATAAGGAATCCTATCCGATACGGAATGCAAACACAAAGCATACTTGGCTAAGGTGCTTTACTCGACATGGCGTGCAAACACAAAGCACATAAAGCCTAGCGGATACTAGTAAGTGCTCTACTCGACATGGCGTGCAAACACAAAGCACATAAAGCCTAGCGGATACTAGTAAGTGTTCTACTCGACATGGCGTGCAAACACAAAGCACATAAAGCCTAGGAGATACTAGTAAGTGTTCTACTCGGCGCAGCGTGCAAAGACTAAGCATACTAAGCTGGAAAGCCACCTACTCGGTATCATGATGCAGCGATAAAGCATAAAGTGCTAACCTGTTCGATTGGCTTCTCACGGCTATACGGCACGAAGCCGTATTGCCAGTTGTCGGTGAGGCCGGTGCTCATGATGGAGCGCGCCCAGACGGCCACCTCCGCGTTGCTCAGCTCGAATGTGGTGGTCCTCGTGCAGTCTGTTGCCTCCCATGTAGCACATGAGGTGCGAACGGCGCTGTAGTGGGAGCACTCGCCGAGAAATCTAGTAGGCGATGGGATCGTCGCTTTTGAGCCCCAACTCCTTCAGCTCGGCGAGGCGCTTGTTAATTTCGGAGATATCGCCTTGCAGCGATGGCTTGTATCCCCAATTCTGCTGAGTGGGCCCCGTGTTCGTCCACTTGGGAAGCATAATTCGGTCCACGATTGGCGCTCCTTCTTCATCAGGAACGTTCTTCACGTAGAAGAAGGACCGCTGCCACTTGCGCATCGAGTCGAGCCCCTTGATGCGCGGGTGAGGGGTGGAGCCGCGCTGCAGCATCATCGCACTTCCTGTCTTGGTCATGCTGCGGGCGCTCTCCGTGCTTCCAGGCTTGGGCACGCTCTGCTTCCGGAAGAAGAAGTAGCGCGCCCAGGTGTGCACCATGGGGCGCACACCCAGGAACGCCTCGCAGACCACGGCGTGGTATGCGAGCATCACCACGGCGTTGGGAGGCAGGTGGTGCGGCTGGAGCCCGAAGTGGTTGAGGAAGGACTTGAAGAAATCGGAGACGGGCAGGCCGAATCCTCGCTTGAAGTGGGTGAGGAAGACGACGAACTCGTCCGCTTCCGGTGTGGGGACGAGTTCGCCATCCGGCTTCCTGCAGCGCACGCCGGGAGGACCGCGGCGGGTATTCACCAGCCACTGGCAATCCTCCAGCGTGACCTCGGATCCAGCCCATCCGGCGCGGGCGTCGTCGTCGCGAGCCATGGAGACGAGAGGATTTGGTGATTTCGTGGAGATTTGGTGGGAGTTGCTAGCCCTCCGGCGTCGCACGGAGCAGCGGCGCGGCGAGATGCGCGGCGGCGGAAGTGCTCTGTGGCGGCGGAGATGCGAGGAGGCAGGAAGTGAATGCGAGGAGGAAAGAGAAGGAGAGGTTACCGAGGGGGTATTTATCCCTCCCCTCGGGTTGCCGTTACTAGTTGAGTTAGTGGGATCAGTTTGTGCGCGAAGATCGTGCGACGTGGGATGCGGGCCGGTTAGAAACGCACACAGCGCAGGTTGCGCGCGTAACGGCCGCAATTGATCCCACGTCGAGATCGTGGGCTAATAACTGCAGTTGATGTGACCTAACGGGCCGGTGGGCCCATGTCTCAATGATGGGCGCGTGGCCTGTCATATCCCGGGCACCGAGGCGTCGAGGGTGCGAGAACGTGACACGTGCCCAGTTGCAGTGCGGAAAGATGGATTTGCTCTGCCACGCCGAGATTCTGTTCAAAATTTCACAAAGTCATTTTACTCGGCGACAGAGAAGAGAAATGGTTCTATTCGGAAGAGAAGAGACTCGAGCCAGAATTGAGGGCTACTCGAAGGCTCTACTCAACATCCTAAGGTTCAAAGGCAAGATTGGTTTTTAAGCTGGCAGAGCCCAGTGAACAAGTTCGCAGGACTCTACCAGCTTCGGGGACTAATGTCGGGGGGTTACCCCCGAGTAGGGTAAAGGCAAGTGCTAAGGGCAAGATCAGAAAAGACGTTTGGCAGAGTAGCTGGCTACCCGATACTCGCTACCCGCTCGACTGCTATTCGGCCGTACACACTGAAGGCCAGGAGAAAGAATCAAGGAAGTTATTCTCCTCCGAGTAGAGGAAGTGGTCCGAGTAGAGGTGGCGGTTTCCTACTCGGGCCAGAAGTCAAAGGATCCGTTCTGACACAGGATCCCGCGTATCCTGGGTCCGTACTGGAGCACTGTTCATCTGCAGAGCGCGTGCTTATCCGTGTCAGGGTGTCAGCAGGGCGGCGCAGGTTAGGGGGCCTACCCTGTGGTCGTGGCAGTGATAACAGAACGTCATCTTGGTTTTGCACAACTACTTTCCACACAAGACAAACTAGGAAGCCAAAGCTGTCAGCGGGAAGCTGGAAGTGTGTAGTGTGCACACTATGTCGACATCTGTTTGTACTTTTCCCTCTTGGCTGTATCCGGCTGGGCACCAGTATATAAGGTGCCCTGACTCCTCCTGTGTGAGGGTCGCGTCTTTAGAGAGAACACCTAGCTTACTTGTTACAGAGAGAGAAGGGTGGCTACTCGGCTGTAGGCCAAACTGTACTGTGGCTACTCGGTGAGACACAAATATAAAGAGAGAAAGGCAGGAGTAGGGGTTTTACCTCCACACGAGGGCCCTGAACCTGGGTAGATCTTGTTGTTTGCAGTGCTTGATTCATCTCACACGCGGCTACTCGCTGCGTGATCCCTCCCCGAGCACCTCCAGCGTCCATCGTCCCCACATCTTTAGCCATCCTATGGCATCTGCCGTGACACCACCACGACAAGGTCCTCTTTATCCAATATGATTTAATCACTAGATTTGGGCTCTTAATTCTGTCACTCAAGCAGCCCTACCTCTAGCTTTATCCACATACTAAAAATCCTATGATGTGATCTGTGGGGACCCCAGACTAGCAGTCCGAGACCTCCAGTATGCATAAATTCACGATCCCATGATCAGTTAGTCGTGAACAACATACTCGAGTTGGCATTGCAGATTACAATATCCACTATATGAATGCACGTCTTACACAACCAGTTACTTGACTCAGTTGAAAACAACTGTCACGCAGGGCAGAAAAACACACTAAACAATAGAAGTCTTCAAACAATCTCGTGGTAAAACCCAAGTCATTCCTTGACTACCTATAGGCTACTGACTCGGAGACGTTCCTAGTTCTCACAGCCGTCAGCGACACCATCTTCGTGAGGTTCTCCGGATTTTTGCTAAAAAACTGGCTAAGACAATAGCCAGGGACGAACCAATATGACTACATTGGATTGTACTCGCAATACACCCCAAATGAAAACTAAACATGCAAGTATGCATATATATAGGTGGTAGGAAGGCTGTAATTAGGGTTCAACTAGCCATGATGAATTTAAGACCCATCATAGTTGCACAAGTTTTAGTTTTCTTTGTTGAAAAAGATACTTCAAAAGATATTGAATTTCTCTTGTAGATAAACCATGTCCACAAGATTTGGATAAAGCATTCTAAATAAAATAAAGTTTTTCCGTTGCAAAAACTTCTTGGAAGAAGACATCTTCAAAAACATCATTTTCCGGTACCTCAGAGGTACAATCATTTCCCTTTCCGAGTACCTCCTAGGTACAATTCCAAAAAAAACCATGTTTTTTGAAACGGAAAATGCTAGCTACATGGCCATTCAACTGTCCATATCCAAGGACGCGGCTATTCCGAATAGTTTTACTCTGCAGAGGTTTACACAATCCACAAGATCCAGTACATCTGCCGTGAACAACCACGGACTATCCAAGACAGTATGCAATCATCAGATACCTGGTCCTAATTATCCACTATGCAAGTGCTAGTAAATGGCTACCTATTCAACTGGGCTTGTTCTCCCCGGCACCGAGTGAGTCAGCCGTATCAATCCGGTTTCCCCTGACAACACACCACCATGGAAGAAGACCCAACTGTTGCAGCCGGTGACGAACTTAATCCCCACACTCTGAATGTCCCATGCTTTACTTTATGGCGGCAATTCGGTTCAGGGGACTCTAACCCCTATAGCCCAATGAGGTAGACACGGACTATCACCGACAAGATTTTAGTTATACCCCTTCCCACATTGGGGTGATGTGGCAGCACGGCTTGGTTGTCCGGTGAAGACTAGATTATATGTCATTTTTCAAAAACAAGTTGAAAATATTTCCTACCTCACATACCTCCCTCGGACAAGGTCCCACCTTTGCTTGGGGGGTTTTCCAAAGATTTTGTTTTCCAAAAACATCAAGTTAAATATGTCCACTAAGGGACTTAAGTTGATTAAGTGATGATACTAAAATGTCTAAAGGGCTTGGTAACACCAAGATTATACGGTAGCTATAGCATAACATAAACATAATAAAGGTAGTGGTATAGTCACCTTAAGAAAATAGTTTTTGGAATCAAACTTTTGTAAAACTTCAAAGTAAAACATGCATGATAGGTAATGATAAGAAATCAACAAGAAAGCATTTAGAGTGTCTTGCCTTGGCACTGTTCTTGGTCTTGCTCTTGAAATAAACAAGAGTTGCAATAAAAACCTCTCCGTGAAATAATACCGTCTTCGTTATCTAACGTCATAAAATAAAAAGAAAAACACCCAATCAGAACCAAACAAAGGCTAGAACTTGATAACAAAGTAAACATAAAGCAAGAAATTCATAAAACAAATACACTCAAATACAAAAGCACTAGGGTACACACCAACAAGCAAAGCATACAAAGACAACACACATGAATAATACTAGAATAGATGGTATTGATCATCAACCAAAATGGAATGAGTCTAGTGGGTGTGACACTCTCATAACATGCCCAAATAAGGTTAAGTGACCCTCTGGTCATTCATGAGGATGAAAAAAATAACAATAAAACAAACTAGAAACCACTGCACATGCACAGGAAAATAATAACAAGCAATATTACAAGCCCTTAGTAACACATGCTTTTATAAACATGGACAAATAATATAACCGGTGCTAAGAAACCTAATAACAGAGACATATCTATACTAAACATGTCATGGCATCACTCAATACAAGAAAATAATCATGGAGCAAATCAACCACTAAAACTAGACATGGAAAAATGACTATTTAGACATGTATACAAGCATAACCATAATAGATCATCAAACAAGACATATTCTAACATGTTAGATTCATAACATAGCATCCATATAACAGAGAAAACAACACCTAGGCGTGCTAGTAATATAAAAATAACAACCTATTTTTTTTAATCAAAAGTCAATCATACAAATAACAATTATGGCAGAAAACTCCTAAAACTAGTATTGCATGCCTAAATGATCTAGAGCCAAATCAATCATGCAAGAAAGTATAATATGCTAAAATCAGTAGCTATGCTATGAATAATCAATACTAAATCAATCACTCAAAAATATCAAGGTAACAAGTATATAAGCAAACACTCATCCCTAAATACTAGGAACCCACTATTTTGAGAAAAACTCTAGCATCCATGGCTTTTCACAGACATTTTCTTAACATGCTAGTGACACAGACAAAGCACATCTCAATGATGTATTACCACCCAAAAAATGCTAGAAATCATATTTATAACAATAACACTATAACACAATAATTAATAGAGACATAACAATAAAAGGCAGAAAATGGCTAAACACTAGATAGATCACCAAGTCTATTCTGTAACTCCTAAAATCTAGCAAACGGACACAATTGGATTCACATCAAAATTCATAACCAAATAAATTAAACAATTCACATAAGTGCTCTCTGGCCTAAAACAAACATGCATGTCATTTTCACTCAACAACTCATGTCTACACAAGGTCAACTGCCACAGATAACCAACAAGGGCTACTCAGAAAAAATTAGTTTGCATGTTTTGGATACATAAAACTCAAGTTAATAATTAAATGGTGTAAATGAGTGCTTCTTCCACTTAATTTAGTTCTCCAAAAACAAAGCACACAACACAGATCTTAAAGTTGGAGGTGGTTAAGAAAAAGTAGATCGAGCATTGTGATTTTTAGTTTGGAAAGATTCACTTGTCAGCATTTTCATTTAGAATTAAAGTAAAACTCCAGAACTGGATCTGTAGGAAAAAGAATATCAACCTGCAGAAAAAACTGAAAGGGGCCGGATCCGCGAGGAAACGGGCCGAGCAAAGCCAGGCCGGCCCGCTGGCGAGAGCGCGCGCGGCAGACCGGTAAGCTCATGTACGTTTGGCGATCGACGGTTGAGATTAAAAGGGCCTGGATTCCAAGAGAGCCGTAAGAGGCAGATCTGAGGGTCCTCGAGTGCCCACGTCACTTCTGGCCGGCGATGACCAAAAGCTGGCGGCGTAAACATGAGGGACGGAAGCCCGAGGCGGATACTCGGCAGAGTATTGCCGTATGCCGCTCGGGAGTCCTCCGAGGGGAACAAACTGGTCGAGGAAGACCAGGGCGAGGGAGCGTAGTGGATGAGCCTACTCGCGCTTGCTAGGAACGATAAGAACGGGTCAATCGACGGAGACCCACGGCGGTGGACCATGGTCGAGGATGGAGGCGCTCCTGCTGGGATCCAAATGTGAGATTAAGGAGGGCACATGTTTCATGAGGTCACAAGGAGGGCAGGGGAGAAAACGACAAGGGCGGAGGGCACCTGTAGTCTCCGCTCGATGGTGAGGTGGCCAGCGGAGATTCCCGGCTCGATCTCTTTGATTAGGAGGGTAAGGGAGAGGGATTTTTCATTCCGGGAGTCGATTAGATGCTAGAGGAGGTGGTCGGGCGCGGAGGAGAGCAAGGACACGGTCTCGGTTGGAATGGCGCCGAAGGTCGGGCGCACGTCCGTACGGCGGCTCGTGTGCAGTCAACAAGTGAGGAGGCAGGGATGTCCGGCGAGTGGGGGATTCTCAGGAGATAATCCAGGAGCCGATAGAGGGGAAGGAGCGGGTTTGCAGCGAGCGGGAGCCCGAGCTCCCATCTTCCACCAGCAGGTGTTCAACAGGGGTTTGACGAGGAAGGAATGCGATAGTGGGCGAAAGAGAGTCATGGGTGCTCTTCTGGGAGGCTCAGGGAGCTGGTTGACGAGGTGTTGAGCTTGGGCATGCGCCCTAGGTGTTGGAACGCGAGGGACGTGGCGAGCGCATCCTGGGCGCCATGGCCAGCTCTCTGTCGAGGAGGAAGGAGACCAGGAGAAGGGAAGTGGCTTTGCCAGGGGTTCACATGATGCAGGAGGAGCCTTGTGGCGTAAGGGCTTACCCGAGTATGGTCTATGGGGATGGAGTAGAAAAAGGGGTGGGTGATCATTGACTTGTCGTCAGGTTGGTGGCTTGGAGAGAGAGGTAGGAGCAGGTAGACCATTTCCAAGTGGTGATGGGAGATATTTACAATGGCAGGGATCAAGATAAAGGTAGAGAGGATGCAATGATTGGCCAGGACATGCATGAACCCATTTGAGACTAAAGTAACCCGTGATGGTTTTTGCTTGTTTTCACAATTATTTTGAAGGGAACACATATGAAATATCATGTCCATTGGAGAGAGGGTGAAAAATGGAGTCTAGGGATGTTGGCCTCGATAGTTTTTGAAAATATTTCTTTCACAAAATTTTTGAATTTCAAAAAAGGCAGAAACTATTTTTAAATGTTTTCTCAAAAAAATTCAACACAACTTCCAAATATTTTTCTATAAATAAGTCCAACATCACCATAGGCATGTTGGGTACTTTTTCCAAGATTTTAAGAAATACTTTTCTTCACAAAATATTCAAAAGTCCATTTTTGGTCTTTTGGAAAATGGAAAATAATAATTAGTAAAATGTTTTTAAAACAAATATTTTTGAGTTGGGACGAGAGAGTATATAATATAGGTCTCAAAAGTGATTTTTAATAAACAACTCTTTTGAAAGTATTTGAGGCACCAAGTGGAAAAAGGGTGAAACAGGGGTTTATTTGTTAGGCTAAAAACCCTGAGAAAAGAATAATCAGATAGCCATTTAAAAAATAAATGAGACATATGGATATGATTTTTTAAGTCATGAAGATAACAAGGGTAGGTTGATGGATCTTGAAAACATTACAGAGTGATTTTAGGAAGATTGTCAAAGTGCATCAAGATAACAAAGATAAGGTTATTGTTTTGGGATGCCTTATAAAGGACTTTGAAAGAAGATACCAAAACGTTTCAATATCAAAATTAACAACTTGGATGGATACTATAGATATTAAACATGATATCCATGAAGGTGCATTGATGAATAGATCAAGATTTGACATAGAGGCATGTCTCAGGAGTTAGAAGTTTTAAAGAAAACAAAAAAATGAGATAGACATCGAATGGAATATGATATTGATGCTTTGTCTTGTTATTAGTAGGTTTTATTCACTTAAAACAACAAAAATACGTAGGAAAACCAATATAATCACTTAAATGCAAACATAAGGGAAGATCACACATTAAACAGAGAAAATAACAAGACAAACAAGATCACTCAAGAAGTTGAGTTCTTAAATTTAATTTCCAAGATGTTTTCTCAAGTTTTAATTAGAGGTAGTGATCAGGACACACTATGACAAGAGGATTTTGAAAAGAGGTTCAGCTTAAAGCTTGTTATTTCCAAAAGAATATAATCGAAGAAAAACACATGGGTAATATAGTCTCCACTTATAGTTTTTGCCAAACAGAAAGTGAGATGGGGTTTTTGGAATACTTGCAAAAATATCCTGGTTGAAAACATGTAGGGGATGATTACCTCCAAAATACTTTTCATATAGTTTTGCAAAATACCTTTTGTTTTCTCAAAACTTGGCTTTTGGTTTTCTTCTAAAATCAAAACATTTTTCAAATAGGTTCTTGCCAAAAGAGGGTGATAGATGAAGGTGGTAAGTTTTGTTGTAATGACTTGATCACAAGGTTTGTGTTTTAAGAGAGTTATGATCATTGGTTTTAATGTTAGTTGTTAACAAACTGAAACACAAACACAAAAAACAAGCAAATAGAAAATAAACACAAGCATTAGTCAAACATATCAAAAAGTTTTTGTTGGCCCTGATTTTTGGGTTATTGAAAACAAGTTTTTCCTGTCCTCCAAAAATTGGATTGTTACATGATCCATGCGTGCATAAACATATTATGGCACCATAGGACTGTAAAAAATTCAATATATAGCTCAAACCATCCATAGAGATTCAACAATCAATCATATGACAAAAGGGATCTACACAAACATGACATAGATGCAATAGATTGTCTGCAAATAATTTATAATGTCAAACACCATGTTTATATAGGGAGGTAAAGAGGTGTGTGGGAGGATGAACCACTATAGACAAGGATAAATTGACGATTGAGATGGCGGTGAATACAGCGGAGAGGACAGCGCAGGGCGCAGGGCGCTGCCGGCGCTGGCGCAGGAACTCATTCCCTGCGTCGTCGACATCATGGGGGGAGCGCCGCCCCTTAGCCCTCTTACTTCATGGTCTTGGGAGTCCTCCCCCATAGAGATGAGATCCATGGGGGAGGCTAAAACGTGGTTTTGTTGGCTGAAAATTCGTGGTATGGGGTGTCTCCCACGACCTAGGTTTCCTCCCTGTATATAGTCTCACGGATATCCGTGATCCCATCTAGGGCTGCGGTATGTCGGGCGTATCTCGGCCGTCCAGACTTGGAATCAGGAAAATTTTAAGTCTAGATCGTACGATGCAAAATTCCCTATAACTTTAACTTCTGTGTGCTTTCTGTTTGACGCTTTCTTCGACCCGTAACGTGGCAATCTTTAAAAAGTGTTTTCAAACAGATTTCAGGAAAGTCCCAATTCGACGCCAACAAGGTTTCTTCTCCTATTTATGGTAATTCTTACACATCAAAGTGTAAAACAAGAACATTTTGCACTTTTGCAAATATTAGTAGGTTAGTCCAAACAAATCATAAATTTAATATAAAAACAATTATGAAAAGCATTAAAGTAGCATGAAACCATAAAAAATTATAGATACGTTTTGAACAGACTCTGCCAAAACCAGAATAGACTGTAAAGACGAATTTTTTCGGGGCACTTATTTTGCTCAAATCGAAAAACTTAGAGAAAAAAAATGTTTAGGAATTAGCGGAGGAAAATACATAAAAATTTTCAGGTCATGTCGATCTTTGTGTGAATTATACGATTTTTTACGGCGGAGAGTAGAAATCTGTTTCTTGCACAGAAATCCAAAACCAACTGAAACTTTGGTTAGAAACTTTACTTGGCGTAACTAATACATGAAAATAAAGATACAAAGGAGTTTCTACAGAAGTATATAACCCCTTGAATCAAAGAAAACAAAGAAAATCGAAGCAAAAGTAAAACCATGGGTTATCTCCCAAGAAGTGCTTTTCTTTAACGCCTTTTAGCTAGGTATGGAAAAAGAAGGGATGACTTGGGCATCCCCAAGATTTTATGATTGAATATGCTTGAATAATTAATTGAGGTTCACTTGGGAGTCCCCAAGATTGAGCTTCTCTTCTCTTTCATCTCGTATCACCATCTCCATTGGATCTTAAATACTACATTCACATAAAACATAACAAAAACTCATTAGTAGTGTTAGTACTCATTAAATAAAATCCACTCATGTTCAAGAATTGACAAGTTTCTTAATATTTTCTCAACATTAGAAAATGTATATATCTAGGTTTCTTATAAAATTTCCGTTTTCCGTCGAAAAACTAAGGAAACTAAGAACACTAAGTACAATATTGAATAAAGAACGAAATCTGCGAAAACTGAACAGCCCGTAAAGATGGCAATCAATGAGATAGTTACTTAGCTCAAATCAAAAAACTTAAACCTAATGAAAGAAAGATCATAATCTCATGTTTATGCACAAAACATTTCAGATCAAATTACTATTCTGAGATTTATCACGATTTTTTACAGTGAAGCACAGAAATTCTGTCTAAACAGAATTAGTCAGTAAAGATAGAATTATTAGACCTATCTACGTACCTCAAATAAAAAAGCTAGTCTAATGGAATAAAGATAATAAGAATTACTTTGCACTCATGAAATTTCAGATCAATATCACGGTCTAGTGATTTTAAACATTTTATACGGTGAAGCAGAGAAAAAAAATTTGGACAACAAAGCAAAACTATCAACTTCCAAATAACTAGAAACTACAATTATCAATTTAGCATTATGGTACATAGGAATATATACAATACATACAATATACACAATATATAGAAGTTTTAAACTGAAAATGTTCAATGGAAAGATTTGTTTTGGTTTCATAGGCATGAACACAAGTGTTCAAGGTCGACCCCCACTTAACCATTACTCATCTTTCCAATCACTTTCCTTTTTGAAAACTTTTTTAGACAACAATTACAACCTTTTTTTTGTAATTCGTGTTCCTTATCCACAACTAAACATAGAAAATAACTTAAAGCTGAAAATAAAACAACTAAGAGACAAAGCAAACAAGTGCACACAAGAACATTCACCCCTCGCTATTGCTCCCCGGCAACGGCGCCAGAATAGGTCTTGATATCCCACAAGTATAGGTTATCGTGTGTAGCCTTTTCGATAAGTAAGAGTGTCGAACCAAACTATGAGCTAAAGGTAGGATAAATGTTCTCTCAAGTTCTATCAACCACTGATACAACTCTACGCACACTAAACGTTTACTTTATCTGGAAAATAATACTAGAGCAATAATACGGGTATGAGATAGCTTTGCGAGATAATAAATACATGAAAGTAAAGTTAGTTGCTGAAGGAGTAAAGTACACTAAATGACTATAAAGTAACAGTACCATGAGTGTGGAAAAGTGATGGTAATTGTGATGGATTTGTCCATGATCAAATAGTCAAATACAAGGTTGATATTCCTCTTTGATATGGGAGAGGAAAAACTAATAAGCTCTCACTATCCAATGATTGCAAGTACTTATGATTGGAACTCTAGAAAACATCCTTAACTACTAGAAGATACATTAAGGTAAAAATACCCAACCATAGAATTAAGATCAAAAGGCCCTCTTTATCCCATATGCTTTAATCACTAGATTAGGGCTCATGTTTCTGTCACTCAAGCAGCCCTCCCTCTAGCTTTCTCCATATACTCCAAACCCTACGTTGTGATCCATGGATGCATAAACATATGGTGGAACCATAGGACTGTAAAAAAATTCAATATATAGCTCAAACCATCCATATAGATTCAACAATCAATCATGTGACAAAAGGGATCTACACAAACATAACATAGATGCAATATATCATCTGTAAATAATTTATAATGTCAAACACCATGTTTACATAGGGCGGTACAGAGGTGTGTGGGAGGATGAACCACTGTAGACAAGGAGGAATTGGAGATGGAGATGGCGGTGAAGACGGCGGAGAGGACAGCGCAGGGCGGCATCGACGGTGGAGTAGGGACCGCGGGCATCATGGGGGAGCGCCGCCCCTTAGCCCTCATCATTCATGGTCTTGGGAGCCCTCCCACATGGAGATAAGATCCATGGGGGAGGCTAAAACGTGGATTTGGTGGCTGGAAATGCGTGGTATGGGGTGTCTCCCATGACCTAATTTACCTCCCTTTATATAGTCTCATGGATTTCCATCATCCCATCTAGGCCTGCGGTAAATCGGGCGTATCTCGACCGTCGGAACTTGGAATCAGGAAATTATTTATTCTGGATCATAAGCCACAAAATTCCCAAAAACTTCCTCTTCTGTGAGATTTCCGTTTGACGCTGTCTTCGACCCGTAACGTGGCAATCTTTAAAAAGTGTTTTCAGATAGATTTCAGGAAAGCCCCAATTCGACTCCAACAAGGTTTCTTCTTCTATTTTTGGTATTTCCTACACATCAAAGGCTAAAACAATAACATTGTGTACTTTTGCAACTATTAGTAGGTTAGTCCAAATAAATCATAAATTTAATATAAAAACTAATATGAAAAGCATTAAAGTAGCATGAAACCATCAAAAATTATAGGTACGTTTTGAACGTATCATACCTACTCGAGGACAAGTAGGTACTAAGCTTGGGAATGTTGATAAGTATAAACATATCCATAATTTACGATGTTTCATGTTGTTTTCATGTTATTTTCTACATGTTTGTTATACACTTTATGTCATTTTTATCGATTTTCTAGGACCAACCTATTGACAAGATGCCACAGAGCCAGTTCAGGCTTTCTGCTGTTTTGGGTTTCAGAAAAGTTTTTCTGGAAATATTCTCGGAATTGGACGATTTAAAACCCGGGGGTCTTAGATATATGTCGCGCACATGGAGTACGGAGGAGACTCGGAGGGGTGCCACAGGGGTCCCACACCATAGGGAGGCGCGCCCTTGGCCGCGCCATGGGGTGGTGTGCCCCCTGGCGGCCCACCGATATTGCCCTTTCGCCTATTTAATCCCCTTGGGAGGTTAACCCTAAAAACAGAGCCTTTCTCCACGAAAAACACCCGTCATCCTGTTGGGAGGGCGAATAATCATCGGAGGGCACTACACCCCCATGCCCATCTCTGGAATGATGCGTGAGTAGTTCATCCTTAGACTACGGGTCCATAGAGGTAGCTAGATGGTTGTTCTCTCCTCTCTATGCCTCATGTTTAGATCTTTTGAGCAGCCCTATGATGACCTACAAGTATAGGGGGTGTATCGTAGTACTTCCAATAAATAAGAGTGTCGAACCCAACAAGAAGCAGAAGGTGTGGACAAGCAGGTTCGATAGAGGATTTGTTGTAAACAATAGCAAACGGGGTTTTAGTTGTTTTAGATATAGCAGATAAATAAAGTGCGACTAAAAATAATATTGCAGCGAGTGACCCAATCCTTTTGAGAGAAAAGTACAAGCCAGTTGTGTTACTTATGACTACCAAACGTTCTTGAGGACACATGGGAATTTCGTAAAGTGCTTTCGCTTCGTTACGGTTGATTAATATCCATTGGTTCGTGAAGTGTTGGTTAGGTGAACCTATGCTAATGTATCGCCCAACTAGGACTAATACATGCTTGTGACTATACCCCTCGAAAGAATCCACAAATACAAGAAAGTAATGTAGATAAATCTAACCACAACCTTAAAACTCCCAGATCCTACCCTCCCTCGTGCATTGGTTTCCTAACGTGGGTTTAGGTTTATGTCACTTCGGCAACCCCACAATTAGTAGCCAAATACACAATGCATCCTCCTAGCCCCGTAAAGGTGAAGTATCATGTAGTCGACGTTCACATGACACCACTAGAAGAATAGGACCACAACTTAAATACCGAACCACGATATATTACTGAATCAAAGGAGATATAATGGATAATAACAATCTGGTCATAAAGTGCTAACACCGATAAATCTCGCAAGCATCAACTACTAACAAGTAATACACACCGGGAGAGAGATCTAATGTAAATCAACGATAGAGGCTCCCCGTTGTTACACCGGGATGACGGTGGATGATGAGGGTGATGGTTCTGGTGGTTATGATGATGATGATGAAGATCTTGATGATGCCCGCAGTGATGGCGGTGATGATGGCGATGATTTCCCCTCTCCGGAGAGGAATTTCCCGGGCAGATTTCTCCCTGCTAGAGAGCTTTTCTCTCTCGGGTGTTTTCCGCCCCGAGGCAGCGGAAGAATAATTCTTCGATGATAGATTGAGGATTAGGGTTCCCTGGGGGTCAAGTACGTGAAAGAGATTGACCATAAGGTGGGCCAGGTGAAGGGTTTGTTGCATAGAAAACAAAATTTTTCCTACGCAAGAGACACCCTAAAGGCCAAGATCTAATCTAGGAGATGTAGTGCAATGGGCACAGAGAGAGTCTAAGAAGAACATACCCTCGAAGACACAAAGCGTTACAAGATCAAATCTCATTGTTGGCGTAGTCTTACTCACACGGATACCGAGAGCGAGAAGATGTGCACCGTAATCCGGCGGTGCCTCCATGATCGGTCACACGTACGGTTGATGACGACCACCGTTCCCTCGATCCAGCGGGGCAGCGGCAGTAGAGGATCCCTCGGAATCCAGCAGCACGACGGCCTGGTGTGGTGGAGAAAACTTCGTTCAGGGCTTCGCCAAGCGCATGAACATGAGGTGGATCAGCGGGAGGATGGAGATGGAGATGACACCAAGCTGTGTGTGGAGAGAGAGGTCCAACCCCTCTTTATATAGGAGGGGGAGGCAGCCACGAAATTTTGGTGCCTCCACCTCTCCCCTCATCATGTGGGTGGAGTCTCCACTGAACCCACTCATTCTCCCATCAACTGCCACTCAAAATTCCAAGGGTTTCCTTTAATAAATAAATAAAACAATTTTATTTCTTTATTTTAACATTTGGTAATCCTATTAACAAACATTAACACTTACCCCTTGAACTATTTGTTAATTAGACATTAACATACAACACCTTGAACTATTTCAATACTCGCCGAAACAATTCCGATGACTATTTCAATATTCCCCGAAACAATTCTGGTGTTGTCCAAACTTTTCTCCGATATTCCGTATTCACTCAATTGCTTCATCAAACCTCAAGTGTGTCACCCTACGGTTCGTGAATAAAATAGACATGATCGAGACTCCTCTCCGAGCAATAATCAACAGTGGGATCTGGAGATCCGTGATGACTCCTATATATTCAACGATGACTCTCGTGATCGTGTGAACCTTCAACGTCGTAATTAATTCCCTTTGTATTGCGATTTTTTACTTGTCCGAGATCCGATCATTGGTATCAACTATTCCTTGTTCAATCTCTTTACCGACAAGTACTCTTTTCTCGTTTCCGTGATATGACATCCTGGTGATCATATCACGTGCATGCAAGCGGTGTCGTTGTGATATCACCGAGAGGGCCCAGAGTATATATCTCCGTCATTTTGGATGGACAAACCCCACTCTTGATCCATGATCCTCAACTAATACTTTTCGAATACCTAACGGCACCTTCATAGTCACCATGTTAGGGTGTGACGTTTGATGATATCAAAGCACCCTTCCAGTACGAGTGATTGACATGATCTCATGGTCTAAGTAATAAGTTACTTCGTATGCAAGATATAACAATATAAACTAAATGACTTGATCGTATTGTTATCTTGATATTGGGTCTATGTTCATCACATCATTCTACCAATGACATGACCCCGTTATTAACAACATCCAATGTTCATGATCATGAAACCTTGATCATCTATTAATCAACGAGCTAGTTAAAAGAGAGGCTTTACTAGGAAACATTGTTTGTTTATTAAACACACATGTATCAACGTTTCCAGTTAATACAGTTCTAGCATGAGAAATAAACATTTATCGTAAACAACGAATAAGATAATAACCAGTTTATTATTGCCTCTCGGGCATATTCCCTTCAGTCTCCCACTTGCAGTAGAGTCAATAATCTAGTCTGTAAGCACTTAACACATATGGTGTTCGAGTGTTATTACCATGCTTCAAAAGTGGTAAACATCATCAAAAAGATCTGAACTGTTCATTTCCTATTGTATTTGCATGTTCTTTGCGTCTACACGCATCACTCATTCTCTAATGAGATGGCTTTGTATATATTTGGTCAACCGGTGAAATCTTAATTCCTCAGCTTAAACCAATGTTACTAACATTGTGAAAATGTAGCTTCATAGTGTCAGCATTCTTGGAAATTCACCAAGTTCAATAAAGAACTCCTTGACACAAAATACTCTTATTATTTGTTGTCAATACAACGATATATTTTAGCCTTTGTTGTAGTATCCGTCACAATACTTTAATTTTGAAACACTTTCAAATCCAGCATGCAACCTTCTTCCAACCTATTGTGCTATCCTTCATCACATATTTTAATTGAGATAAAATTACTTGAATAGATGACAAGACTATTAGTGTAACATATTACAACAAATCGTTTGTCATTACTACATAGGAAAACACATCCTTAGCATTTCTAAAATGGCACAACGATCTCTCCCACTGTTGTCTAATCATCATAAGAATTATCCTGCTATAACATTTTATAGCATAGGACTCATCTGGTTGTGTACATAGAATGAAAACATGACTTAGAAATCTCAATTTCAATGATGCCCATCATGTGTAAAAACACTTCAATCTTGCTCAATTATTTTCCATGTGACAAGAACTCCTTCTTGTCATTTCGATATTGAATTACTTCAATATTTCTTCTATGTAATTTGCCTCAACCATATTAGGCGCTTTAATCCATCTCTTATGGATATCGATGCCCAATATCTTCTAAGCCTTTCATCAATATAAAAATCTTAACCGTGTTAATTTAAAATACATATTTTCCAATCAACCATATGTCATCTACATAAAAGCATTGGAAATATGTCATAGCGCTCCCACTTAATTTCTTGTAACTTTACAAGAATCTTTACCGTTCATGATGGAATCAAACTCTTTTGATAACTTAATTAAGGTAAAGATTCCTACTTCGTTATGCTCACTTCAACCATTGAAGTTTGCATACCTTTCCAACAACCTTTTAAATTCTACAAAACTCTCAGACTGTGTCAAGTACACATCCTCGATCAAACTTCCTCGAGAGGAGAGTTGGTTTTGTTATTCAACTCACATATCATAATATGTAACTATTGCTAGAACTATCCGCAAAGACTAAAGCATCACTACGAAAGATCAAAATCTTGCAGTAGTTGACTCTTTGAACTTCGTCGAAAACAACTTTTCGATAAGTACAACTTTCAAAGGATGTAAAAATCCATGTCTTTGTTGCTATATAGACCCATTTGCTATCGCTGGGCACCATGCCTATCGAAATGACTACCAAGTCACATACTTGATATTCATATAGGGATACTATCGCGGATATAATGACTCATAGCCAATTTTTTACGAAGTCAGGGCCCATCATTTTGTTCCTTTATAAGGTCCAGGTTCTTTATTGTCAAAACAACACTTTAATCTTAAACCATAAGTTGGTCTAAGTACAAAGTTTTAGGACTTTTGTGGTTCAGTTTGCAAACTCATTCAAAGTATCTACAACACATGTAGTGTCTTCTACTTAGTAAAAATTGGAAACCCCGGAACAACTTCCAGTGATGCGCTACTCTTGACATGATAACAAAGATTCTCTAATCTCGTTGAGTTCGTACTATCCTCCCACTCACTTGTTTCGCAAGAACTGCTTTCTCGAGAAATCAACCCTTTATGACAAACAACATTTGTCTTTTGGTTCGGTGATAGGAGAAATACCCAATGTTTTATTTGGGATAACCTTATAAACATATATTTATCCTATTTTGGTTGTAAACATTTTACACATGCTATGCGTACCAAAACTTAAGAAACCGAAAATTCGGATCACTACCCAAACCATATCTTATATGTTGTCAATTTCAAGGGATCATGATGGTGCTCTTTTCAGTGAAAAAGCGGTTGTCCTTAATGTATACGCTACGAAATTATAATGGCAATTTTATTAATCTTACCATGTCCAACAAGGTTTGATTTTGTCTCTCGAAGACTCCAAACTAATATGGGGTAATTCGAGTAGTTTAAGTTGTAGAACAATTCTACAACCCCTTAGATGTTTTGCTAAACTTGTAACTCAACTTTATTCTTTATGATCCAATCATAAATACTTGATTATCTTGTTACGATGATTTTTACTTCATACTAACAATAGTTTGAACCAATTCAAAATTGTCAAACTCCATTCTCTTTAAATAGATATAGTCATATATCTACTCAAATCATCGACGGAATTTTATGAAGGAAACATTAATCCACCACACATGACTGCACATAATGGACTATATATATCAACATGTACAATCTCCATTAAATTAGTCCTCCATTCTACTTTCGCCTATGAACGGAATTCTAGTCATCTTTTGGAAGAGGTCTCACAAGTGTCAATTTATTCAAAACAAAATGACTCCGGAAGTCCATCAATATGGAGTTCCTTCATGTTTTCTTTTCCGATATGAACTAAAATGCTGGTGTCACAATTTATGTGAATCTCTTTTACGTCTTGCAACGTTTAGCATTTAGTTTTATAGATGTTAACTTTACTAACATGATTTATATCAACATATCCATCAATTATGGAATATGGTCAACAATCTCATTTCTTCTCACAAAAAGACGACAACAAAATAACAACTTATTAAGTTATTAAAATAAATCTTTAATGTTTGGTTCGATACGACAATGAACACGATACCACTTTATTTCTGTTCTTGTCATAATCGATTCCACATCTATTACTAGTTCCTTTTAGGCTCTTGTATTTCTTGCATTGTGTTGCTTTTTATGAAAACTCATACAAACCAATGTGGTATCAAAATACCCAAAAATACTTTGTTAACTAGTAATACATCTAGAACTTGTATATCAAGCATATACTCCTAAGCTGGACTTTTCTAGTAATCTTCTTTTTCTTCCATATATCTTTTTGTAATTTTATTTTCAATATTCCCTTTCCTTTACAGAAGAATCATTCAACATCAAACAATCCTAGTCGTACTAGCACATTTCCCTTGGCGTGCTAGTCATATACTATCACCCATTGAGTCATACTTTAAGTTTGTTTGTTCTACTAATATAACCATATTAATAGCATTCTTCCAGATTCCATTCTTAGCAATCTACAAGTAATGTAAACGACTTTACACATACTTTTAATCCATCCCATCATAACAATTTTATGATTAAGATACTATAGCTCGAAGGAAGGAATTTATAGGATAATGTTTAGCGCCCAATTTCTTGGAATATTCAAACGCCTAGCGTCTTCAATCATTGCATATATTCAAATAATATAAGCATACATTGTCACGCTAAATTATACTCAGTCATGTTGCTACAAATAAGTTTCCAGATATCAATATATCTTTCACTTGATTGTTTCTGAAAAAAACTCTTTTCAGTTCCTAAATCACCTTGATCAACAAAACATTCTTTTGAAGATAAAGTAATACGGAAGCAACCATGACTCTGGATTCTAAGTAGGAATTATTTTCTCTCTAGATCAATCAATCATTAATCATATGGAGCTAGGTAGGAAATACCGAAAATCGACAATAGGACTCAATTTTAAACTTCACTAATATGGTACCAATCTTAAATGGTATTTACCATATCATAACAGTTATATCTCAATTAAAATTCTAAGTGTAAGGTAGTTTTGTGGACGCCAATGAATACTACAATTTGTGAAAATTCACTTTGATTGGTTGTTCATGATAAAAAAGTTCAATTTAATTCAAAATTATGCCATGAACTCCCACTCAAAAACAACATCCCTCTTAGTCGTATTTAGTGATTACACGAACCAAATCCACTACACCAAAACCGATCATCACGTGAGATGATGTAGCTTCAAAGGCGAACATCGACATGTTCATCATATCATCCATATGACTCATGCTTTACATTTCGGTTACGTATTCTGAAGCCATGTCTATACATGCTAGGCTCGCCAAGTAGAACCGTAGTATTGCGTGTGTTTCAAGGCTGTGTCTGTACATGCTAGGCTTGAAAACACCCGTTGTATGCGAACGTTGAGTCTATCACACCCGATCATCACGTGGTGTCTCAAAACGACGAACTTTCTTAACGGTGCATACTTAAGGAAGAACACATTATTATCTTGATATTAAGTGAGAAGGATCATCTTATAATGCTACCGTCGCTATGTAAGCAAAATAAGATGCATAAAAAGGATTAGCATCACATGTAAGGATAACGTGATATGATATGGTCCTTCTTGCACTTGATCTCCATCATGTGCATCATGGTATGATCTCCATCATTCCACCGGCGTTGTACCAAATTCCATGGCACCCCAATCTTGATTGTCCTTCAATACTAAGACAACCATATGGATACCTTCTGGTATATCAATAATTTACAAAAGAGATCATCTCATAGTCAAACTTGTAACATTGACCATATCACATCACATGCCCAGCAAAAACTAGTTAGACGCCTCGAATTTATTTTTGCATATTTTACATGGCTTAGGGCTTCGAGGATAGAACCGTTCATACCTACGAACATCAACCACAACGTTGATAAACAAATTTTTAACAACCCTTGGTAGATTAGATCTTAACTATAGTTGGAGAAACAGATACCCCCTCAGCCACAAGTGAGACAATTCTCGCGTACATAGTACACGTAAAATTAGACTAGGGCAGCTTCATCCAACTATGCCACTAAGATCATAAAATAATCAAGGAGGCAATAACATGATCATCAACGCCCACATACTCCAATTGTGTTCTACCCATATAAATCATCTACGCATAGATCCGGCTCTGATACCACTGAAGGGTTCGTTGCATAGAAAACGAAAAAACCTCCTACGCGAGAGACACCCGAAAGGCCAAGATCTAATCTAGGAGATGAAATGCAATGGACATAGAGAGAGTCTAATAAGAACATACCCTCGAAGACACAAAGAGTTACGAGATCAAATCTTGTTGTTGGCATAGTCATACTCACACCGGTCCCGAGAACAAGAAGATGTGCACCGTAATCCGGCGGTGCCTCCGTGATCGGTCACACGTACGGTTGATGACGACCTCCGTTCCCTCGATCTAGCGGGGCAGCGGAAGTAGAGGATCCCTCGGAAACCAGCAGCACGACGACGTGGTGTGGTGGAGAAAACTTCGTTCAGGGCTTCGCCCAGCGCATGAACATGAGGTGGATCAGCGGGAGGGTGGAGATGGAGATGACACCAAGTTGTGTGTGGAGAGAGAGGTCCAACACCTCTTTATATAGGAGGGGGAGGCAGCCACGAAATTTTTGTGCCTCCACCTCTCCCCTCATCATGGGGGTGGAGTCTCCACTCAATCCACTCATTCTCCCATCAATTCCCACTCAAAATTCCAAGGGTTTCCTTTAATAAATAAATAAAACAATTTTGTTTCTTTATTTTAATATTTGTGAATCCTATTAACAAACATTAACACTTACCCCCTTGAACTATTTGTTAATCAAACATTAAAATATACCACCTTGAACTATTTCAATATTCGCCGAAACAATTCCGATGACTATTTCAATATTCCCCAAAACAATTCCGGTGTTGTCCAAACTTTTCTCTGATATTCCATATTCACTCAATCGTGTCATCGAACCTTAAGTGTGTGACCCTACGGTTCGCGAATAAGATAGACACGATCGAGACTCCTCTCCGATCAATAATCAACAGCGGGATCTTGAGATCCGTGATGACTCCTATATATTCAACAATAACTCTCGTGATCGTGTGAACCTTCAACGTCGTAACTAATTCCCTTTGTCTCGCGATTTTTTATTTGTCCGAGATCCGATCATTGGTATCAACCATACCTTGCTCAATCTCGTTACCGACAAGTACTCTTTTCTCATTTTCGTGATATGGCATCCTGGTCATCATATCACGTGCATGCAAGCGGTGTCGATGTGTTATCACCGAGAGGGCCCAGAGCATATCTATCCGTCATTTTGGACGGACAAATACCCACTCTTGATCCATGATCCTCAACTAATACTTTACGAATATCTAACGACACCTTTATAGTCACCCTGTTAGGGTGTGACGTTTGATGACATCAAAGCACCCTTCCAGTACCAGTGATTGGCATCACGTCATGGTCTAAGGAACAAGTTACTTCATATGCAAGATATAACAATATAAACTAAATTACTTGATCGTATTGTTATCTTGATATTGGGTCTATGTTCATCACATCATTCTACCAATGACATGACCCTGTTATTAACAACATCCAATGTTCATAATCAGGAAACCTTGATCATCTATTAATCAACGAGCTAGTTAAAAGAGAGTCTTTCCTAGGAACCATTGTTTGTTTATTAAACGTACATGTATCAACGTTTCCAGTTAATACAATTCTAGCATGATAAATAAATATTTATCATAAACAAGGAATAAGATAATAACCACTTTATTATTGCCTCTCGGGCATATTTCCTTCACCAGGGTGGCCACACCACATGGCGGCGCGGCCAAAGGGGGCGCCACCTCATGGTGTGGGCCCCTCGTGGCCCCCCTCTGGCTCTCCTAGTGGCTGGCTCCCTCATATGGACTTCTAAGACATATCTGGTGTCCCCCCCTCTTCTTCCGATCGTCTGAAATATGGTATCTCGACGGTGCTTTTTTCATCAGATTTCTGGTCCCAGTGTTTCTTCTCCAAAAATTATAAAACATGCAAAATAAGGTAAAATAACATAAGTAATGCATCATAACATGAAATATATCAATAAATAAAAGAAAAATAACGATATAAAACAATGATGCAAAATGGACGTATCAACTCCCCAAAGCTTAGACCTCGCTTGTCCCCAAGCGAATCTGAACTCAGTAAACATGACCACGGGTTTATGGAGTGAGATGTCGATAAATAAAATACGGACAAGAGGCATCAATCTAACAAAGAACAAGTCATTTTAGATATCAGCTTCCTCTCATATAATCAACAGTAGTGCAAACATTGGTAACTTTCAAAGTGGTATTCAAACAAATAAAAGCATTTGTAGAAACAAGGAAGAATAAAGAACATGATTGAGTAAATCAACAGTAGTTGGATGAATCACAACAACTCAAATGCTTGCTTAAGACAGAAGGAAATAGATTTACTGACTCAACATAAATGTCAAAGATAGGACCTTCGCAAAGGGAAGCATGTATCACTCATGTGCTAGAGTTTTTATTTTAATAAATAGAAGTATAAAATATTTGACACTCCTCCCATCCATATTACACAAACCATGGCTAACCGAATCCTCGGGTGCCTGCCAACAATCACAAACCATGGAGGAGTGTCTAATTTTGATAGGTGTATGCTAATGTCAACGAATGGTAAACAGAAAATACAGTACGTCACAAGCCAACTAGACTTCGGAAGAGCGGCTCCCATTTGAAGGACACAACTGGTGCAGAAGGGCATCCCTCTTTCTCTTTTGTTTACACAATTATGCTTTGACGAATAAACCAGGGGGAAATAGTAAAGAGAATTTTTGTGTATTAATTTGGGGCTGGGCACCCCGCTGCCAGCTCTTCTATCAATTGGATAAGCGGATGAAGCCACTAGTCCAGGTGTGTGAAATCCAATCAACGAGTGAGATAAAGATTCTCTATTTACGTCCTCATCAGCAAAAATAGGAACACAAAACAGTAGTAATTTTGAAGGTTTTAAAGGTAGCACATGAGCAATTTACTTGGAGTGGCGGTTAATTACCACAAATAGGTAGGTATGGTAGACACATACGGCAAGGTTTTAGGGCTCAAGGTTTGGATGCACGAGAAGCATTCCCTCTCAGTACAAATTTTTATCTAGCAAGGTTGGGTAGCAAGCATAAGAATTGAAGTAAAACAAACAAAAACATATATGATAAAGCCAATCATGCAATTTTCCTTAAAGATACAAACAAACTTATTTGAGAATACTAAGCTTATGAGCTAACAAGATAGAAAGATCATGCAACTCCATCTTTTCTACTTAAATCTCAACGTATTGTTACTAATGACCAATGCTAAGTTTTTAAAAACCAACTATATTATCTTGAAGCTCCAACATTGATACCAATACGAATAACAAGATCGATCACATAACAAAAAAATTGCATACTAAAATAAAGTAGAACAAATAGACGATGAAACTTCTCATTAATATTTCATTACAGCAACTTCAACCAAGGGATACAACAATAACCAACTAAGGAGTGACACTTCCATACTGCAAGCTATACTATATGATATTTTCTCTACTCATGATATGACTCTACTAAAAAGTAAAAAGGAGTGAAAGATAAAGGTGATACCGCGGCACTCCCCCAAGCTTGGAACAAACCAAGGGGATGCCAATACCAATGACGAATCAATTCTTCGGTGGTGGTGGTGAATCCTTCACGATGAGCTTATCAATTGATTCCTTCAAATATTCCATTGCGTACTAAGCCTACGCATCACCTCCGTATTAAGCTCAATTTGGTTTGCGTGCTTGTTAGACGGTGAATCCCAACCATACAGATCTTCCTTCCTTGCTTCCTTGGGTAGAGAGCTTCCTTCTCCTGTGACTGGTGTCCTTGAAGCTAAACAGTGATGTGGGGACTTCACTGCAGTACTCATCCTTGACGTTTTCTTGCGAGGTTTTGCAACCACTCCAATGCTTACGATGGTGACGCGTGGATGTACTAGTAAGTCTTCTTCTACATATCATTCAGCTCCACTACCAAACTTCTTTTTCGGCTTCAGCGTCCACATCCATCTCCCTTTCGCCTATATATTCCCCGATACATCAAACCTAAACATATACCACTTTCCCCCGAGAAATACCAGAGGCTGCCGTCATCGTCATCCCGAGATCGGGAGGGTTCTCGAGCTCTCCCCGGCACCCTGCCGGGAGGGAAATTCATCACTGGAGGGTCTACACCACCATGCCCTCCTCCGAAGTGATGCGTGAGTAGTTCATCCCTGGACTACGGGTCTATAGCAGTAGCTAGATGGTTGTATTCTCCACTTTAAGCCTCATGTTTAGATCTCGTGAGCTGCCCTACATGATCGAGATCATGTTTATGTAATGCTACATGTTGTGTTTGCTGGGATCCGATGAATGTCTTGTGATTATCAATCTATCAAGTTATCTTCATGCATATCTTATTTATTTTCTTGCATTCTCTGCGTTATTAGTAGATGCTCTGGGCAAGTAGATGCTAGTAACAACAAGAGGGAGTATTTATACTAGATAGCATGTTCATGCCTCCTTTGCATGTGTGCTCTAGTGACTGAAATGGGACGGATGGAGGATGTGTTGTTTCCATTAGAGACAAAACAACGATATTTACTTTGTTTACATTACACACTTTTCTTACCGCGATTATTTGTTGCTTGCAACTTAATACCCAACGTTTCTTCGGATGATATTCGGAGGGTGGATTATTAGTCATAGACGCAGTTGGATGAAGGTATATGTATCTTGTTGTAATACCCGCGTGAATCACATAGTAATCTTTATGCTTTGCCTATGCACTACGGTGCAGCCTTCATTTCGGTCAATTCCCCAGCTGTATTTTGTTCACCACAGATGTTATTTATCTTTTATTGACAGACGCCACTAGTGAACTGTGCACCCCGGTCCATTTTCTCTTACTGATAATACACGCACTGCTTCCATTGTTTTCACACTGCTGCTACTGCTTTCATACTGTTCTCATATTATTTTCCACACCATACGATTATCCTCTTTGTGTTCAGCAAAACCGGTGAGATTGACAACCTCACTACTTCGTTGGGGCAAAGTGGTTTGATTGTGTTGTGTATGTTCCACGTTGCTGCTGAACCAGTAGTGTGCCCTGCCACCTCAGCTGTATCAACCTTCAGAGATTCCTTGTCCTCCTAATGGTCGATTCAACCTTGGTTTCTTTTCTGAGGGAAACCTGCCGCTGCACTCTTCACAACCTTTCTCTTGGGGTTTACCAACATCAGCCAATAACAGGTCTTCTAGCGCCATTGCCGGGGAGGAAGAGAATATCTGCAGGGGGTCTCTCACCTCCAATCTCTTTACTTTGTTTTAGTTTTTCTTAGTTTATTTTATTTTTTCTTGTGTGCTTCTCTTTATCAAAAACATAAAAAAAAATTAGTTCTCATTCTAGTTGTAATTTTTATTCTGTTTTAATCTTGCTAAAATGACTACTACTAAGAACACTAAGTTGTTTGACTTTACTAGCACCAACAACAATGATTTCATTAGCACGCCTATTGCTCCACCTGCTCCTACTGCTGATTTTTATGAGATTAAGCCTGCACTATTAAATATTCTTATGAGGGAGCAATTTTTTGGTGTTAGTAATGATGATGATGCTGCCTATCTCAATAATTTTGTTGAATTATGTGAGATGCAAAAATATAAAGATGTAGATGGAGATATTATTAAACGGAAATTGTTTCCTTCCTCTTTGAGAGGAAGAGCTAAAGATTGGTTGTTATCTTTGCCTAGAAATAGTATCGATTCTTGGACTAAGTCTGAAGATGCTTTCATTGGAAAATATTATCCTCCTGCTAAGATTATATCTTTTAGAAATAACATTATGAATTTTAAGCAACTTGATAATGAGCATGTTGCTAAAGCTTGGGAAAAAATGAAATCTTAAGTAAAGAATTGTCTCACTCATGGACTGACTACTTGGATGATCATCAAAACCATTTGTGCAGGTCTAAATTTTCTTCAAGAAACCTTCTGGATTCAGCTGCTGGGGGAACCTTTATGTCCATGACCTTGGGGGCAGCAACAAAGCTTCTTGAGAATATGATGGTAAATTATTTTAATTGACACACTGAGAGAGCTACAACTGGTAAGAAAGTAAATTTTGTTTAAGAAACCTCCTCTTTGAGTGATAGACTTGATGCTATTATGCTTGTTAATGGCCTTGCTCCTATTGATCCAAATAATGTTCCTTTAGCCTCTTTGGTTTCTCATGAATAGCATGTTGATGTGAACTTCATTAAAAATAATAATTTCAACAACAATGCTTATAGGAATAATTTTAGTAGCAATAATTATAGGCCATATCCAATTAATAGTGGTAATAATGATAGAACTGGAATGACTATTGAAAGAATTTCAGAAGTTGAAAGAGCAACTAAAAACTTTAAGCAAAAGCAATATGAGCAAAATGAACTACTTACTAAGACAATGTAAGAACAATCTATTATGCTAAAAAAATATCAGTTATCGACTTGAGAGTTTAAATAGAGAAATATCTGGTTTGCAAGTTAAAATTGCTCATGCTGAAACTTCTATTTCATCAATGTCTGAAGCACAATCTTCTTTGATCAATAGGATGACTGCTAAGACTGAAACTATAGATGATAATCCTTTTGGTGCAAAAAATTCCATCCAAATTCGAATTGATGAAAATGTTAGGATGTTAGCTGAATTGCATGCTAGATGGGAAAGAGAAGATGAAATAGCTAGAAGAATAATATAGCTAATGGTTGCACCATTAACACCACTAGTAAAACTGAAGCCTCTCATGCTAGTAAACCTTCTACTGTCAATGGTAAAGTAATTGGTGTTTGCAATATTCCCACTCCTGCAATTAAAAATGCAAAATCGTCTGAAACTGCTAAAAATGCTCCTGATAATAGTGCTGAAATCTTTAGAAACATGGGAAACAATTGTCCCATTACCATTGATAAAAATGATCTTGAATTTGATTATTGCAACATAACTGAAGTGATTAAGTTCCTAAAAAAGCTTTCCAGTTGTCCTAATGCTCTCATGCAAATTAGAGAGGATGAATTAAGATGCGAAGACTATATCCCTAGGAAGATAGATGATGGTTGGGAACCCATTATTAAAATGAAAGTGACTGATTTTTATTCCAATGCTCGATGTGATCTTGGTGCTAGTATATCTGTTATGCCTAAGAAACTTTATGACATGCTTGATTTACCACCATTGGAACCCTATTATTTGGATGTTCGCCTTATTGATAATGTTAGAAAGAAACCTTTGGGTAGACTTGATGATGTTATTATCATGGTTAATAACAATATTGTCCCCATTGATTTTTTTTGTCTTGAATATTGAATGCAATGCTTCTTGTCCAATTGTTTTGGGAAGACGTTTTCTTAGAATTGTTGGTGTTGTTATTGATATGAAAGAGGGGAATATTAAATTTCAGCTCCTACTCAAGAAAGGTATGGAACACTTTCCTAGAAAGAGAATGAAGTTGCCTTTTGATTCTATTATTCGAAAAAATTACAATCTGGATGCTTCTTCACTTGAAAACGCTTGATTTTCACTTCTTATACCTAACTAAAAGGCGTTAAAGAAAAGCACTTCTTGGGACATAACCCATGGTTTTATTTTCGCTTTGTTTTTCTCTGTTTTATTTGAGTCAAGGGGTTATATACTTCTAAATCAACTCATTTGTATCTTTATTTTCATGTTTTAGTTGTGCCAAGTAAAGTTTCTGACGAGAGTTGGAGTTGGTTTTGGATTTCTGCGCAGGAAACATATTTCTGTTGTCTGATACGTCTCCAACATATCAATAATTTCTGATGCTCCATGATCATATTATGCCAATTGCTACATGTTTTCTCCCTTATTTATAGAATTTTTATACGTTTTCCAGGACTAACCTATTAACAAGATGCTAAGTGCCAGTTCCCTCTTTTCTGCTGTTTTTGGTTTCAGAAAAGTTGTTCTGGAAACATTCTCGGAATTAGACCCCACAAAGCCCAAAGTGCCTATTTTCCCCGGAAGCATCCAGAACACTAAAGAGGAGTCGAAGACGGGCATCAGGGGGGCCACACCATAGGGTGGGGCGGCCTTACCCTGGTCGCGCCATCTATAGGTGTGGGGCCCCTGGCCTCCACCGCCTCTGCCATTTCGCCTATTTATTCCCCTCGGATGGAAAACCCTAAACACCTAATAAAAAATCCCCGAAAAGTTCCGCAGCCGCCATTGTCGTCAACCCTAGATCAGGGGGTTCTGGAGCTGTCTCCCGGCACCCTGCCGGAGAGGAAATCATCACCGGAGGCTTCTAGATCACCATTCCTTCCAGAGATTGATGCGTGAGTAGTTCATCCCTGGACTACGGGTCCATAGAAGTAGCTATATGGTTGTCTTCTCCTCATATGCCCCCATGTTTAGATCTTGTGAGCTTCCTATCATGATCGAGATTGATCTTATGTTATTCTATATGCTATGTTTGCTGGGATCCGATGAATATTGAACTTAGGCCAAGTTTATTATAGTCTTTATTGCATATGTTATTTGTGATCTTGCATGCTTTCCGTTGCTAGTGGTTGCTTTGGCCAAGTAGTTGCTAGTGACTCCAAGAGGGAGTATTTATGCTAGATAGTGGGTTCATGCCTCCTTTTCGCCTGTTTTCGAGTGACAGAAACGTGACGGGGGAGGATGTGTTGTTGCCACTATGGAGAAAACAACGGTGTGATTGCCCGCGTGCATAAGCATTGTTTACATTACACACATTGTTTAATGCAGTTATCTGTTTCTTGAAACTTAATACCTAAGGGGGTTCAGATAATAACCTGAGGGTGGATTATTAGTCATAGATGCAGATGGATTTCGGTCTATGTATTTTGTTGTAATGCCCACACTAAATACCATAGTAGTCATCATGTTATATGTGCACTACGGTGCAACCTCTATTTGTCAATTGCCCAGCTGTAATTTTTTCACCCAGCATGTTATTTTTATGGAGAGACACCACTAGTGAACCTATGAAACCCGGTCCATTTTCCACACTGTTAAAAAAACCACAACAATTTCCTGCTTTCTTTACTTACTGCAAGCATACATCATTTTCCACACTATACGTCTAATCTTTGTTTTCAGCAAGACCGGTGAGATTGACAACCTCACTGTACCGTTGGGACAAAGTATTTTGGGTGTGTTGTGTGCAGGTTCCATGTTGTTACTGACACCGGTGAGGCGCCATCACCACCGTCAGTGGCATCAACCTTCCCAAGATCCTCTTCCTCCTACTGGATTGATAACATTGATTCTTAATTGAGGGAAATTCTTACGGCTGCACTCATCACACCCTCCTCTTTGGGTTCCCAACAAAACGTAGCACTGTCCACCATAAAAAATCGTGAAAAATACAGAAAGTTCAAAATGACCTGAAATGTTTTGTGATTATTTTTCAGCTAATTCCATAAATTTTTTGTTCTTTAAGTTTTTCGATCTGAGAAACATAACTGCCCTGAAAAAATTCGTCTTTACAGACTGTCCTGGTTTTGGCAGATTCTACCATTTTTCTTGCATTTGTTGTTTTACGATGTCAAGTGGATTTCTTTGCTTCACGAAACATCAGTGGCTATATATAATGTTTAAAATTATCCATATAACTTGTTCCCATACAGAACCCATGGATTTTTGGTTGTTTCACTAACCCTCTAATGTTAATTACTCTTTAAGTGTAGTGTGAAGGAAGTTTTCAAGGGTTGAGAGAAGAGGGTGATATATTGTGATCAAGAAGAGTGCAAGGTCAAAGCTTGGGTATGACCCTGTTGTTCATCCTAGAAAATTTTAAGAAGACTCAAGCATCAAAGCTTGGGGATGCCCAAGGCATCCCCTTCTTCATAAAAAAATTATCAGGTCACTTCTAGTGAAACTATATTTTTATTCGGTCACATCATATGAAATTTATTTGGAGCGTTCATTTGTTTTTATTTTGTTTTCCTTTGTTTTCTTTTGTTTTCCTTTATCCGATAATATACTTGGATCCTAGAATTCTTTGTGTTGGAGAGAGACACGTTCTGCTTTTTCATTTGAATAATCGTTTGATAGGTATTCTTAGTTTTTCTTCTAGCTGCTCCAAAAATTCTTGTTTAGCTCCTGGTTTTATTACATCTCTTATTCAATGTTGTTAGTTTTAGTAGATTTATGTGAGTACTCTCATGCTTGCTTGATGTATCATTTAGAGATTTTTTTTGTTAAAACGTATTTTATAAGGTGCTAATTGGGAAAAGAAACTACTTCATGTAGTAGAATTTATAACGATGCAAATAGAAGATTGTATAGACTGTGGCTAGACTTTTTCATATCATGCTAGATGTTATTTTAATTTTAAAGCCTAGTGGTTATTTTGTAGCATGATTTGTCTCAAATAGCTGAGAGTATTTAATGTGCCACACTGAAGCATAAATTTGTGATGTTCTCCTTTGAATGTTTTATTTGGTTGACTTGGCACATGTTTACACCATGTTTATGACCACCTATAGCCTCTATGATAATTTAATTTTTGAACTTGTCGTAGAGTGGTGAAGACAGATGCCATGGGATGGTTTAAGGTTGGAGCTGATGGACGCTGTAGGTATTCGGGCAGGGATCGCACGTCGAGTAGACGTGCTCAGAAGCACTGCAAACACCTCGATCTACGCAGGTTCGGGTCCCTCGTGTGGAGGTAACACCCCTACTCCTACCTATCTCTCTTTATATGTCTCAACCGAATAGCCACAGTACAAGTACTCTCTCAGCTGAGTAACCAGCTCTTTGCTCTCTCTCTGTGTCTAGTGCTAAGTCTCGCAATAAATGCTCTCAAGGCAACGTCCCTCGCGCAGGAGGGGCTGGGCACCTTATATACTGGTACCCAGCGAGTAAACAATGATTAAAGGTACACGAAATGACATCTCTACTGTGACACGGAGCACGCCTCCGTGTCCCGCTAACGCGGTGGCGAGAAGTCGCCACGCCGTCCGGCTGAAAAGACTTGTCCACCATGTCAGTCTCACAGAGTAGGTCCATGACATGTCCTGTCCCCCTTGTCAGTGACAGGACGTGACAGGCGCCTACCCTCACTGTACCTACGCCATAGCACGGATAATCATGTTCCTTGTAAGTTAGACCACACGCCTGTACGGCTGCGGGATACGCAGGATCTTATCAGAACGGCTCCATTGACTTCGTGCCCGAGTAGGATTGCTGCCCATCTATTCGGAACACCTGCTCTCTACTAGGATGATTATGATCTTCCTCATTATCTTCTCCTGGCCTTCAGTACTTACCACCGAGTAGAGTTTACCGGGTACCAGATACCCGGGTAGCCGCCTACCCGGCAAACAGCACTCTGATCTCTGTTTTATCACCTGCCTTATGCCTACTCGGGGGTAGCCGCCCGACATTAGTCCCCGAAGCTGGTAGAGTCCAGTGAACTTGTTCGTTAGGCCCTGCCAGCTTAAACCAAATCACCTATGTGAAGAAGCGTGGCCGAGTTGCTCCTCAACTCGGACCCGCAATCTCTACTCGAACCACTATGATTACGGTCTTGGGAGAATTCTTCTCGATGCCGAGTAGAGCACGCGCTGCAGATTTCTACCGAGAACTCTATACTTATCGAAATTTTCAACGCGCTCCCGCTCGATCCAGAGCGAATCCATCTTCTCGTGTCCAGGAAGGGCACATGTCATGCATACACGCCCCCGACACCTCGGTTCTGGCGCAACAGCGTGCCACGCGCGTGTCACTGCACCTGGGGCCCACGGCCCGTTGTGTCACTTCGAGCGTGTACTCGAGAGCCCACGACCCACGTCGTGGGATTAACTGCACCCGTTACGCGCGCATATTGCGATGTGTGCGTTTCTAACGGGCAGTTAATCCCCACGCCGCACGATCTCAGCCACGATCAATCCAACTAGTAGCTGCAATCCGCGGAGGAATAAATACCCCGCACCGCCCCAGTCTTCTCTTTTTTTGCACTTTCCCCATATGGCACTCCTTCTCCTCCACCACAAACCGCAGTACCGCCGCGAGCTCGCAGCGCGCCTCCAGTTCGCGAACAGAGAGAGAAAGAGAGAAGAGCACCCTGCACATCTCCGATTTCGGCCTGCGCCATCAACCGTGACGAACTCCCGCTTCTCCGCCAGCAACCGCGCCACCATGGAGCTCGAGAATGTCGCCGCACAGCAGCACGAGGAGGAGGCGGCGCCGGCGCGTGCCGGCTGGGAGTGGTCAGACGTCACCGCCGACGACTACCAGTGGCTGGTGAACACCCGCCGCGTCCCTCCCGGCGTGATTTGTCGCCCTCCCGGCAAGGAGCTCGTTCCGACTCCGGAAGCCGGTGAGTATGTAGTTTTCCTCTCCCATTTCAAGCGTGGCCTAGGCTTCCCCATCTCGAAATTCTTCCAGGATTTTCTCCGCCATTTTGGCCTTCAGCCACACCATCATCTCCGAACGCCATCGCGATGCTGTCCACCCACGCTGTCGTCTGCGTAGACTTCTTAGGTGTCTACCCAACCATCCATACCTGGGCTCGCTATTCTTCCTCCGCCAACAAAGTGTCCCAAATCCAAACAATCCTTTAGTTCCTAGGGCGAGGACCCAGACGGGTAGCGCTATGATGCTGCAGCGTAGGACTGGCCACCACCCCCGAGTACTCGGGTTGGAGACCTGCCGCAAGTGACAGAGGGGCTTTCTGTACGTGAAGAATGCCCCTCCCGTAGAAGGAGAGAAGGCTGTGGACCGGATTGGGCTTCCCAAGTTCGAGAGCGTGCCACCCACCGGACCGAATTGGGGGTACAATCCCAAGAAGACGGTGAACGACGTCATCCAGGCAGACAAGCGCCTAGAGCAGCTGGTGAAGGAGGGCCTCCTCCAAGATGATTTGGTGTCTTGCTGGGTAGAGCGCCGCGTGCTCCCGCTGCAGAGCCGGGTACACAAGATGTGCTACATGGGTGGCCCCAGAGACTGCACCCGGATGACCACCTTCGAGCTTACTAAGGCAGAGGTGGCAATCTGGGCCAAGTCCATCATGCGGAGCACCCTCACCGACAACTGGGCCTATGGCTTCGTGTCGTATAGCCGCACCAAACCCATCTCCCAGGTTAGCCTCCTTCTCTGTATGCTTAATATTTGCATTTGATGCCGGATAGATTTCCTCTTAGCCTCATATGCTTTATGTTTGCATGTTGTGCCGAATAGATTTCCTCTTAGCCTTATATGCTTTATGTTTGCATGTTGTGCCGAATAGGGCCTGTCTGTTAACACTTGGCATTATGTGATGTATGCCTGCACGCTGTTCAGAGTAGGGCCTTCTCTGTATACTTCTCCTAGTGTCTTTAGCATTTTGTGCTTTGTGTTTGCACGCTAAACTGAGTAGTATCTTTACTCATTTTATCTCCTTTGGTCCTTAGCATTTTGTGCCTTACGTTTGCACGCTAGACCGAGTAGGATACCTACTCTGCTGGAATTCAACTTACTATACTTTATGTTTGCATCATCAGCACATCCATCTCCAGAAAACCGAGGACCAACCATCTTCGAGGACAACTGGGAGGCAGACATGACGGAGGATGACGCGACAGCGTACGACATCCAGGATACCCTGTGTATCCCTCGTGACGGTCAGGATGGTAAGTCCCGAGTTGCAGGTTCTATCCGGGACTGGTCAGAGGATGAAGAAGGTCACCGGGTTCACCTATTTGCTTTCCTGAAGTGTACCTGAATCCCTCTAAATTCTTCCTTCTTTCCGCTGCAGAGGAACCTGAACTGGACGAGGGAGAGGAACCAATGGAACCAATGAACCACCACCAGGAAGAGAATGGGTAGCGGTGCGCTGGCGCCCCCTCCCAAGAAGATCAAGAAGAAGCCGGGAAACAAGCCCAACCCGCGCAGGAAGGGCCCCACTGTTGACGGGGGAGTACTTCCGAGTAGATTCTGGCTCTTTGCTGTTTTTCTTCCTGGTTCCTTCTCTGCGTACCTTCTCATTATGTTCTTCTTCTGCTTATTTCTCTATAGTGAGGCCCTTGATGCCGATGCCACCAACGTACCCGCTCTCCGGAGGAAGAGAAACCTACCCCAAGAACTCGTGGAGCTCTCTGACGATGAAGGGGACCAGATACCGGAGGACAGGACGCGATTGTCCTCCCCCCTCCGAGAAGAAAAAGACCTTGTCGCTGAGAACACATGCGCCAAGATGGATACAAAACGCACTCCCGAGCAGCCGCAACACGTTGCCCAGGACGCCACCAACACCGAGAAGCCACCGACTCCTCTAGCTGCATCAGCTGAGGAGACCACTGATCACGCTACCGAGCAACAGCAAGAGGACATCGCCACGGAGCGGCCAGATCCTGCTGCCGAGCAGCAGCATGAAGACACTGTTGCAGAGCAGCCAGACCCTGCTGCCGAGCAGCGGGTAGAAAACCCTATGGAGGAGCAACCACGCCAAGATACAGTGCAACCAGATGGTGCGCGAGCTCGCCAAGCGCCTCCGCCAACTCGCCAAGTGCCTCCGCCATCTCAGCCAGCTCCCGCGCCCACCTCCAAGAAGCAGCCCGCGGCTTCCGCATCGAAGACGGCTGCGCAGCCAACCCGGTCCTAGCCCAAGCGAGGCGCAACGCAGACTAGTGCGCAACCCACCGAGCAGCGGCAGGCTGGGCAACAGCTGCTGCCCTTTAAGCCTTCAGGGCCCCAGCAGTCGGGCGCTCCGCAAGGTGGACAGGCCGCGCAACCGGCCAAGAAGACCAAGTGGGCGCTCAACCAGAACAAGAAACCTCCCAATCCGAATGTCAAGCAAGTCCAGGCCAACGTCAACTTTGCTCCTCTAGAGGAGCAGGATCGCGGCGCAGGTGGCAGCGAAGTTGAGACTGCCCCAACCTTCCCCGAGTACTGGCTCCAGCCGCAGGAGCGACATCAGATCCAGATGTCAAAAGAAGCCGAGCGGATAGCCGTTCTAAAATAGCGAAGGGCCGTGGTCTGCTCCAAGTCCAAGGGGAAAAAGGACTCCCTGATCATCAAGAAATTCTCTTCCTGCAAAGAGGATGAAGAGGAACTCCCCGAAGAAGGCGTAGCATCTATCCTTGACCGGGTAGGCTTCATCGAGAAAGTCTAGGACAGCGAGGTACTCGGTAATGCCTCCTGGGATGGTGTTGAGCTCCGAAACCTCGACAACTACCGGACAGAGTGGAACAAGGCCGGCATCGGTCATGTTACTATGGCTGTAGCCGGACCTTGCAGTAATTTGGCCAGCAAGATGTTTGTCCTGTGCAAATCTATCGAGGACATCGAGCAGAGCTACGTGGTAAGTGTTTTTCCTCTTTTGACTTTTCCGAGTTGCCTGATTTCTTCTTCTCCTCTCTTCTCTTATCCACTACCTAGTCCCCGAGATTCGGGCCAAGTAGATAGAGGAAAACCGAGTTGCTATCTACTCGGGCCAAATCTTCCAAACTCACACAATTTCCTTCTTCTCTGAAGGATAGCGTCCAGGAAAGGACCAAGATTTTTCGCCAGCTTCTCTGGTCGCATCGCCAAGTCAGAGACCGGAACCGGGCATTGGAGTTTGAGAAGAGCGAAAAGGACGCTCTAGAGAAGAACACCTTGGACAATACTATCAAGTTGTCCGTTGTTGAGAGTAAGCTTCCATCATTTCGGTTTGTGTGTTTTTTCTTTATGCCCGTTCTCTGCTTTTTGCTCAATCATAGTCTTCTCTGCAGGTGAACTCAAGGCTCTCGTTGAGAAGCACCAGGACTGCGACGTCATGGCTGCGTCTGCGCAGAGCACCATCTCCTCTCTTCAAGGTGAACAACCTTCTTTCTTCTCTTCATTTGCTTTCTTTTTCTTATCTACTCTGCTAACTGTGTTGTTCTATCCGCAGAAGAATACAAGAACTTCCGGGAGCATCACCTGCAGTGCCTCACTCCAGCTGAAGCACACCACCAAGTGCAGGTCCGAGAATCCGAATTGCGGAAGGAGCGTAAGGCCGCGAAGGCGGAGTTTGAGAAGCTGCAAGTTGAGCTCACTGAAGCGCTCAAGACTGCAATCACTGCTGTTAATGATAAGAATGAACTGGAGAAGCGGGCTGCCGCCGAGAAGCAGGAACTCTTGAGGAAGATCCAATCTCTCCGAGATAGGAATCAAACTCTGGAGGGCATTGTCAACGACTCGCGTCGTATCCAGGACAAGAACCTCCGAGAAGCGAAGACTGGAGGACCAAGCTAGGATCCAAACCAGCATTTCCTGATCCAGATATCTTCCCGGACCTCAGTGCTGCTACTGAGACCGATGTGGAGAAGGCGGGAAGGGCCAGGGCAGCAGCCGGTCTGAATGTTGATGAAACTTCCAGCATCGAAGATCAACTCGTCAACATCAAGACCCGGGTGCAATCCCTCAAGGGCATGGGCACCACCATGGTGTCCACTGCGATGAATCTGCACAAGTTATTCTGGCCAGAGCGCCAAATCCCTGATACCATCTCCGACATGGCGGCCAACCTGGATCATGTCAAGGAAGAATTGAAGAAGTGGCGCGCTTCCACAGCCCGGGCAGGAGCTGACGAGACACTCCACTTCATCCTCTCTGGTACGAAAACCTTGAACTTGACAGGATCTGCACCCGCAGAAATGGCTCCAAATGGACAAAGCAGCCAGACTGCGTCCTGCGCCGGAAAGAAGTAGCATACAAGCTTGCCTCTTGGGATGAAACTAATCAGTACATCGGCGGCCCCACCGAGCCAGATACTGATGTCGAAGAAGAGGAGGAGGAGGGGGAAGCCGAGTTCGAAGAAGATGCCGGTGAAGACCGCAGCCAGGGTGCAGAGGATGAAGAGCACGAGGAATCAGAGCATGAGGCAGCAGAGGACGCAGAGGCCGAGCAGCGCGCCACTGCAGAGGAGCCTGGGATGGAGACTAACTCGGAGATCCTCAAGCCAGCAGCTGGCTCTGACGAGGCACGAGTAGAGTCGCAACCTGTAGCGCAGGAGGAGGTTGTCACCACCGAAATGGTGATCGAAGACCCCGCTCCCGAGCTGAGCTCAAGTGAAGCCGCCACCGAGAACACCGCCTCTGGTGCCTATCCGCTTCCCTGTGCCTCCACTGCCCAAGACACTACTGTTGCCTCCGAGTCAGGATCCGCTACTCCAACCTCATCCACGCTAGAAGCTGCTTCTACAACTCCCGCTACTGATCCAGTGGCGCCTACCAGCAACGCGACGGACAACACTTCATCAACTATTGTCTAAGTCCTGCATTTTTATCCTTGAACAATTTATCAGATCCCCGGTATGTCGGGCGCAGATGTAATGAATAACTTTATGTTCCCTTCTGCTACTCATTTTTATTTGATTTACTTTTAGCATGACTGGCTTAATGTCGGATTGCGTTATAATGCAAGTCCCCGAGTTGCATTTCTCATTCACTCAGTTTTTTCGTCTTTGCTCTTACCTGCCACTTGTGGTTTTTTGGTAGTCGAGTCACAAGATTTCAAAAACCAAGTGTCAGATACTTAACCACTTTGAGATTTGCATGTTAGCGCTGCCCACCACTTAGCCGAAAAAGAGAAACAAAGAAGTAAAGAACACCCTATTCAGTTGCTACACTTCTCTTTTCCTTAGCAATTTTTTGTGTGTTCATTGACCTTTGGCTTGTTCTCTTGATTGCCATGAAGCCGGGTTGCAGACAGCAGCAGAGTCGAAGAGTTGGCCCTTGGGTTTAAACACACTACTAGATATGCACATGAAATTCTAAGTAAACCAACCGGGTAGACAAAGTAAAGCAGAGTAAAACTACACAAAGCAAATTTGATAAGGGCAGTCCCCGAGTTTGAATTTGGAGTGCCGACTAGAATTTTAACTCGGTTGAGGAAATACATACAATGTTTGCTCATGAATGAAAACGGCGAAGTAGAGCTACATTCCAAGGACGCTTGGATTCCTCTCCGGCTCTATCCGGCCTGTTCTTCTGCGGTGTCTGTGCGTGAACTAGATAGTAGGCATCATTGTGGAGAGCCTTGCTCACAATGAATGGCCCTTCCCACGGAGGGGATAGCTTGTACATCCCGGCTGTGCGCTGCACGAGCCTAACACTAGTAGGGAAAAGCCTACCAGTGACGAACATAATTGTGGTACCGCTGGCGAAGCGTTGTTCGTCAGCGGTAACTCGCCAGTGGTAGAGGGTTACCGCTGGCGAACAACGCTTCGCCAGCGGTAGGTAGAGATAGTGCTGGCGAACAACCCATTTGTTCGCCAGTGCTAAGTTTGGCGGGAGTAAATATGGTTCGCTAGTGGTAGCAGCACCCATATATGCAGAATGATCTGACACCCACATGTTAAAGCATATTTCAATCGAATAGACATCGCCACATGCTAAAGCACATTCCAAGACAGCGGTAGCAGTACACATATATTGAAGAAAGTCATTTTGTCGGTTTGCTCCATGAAAATACATCTCAAAAATAAATACAAGATACAATGTACAGAAAACACTGAAAATATAACTCAAAAACAAAATACATAATAAAGAAGCTTGGTTCGCTCTTGTCTTCTGCGGAACTCCCCATGTTGTCCGGGCCGCGTCGTCGGCATTGGCGGCATTGCGGGAGAAAAGAGGCGAGCGACGGCGCCGCTCCTCTACTGCTGGTTGCCGCGGGAGGTCAGCTGCATGAAGCCCACCATGAAGAAGTGCAGGGGATGAGGTTCACAGCCAGCTTGCGGAGGTCCGAGTTGAGCTTCCCCTGGAAGCGCAGGCAGCAGGCCACGCCGCTCATGGTCGCCGAGATGAGGTGGTTCAGGTCACCAACTGTTTGTTCGACATCGCACACATCATCAGCAATTTGTTGGAGCAATTTGTAGTCAACAGAAAGAACAGAGGCAATTCGATGGTTGATTTTGGGACTTATAGGTAGGGGTGGTGACTTTGACTCTTTGAAGATCCGGAAGTAGATGTCGTAGAGGGCCTCACTCATTGTCGAGCACCATGCACTCGTCGGCGTCCTCGACGAGCTGGTGCACGGAGAGCGTGGCATCGTAGGGCTGCACGAAGGTGTAGGAGACATTGGGCGAGGGGAAGAAGGAGAAGATGAGCATCATCCGATCCATGCCGCAGCCCAGCGAGTGGAGAATCGCGAGGGAGAGTGAGATCTGGCGTGCAATTGCTGCGGCACGGACGCCGTGGTCGCCGGAGATGGAGGTCGGGGACCTCTACGGGGTTCTCCACCCGGTCGTCATCAGGAGGATGGGAGGCGTAGGTAGGATCGGGAGTTGGAGGCGGGTGGACGAACAGCGAGGAGAGAGAGAGATCTGGATCGGGAGGAGGTGGGTGGTTGGGCGGGGCGGTGGGGAAAAGCGAGGAGATGCGTACGTATGTGTGGAAGGAGAGAGAAGGAGATAGGGATGCGTAGTGGGTGAGTGGATGGATCGGATAGGTGCGGCCATGGTAGGTACATATTGCTGGCGAAGATTAGTGCCACAACGGGCATATTTTGTCGCCGCGGCTCACAAACATATTGCTGGCGAAGCTAATAACGTGTGCGTCAGAGGTACATGAGTTACCGCTGGCGAAGCAACCACTCTGTGTCGTGGTGGTATCACGGCAGACGCCATGGGATGGCTTGAGTTTGGGGCTGATGGACGCTGGAGGTATCCGGGGAGGGATCGCACGGCGAGTAGCGCCGCGCTAAGATGTCTCAAGCACTGCAAACAACACAATCTTACCCAGGTTCAGGGCCCTCGTGTGGAGGTAACACCCCTACTCCTGCCTTTTCTCTCTATATGGTGTAAACCGAGTAGCCACAGTACAGTTTATGCCTCTAGTCGAGTAGCCACTCTGCTGTCTCTCTCTTGTTCGACTGTGAGCTCTAGCAATAAATCCGAAGTGTGGCAACGTCCCTCACGCAGGAGGGGGCAGGGCACCTTATAAACTAGTGCCTAGCCGAATAGATAAAGACTAAAAGGTACGGTTGATGTGACTTGACAACTGTGACGTTGGCACGCCTCCGAGATCCCGCGCGGAGAAGCGCCGCGCCGTACGCCTGATAGCCCTTGTCCACCTTGTCTGTGAGATAGGGTAGGCCCCTAGACCTGTCCTGTCCCCTCTGTCAGTGACAGGACTTGACAGGCGCCTACCGCACTGTAGCCCCGCCGTAGCGCGGATAATCACGCGCTCCGTAAGTTGAACCGCATGCCGGTACGGATGCAGGATACGTGGGATCCTGTGTCAGAACGGCTCCATTGACTTCCTGTCCGGGTAGGAACGCAGTCCCTCTACCCGGATCAACTTCTTTACTCGGACGGATGAAACTTCCTTGATATCTTCTCTTGGCCTTCGGTGGGTACGTACGGATAGAAACCTACCGGGTAGCAAGTACCCGGGTAGCCGTCTACCCAGTCAAACATCCCCTTGACCTTGTCTTTTAGCACTTGCCTTACCCCTACTCGGAGGTAACCCCCCGACATTAGTCCCCGAAGCTGGTAGAGTCCTACGAACTTGTTCACTGGACCCTGCCAGCTTAAAAGCAAATCTTGTCTTCATACTGTAAGAGACTGAGTAGCACCTCTGTGTAGCCCTTCAATGCTTGCTTGAATCTCTTCTTCTCCGAGTAGCACTGTCTTTCTTCTCTGATGCCGAGTAAAATGACTTAGAGAAATTTCGAACACAATCCCGCCGCAGCGGACCGAATCCACTTCTCTGTGTCGCTACAGGGCACGTGTCACACCCCCGTGCCCCCGACGCCTCGATGCCAGGGACACAGCAGGCCACGCGCCCATAACTACAACCTGGGCCCACCAGCCCGTTAGGTCACGTCCGTTGTACTCGAGAGCCCACGATCTGGACGTGAGATTAACTGCGCCCGTTACGCGCGCGTTATGCGCTATGTGCGTTTCTAACAGCCACTTAACCCACGCCGCACGATCTGGCCCACGATCAATACCACGATCAATCCGCTGGTAACGGCAACTCGAGGCGGAGAGATAAATACCCCCGCGTCGTTCCCTTCTCACTTTTCCTGTTCTTTCCAATCTCCGCCTCTCCGCCTCCGTCGAGCACATCGCCACTGCAAATCTTTGCTGCGCCGCTGGTCCACACGCCGCCAGAGAGACAGAGAGGATCTCCTCCGCCTCCAATATCCAACTCCAATATCCCAATCTTCCACGCGCACTTCGTCTCCATGGCCTCCCACGGAGATGACGATGTCGGCGCCCGCGCCGGCTAGGAGGGATCCGATGTCACGGTAGAGGACTCCCAGTGGCTCGTCAACACGCGCCGCGTGCCTTTCGGCGTGGTGTGTCCACATCCAGGTACGGAGATCGTTCCTAAGCCTGAGAAAGACGAGTACGTCGTCTTCCTTGCGCACTTCAAGCGCGGCTTCGGCCTCCCAATTTCCGAGTTCTTCTCCAAATTTCTCCAACACTTTGGCCTCCAGCCACATCATCTTCCACCCAATGTTGTTGTTATGCTTTCGATCCATGCCGTAGTGTGCGAAGCCTTCCTAGGCGTGTACCCAACTGTCCACACTTGGGCTCGCTACTTCTTCTTCCGCAAGCAGAGTGTTCCCAATCCGGGGAACACCGAGAGCGCCTGCGCGATGACCCAGACGGGATGCGCCATGATGCTGCAGCGCTCGACTGGCCATCACCCACGGGTTAAGGGCCTGGAAACTGTGCGCAAATGGCAGCGCAGTTTCTTGTACGTGAAGAATGTCGCCACGGAAGATGGGAAGCCGATCCAGGACCGGATAGGGCTTCCAAAGTTCAAGAACGCCCTGCCAACTCAACAGAACTGGGGCTACCACCCGAAGAACAACATCGAGGATGTTGTCCAGGTTGAGCGACGCCTGGCCGAGTTACGCGCGCCGCTCGCACAAGATGTGCTACATGGGAGTAAGCCGAGACTGCATGAGGACAACCACCTTCGAGCTCACCAAGGCAGAGGTGGCTGTCTGGGCCAGGTCCATAATGTAGACCTCGCTCACTGACGAGTGGCTGTATGGCTTCGAGCTATATAGCCGCATCAAGCCTATTGGACAGGTTAGTACTCTGTGCTTTGCTTTTGCACTTTGATACCGAGTAAGAACTCTTAGCTTACTGTGCTTTGTGTTGGCACGCTATTCCGAGTGGGACATCACAAATACCCCTTTGGCTTTATATGCTTTATGTTTGCATGCCACGCCGGGTAGAATTACTTAGCCAAGTATGCTTTGTGTTTGCATGTTGTTCCGGGTAGAAATCCTTAGCTCTATATGCTTTATGTTTGCATGTTGTTCCGAGTAGAAATCCTTATCTCTATATGCTTTATGTTTGCATGCTGTTCCAAGTAGAATACCATAGCTGAGAACTCAACTCACTGTGCTATCTTGTTTGCCTTCACAGCACATTGATCAACCGAGAGAAGAAGATACTGAGGTCTTCGAGGGCAATTGGCATGACGACCGAGAAGAGGATGACAAGAAAGCCTACGACACCCAAGATACCCTCTACATCCCTCACGCCAATCAGCCTGGTAAGCACCGAGTTGACGCGTCTATCCGGGACTGGTCCGAGGATGACGAAGGTGACCAAGTTCACCTCTCTGCCTACCAGCAACACAGTTTGATTTCCTTCTCTGCTTCTGAATTTACTCTTTCTTCTACTCTGCAGAGGATCCCGAGCTGGAGGATGACGACGAGGCCTTGGAGGTTAACCCTCTGTCGGTGTCAGGTCCCAACCCTCGGAAGAGGGTTGGTAGTGGCGCCCAGGAGCCACCTCCGAAGAAGCCCAAGAAAGTGGCTAGCAAGAAGACCACCACTGGTAGAAGACAACCCCCTACCCGCAAAGGGTAAGTTGTTCCACCCGAAAACCAACTCGTTACTGCTTCTCGTTGTTCTCTTCTCCTTCTTCCTTTGTGAACCATTTCTCTCTTCCAGCGCCCCTATGGACGCTGATGCTGCTGCAGGCTCTACTCGCACCAAGAGGAAAGCCGTGGTGGACCTCGAGAAGCTCGTCGACCTCTCCGACGATGAAGATGAGCCAGTCCAGCAGGATAGGACGCGTGCGCCCTCTCCTGTGAAGTTAGAAGAAGACACCGGCGCCGAGAACATGGGCGCTGGTGACCAAGTTAATGATGAGACCCTTGAGCAGCAGACTGACGCGCATCAGACTGCGCAGAATGCTGCTCGCACCGAGATTTCTCCCTCCCCTAGCTACATCAGCTGGGGAGAATGCTGAAGAAGAAACCGAGAACCAAGACCGTGCCGCCCTGGAGCGGCAAGATGACAACCCCGAGCAGCAGGACGAACAAGCTGTAGCTCAAGATGATCCCGCGGCCAGGCCGCGGGTAGAAGAAAGTACTGACACAAGACCTGATCCCGCTGCCGAGCAGCGGGTAGAGAAGACAGTGGTGGAGCCAGTTCTCCAGCGCCAAGCGCAGCCAGACGCTGCGCAGGGTAGCCGGCCCCCTGTGCCGCCTACCCAGCAGGCGACTCCACCAACTGCGCCAAGCCCTCCACCAAAGCAGAGTACATCCAAGAATACCTCCCAGCAAGCAACTCCATCCGCCTCGCGCCAAGTGCCTCCGTCCGCTTTTCGGGCGGACACTTCTCCCAAGAAGACCGCCAAGCCAGAAGCTGCGCCCACACGGAAGAATCCCTCATGCCAAGCTGCACAGGATGGAGACCTGATGCCACCACCCAAGCCACCGCTTGCGCTAGCCGGGAAGCAGGCAACAAAGAGCACGCAACTCATCATCGGCGGGCCCACCTCTAGCAGCAAATCAGCTGCTGCTGGATCTGCTGGCCCAGGCGAAGGGTCGAGTGCTGGAGGTGATGCCCGCGCACAAGGCAGCTGGCCGGACTACCTGCTGGAGGTGTCCAAGCAACACGACATCTCCCTGGCCAAGGGCGAGAAGAAGCTTTCCGCCTTGAAGGGAGGCCAGGCCAAGGCTGTGGACGTCAAGTCCAAAGGCGAGGGAACAAAACCAGCTTCGCTCATCTCGCGCAAAGCCGAGGAGGATGAGATTGAGTAAGAAGGGCCGACCGCGGTCCTGGAGGACCGGGTAGGATTTGTGGAAAAGGTTTGGGAGAGCGATGCTCACGGTGTCGAGAAGTGGAATGGCCTTACTCTGGGCCCAGTTGACCACTATCGCGTCGACTGGAACAAGGCTGACATTGGCTCTGTTCCAATGACCATCGCCTCCACCACCTGCACCCTGGCCGGGAAACTGTTCTGCCTCCGCAAAGCCGCCGAGGACGTCGAGCAAACATATGTTGTAAGTGTTTCTTTCTTTTTCCAAGTTGCAGTTCTTCTTTTCTTCTTCTCTTCTCTTATGTTCTTCTTTTCCTCTTAGCCACTCCCCAGTCCCCGAGATTCGGGCCGAGTAGTCGAATACTCAACCGAGTTGTCATCTTCTCGGGCCAAATCTTCAAAAAAATCCTCAAACTCCTTTTCTTCTCTTCCACAGAATAGCCTCCTCAAGAGGACCAAAGTGTTTCGCCGGCTGCTCTGGAACCATCGCGTAGCCAAGGACCGCATCGCGGCTCTTGAAGCCGAAAGGAAAGATGATGCAGCGATGGAGCAGGCGGCACTGGACCGCGCTCTACAAATTTCTGAGATAGAAGGTAAGCTTTTAGCTACTCGGTTTGTGCGTTTTGTGTTTACGCCCGCGTTTGCTTTTTGCTATAACCCCGTTTACTCTGCAGGCAAGTTCAACAAACTAAAGGAGCAGCACGAACACTGCCACGTCTTCACTGCCTCAGCCGAAAGCACAATCAAGAAGCTGGAAGGTGAGTTGCTAGCCACTCTGCACTTGTCCCTCTTCCTCTATCTGGTTACTCTGCTAACAGTGTTGTTCTTCTCGCAGAAGAGAACAAGACATTCTGGGAGCAGCACTTGAACTGCCTGATGCCTGCCGAGGTGCGGCAGCAGCTGGAAACCCGAGAAGCGGAGCTCCAGAAGGAACGCAACGCTGAGCGAGCCGAGTTCGAGCAGATGCAAGTCCAGCTCAAAACTTCTCTCCAGGATGCTCTCGACCAGGCTGCCGAGAAGGAAGAGGTCAAGAAGACCGCGAAGGCCAGAGAGCAAACGCTTGAGATGGATCTCTTGCTGCTAAAGAAGCATAATGAGCAACTCATCCTCCAGATCTCCAACGCACGCAGCATTGAAGACAGGCACATTGCTGACGAGGAGGACTAGAAAATCAAACTGGATGCGCTGCTGGTGGATCTCCAACGTAAGCTTCCTCTTCTCTGCACCTGGGTGTTTCTCTTCTCTGCCACTTTTCTTTCTGGTTCCATCTCTTCTCTGCCTTCGATTCCAACTCTTGCTGGTTTCTCTTTTAGATATTTTCCCTGATCTCCGTGCCGCTAGCACGCCTGCTATGGCGAAAGCAAGAGAACTCCGAGCTGCATCCGGACTGCCCACTGACACCAAGTCCACTATGAGCGATAATGTTATGAGCATCAAGTCGCAACTCCGCCAACTCAAAGGCTTGGGCACCACCATGGTGTCCACGGCATACAAGCTGCATGACCTGTTCTGGCCAGATGAATCTGCGCCAAACAGATTCATCGAGATCGCCGAGAAGCTGGACGACGTGAAGGCGGAGTTGAAGAAGTGGCGAGCCTCTGCAGCTTGGGCAGGAGCGGATCAGTTGCTGCACTTCATCACCAGCTGGTATGAAAATCTTGATTTGGACAGGGTTCTCGAGATGTGGGAAGACTCCAAGTGGACCAAGGATCCCGACTGCGTCACTCGCCGGAAGGCAGTGGCGTATGAGATCGCTTCCTATGCTGATACTGCCACCTACATCGACGGCCTTCCTGAGCCAGACACTGAAGTTGAAAGTGAGGACGATGACGAAGATGAGTTTGATGACGAGATCCGCAGTGAAGACTTGGCCTTTTTCGACGACGGCGCCGCCAAGGGAGCGTCCGAGAAGGTGAAGGCCCAGGTCAGGGAAGGGACCAAGTTGGCTACCGGCGTGGGTGTCGAGCAGGCGCAGTCCAGCGCACAAGGGGCCACCATCACCACCGAGATGGTGATCAACCAGGCGGCTCCCGAGTTGGGCTCAACTGCTGCTGCGACACCCGACGCTGCTACGCTACTTAGGACCCAGTCCACTGCATCCACCTCGGCCACCGATCCCATCTCCGTCTCCACGGCCACCTCCGACCAAACTACCAAGATGGACGTTGATGCTGATGCCGAGAAGACTGATGCGGACAACACCGCCACGGACAACTCTGCTGCTACCTCTTAAGTGCTGCCTGAAAAACTTATATCTTAAACTTTTATCAGATCCCCGGGATGCCGTGTGCAGATGTAATCATACATTTAAGTCTTTGTTGCTACTCAGTTTTATTCCAGTTGAAGTTTGGTATTTTAGCAACTCTGGCTTAATGTCGGGTTGCGTTTCTATGCAAGTCCCCGAGTTGCATTTTTTATCTACTCTTCCTTTTTATCTCAGCTCTTACCTGCAACTTTTTTCTTTTTTGGTAGTCGAGTCACAAGAGTTCAAAGTTGGAGTTTTAAATACTTAGCCACTTAGAAAAATGCATGGTAACGCTGCCCATCACTTAGCCGAAAAGAAAAAACAGTAAAAAACACTCTATTCGGTTGCCACACGTTTCCTTCCCTTAGCAATTTTTCATGTGTTCATTGACCCTTTGGCTTGTTCTCTGCCTTGCCATGAAGCCGGGTTGCGGACAGCAGCAGAGTCGCAGAGTGTCCTGTGGGTTTAAACACACTACTTTGTATGCTTTTGAAATTCTAAGTGGTTCAACCGAATAGACAAAGTAAAACTGAGTAAGCACAAGGATCAGTTTGAGCAAGGGCAGTCCCCGAGTTCGAATTCGGAGTGCCGACTAGAATTTAACTCGGGTGAGGATACATACACATTTTGCTCATGAATGAAAACGTCGGAGTAGAACTACATTCCAGGGGCGCTTAGATTCCTCTCCAGCTCTATCCGGCCTGTTCTTCTGGGGTGCCTGTGCGTCAACTAAGTAATAGGCATCATTGTGTAGAGCCTTGCTCACAATAAACGGCCCTTCCCACGGAGGAGAAAGCTTGTGCATCCCGGCCGTGCGCTGCACGAGCCTAAGGACCATGTCTCCTTCTCGGAAAACCCTCGAGCTAACTTTCCGGCTGTGATAACGCCTCAAGTTTTGCTGGTAAATAGCTGAACGTGACAGAGTAAGCTCTCTTGCTTCTTCTAGCAGGTCAACGTCATTTTCTCGAGCTTCTCTAGCCTGCGCCTCAGTGTAGAGGGTTACTCGGGGCGAGTCATGCTCTAGGTCAGTGGGCAACACGGCCTCAGCTCCATATACCAGGAAGAATGGTGTGTAGCCGGTTGACCGGTTAGGGGTAGTCCTTAGACTCCACAACACCGCTGGCAACTCGTCTAGCCAACACCCAGGTGTTTTCAGAAGTGGCTCAATCAGCCTTGGCTTTATGCCGGATAGCACCATGCCATTTGCTCTTTCAACTTTCCCATTGGAGGCGGGATGCGCAACAGATGCAACATCTAGCCGAATGTGCTTGTCCCTGTAGAACCTTGCAAAAGCACCCTCAGCAAAGTTTGTGCCGTTATCCGTGATGATGCTGTGCGGGTAGCCATATCTCAGGATCACATCCTTCAGGAAAATCACAGCTGTGGCTCCATCGCACTTCCGAATAGGCTTCACCTCAATCCATTTGGTGAACTTGTCAACCATGACCAAGATGTGAGTCATGTTGCCTCCAGCCGGCTTGAAGGGGCCAACCATATCCAAACACCAAACTGCAAATGGCCAAGTAATAGGAATGGTTTTCAACTCGGAAGCTGGCACATGAGTCTTACTTGCAAATCTTTGGCAGCCGTTGCACTTTCTCACAATATATTCAACTTGCTTCAAGGCCGTGAGCCAATAGAAACCATGCCGAAAAGCCTTGTTGACCAGGGCCCCAGAAGAGGCGTGATGCCCGCATTCCCCTTGATGTATCTCCACCAGAATTTCTTCTCCTTCCTCCGGCTCTACACAGCGCTGCAGCACACCGGTGGGACTCCTTCTATGCAGCACATCTTTGAAGATTGTATAGCCCTTGGATCTTCTCTGGATTTGCCTCGCAGTCACCTCATCACTTGGCAAGGTGCCGTCCTTTAGAAAGGATAATATGGGCAGAGCCCAACTCGGTGTCTCCCGGATGGGAAACACTGGTTCGTCCAGTTCCATTGGATCATCCACCACTGCTTCTTTGGAGTTGAGGACGAGGTCATGAGTCCCCGAGTACTCAGAAATGACCCCCTCGATGAATGCGACAGTCCTGGAGTTAGGAGAGGCAGTCCCCGAGTAAGGAGGGACAGTCCTCGGGTTGCAGGCGCCAGTCCCCGGGATGGAGACGGCAGTCCCCGGGTTCTCTTTTGCACCCTCCCAGTCAATCTCCATGGGAACAGCTTCCTCGCCTGGCAGAGACGGAACAAATATTGACTCCGAGTTGGGGGATGGCTTGATGGATGGCTTTCTCAAAAGCTCCAAGGCAATCCCAGCTGGGATAAACTGCCGAGAAGACCCCAACTTGGACAGCTCATCAGCTGCGTCATTCTCTGCTCGGTGTATGTGTTGGAACTCACATCCTTCAAAGAATCCGGTCATGGTTTGCACCAGGAACCGATATGCTGCCATGTTGGCATCCAGAGCTTCCCAAGTACCAGAGACTTGCTGCACCACTAAGTCCGAGTCGCCATAGCATATAATGCGCTGCACACCAACCTCTTTGGCTACTTGTAAGCCGTGTACGACGGCCTCATACTCGGCTACATTGTTGGATGCCTTGAAGTCAACCTGCAGCACATATTTGAGTTGATCTCGCTTGGGTGACGTGAGCACCACGCCAGCACCAAGACCTTCCTTCACTTTGGAGCCATCAAAATGCATCTTCCAGTAATTGGTTTCCGGCAAGGGAGGCTCATACTGCACCTCGGCCCAATCCACCAGAAAATCTGCTAGGATCTGTGACTTGATGGCTTCTCTTCTCGCGTACAAAGGAGTATACGCGGCTAGCTCAATCGCCCACTTGGCTACTCTGCCACTTGCATCTTTGTTGCCCATGATGTCCGATATGGGAGCAGAACTCACCACTGTGATGGGATGCTCTTGGAAATAGTGCTTCAGCTTCTTGGCACCCAGATACACGCCGTAGGTCATCTTCTGATAGTGTGGGTAATTTTGCTTCGAGTTGGACAACACTTCACTCAGATAGTACACTGGTCACTGCACAGTGTTGCCCTCCTCTTCTCGCTCCACCACAATCACCACACTGACCACCCGGTTGGTAGCCGCAATGTACAGCAGCATTCGCTCTTTGGGTAGCGGACTAGCCAAGATGGGAGCGCTACCCAGCATGGCTTTCAGCTCCTTGAACACCACATCATCTTGCGGTGTCCAGACAAACTTGTCACTTTTCTTCATCAATTGATACAAAGGCAAGGCCTTCTCGACCATTCTGCCCAGGAAGCGGCTCAGAGAAGCTAGGCATCCAGTGAATTTCTGCACATCCTTCAGGGATCTCGGCAAAGACATGCTCTCTATAGCTTTTATCTTTGAAGGATTGGCCTCAATGCCCCGACTGGATACCAAGAAGCCGAGTAGCTTGCCAGCTGGGACGCCAAAGGTGCATTTAGTCGGATTCAGCTTCATTCTGTACTTGCGCAAGTTGGCAAAAGTTTCCTCAATGTCACTAAGCAGAGTATGTGTTTTATTCGTTTTGATGACAATGTCATCTACGTACACCTGCACATTCTTGCCAATCTGGTCATGCAAGCATTTCTGCATGCATCTCTGATAGGTAGCCCCAGCATTCCGCAACCCAAAACACATGACACGATAGCAATAAGCCCCGTACGGGGTAATAAAAGAAGTTTTTATTTGATCATCAGGGTTGAGAGCTATCTGATGAAAACCAGAGTAGGCATCTATGAAAGACAAAAGCTCACAACCAGCAGTGGAATCGATCACCTGATCTATGCGGGGTAGCGGAAAGGGATCCTTGGGGCAGGCCTTGTTCAGGTCGGTATAGTCCACACACATGCGCCATGCGGTGTCGGCCTTGGGATCCTCCTTCTTCTTCTCAACCATAACCGGGTTGGCTAGCTAGTCCGGATGCAAAACCTCCATGATAAAGTTGCTTATCAGCAACTTGGTGATCTGATCACCGATAGCCTTCCTCCTCTCATCTCCAAAGCGGCGCATAGCCTGCTTCACTGGCTTGGCATCATGCCGCACATGTAGCGAGTGATCAACCAACTCCCTCGGGACACCCGGCAGATCCTCATTGGACCATGCAAAGACATCCCGATTCTCACGGAGGAAGTGGATGAGCTCTCTTTCCTATTTATCTCCCAACCCGGCGCCAATGATTGCAACAGTCTGGGAACTCAGGGTCCACCTAGATCTTCTTTGTCTCTTGGGACGCCCGGAACGCAGTTCCGTACTGGGAACTCGGCATCCCGGGCGCACCTTCCTGCGCGGATTGCGCCATAGCCACCACCTCGTACATCTTCTTCTTCTCGGCCGCAATGACCATGGATTCCGCCAGCTGAGAACTAGTAGAGGCACACTCCAAAGACCTCTTGTAGTCACCCGAGATGGTGATGACTCCATTGGGACCAGGGATCTTCATCTTCAGATATGCAGCATGGGTGCAAGCCATGAACTTGGTGAGGGCAGGCCTACCAAGAAGGGCATGGTAGGGGCTCTGAAGATCAACCACCTCAAACTGAACGCACTCGGTGCGACAGTTCTCCCTGGTGCCGAATAGGACATCCATCCAGATGCGGCCGATCGGAGCACAGGATACTCCCGGCACAATTCCATGGAATGTGGTCTTGCTGGGTAGCAGCATGTTCTCGGCAAGGCCGAGCTTCTTCAGCGTGTCGAGATACATGATGTTGATGCTGCTGCCGTTGTCAATCAGCACCTTGCTGAAACGGACATTCTTCTCGGGTCCTAGGAACGTGGGATCCACCACCAGAGCATAGCTACCCGGGTTGGGAATCACCTTGGGGTGATCATCCTCGGACCAAGTCACTTCCTGGTCGCACCAGCACAAATAATGAGGCACAGCCGAGATGACTGCGTTCACTTCCATCGCGCGCCTGCGCTGCGACTGCTTGTCGACTGGCTCGGTGACGAAGATCATGTAGCTCTCATGGTGCTCCTGGTACCGGTTGCGGTCTCCACCATCATTGTTGCCGTTGTTGTTGTTGCCTTGGTTGTTGTTGTTGTTGTTGTTGTTGTTGTTGTTGCCTCTGTTGTTGCAGGTGTAGAAGTTGCGGTTGCGGTTGTTGCGGTTGTCGTAGTTGTAGTTGCAGTTGGCTCCTAAAGCCACCTGGTTCACATTTTCTCTTCTCGGAAACGCTGCAGGCCTGGGCGCAGCTGCCCGGATAGGTTGCACATTTGCATTCGCCGCCGGCAGAGGAGGAGGGGGAGGCAGCTCCTCATTCTTGATGCGCTCCCACCAGCTGCACTGCCGGGTAGTGTGGTTGCCTGGCCTAGTCGGATGCCGAGTATGGAAGCTGCACGGCCCATCCTTCATGTTTGCAAAGATGAAGTTTGGAGCTGGTGATTAGTGGGCCTCTCTCTTCTTTTGTGGGCCTGGTTGGTCCCTGGAGTTTATGTTGGTCTTTTATGCTACACTTTGTTATGATGGATTCCATATGTACTGCACTATGGATGTGGTTATTATCTTTTGATTATCTTCTTTGCTGGTCTTTTATGATTACCAGCAGCTTTGAATACTTTTCATATCTTCCATGGATAATACGACCTATTTGAATTTGGACTGGATTGTGTTTGATTGGAATGTGAGAGGCCTAAATGATAAATCTAAAAGAGAAGCAGTCTATAATAAAATTGAGGAAAGCCAGGCTTCTGTCATTTGCCTCCAGGAAACTAAATGCCAAGATTTCTATCATTCTTTTATTAGGTCTTTCTGTCCTAAAAGGTTTGATCAATTTGCGTTTTCTCCTTCTGTTGGAGCTTCTGGAGGTTTAATTGTGCTATGGAATGGTTTCATTTTCAATGGAGATTTAATAGAAGTTCACCGTTCTGCCATTCACTTTAAATTCACTTCAATTCATAACTCAGTTTCTTGGGTACTAGTGAATGTTTATGGCCCTTGCAAGGGGGTGGAAATAGAGGATTTTGTTAACTGGCTGTATAATCTCTCAATTCCTATCCACCAGAACTGGATGATTCTTGGTGATTTTAACTTTATTAGATCACTGGATAATAGAAATAAACCAGGGGCTGATCTTAATGATATGTTTATCTTTAATGATGTCATTAGTCATCTGGGTTTACTCGAACTTCCTGTTAAAGGTAGGAATTTCACTTGGTCTAATATGCAAAATGATCCTCTTTTGGTCCTACTGGATTGGTTTTTTACATCCTGTCAATGGACATTGGATTTTCCAAATACTATGGTTTTACCCATGTCCAAAATCACTTCTGACCACCTGCCATGTACTGTTAAAATTGGAACAAACATCCCAAAGGCAAAGATCTTTCGTTTCGAAAATCATTGGGTTAACCAACCTGGATTCCTTCACCTCGTGACAAAAATTTGGAATACTCCAGTTATGGCCAAATCAATTACCTCCAGAATCACTGCTAAATTAAAGAATCTTAGATATGCTCTGAAGAATTGGGGAAGAAATCTCTCTCAGCTGAAAATTCTTATTGATATGAGTAGTAAAGTGATTTTGTTCCTGGATCATTTGGAAGATGTGAGGAATCTGAGTGTTCCTGAGTTTAATTTCAGACTTATTGTTAAAAAGCACATAAAAAACTTGCTTGCTATGTAGTCTGATTACTGGAAGTAAAGATGTACTATTAGGTGGCTAAGCTTTCTGGTGAAAATACTAAATATTTTCATGCCAGAGCTACTGAGAGGTTTAGGCGCAATACTATTCCATCCATCTCAGATGCTTCCGGGAACTTGTTGGTGGATCATCAGGACAAAGCTGCTGCTTTTTGGTCCTGCTTCAAGAACAGAATGGGTGTCTCCTGCCCACCTTTGATTCATACTGACCTGTCAGTTTTCTTGTCTGTGGTTGAGGGATTAGAAGTCATTGCTGATCCGTTTACTGTTGAGGAAATTGAGGGTGTTGTAAAACACCTCAAATCTGCTCGTGCGCCTGGTCCAGATGGTTTTACAGGCTTATTTATTAAACACTGCTGGAGTATACTAAAAAAGGATTTTATCAAACTCTGCAATGAATTTCATAGTGCTAAGATTTCTTTGGAAAGTATTAATCGTTCTTTCATTACTCTTATTCCAAAGACACATTCTCCTAAGACAGTGAATGATTTTAGGCCTATTTCTCTGACCAATACTTGTCTGAAATTTATCACTAAGATTCTGGCTAATCGTTTCCAAGATAAAATTTCTAGATGTATCCATGCTAATCAATATGGGTTCATCAAATCCAGAACTATTCAAGATTGTCTGGCCTGGTGTTTTGAATACATTTTCCAGTGTAAAGCATCTAAACAGAAAGTGGTGATTTTCAAGATTGATTTTGAGAAAGCTTTCGATACTATTGAGCACAGTGCTATTCTACAAATCTTGAGATATAAAGGGTTTCCTCCCTTAGTGATAAAATGGGTCAAGGAAATTCTATCCTCTGGATCATCGTCGGTCCTGTTAAATGGAGTCCCTGGCAAACCTTTTGTCTGCAAAAGAGGAGTCAGGCAGGGTGATCCATTGTCACAATTTCTCTATGTGCTGGGTGGGGATCTGTTGCAGAGTATTGTTAATTTGGCTCTAAGGGAGGGACGTCTACGTTTACCAATTCCAATTGGTGGAGATTTTCCTATTGTTCAATATGCTGATGACACACTGGTCATCTTACCTGCTGACTCGGCTCAATTGTTGGTATTTAAAGATTTGCTCAACCTTTATGCTCATATCACTGGGTTAAAGGTGAACTATAACAAGTCTTCTATGATACCAATCAATCTATCACAGCAGGAAACTGTTGATTTGGCTTCTGTTCTGGATTGTACTGTGGCCTCTATGCCCTTCACATATTTAGGCTTGCCCATGGGAACCACTAAGCCAACTATCAAGGATTTTGCACCACTCATTGACAGAGTTGAGAGGAGACTTTCTGCTACAGTCTCTTTTCTTTCTTATGGGGACAGATTGGTTCTTGTTAATTTGGTTCTATCCTCTTTGCCCACTTATTACATGTGCACTTTAGTAATACCTAAGGGTGTCATTGACATAATTAACAAAGCAAGGAGGAGATGCCTTTGGAGGAAGGACAAAAATAAGCAAAGAGTGAATTCTTTGGCTGCTTGGGATATGGTCTGCAGGCCCAAAAGCAAAGGAGGATTAGGGATCATTAACCTTCAGATTCAAAATAGAGCTTTACTACTGAAATTTTTGGCAAAATTCTATAATTCTATGGATATTCCTTGGGTCCATTTAGTCAAGAATGCTTATTATTTTCAGTCAGTTCCACATGTTGTGACCTCCTGTGGCTCTTTTTGGTGGAGAGGTGTTATGCAATTAGCTAATACCTGGTGCTCATTATCTTCTTGCATAATGGGGAATGGATTTACTGGGCTTTTCTGGAAAGACTCTTGGATAGGACAACCTTTGTCAATAAAATTCCTGAGATTGTTCTCCTTTACCAAGGATCCTTTGTCCTTAGTAAGAGATTTGAAACTGATGACAGACCTCTCGGATGCTTTTCATTTGCCACTTTCAAATGAAGCCTTCCTTGAGTTTACTGACCTGCAAGTCATACTGGATAATGTTCATTTGAATGACAGTGAGGATGTTTGGAAATGCAATTTCAATAAAGGGGTATATACTTCAAGTAAATTCTATCAACTGCAGTTTGCTCAACTGCCTGCTGATGGGCCTGCAAAATGGATCTGGAAATCCAAATGCATGTCAAAACATAAATTCTTTGCTTGGTTGATTCTAAAAGATAGAATTAATACAAAGGATATGATCAAGAGAAGGAACTGGAAGATTGAAGGCACTCATCACTGTGTTCTTTGCTGCAAACGTTGTCATGAGGACTGGATCCATCTGTTCTTTCAATGTGTTTTTAGCTCTCGGATTTGGAACTACTTGCAAATCAGCTGGAGTGATAACACAATTTTGTATAATTTTTCCATTGCATCAAAGGCTTTTAAAGGACCTTGCTTCACTGAGATAGTGATCCTTGCATGCTGGAACATCTGGAAGCAAAGGAATGGAGTCATTTTCAAATCGGAAAGGCATTCCTTTATTGGATGGAAAGTGGGCTTCTTGCTAGATCTTCTTATGCTTAAGCATAGGTTGAGTGTTTCTGTGGCTGCTGACTTAGCTTTATGGGTTAACTCCCTAAATTAGATAGCCTGGGATAGACTGCCCTAGTCTATTTCCTATTCCTGTATATTTGTACATAACTGTAACACTCTTTTGGTTGGCAATAAAGGGCTGTGGGGGACTCCCCTGCAGTAGAAAATGTTTCAAAAAAAAAGTTTGGAGCTAGATCTGAGTTGCCGCTACTCTGCTGGGGTGCAGCGTAGGGCTTCTTGATGCCTTGGCCCTGATTCTGGTTTTTCCCATATTGGACTCCAACAGTTTTTTGCCTTTGGCTACTCCCAGCAGCCGTGGTCACAGCATTCACCTCCTCGGGATCATACCGAGTATCAAGCCGGGCACCTCTTCTCTTGTTGCGGAAATCATTGCGCATGTTGCCATCTTGAAACTTTCTTCTCGGCTCGGGGGAGTCAAGCAGAGGCTGAGTAGGGTCGCAGAGTGCATACATATCTGCAATCTTGATTGTCTCGGCGAGGGTACTCGGCATCTCTCTCTGCAGCTTCTGCCACAACATGATGCCATGCCTGCCGCCCTGAGCAAACCAAGTGATGGCCTGAGCCTCATTCACACCCTCGCAGGTGTTCCTCAAGGTCCTCCACCGAGTAATATACTCGCAGTCAGTTTCCTCTTCTCGCTGCTTGCAAGCGGACAGCTGCTGCGGCCTATTCGGCCTCTGGTAGGTGCTGGTGAAGTTGCTGATGAAGGCTTCCGAGAAGTCAAGCCAGCAGTTGATGTTGTGCTTGGGTAAGTTGTGGAGCCAAGTCCTAGCCGGACCCTCTAGCATCTGCGGAACATACCGCATAGCCCATCTCCGGTTGCCGCCTGCAATGTGCACATTCAGCCAGTCTTCTGGCTTGGTGCTGCCGTTGTATCACTTGGTCCCCCTGGTGAGCTGAAAGTGGTTCACGGATGGCTCATCCATGATGCGGTGACCAAAGTACTCTAGGCCAGGAGGCCCCTTGTTCTCGAGCTGCGCGGACAGATTGATCCGGTCCAGCTTGTATCTTGCATTGCTGGGCTCCAGCACGCGGTCACCCACGCGATCAGCAATGTTTCTTGGGCCAGCGTACCCGGCCAGCCCCATGGCCGAGTAACCATCATCATAGCGGTCTTGCTGCACCGTTGCGGGCTGCACCACCGGGTTGGCTGCCTGGACAGCCGCACGCGGCTGCGTTGCCGCTGGTTGCTGCACCCTCGGCCGAGTAGGCTGAGCTGGCTGCTGCCGAGAAGGCCCTGCAATGTTTCATCCTTGCGTCTTACTCTTAGCTTTGGTGGCCTGATGGCCTGCTCCTGCAGCATTGTGTTTTTGACCGTGCTGCCGCGGCACTGCTTATTCTGCCGGCTAGACTCTAGCACTAGCTCGTTAAGCCTCACCTGCTGCCTAGCGCGCGCGTCGCCAGTGAGATGCGGCAACTCTGCAGCCACTGCCTCTGCAGCCCTAAGAGTTTTGGCGGGGGTGCTGTATCTGGGCCTAAGCACGGTGTCTACACTAGCAGATTGGCTAGCAGCCCTACCATCTCTATACAGCTCGTCGCCTAAGTTGCGACGCGTGATGCCTATCTTGCTAGGCAGCCTAGAAACAGGAGTAAAGCCATGCGCAACATTGTACTCACTTTGCGCAAGGTTAAGCTCGAGCCTAACCTTCTCCAGCTCCTGGGTCTCCGCGAGTAGCGCTTGACGCTGCTGCTCGATCTGTGCCCTCATGGAGGCAAGCTCCGCCTCGGTGGGTTGCGGCATGGTGAGGCCAACGCGAGCAGCCGGGATGGCCGCAGAGGTAGAGGAAGGCAGGTTCGAGTCCTTCTCGTAGGGCTTGTGGACCCTTTAACCCACGGGCACCTCGGTGACGACAGCATCAGCGGCGCGCCCTTCCCGGCATCGATAGCCGGGCCTGTCATCATCACCTCCACGCTGTCCGCAGAGCAGCCAGAGGGCTTCTCGCGGGCAGCGAGTACAGCAGGAGGATCTTCCGCGTCGAGCACCTCCTCAGGAAACTCGCGGATGACGGTGGTGGTGACGTAGACCAGGTGCATGCCGAAGTAGAGCACCGAGCTACCTGCAGGCATGGGCCTACAGCCGAAATCTCCGGCGTTGTCGGTGACAAAGTCGAAGGAGCCGAATCTGTGGACAAGGCCACAGACCACGCGCTACCCTGAAGCGGAAACCGGTCCCGTCCGAACGTGAACTCCAGCCAGCACCGCTGCTGGCCCCACAGTGGGCGCCAACTGTCGTGGTGGTATCACGGCAGACGCCATGGGATGGCTTGAGTTTGGGGCCGATGGACGCTGGAGGTATCCGGGGAGGGATCGCACGGCGAGTAGCACCGCGCTAAGATGTCTCAAGCACTGCAAACAACACAATCTTACCCAGGTTCAAGGCCCTCGTGTGGAGGTAACACCCCTACTCCTACTTTTTCTCTCTATATGGTGTAAACCGAGTAGCCAGAGTACAGTTTATGCCTCTAGTCGAGTAGCCACTCTGCTGTCTCTCTTTTGTTCTACGGTGAGCTCTAGCAATAAATGCGAAGTGTGGCAACGTCCCTCACGCAGGAGGGGGCAGGGCACCTTATATACTGGTGCCCAGCCGAATAGATAAAGACTAAAAGGTACGGTTGATGTGACTTGACAACTGTGACGTTGGCACGCCTCCGAGATCCCGCGCGGAGAAGCGCCGCGCCGTACGCCTAACAGCCCTTGTCCACCTTGTCTGTGAGATAGGGTAGGCCCCTAGACCTGTCCTGTCCCCTCTGTCAGTGACAGGACTTGACAGGCGCCTACCGCACTGTAGCCACGCCGTAGCGCGGATAATCACGCGCTCCGTAAGTTGAACCGCACGCCGGTACGGACGCAGGATACGCGGGATCCTGTGTCAGAACGGCTCCATTGACTTCCTGCCCAGGTAGGAACGCAGTCCCTCTACCCGTACCAACTTCTTTACTCGGACGGATGAAACTTCCTTGATATCTTCTCTTGGCGTTCGGTGGGTACGTCCGGATAGAAACCTACCGGGTAGCAAGTACCCGGGTAGCCGTCTACCCGGTCAAACATCCCCTTGACCTTGTCTTTTAGCACTTGCCTTACCCCTACTCGGGGGAAACCCCCCGACACTCTGTGCGCCAGCGATAGGTTATGCCGCACGGTATGGGGTGGTGTACACATACCGATGGCGAATGAACCAGCTTGTTCGCAAGTGATCAGGGTGGTAGCGCTGGCCAACCGCAAATCTGCTTTGCCAGAGGTAACAGCGCTGACCAACACAAAATGCCCTTATAAGGACCATGTCTCCTTCTTGGAAAACCCTTGGGTTTACTTTCTGGCTATGATAACGCCTCAGACTCTACTGATATATGGCTGAACGTGACAGAGTTAACTCTCCTGCTTCTTCTAGCAGGTCAACGTCATTTTCTCGGGCTTCTCTTGCCTCTTTTTCAGTATAGAATGTTACTCTGGGTGATTCATGCTCTAGATCAGTGGGCAACACGGCCTCACCTCCATATACCAGGAAGAATGGTGTGTATTCGGTTGATTGGTTAGGGGTAGTCCTTAGACTCCACAACACCGCCGTCAACTCGTCCAGCCAACAACCAGGGGTTCGCTATAATGGCTCAATTAGCCTTGGTTTTATCCCGGATAGGACCATGCCATTTTCTCTTTCAACTTGCCCGTTGGAGGCCGGATGCGCAACTGATGCAACATCTACCCGGATGCGCTTCTCCTTGCAGAATCTTGCAAATGAACCTTCAGCAAAGTTTGTGCCATTATCAGTGATGATGCTGTGCGGGTAGCCGTATCTCAGAATGACATCCTTCATAAAGCTGACAGTTGTGACTCCATCATACTTCCGAATAGGCTTGACCTCAATCCACTTGGTGAACTTATCAACCATGAACAAGATGTGATTCATGTTGCCTCTAGCTGGTTTGAAAGGGCCTACCATGTCCAAACACCAGATAACAAATGGCCAAGTAATAGGAATGGTCTTCAACTCGGATGCTGGCATATGAATCTTGCTTGCAAACCTCTGGCACCCACTTCACTTTCTCACTATATCTTCAGCTTGTCGCAAGGCAGCCCGAGAAGAGGCATGGTGCCCGCATTCTCCTTGGTGTATCTCTCTGAGGATCTCCTCTTCTTCCTCTGGCTCAACGCATCGTTGCAGCACGCCAGTAGGGCTCCTTCTGTGTAGCTCTTTATTGATGATGGTGTAGCCCGGCTGCGACCTCGTCACTTGGCAGGGTGCCATCCATCAGGAAGGACAAGATAGGCACAGCCCAGCTCGGCGTGGCCCGAACAGGGAACACAGGTTCATCTATTTCCATTGGATCCGCCACCATTACTTGCTCCGGGTTGATGACGAGTCCCCGAGTACTCAGAAATGATCCCCTCGATGAATGCGACAGTCCCCGAGTCAGGAGGAGCAGTCCCCGGGTTGCAGGTGCCAGTCCCCGGGTTGGAGACGGCAGTCCCCGGGTTCTCTTTTGCATCTTCCCAATCGATCTCCATGGGAACGACCTCTGATCCTGGCAGTGATGGAATGAAGATGGATTCTGAGTTGGGAGATGGCTTGATAGATGGCTTTCTCAAATGCTCCAAGGCAATCCCAGGCGGGATAAACTGTCGAGAAGACCCCAACTTTGACAGGGTATCAGCTGCATCATTCTCAGTTCGGTGTATGTGATGAAACTCACACCCATCAAAGAACCCAGTCGTAGCTTGCACCAGAAACCGGTAGGACGCCATGTTGGCATCCAGAGCATCCCAATTGCCGGAAACCTGCTAAACCACCAAGTCCAAGTCGCCATAACAGACGATACGCTGAACTCCAATCTCCTTGGATACCCTCAGGCCATGTACCAATGCTTCGTACTCGGCCACATTATTGGATGCCTTGAAGTGGATCTGCAACACATACTTGAGTTTATCTCGCTTGGGTGACGTGAGCACCACGCCAGCACCATGTCCTTCTTTTACTTTGGAGCCATCAAAATGCATCTTCCAGAAGTTGGTTTTCGGCAAGGGAGGCTCCATCTCGGCCTAATCCACTAGGAAATCCGCCAGAGTTTGTGACTTGATTGCTTCTCTTCTCGCATACAGAGGGTGTACGCGGCTAGCTCAATTGCCCACTTAGCTACCCGAGCGCTTGCATCCCTATTGCCCATGATCTCCGAGATGGGAGCGGTGCTCACCACCATGATGGGATGCTCTTGGAAATATTGCTTGAGCTTCTTGGCGCGCAGGTACACGCCATACGTCATCTTCTGGTAGTGCGGGTAGTTTTTCTTGGAGCTGGATAGCACCTCGCTGAGATAATACACCGGCTGCTGCACAGTTTTGCCTTCCTCTTCTCTTTCCACCACAATCACCACGCTGACTACCCGATTGGTAGCTGCAATGTATAGCAACATTGGCTCCTTGGGCAGAGGGCTCGCCAGAATTGGAGCGCTACCCAGCATGGTCTTGAGTTCCTTGAAGGCCACATCAGCTTGCGGTGTCCAGACGAACTTGTCATTCTTCTTCATGAGTTGATAGAGAGGCAAATCCTTCTCACCCATTCTTCCTAGGAAGCGGCTAAGGGATGCCAGACGTCCGGTAAATTTCTGCACATCCTTCATTGATCTCGGCAAATACATGCTCTCTATAGCTTTTATCTTTGAAGGATTGGCCTCAATGCCCCGACTGGATACCAAGAAGCCGAGTAACTTGCCAGCCGGGATGCCAAATGTGCACTTAGTCGGATTCAATTTCAACCTGTATTTGCGCAAGCTGGCAAATGTTTCCTCAATATCACTTAGCAGAGTATGTGTTTCTTTCGTTTTGATGACAATGTCATCTACGTACACCTGCACATTCTTGCCTATTTGGTCATGCGAACATTTTTGCATGCATCTTTGATAGGTAGCCCCAGCATTTCTCAACCCAAAACACATAACACGGTAGCAATAAGCCCCGTACGGGGTAATAAAAGCAGTCTTTATTTGATCAGACGGGTTAAGAGGTATCTGATGAAAACCAGAGTGGGCATCAATGAAAGACAAAAGCTCGCACCCGGTAGTGGAATCGATCACCTGATCTATGCGAGGTAGCGTAAACGGGTCCTTGGGGCAGGCAACGTTCAAGTAGATGTAGTCCACGCACATGCGCCATGCCACCTCGGCCTTGGGGTCCTCCTTCTTCTTCTCGACCATGGCCGGATTGGCTAGCCAATCCGGATGCATCACCTCCATGATGAATCCACTTATCAGCAGCCTGGTGATCTGATCACCGATAGCTGTCCTTCTCTCTGCCGCAAAGCAGCGCATTACCTTCTTAATCGGCTTGGCGTCTGGGCGCACATGTAGCGAGTGCTCAACCAACTCCCTCGGGACACCCGGCAAGTCCTCATTGGACCATGCAAAAACATCCTGATTCTCACGGAGGAAGTGGATGAGCTTGCTTTCCTATTTCTCGCCCAACCCGGCGCCAATGATGGCAACACGGTCCGGGAATTCAGGGTCAACCTGCGCCTTCTTGGTTTCCTGGGAGGCCAAGAAAATGGCTCCATACTGAGAACTCAGCATGCCAGGCATACCGACTTGAGCTGCTTGAGCCATAGCCACCACCTCTGTATCTTCTTCTTCTCAGCAGCAATGACCAAGGACTCCGCCAACAGAGATCTAGCAGATGCGCAATCCAGGGAGCGCTTGTAGTCACCCGAGATGGTGATGACACCATTGGGACTAGGTAGCTTCATCTTCAGGTAGGCTCCATGGGTAGAGGCCATGAACTTGGTGAGTGCAGGCCTGCCAAGTAGAGCGTGGTAGGGGCTCTGAAGATAAACTACTTCAAACTGTAGGCACTCGGTGCGGCAGTTCTCCCTGGTGCCGAATAGCACATCTATTCAGATGCGGCCGATTGGAGCGCAAGACACTCCCGGCACAATGCCATGAAAGGTGGTCCTGCTGAGTAGCAGCATGTTCTCGGAAAGGCCGAGCTTCTCAAGGGTATCTCGGTACATGATGTTGATGCTGCTGCCGTTGTCGATCAGTACCTTGCTGTACTTGACGTTCTTCTTGGTCCCCAGGAAGGTGGGATCCACCACCCGAGCATATATTCCCGGATTGGGAATTACCTTGGGATGATCATCCTTGGACCAGGTAATCTCTTGGTCGCACCAGTGTAGGTAGTGCGGCACAACTGGTATCACTGCATTCACCTCCATCGCGCGACTGCGCTGCGACTGCTTGTCATCCGGCTCGGTGGTGAACACCATATAGATCTCATGGTGCTCCTGGTACTGGTTCCGGTCCCCACCACCATCGTTGCCGTTGTTATTGTTTCCGTTGTTGTTGTTGTTGTTGTTGTTGTTGTTGTTGTTGTTGTTGTTCCTGTTGTTGTTGCGGGTGTAGAAGTTGCGATTGTTGCTGCGGTTGTTGTAGTTGCGGTTGGCTCCCTGAGCCACTTGATTCACGTTCTCCCTTCTCGGATTCTCGGCTGGCACATTGGCACATTGGCGAATAGGCTGCACATTGGCACCCGCATGCGGCAGAGGAGGAAGAGAGGGCAGCTGACCAAAGCCTTCACTCTTGATGCGATCCCACCAGCTGCATTGCCGGGTAGTGTGGTTGGCTGGCCTACTCGGATGTCGAGTATGGAAGCTACATGGTCCATCCTTCATGTTCTCGAAGATAAATCTCTGAGCATCTCCAGCTTCTGGGTTGGTGTTGCCTTGCTGGGGGAATTGTATTGCTTCTTGAAGCCCTGGCCCTGATTTTGGTTCTGCCCGTATTGGGCTCCAGCAGTTTTTTGCCTTTGGCTGCTACCGACAGCCGTAGTGTCTTGGTTCACAGCATTCACCTGCTCTGAACCGTACCGAGTATCCGGATGGTCATTTCGGCGTTTGTTGCAGAAGTCTTGGCGGTCTTGGCGCCGGTTGGCATCTTGGTTTCTCCTTCTCGGCTCGAAGGAATCAAGCAGAGGCTGAGTAGGGTCACCGAGTGCATACATGTCAGCTATCTTGATCGCCTCGGCGAGCGTACTCGGCATCTCTCTGCAGCTTCTGCCACAACATGCTACCATGCCTGCAGCCTTGAGCAAACTAGGTGATTTCCTATGACTTATTCACACCCTCACAGGTGTTCCTCGGGGTGCTCCACCGAGTAAGGTATTCTCGGTCAGTTTCCTCTTCCCGCTGCTTGCAAGCTGAGAGCTGCTGCGTCCTATTCGGCCTCTTGTATGTGCTGGTGAAGTTGCTGATGAAGACTTCCGAGAAGTCAAGCCAGAAGTTGATACTGTCCTTCGGCAAGTTATTGAGCCAGATCCGGGCAGGACCCTCCAGCATCTGTGGGACGTATCTCACAGCCCATCTCCGGTTGCCGCATGCAATGTGCATGGCGGTGACATAGTCATTCAACCAGTCATCCGGCTTGGTGCTCCCATCATACGACTTGGTCCCTCTGGCCAGCTGGAACTTGGTCACAGCAGGCTCTCCCATGATTCTATGACCAAAGAAGCTTGGGCCGGGTGGCCCCTCCTCTTCTATCTGCTCGAACCGGTGAATCCGGTCCAACTTGTACCTTGCATCACTTGGCTCTAGCATCCTGCCACCCAGACGATCAGTAACATCTCTTGGATCAGCGTACCCGGCTTGCTCCATTGCCGAGTACCCATCATCATAGCGGTCTTGCTGCACAGGACCGGGTTGAGCAACCGGGTTGGCCACAGCTACAACTACCTGCGGCTGCACAGCTTGCTGAACCGGGTTGGCAGCCTCACGCCGAGATGGGCCATCTCGGTGTCCTCCTTGTCCCTTGCCGCGAGCTTTGGTGGCTTGATAGCCTGCTCCTGCAGAGTTGTGTTTCTGGTAGGGCTGCCGCTCTACAGCGTGCTATTTTCCGGCGACAGCCGGGTCGTACACATGCATCTGTTTGTTTCTCCCAGAGTTCACACTCTGGGCCCTCTCAGTGCCGGGAAGCGGCGATGAGGCCTGATCCACTGATCTGCCCCATGCGAGTGAACAACATGGGAAGCACCGGTTCCCGGATTGGCTTTCCGGAACGCCTCATTCTGCCTGCCAGCTTCTAGCACTAGTTCATTAAGCCTATCCTGCTGCCTAGCGCGAGCGTCGCCAGTAAGATGCGGCAACTCGGCAGCGACTGCCTCTGCAGCCCTAAGTGTTTTGGCAGGGGAGCTATATTTTGGCCTACTAGCAGTGTTCAAACTAGCAGATAGACTAGCAGACCTACCGTTTCAATCTAGTTCAGCGCCCACGTTGCGGCGATTAGTACCTAGCTTGCTAGGCAGCCTAGAAATAGGAGTAAAACCATGCGCCTTATTGTACTCATTTTGATCTAGGTTGAGCTCAAGCCTAACCTTCTCCAGCTCCTGGGCCTCCACGAGTAGCGCTTGACGCTGCTGCTCGAGTTGCGCCCTCAACGCCATGAGGTCCGCGTCGGTGGGTGGTGGCATGCACAGCTGCTCGGTGGCGCCAACGTGAGCAGCCGGTATAGCCGTTGACGTGGAAGGATCCACGTAACCCGGAATATTCCGGGGCATGTCGTAGGGCTTGTGGAAATTGCAAGGAGCCTGCTCGTCCACCACTTCAGGCGCAGCGGGCGCGCTTTTCCCGGCATCGATAGCCGGGCCCGTCATCATTACCTCCACACTGTCCGCAGAGCAGCCAGCCGGCTTCCCGCGGGCAGCGAGAACAACAGGAGGATCATCCGCGACGAGCACCTCCTCCGGGAACTCGCGGATGACGGTGGTGGCGACGTACACCAGATGCGCGCCGAAGGAGAGGACACAGCCGCCTGCAAGCACGGGCCTGCCGCCGAAATCGCCGGCGTTGTCGGTGACGAAGTCGAAGGAGCCGAATCTGTGGACAAGGCCACAGACCACGCGCTCCCCCGATGCAAAAAATCGGTCCCGTCCGAATATGAACCCCAGCCAGCGCCGCTGCTGGCCCCACGGTGGGCGTCAACTGTCGTAGAGTGGTGAAGACAGATGCCATGGGATGGCTTAAGGTTTGGGCCGATGGACGATGTAGGTATTCGGGGATGGATTGCACGTCGAGTAGACGCGCTCAGAAGCACTGCAAACACGTCGATCTACCCTGGTTCGGGGCCCTCGTGTGGAGGTAACACCCCTACTCCTGCCTATCTCTCTCTATATGTCTCAACCGAGTAGCCACAGTACAAGTACTCTCTCAGCCGAGTAGCCAACTGTTTTCTCTCTCTCCGTGTCAAGTGCTAAGTCTCGTAATAAATGCTCTCAAGGTAACGTCCCTCGTGAAGGAGGGGCTGGGCACCTTATATGCTGGTACCCAGTGAGTAAACAATGATTAAAGGTACACTAAATGACATCTCTATTGTGACACGGAACACGCCTCCGTGTTCCCGCTGACGCGGTGGCGAGAAGTCGTCGCGCCGTCCGGCGGACAGGACTTGTCCACCCTGTAAGTCTCACAGAGTAGGTCCCTGACATGTCATGTCCCCCTTGTCAGTGACAGGACGTGACAGGCGCCTACCCTCACTGTACCCACCCCGTAGCGCGGATGATCATGTTCCTTGTAAGTTGAACCGCACGCCTGTACGGCTGCGGGATACGCAGGATCTTGTCAGAACGACTCCATTGACTTTGTGCCCGAGTACGATTGTTGCCCATCTATTCGGACCACCTGCTCTCTACTCGGATAATTATGATCTTCCTCATTATCTTCTCCTGGCCTTCAGTACTCACCACCAAGTAGAGTCTACCGGGTACCAGATACCCAGGTAGCCGCCTACCCGGCAAACAGCACTCTGATATCTGTTTTATCACCTGCCTTATGCCTACTCGGGGGTAGCCCCCCGACAGAACTTATGTTACCACTTATGCTTTGGTTAATGATGTTTTTGTCGCTATTCATGATTATTGCCTTTATGCTCTCTTGATTTGTCGCTCCCAGTCTTTTGTTAGCCTCCACCTGTACTGAGTATGAGCTCTACTCGTGAACCCAACTCTCAAAAACCAAAGTATGCCAAATGTGTCCACCATACCTACCTACATGTGGTATTTAAACACCAATCTAAAGTTAATTGCTCATGTGTTACCTTTAAAACTTTCAAAATTACTCATGTTTTGTGTTCCTGTTTTAGCTCATGAGGACGTAAATAGAGAATCTTTATCTCACTTGTTGATTGGAAGTTCACACCCTGGACTAGTGGCTTTATCCGTTTATCCAATTTATAGAACAGCTGACAGCGGGGTGCCCATTCCCAATTAATACAAACAAATTCTCTTCACTATTTTTGCCCCTGATTTATCAGTCAAAGCATAATTGTGTAAACAAAAGAGAAAGAGGGATGACCTTCTACACCAGTTGCGTCCTTCAATGGGAGCCGCTCTTGTGAAGTCTAATTGGCTTGTGACGTATTGTTCTTTTTGTTTACCATTCGTTGAGATAAGCATACACCTCTCTTAAAAAAATATTTTAAGTACCTCTGTTATAAATTAAAAATATCTAGAACATGAGTGATCCATGCTTCCCTCTACGAATGGCCTTTCTTTTACTTTTATGTTGAGTCTCCATCTTCTAACTTTATGCATAGTTGAGCGAGCATGGTTGCCTTTATGAGTTTAATGTGGATTTGTCCCAGAAACATTATTAATTGATTCATGATGTGTTATTGTTTGTTCTCAAATTATTTGTTCTAGTCTTCCTCATGAACTTTGAAGGTTTCCTGGCATTTATGTTTTTCCCCACTCTTAAGGACATGCTAAATATCACTTTTCCATGTTATCTCTATGCTTGAAACGTACGTATATCTTTCGAGTGCATTATTATTCATGATCTTTTATTTGTGTTACTTCTCATGATGCAAGTTGATTGCTATGCTTTACTGTTAGAATTCTATTTATCATTCTTGTGTTTAGAGTACTATGATCTCATCTTACATATGCTTTTACAATATTGATGATCAAGTTTATGTTGGTAGCATGTCACCTTGGAAATTATGTGTTTTTTATCGTTTACTTACTCGAGGACAAGTAGGAACTAATCTTGGGAATGTTGATATGTCATAAACGTATCCTCAATTTCCGATGTTCCATGTTGTTTTCATGTTATTTACTACATGTTTTATATACACTTTATGTCATTTTTATAAATTTCCGGGACTAACCTATTGACAAGATGCAATAGATCCAGTTCCATGTTTTCTTCTGTTTATAGTTTTTCAGAAAAGTTGTTGTGGAAATATTTGCGAAATTGGAAAATTCGAAGCCCGGAAGTCTTAGAATTCCTGAAGGTTCCACAGAGTCCATCTAGCCGCACCATAGGACGGAACCCCCTAGCCGTGCCTGGGGTGGTGTGGGACCCTCGGGCGTCCACCGCCTTCTCCCTTTCACCTATATATTCCCCCGATACATCAACCCTAAAATTATAACACTTTTTCCCGAGAAACACCCGAGGCCGCCGTCATTGTCATAACGAGATCGGGAGGGTTCTTGAGCTCTCCCCGGCACCCTGTCGGGAGGGATATTCATAATTGGAGGGGTCTACACCACCATGCTCTCCTCCGAAGTGACGCGTGAGTAGTTCATCCCTAGACTACGGGTCCATAGCAGTACCTAGATGGTTGTCTTCTCCACTTTATGACTTATGTTTAGATCTCGTGAGCTTCCCTACATGATCGAATCATCTTTATGTAATGCTACATGTTGTTTTGATGGGATCCGATGATTGTTGAATGACATGTCTTATGATTATCACTCTATCATGTTATCTTCATGCATATGTTATTTATGATCTTGCATGCTCTCCGTTATTAGTAGATGATCTGGCCAAGTAGATGCTAGTAACTCCAAGAGGGAGTATTTATGCTAGATAGTGGGTTCATGCCTCCTTTGCATCTGTGCTCGAGTAAAAAAAGTGACATATGGAGGATGTGTTGTTGCCATTAGGGAAAAAACAACGATGTTTACTTCGTCTACATTACACACCTTGCTTACTGCGATTATGTGTTGCTTGCAACTGAATACCCAATGTTTGTTCGGATGATATTCGGAGGGTGGATTATTAGTCATAGATGCACTTGAATGACGGTCTATCTATCTTGTTGTAATGCCCGCATGAATCACATAGTAATGTTTATATCTTCCATATGCACTATGGTGCAGCCTTCATTTTTGTCAATTCCCAGCTGTAATTTGTTCACCACACATGTTATTTATATTTTATGGAGAGACACCACTAGTTAACTGTGGACCCCGGTCCATTTTCTCATACTGATAATACACACACTGCTTCCACCGTTTTCACACTTGTACTACTGCTTTCATACTATTCTCATATTATTTTCCACACCATACGTTTAACCTCTTTGTGTTCAGCAAAACCGGTGAGATTGACAACCTCACTGCTTCATTGGGGCAAAGGGATTTGATTGTGTTGTGTAAGTTCCACGTTGCTGCTGAACCGGTAGTGTGCCCTGCCACCTTAGCTGCATCAGCCTTGAGAGATTGCTTATCCCCCTACTGGTCGATTCAAAATTGGTTTCTTTTCTGAGGGAAATTTGCTGCGGCACTCTTCACAACCTTTCTCTTGGGGTTTACCAATGTTAGCCATCACTGAGATCATAGTACTTTAAACACAAGCATGATAGATATAATTCTAGCAATAAAACTTAGCAATCACTTTGCATCATAAGAAGTCACACAAATAAAAGATCATGAATAATAATGCACTCGAAAGTTATACGTTTGTTTCAAGCATAGAGATAACATAGAAAAGTGATATTTCGCTTGTCCTTAAGAGTGGGGCAAAAAATAAATGCCAGGACACCTTCAAAGTTTAAGAGGAATACTAGACCAAATAATTCCAGAGCAAGTAATAACACATCATGAAGCAATTAATAGTGTTTCTGGGACAAATGCACATTAAACTCAGAATGGAAACTATGCTCTCTCAACAGTGCATAAAGTTAGAAGAAGGAGACTCAACATAAAAGTAAAAGAAAAGCCCTTCGCAGAGGGAAGCATGGTTCACTCATGCGCTAGAGCTTTTTATTTTATTAAATAGAGGTATAAAATGCTTGACACTCCTCCCAACCCTCTTACACAAACCATGGCTAACCGAATCCTCGGGTGTCTGCCAAGAATCAAATATCATGGAGGAGTGTCTATTTTTATAGAATTGTGTATGCTTATGTCAACGAATGGTAAACAAAAAATACAGTATGTCACAAGCCAACTAGACTTCACAAGAGCATCTCCCATTGAAGGACGCAACTGGTTTAGAAGTTTATCCCTCTTTCTTTTTTGTTTACACAATTATGCTTTGACTGATAAATCAGGGGCAAAAATAGTGAAGAAAATTTGGTTGTATTAATTTGGGGCTGGGCACCCCGCTGCCAGATCTTCTATCAATTGGATAAGCGGATAAAGCCACTAGCCCAGGGTGTGAAATCCAATCAACAAGTGAGATAAAGATTCTCTATTTACGTCGTCATGAGCTAAACATGAGTAATTTTGAAAGTTTTAAAGGTAACACATGAGCAATTTATTTTGGAGTGGCGGTTAAATACCACATGTGGATAGGTATGTTGGACACATTTGGCATACTTTTGTTTTTGGGAGTTGGATGCACGAGTAGAGCTCATACTCAGTATAGGTGGAGGATAGCAAAAGACTGGGGGCGAGAAATCAAGAGAGCATAAAGGCCATAATCATGCATAGTGACAAAAACATAATTAATCAAAGCATAAGTGGTACTAAAAATTCAAAAACTAAATTATCATAGAGGCTATAAGTGACTGTTTTGTAGTCATAAACATGGTGTAAGCATGCGCCAAGTTAACCAAACAAAACATTTAAAGGAGAACACCACAAATTTATGCTTCAATATGACAAGAACAACTCATGATTGTTTCAATGGCATATTAAACACTCTCATCTATTTGAGACAAATCATGGTATAAAAATAACGACTAGGATTTAGAATTAAAATAACATCTATCATGACATGGAAAAAAAGTCTAGGCACAGTCTATACAATCTTCTATTTGCATCGTTATAAATTCTACCACATGCAGCAGTTTCTTTTCCCAACAAGCACCATACAAAATATGTTTTAACAAAAACTCTCTAAATGATACAACAATAGAGCATGAGAATACTAAGAATAACTCTACTAAAACTAACATCTCTGAATAAGAGATGCAATGAAAACAGGAGTTAAACAGGAATTTTGCAGCAGGTAGAAGAAAAACTAAGAATACGAGCATAACGAGTATTCAAATGAAAAGGCGGAGCGTGTCTCTCTCCCAAACAATGATGCTAGGTGTCGAATCTGCATCTCAAGAAGTCCCTCGGGTGAACCCATAGGGTTTCGATTAGGAGAACGTGTAGGCGCTGGTAACAATCGTCCGCTAAAAAAGGGGCACGATTTACCCAGGTTCGGGGCCCTCGTAGAGGTAAAACCCTTACTCCTTCTGTCGATCTGTATTCACGAGTAGATCGGTTACAATGGGGGCTTGCTCAAGTCGAGAGTATGAGCTCGATCTCAAGGATATGGTGGTGTGGTATTGCTTGTCCCCCTCCTGGTGGCCCTCCTGGCCTTTATATAGGTGGTCAGGTCTCAAACCGTACATGATGGGACTCAAACCCTAACCTACAGTCGGTTACAAGTTTCCTAACGTGACCCGCAAGGCTCTGCGGGTGGGCTTCAACTGAGCCTTCTAGAATAGTCCAAGGCATCTTCTCTTTGGCTTAGAACTTGAACCTTGGACCAGGTATCTTCACCCGATAGGTCCAGGGTTCATCCCTTCGTCAGTATTCCCCGAGCGTTTACTCGATTGAGATTTTCTTGTCGTGTAGACGCTCAAAGTCTTGTCTTGAAATCCTTCGGCTGATCGTTTCAATCGTTTTTCGTTTGGAGGGCGTGTACCTTGTGTGAAGAGTTTTTATACTCGAGCATTGAGCGATGAAAGTGCCTGTATTTTTCGGCTGTTTTCGCAGAAGGATATGGCGCAGTTGCTTGGCTCCCCCGAAAGCTCAGGGCCAATTAATTGCATATAGGGAAAAAATTGTTCTGGCCTACACAGATTCGAGACCTCCGACTCAAATCCGATGAGGTGATCATTGCGACTGGTCCGTGTAGGTCTTACCGAGTCGAACTTAACCTGTAAGGGTACCCGGCGCGTCCGCTAGGATTTTTGTTCGTGTTGTTGACACGGAAATTTACCGGAGGACGCAGCTTGAGTGCGATTCCAGGCCCATAAGAGAGATCTTTTGGGTCTTACCTTCGTATTCGAAAGAATACGGCATTTGGATGTGCCTAGTCGGCCGAACGATCCAGGGAGGGGATGTGTGTACATCATATGACCGAGTGGCAGGAGCTGCGCACTCGCAAATTTTGTCTAGAGATATTTCGAGTGAAAAAATCTTCCTTGTTTTTTATGCACAAGGATTTTTGATTTTGTAGTCTTCTGTCAATAGGAAAGAGTTTTCGTGTCTGGGCCCATATGGAAGAAAATTTCGTGTCTGTGGCTTTTATGCGAAAGAGTTTTCTCGTTTTGATATGCCTATACGAAGAAAATTTCGTGTCTGGGATCCTACCCGAGGGAATTCTGGGGTTTGATGAGGTGCACAATGACGTCATTGCGCACTTTGTTCGTTCTGACTCCTCCCGATGGGACGTGACGAAGTGAGAACAGGGTATGCTGGCCCACCTTGTCAGCTTTTGACTGGAAATGAGACGTCGTTTCCGGTTTTTCCGCGAGCCGTGTGCAGTAAATGCGCACGATCTGCTGTTAAGATCATGGCACGAAACAGCTTTCAGCGCCTCCTCGTTTCCTCTTCACGCGTGGCAGCCGCGATGGGTGCCATGTTGCTCGATGAACGGCTCAGATCGAGTGGTCATGTATATATATACCGTCCTTAGGTGGAAGTGAAAACCTCCCGGTCATTTGCTTCCCCGTCTTCTTCTTCCTCGCGCTCATCTCCTCCTCTGCAAGCACCTACAAGTTCCCAGGGGGAGGAAGGAAACGCAGCGCCGCTGCATCAGCTTCGAAGGCGCTTGAAGATGCTCCTGTGCCACCAGCCACGCGGACGGGCGACTGGCGCTCCGCCAACACCACGAACAAGAGCATCAAGGAGATGCAGAGGGAGGGGCTGTTTCCCCCTGAGAACGACAAGCGAGTTCGCCTCGGCAAAAAGGAAGAGGTACCAAACCCTCACGCGAACGAGCGCGTGATCTTTGCAGATCACGTCTCACGCGGGCTCTCGCTCCCCCTCCATCCTTTTCTTCATGGTTTGTTGTATGTCTATGGCATACAGCTCCATGATTTGCCTCCAAATGCGGTGCAGCACATCTCGTGGTTCATCGTACTTTGAGAGTGCTTCCTGGGCATCCGCCTGCACCGGGGCCTTTGGAAAGCCCTATTCAAAGTGCGGGTATTCCGCGAGAAGTCGTGGGTAGAGACCGAGCTTGGAGAGACGCTGCGCACTGGCGGCTTCGGGATCCAGGCGAAGACGGATAGCTCCTACTTCGAGATGCACTTCATCGACTCCGCGCAAGGGTGGCGGAGGAAGTGGTTTTATGTTGTTGATAACAGCGCGGGTGGAGCTCATGAATTCCACCCGTTCGCTGTCTTGAAGCGGCGGAAGTCCTGGGCGCACAGGCTCTCGACCGAAGAGAACCGAGTAATCGCCCCACTACTCGCCAAGGTAACAACTCTTTGGGACCAGACCGCAGGGGTCGCGCTGAATTGCCTGCATCTGGTGAGTGTATTCCTCAGGCGCAGGATCCAACCTTCCAGGAGAGGCCTTCGACCATGTGGGAGTACCAGGGCATCGAAGACCCCAGCAGTGTGAGCCGAGATATTCTTTCGAATGCTGAATTCGAGAAGAAAATCGCGAGCATCACCAAGCTGAAGGTGGGCGAGTCCTTCACTATCTGCCCTATCGCGGCATTCGAAGCTTCAAGGAATCCTCCATCCGATGTAAGTTTTTCTTCTCTTCTCTGCTTTAACTATTTTGTTATTTGAGAGTTTGTCGACTGAGTTTTCTCTTTTCTCCTTCTTCTTGTTTTCCTTCTGTAGAGCTTGGGGGTAGCAACCTGCTACCCGCCAATTTCCGCTGAAGATGCTTAGGACTTGCTGGCGAGCATTCTGGAGGTTCCCCTTGACACCAGCGTCGCCGAGGCCGACTCGAGTTCTGAGCACGGTTCTTCGGATGACGTGGAAGAGTCGGGTAGTGACCTCCATCACCGCAGGGAGGGGGACGATGAAGCTACGTCCAAAGATAATTCTTTGGGTGGGGGATCTAAAAAGGCAGTCGAGCCTCTCATTGTGACTCCTCTGAACGTGCTTCCTCCTCCCGCCCCCAAGTCGAAGATCTCCACCGCCTGGAACGGAGACATGCTGGATGACGACAACGACGATGAGTGAGTTCTTTCTTTCCTATCATCCTTTAGTCGAAACTTTCTTCTCGCTTTTCCTTATGCTGTTGTTTTTCCATGAACGTCTTCAATCCTACAGCCCCAGACAGTTTGCTTCCTCTATTCCCTCCGAGAAGAAAAAAGATGCTGCTGCGAGTGAAGCTCCAATCGCTAAGGCTGTCGAGAATTCCCCGAGCCCAACCCCAGCGACTGCGGCTACAGATTATAAGTTGCCTAGCTTTGCGGGTGGAGCCTCGGCTTCGAAATAAGCATCGGGTAACTCGGCTGACCCTCTGCGCACCGCCCAAGGCCAGGTAAACATTGCCATCTTCCTTGCGTCTTCCACTTCGTTTATTTATGATTTTTATCGGGTGCACGGCAGTGCTCCCGATGGGAGTAGCCCACTGTGGTCAATCGCTTGCGATTGGCTACAGACTCAATATTTAAGCTTCTATCTTTTCTTGACTTTATCGGGTGCAAGGCAGTGCTCCCGATGGGAGTTGCCCTCGAGGCTATACTCGACTGTTTGCAGTCTTGAATAGGCTCAATTTATTTCCTTTTTCTCTGACTTGACCTTCGTCTTGTGTTTTTGCAGTCTCTTCTTGATTCTCTTGCAGCCATTGGTCGCCGCGTACTTTGGGCTGAGGCAGATTGCGTATCCCTTCGGGTGGATCGTGATCGACTCGTCGCGGATGGCCAAGCTCTCCAAGGTAAATAGATTCGTTCCCTTTATCTTGTTCTTTATAATCATACGAATTCCCGTAGGCTAAAGTTCACTGTTGTGTAGCTCAAGTTGACCTCCTGAAGGCCGAGAAAACTGATGCTGTCACTCGGGTGAAAACCCTTGAAGCCGAGTTGGAGACCGCTCGAAAGGAACTTGAATCCTCTCGTAAGCGGCCGACTGACTTCGAGGGGAAGCTCGCTGAGGCCCAGGACGCGCTGAAGCAACTGGAGGAGGCTGGCGCTAAACAGGATGATCTTGTTGGCTTCATTCGCCCTCTGGCTCAGAAATTCGCGGGTAAGTTGCATTTAATTTCTGCTGTGTTGCGACTAAATTGGTTGTCTTTGGAATTTATGACGCTTTTTTGCAAATATCCTTGGCGTTGCGCTGGAGCTGCCTGGGGTTCAACGAGTGGACGTCCTGACGGATTCTTGCGCCCAGCTCCAGAAACACACGAGTGGGATCTGCTCCCTTGTTGGCGAAGCCATTCGAGTGTTGACGTAATTCCACGAGCGTCTTCTGGTGGATGCCGCGGTTCTGCCCACGCTGGATGGCCTTCTGAAAGTTTTCCTGGAGGATGATCTTCTTCAGGCTTATTCGGTTGCCCAGTCTGAATGCGGAGCGAAGACTGGCATCCAGTTTGCGTTGGCGCATGGAGTCATAGGCCTGGATGAGGCGTACTCAAGCCTTCCCTTCGATACTGCCACAGGCAAAAAGGTAGCGCTTCGTCCTTTCGGCGATCCGGCTGAAGCCCTTGCCAAGAAGCTATCTGAATTGATTGCTCATGCTAGTCGCAAGGGACATCATGTCGCGAGTGGAAGTACCTCTGCAGTTCCATAGGATAGACTGCTTTTAGTTTTCTCTCTCAATGTAATGAACCTTGGGATGTATTCCCGTATTTTTCCTTTAATCGAAGTGTTCTTTGATGTCTGAGATGTGATTATTTGCGATTGATCGTTATGAGTTCCTCCCGATGGGAGTAGCCCCCGAGCACCTGTTAAGTAGGTGGTGTGTTTCTCGAGTGGGGAGTCTTGAAATGTATCTTAACTTTCTTCATCTCTTTCCAGGTAGTAGGTGCTAGCGCGGAGTCTTCGAGTGGATCTGATGTGCGATTGGACCCCCTTGTTGCCGCTGCTAGTACCTTTGCCTCTCTTCGTGATCGCGTCGCGGATGGCGAATCCAAGTTGAAAGCTTTGCGTGGAGTGGCTGATGTGGCCAAGTCGAAACAAAAACTTGCAGCCGAGCGTAAACAGTTCGTGATGGAAGAGCTGGCAGCTGTTGCCAAAGATATGCTTTGTAAGCATGCGAGCCTCCTAGCACTTTGTTTGATTACCTACTTATCACCCTTTAACTCTTTGTACCTTTCTTTGTAGTTGTTGAGCCTGAAGTTCCATGTGAAGCGCATTGGGTATATAACCATATTGCTCATGAAGCCGGTAGCTCAAAACCACATGCAAACAACTTCTGGTCTGACCGCGGTCGAGGCTTCATTCTGGCTACTTTGAAGTACCGTGTAGGCTAGGCGAAGATACTCGTTGATTCATGTCGCAATACTCTGATAGCTCTGAACCACGCTTTCTATCCGCTGGAGAGAGGTCCAGAAGATTTGAGCCATCTGCTCAGAATTTTTGGTCGGGTAGGTGAAGTTCGCGAGTCCGTCCGCCAACAGTGATCTGCGGATCCCTAGTAGCACTTGCTTTTGTCCGGTTATGGCATCCTGAGGTCAATTTTATCTCTGTGGCTAGGCTTCCTAATGCTCCAGTCGATATGACCCCTCATTATGCGGTCGTTCGTCCTGCAGCAGAAGAGATTATTCGACTGACTTATGAAGAGGTTGATCAAGTGTTGGCCGAGAAAACTGCTCGTCTCCATATGTAATTGTAGGATGTAGATATCCTGTTGTCTTGTATAGTTCACTCGAAACTTTATAAGATGTATTTATAAGGTGTGAACCTTGTCCATACCCTTGTATTTGTAAATTTTCTTGTGATGCTTAATTAGGCATAGTCCCCATGTGCTTGGGGTGTATACCTGTTGTTCAGCGTGTAAAATGAAAAACATGAGTAGCTATGGTTGAGAAACCATGTGTTTTTATTGATATGACTGAGAAGCCATGTATTTCTTCGAGCTACAAGATCGCTAGTATAGCCTTATTTCGCGAATAAGATAATCCTAAGGATAGAATTTGCGGAGGTGCGCAACGTTCCATGGGTTGGAGTAGATGCCACTAGTCTTCGGGTTCTTCAGTCGATACGCGCCACCAGGGATAACTTCGTGTATTATGAAGGGTCCTTCCCATGGTGGCTCGATCTTGTGTCCTTCCTTCTACTTGAGCTGCAGTACCAAATCTCCGACATGAAAGCTCTACGGCGTATACGGCGACTGTGGTAGTTGCGCAGTGATTGTTGGTATACCGTGGATCTTGCGAGTGCAATATCGTGTATCTCGTCGAGTGCATCCACATCTTCCGCGGGTGTCTTTTTAGAGGTTTCTTCTCTTTAAGCGACGAATCGTGGGGCGCTGAATTTTACATCTTCGGGAAGGACTGCTTCATCTCCATATACCATGAAAAATGGCGTGTAGTTTGTTGATCGATTTGGGGTTGTGCGGAGGCTCCATAGTACAGAGGGTAACTCCTCTTCCCAATGCCCTACTGCTGGGTGTAGGCGATCGAGTAGCCGTTTCTTTATGCTAGCTGAGACCAATCCGTTGGATCGCTCGACCTGACCGTTGGTTTGCGGGTGAGCCACTTAGGCGAAGCTGAGGGTGAATCCCTTCTCTTCGCAGAACTACTGTGTTTCCTTCGCTGTAAAATTGCTTCCGTTGTCGGTGATGATGTTGTGTGGTATGCCAAATCTGCACACAATGGAGTCGAGGAATTTTATCGCGCATTGGGCGCTGGCCGAGGTGACTAGCATGGCTTCGATCCACTTTGTGAATTTGTCGACTGCTACGAGCAGGTGCGTATATCCTCCGGGTGTGGACTTGCATAATGGTCCTACCATGTCTAGCCCCCATTGTGCAAAGGGCCAGGCAATTGGTATCATGTGTAGTTCCGTGGCTGGGGCGTGCGGCTTGGGCGCAAATCGTTGACAAGCGTTGCACTTGTCGACATGGTCCTTTGCATCTCTGGCCGCTGTGATCCAGTAAAATCCTGCTCGAAAAGCTTTGCCCACTATTACCTTCCAGCTGGCGTGGTGTCCACAATCTCCTTGATGTATATCTCGTAGGAATTCCTTGCCATCCTCGGGTGCTATGCATCTCTGCAATATTCCTGAGATGCTCTGTTTGTACAGTTCTCCGTTGATTACCCGAAAAGTTTTGCTGTGTCGTACTATCTGTCGAGCCTCGCAAATGTCTGTTGGGAGCTGTTCGTTGGACAAGTAGTCGAGGTATTTCTGCGTCCAGACTGGCTCGACCAGAAAAACTTGCCTTGAAATACCGTGGCTGAGCTCGATTATAGCAATTTGCGGGCTGGCGTCTGTCTCTGATGCTGCGGGTGCTCATGCAGTCTTGTTGACCTTTATTGAACGTTTGATCATCCTCTCGAAATATATTCCTGGCGGTATGGGTGTGTTTGTGGACCCCATGTTCGCCAGCCTGTCTGCTTCTTCGTTGCTGGACCTTGCGATGTGTTTCGGCTCACACCCTTTCAAACTTTCTTCGAGTAGATTATACATGTCCCGATAGGCGACTATGCTTTCCTCTATAGCGTCGCATTCCTTCATGGTCTGTTGTACGATGAGGTTGGAATCTCCATAAATCATCAATCGGGTGGCTCGACATGCAATCGCCATCTTCATGCCATGTAGCAGAGCCTCGTATTCTGCGTCGTTGTTGGATGCTGGATCGTCGGGTGGGAAATCCAATCTTAGGACGTACTGTAACTTGTCTCCCCTGGGGGATATGAGGACGATCCCAGCTCCAGCTCCTTCGTTCCTTTTGCACCCATCGAAGTACATGATCCAGTTACTCATGTATTCTGGTGGACCTGGTGTTTGCAGTTCTGTCCACTCGCTTAGGAATTCTACGAGTACCTGTGATCTCACAGAATTGCGTCTTGTGTATATGATATCCCAGGCGCCTAGCTTGATGCTCCATTTTACCATTCTTCCGGATGCCATGGGATTGTTCATGATGGTACCGAGTGATGCGTCGTTTAGCACCGTGACGGTATGTTCTTGGAAGTAATGCTTAAGCTTTCGGCTGTGAGGACGACCCCGTATGCGAGCTTCTGGTAGTGGGGGTATTGCTGTTTGCACGGCGAAAGCACCTCGCTGATGTAGTAGATTGGCCGTTGAACTCCATACGCCTTGCCGTCCTCGGGTCGCTCGACCACGATTGCCGTGTTGATGACTTGATTTGTTGCGGCTAGGTATAAGTACAGTGGCTCCCGCTCTTGTGGAGTTGCCAGAACACGCCTACTCTGTAGTGCTCGATTTAGGTCTACGAATGCCTGTTTTGCTTCGGGTGTCCACTCGAACTTATCTGTCTTCTTCAACAGATTGTAAAAGGGTAATGCTTGCTCGCTCAATTGTGCAATTAATCTGCTCAAGGCGGCTAATCGCCCTGCGAGCTATTGCACGCCGCGAAGATTGGTTGGTTCTTTCATTGTTAAGATCGCTTGTATTATCTCTGGGTTGGCTTCAATTCCTCTAGCAGACACCAAGTACCCGAGAAGTTGTCCTGCAGGGACGCGGAAGACGCATTTTGTCGGGTTGAGCTTGATCCCGTATGCGTTCAGAGCATCAAACGTTTCTCTGATATCCTCGAGGAGCGTGTCCTCTGCTCGAGTCTTGATGATGATGTCGTCAACGTACACTTGTACGTTCTTGCCAATGAGCTTGGCGAGGCATTTCTGCATGCAGCGCTCATATGTAGCGCCTGCGTTTTTTAGCCCAAAAGGCATTGTCATGTAGCAGTAGACACCGTGAGGTATGATGAATGTTGTCTTTTCCTCATCTTCCTTCTTCATACTGATCTGATTATATCCCGAGTAGGCATCTAGGAAGGAGAGGCGTTGGCAGCCTGCAGTGGAGTCCACAATCTGGTCGATACGCGGGAGGGGAAAGTTATCCTTGGGGCAGTGTTTGTTCAGCGACGTGTAGTCGATGCACCCACGAAGGATGTCAGTATTCTTCTTCGAGACCAGCACTGGGTTTTCTAACCAAGTGGATATTTTTTATCTCTCTGATGAATTTTGCTGCGAGTAGTCTGTTTACTTCTTCTCCGAGCGCTTTTTGCTTGGGCTTTGAGAACCGTCGGGTGGTCTGCTTGATAGGTTTGGCGTCTTTGAAGACTTCGAGTGAGTGCTCGGCGAACTCCCTGGGTATCCCTGGCATATCTGAAGGCTGACAGGCGAAAATTTCCCAGTACTCACGGAGGAGTTCGACGAACGCGCCTTCCTATGCTCGCGAGAGGGTGGTGGACACTATCGCCGTCTTCGCAGATTCTGTCGGGTGCAGTTGATGCTTGCGGGTATCACTGTTCGCACTAAACTCGACCTCTGGGGCGTTCTTCTTCGTGAGGGGTATCACGGAGTGGTCCGTGGTTTTTTTCTATCTCCATCAGTTCTTCCTGCATCCCGATAGATTTGGCGATTTCGTTGAACTCGATGTCGCACTTGTTGGATTTTTGGAAGTCACCGTCAATGGTGATTGTGCCATACTCCCCGGGTAGCTTAAGCTTCAAATAGGCATAGTGTGGTACTGCCATGAATCTTGCGAACGTTGTTCGACTAAGAATGGCGTGATACTGTGAAGGCCAGTCGACTACTTCGAAGTCGAGAAATTCTCGCCTGTAATTGCTTCGGCTGTCTAGCACCACCTCCAGATTGATTATTCCGACTGAGTGGATCGCCTTTTCTGGAACTATCCCGTGAAAGGATGTCTCTGATTCTTCGAGTCCGTCCAAGTTCCTGTTCATCCGACGGAGTGTGTCCGCGTAGATGATGTTGATTCCGCTGCCCCCGTCCATGAACACGCGAGCCACCTTGTAATTGCCAATTTGCGCTTGGATGACCAGCGCTGCGTGTCCTTGTCGATAGAATCGTGGGGGGTGGTCTTCCTTGGAGAAATTTATTGGTTGATCTGCCATCTTCAGTCACTCGGGCTTTGTCGGTGGGGCTTGCACATCCATGCATATTTGTCGTGTGTTCGTCTTCTGGACCCTGCGGGATGGACAGACCTTTTGTATCATCCCCAAAAGTCCCGCGGGGTTCGGGTATGCGTTGCCTACCTGGTTTGCGGCGGGTGGCGCAGGTAGTGCGGCTAGCATCATGTTTTGGTTCCTGGTGGAGGTAGGGGTTGTGGTGGTTGGAATCCCTGGTTTCCTCCTCCTGGGAGCTGCGGGTAGCCTTGACTAACTGTTGTTCTGTTTTTCTTTGAGAAGGCCTCGTGTATGTCAAGGAACTTTCGGCAATCCTTGAGAAGGTGTGTTGCCTTAGTTTTGCCTGTGCGCTTATCTGTAAATAGATGTAGCGTGCAGTATCCATCGAGGTCCTCCTCGGGAGTTTTATCCTCTGTCTTCGGCTTCCATTCGCGATTTTCACGGCGTCCACTATCGCGATTTCGCGTGAATTCTGCTACCACTAGTTCTTCTCGATCGTCGTGATCATAATATTTCCTCCTTTTCTTCCGACCATGGCGGTCGTCTTTGGGTGCTGGCGAGGATGCCTTATCGTTGCGCACCGAGTCTTCTCCGTTGGCCCATCTGTCGGCTATAACCATGAGCTCTCCAATAGTTTTGGGCGCGTCTCGTCCCAGTTCCTCTCTGAAAGCAGTTCGTCGAGCGCCCTTCGCGAAAGCTTCGACTGCCTCTTCCTCTGATATGTTTCCTGTTGTATTCCTAAGTGTGATCCATCGCTGGATATATTCGCGAGTAGACTCGCCACTCTTTTGCTTGCAGGCTCGCAGTTCCTCGATGTTCGCTGGTCTTTTGTATGTTGCATGAAAGTTCTTGCAGAAGTCAAAGTGTAGATCGTCCCATGACCCGTAGCAGGCCTTTGGTCTCGACTCGAGCCAGCTGCGTGCTTCCCCTACAAGGTGTAAGTTGAGGTACTGCATAGCTGTCTTTTTGTTCCCATGTTGGCATTTTACTGCCGTGAGGTAAACCGACAGCCAGGACGAAGGTTCGAGTGAACCGTCGTATTTCGTTACTTCCGTACTAAGCTTAAATATTTTGGGTAGAGGTGCCTCGCGGATGCTGCGAGCAAAGCATAGTGCGCTGCATGTCCCATCGTCAGAAGAGGTGGATGGGGAACGCGCCCGGTATCTTGCTGCTCGATCTTTATCCACCTTATTTTGCGCGATGTCTGGTCGCACGTTGTATCATGTCTGGTCACGATCGGTTTCCTTCTGTGGCTCCTTGCTGCGATGTCGCGAGCGGCTGCTGTGATGCCGCGAGCCGTGATCTCGATCCCTCGGGCTGCCATCGCTGCTACTCGGACTATCACCGCGTCGTCGGGCTTCTTTTCCTCGGGCGCGACGAGGCGATTTTTCCTTTCTGGGCGATGTGCTCCTATGTCTGCGGGATGCTTCCTTTTCTTTTTGTGCAGCTCCTTTTTTGCGATCGTAGGAGGCGAGTCTTGCGGCTGCCATGCCTAATCCTTTCTGGACTTGCTTGTATTGCTCTGCGCGGGGGTCGTTCTCCCCCGGTTGATTTGTCTGCATGTAGGTGGCTGCAGCCAGTACCGCGACGGCGGGGCTTTGCGGATAGACGTTGCCATCCTTGTCGACGCGCATAAGGGAAGCTTCAAGTGCTTTACTGATTCCGGTCAGGGACTCGCCATCCATGGTCGCGGTTCTTGAGAGGTGTCCTTTTCTTGCGAGACAATTCTTGACAGAAGGTGTTTTGGACAGCGCGGCTCGGCGCTGACTTGACTCATCTGCTATTTTCCTCCGCTCATCAAGATCTATTCGAGCTTCCTTAATCAGAGTTGCCGCTCTCATTAGGTGGTAGTGGTAGGCGACCATATCTTCATGAGGGGCTCCAACTCCGAGTGGTTTGCTTGTGTGGATGGCTTCCTTTGCCCTGTCCCAAGCGTCTCGCGATACATTGATGGCCGCGCGTTCCCTCGCGCTATTTTCTGTTTCTTCGGGTGGTCGCTTGATCCTGCCATGCAGACTTGGGCTAGATATGGCTCGTTAGTCCTGGGCGTAATGTGGAAAGCGTTATTGACCCGAGAAGGTTCTTCCCCCGATAGGGTGTGGAAGTTGCGGGTGTTGAGGCGGATGGATTCGCCACTCTTTGATAAGTTGCGATCCGCGCAGTTGGGCAACGAATCGACAGCTCCTGGACTCGAGATCGACTTAGAGCCTGATCCTTCGAGATTGGTTCGCTCGGGGAATTGAAGAATTCCCTCCTTGTCAGCATACAACAGGAAGCTCCCGAACGTAAAGGTGATGCTTTTCTCCAAGCCGCTGAATACCGGGCGTGATTCCGGCGAGTGTGGGGCGACGGTGACCGACCAGATTCGGATCGGATTGGTTGGAGTCGAGGTCCCGGGGCTCCAGCGTGAGTTGGTTGTCGATGAGGCCGAAGATGCCGGAGATCCGGCGCCCGCCGTTCCCACAAACGGCGCCCATTGTCGAATCTTCATCTCAACAAGTCCCTCGGGTGAACCTATAGGTTTTCGATTAGGAGAACGTGTAGGCGCTGGTAACAATCGTCGGCTAAACAAGGGGCATGATTTACGCAGGTTCGGGGCCCTCGTAGAGGTAAAACCCTTACTCCTGCTTCTGTCGATCTGTATTCACGAGTAGATTACAATGGGGGGTTGCTCAAGTCGAGAGTATGATCTCGATCTCAAGGCTTTGGTGGTGCGGTATTGCTTGTCCCCCTCCTGGTGGCTCTCCTGGCCTTTATATAGGTGGTCAGGTCTCAAACCATACCCGGGGGGACTCAAACTCTAACCTATAGTCGGTTACAAGTTTCCTAACTTGACCCGCAAGGCTCTGCGGGTGGGCTTCAACTGGACCTTCTAGAATAGTCCAAGGCATCTTCTCTTGGGCTTAGATCTTGAACCTTGGACCGGGTATCTTCACCCGATCGGTCCATGGATCATCCCTTCGTCACTAGGTTCCAATGATGTTTATTGCAGAAAGGAAAACAAAAGTAAACAAATGAAAACAAAATAAAAACAAACAGAGTCTCCAAGTAAATTTCATATGATGTGACCGAATAAAAATATAGTTTTACTAGAAGTGACCTGATAAATTGTTCATGAAGAAGGGGATGACTTGGGCATACCCAAGCTTAGATGCTTGAGTATTCTTATAATTTTCTGGGATGAACCACAGGGGCATTCCCAAGCTTTGACCTTGCACTGTTCTTGATCACATTATATCACCCTCTTCTCTTGACTCCTGAAAACTTCCTTCACACCACACTCAAAGAGTAATTCGCATTAGAGAGTTAGTGAAACAATAAAAAAATCATGGTTTATGTATGGGAACAAGTGCTATTGATACTTTAAACATTATCTACAGCAACTAATGTTTCGTGAAAAAAAGAAATCCACCTGACATCGTAAAAGAGAAAATGGAAGAAAAATGCCAGAATCTGCCAAAACCAGAATAGTCTGTAAAGAAGAATTTTTTCGGGGCACTTATGTTGCTCAAATAAAAAAAAACTTAAAGAACGAAAACGGTTCGTAATTAGCTTAGGAATAAGCACAAAAAGTTTCAGGTCATCCTGATCTTTCTGGATTTTATACCATTTTTTACGGTGGACACCAGCAATCTGTTTCTTGCGAGGAAATCCAAAACCAACTCCAACTTTCGTTAGAAACTTTACTTAACATAACAAAGACATGAAAATAACGATACAAAAGAGTTTCTACAGAAGTATAAAACCCCTTGACTCAAATAAAACGGAGAAAAAAAAGCAAAAATAAAATAATGGGTTATCTCCCTAGAAGTACTTTTCTTTAACACCTTTTAGCTAGGTCTAGAAAAGTGGATTCACATGTTTTCAAATGGAGAGGCATTCAAATAAAGATAATAAAATTCCTCAATAATGCATTTTATTTTATCTAAATTCATTTTAGATGTTCCTCCAGTAGAACTTTTAGGTTTACTATCCTCATCTAATAAATTCTGAGGAACAATCAAATCAAAATTCTTTTCTTGGGCTTCATGTAATGCTACAAATTTAAAGGGGATTGGTATTTTATCCTCCTTTTAATTTTTAGGTTCAACTTTTTTGAGAGCACCATCAACCTCTATATATGAGCCTAACATATTGAAACGATAAAAAACTTTTCTAGCTTCTATAGCAACATCTGCAAATTCTTTAAGCATGGTTTCTAAGACTTTTTCGATATCTGCAATATTATTCAAATTGAGGAACTTATGCTACAATATGGGATGAAGGTTAACAAACCTAGCTTCTAACATGTGGATTAAAGAAGTTGCATCAATTTCATAATTTGGAGAAAGTTCTACTGTGGATTTTCCCTCAAAATTTTCATGCTTACTAACATGATTAAAGAATTCTTTCATGCTATCATTTCCAAGTATAGAACCACTACCAACTGGAAGATCTTTCAGGGTAAACTTAAGGAGCACTATGATGAAAAAAAACAATAAATTAATAAAAATAACAACTAGAATAAGAACTCATTTTTTGTGTGTGTTTTATAAAGAGAAGAAAACAAGATAAAATAAAATAAACTAAGCAACACAATAACAAAGTAAAGAGATTGGAAGTGAGAGAATCTCTTGCAGAAATTCTCTTCCTCCCTGGCAATAGCGCCAGAAATTAGCTTGATGCGCGTGTAACACACGTTCGTTGGGAGACCCCAAGAGGAAGGTGTGAAGAGCACAGTAGAAAGATTCCCTCAGAAAGAAACCAATGTTGAATCAACCGATAGGAGGAACAAATCAACTTCCGAAGGTTGATGCAGCTGGGATGGCAGGGCGCACTACGGGTTCATCAGCAACGTGGAACCTACACAACACAATCAATTCATTTGGCCCCAATGAAGCAGTGAGGTTGTCAATCTCACCGGTTTTGCTCAACACAAAGATGTTAAACATATGGTGTGGAAAATAGTATGAAAACAATATGAAAACAATAGCAGCAGTGTGAAAACAGTAATTGCAGTGGTTGTATTACCAGTATGAGAAAATGGACCGGGGTCCACAATTCACTAGTGGTGTCTCCCCATAGAAGATAAATAACATGTGTGGTGAACAAATTACAGCTGGGCAATTGATAGAAATGAAGGCTGCACCATAGTGCATATGCAAGTCATAAAGATTACTATGTGATTCATGCGGCCATTACGACAAAATACATAGACCGTCATCCAACTTCATCTATGACTAATAATCTACCCTTCGAATATCATCCGAACAAATGTTGGCTATTAAGTTGCAAGCAACAGATAATCGTCGTTTCTGTCACTCGAGCATAGATGCAAAGGAGGCATGAACCCACTATTGAGCATAAATACTCCCTCCTGGAGTCATAAGCATCTACTTGGCCAGAGAGCATCTACTAATAACGGAGAGCATGCAACATCATAAATAACATATGCATTAAGATAACATGATAGATTAATAATAAGAAGACATAGCATACAACATTCACCGGATCCCAGCAAACACAGCATGTAGCATTACAATAAGATGATCTCGATCGTGTAAGGCAGCTCACGAGATTTAAACTTGAGGCATAAAGTGGAGAAGATAATCATCTACTAATGCTATAGACCCGTAGGATGAACTACTCACGCATCACTCTCGAGGCGGGCATGGTGGTGTAGACCCCTCCGGTGATGAATTTCCCTCCCGGCAGGGTGCCGGGGAGAGCTCCAGAACCCTCTCGATCTCGGGTTGACGATGACGGCGGCCTCAGGTTTTTCTCGAGAATAAGTGGTATCTTTTTAGGGTTGATGAATCAAGGGGATAAATAGGCGAAAGGGCGAAGGCGGTGGACCCCCGAGGGTCCCACACCACCCCCTGGCGCGGCTAGGGGGGCGCCGCCCTATGGTGTGACCCCCCTCCGGGCCTCTTCAGGACTCTATGGGACCTTCGGAAATTGTAAGACTTCCGGACTTTGAATTTTTCAATTCCGGGAATATTTCTAGAACAACTTTTCTGAAACTAAAAACAGCAGAAAACAGGGAACTCGCTCTACGGCATCTTGTCAATAGGTTAGTCGCGGAAATAGATAAAAATGACATAAAGTATATAGCAAACATGTAAAAAATAACATGAAAACAACATGGAACATCAGAAATGAAGGATACGTTTATGACGTATCAGCGCTCCGCAGCTAGCGTCTGGCGGTCGATGGGGTCCTTGAGCTCGTACTTGCCAAGGAGGACGGAGATGAGCATGTGCCACTTGGCGAAGTTGGACGCCTTGAGGTCGTGGACGACGGGCACATGTGTCTTGACGCTGGCCATGTTCATGGAGAGAGATGATGGGGTTGCCAAGGACGGCGCAGAGATGAGGGCGCCAGCTGTGCTGGCGGAGGTGTGTGCGTCGGTCATTGAGGAGGTTGTCAACGAACTGGTTTTCATGGCGGCGAGTGGAGGACCAAATCGAGGCTAGATTGGATCGAGTGCGATGTATAGGTTTTAGGTTCTTGATACGATGTGGACGAAAAGACGATTGAGGGAAACCCCACACCTAGGGCGATCACCTCGTATCATGATATAGCACAACTACAAAGCCTTGCAAGAAATGGAAACAATCGTAGCCTACCAAACCGAAATATGACAGAATTGGTTAGTACAAAAACATGACTAAATAACAATACAAGAGATATACTCTAACAGTATTTCCTGGTATATATTTAAATACACTTTTATATTGGTTTCCAATCCTTTTAAGGTTTAATAAAACATGTAATCCAAGAAGACTATAACTTCTAAACTACAATGTCAATGTTAACATATAGTCACACTAAATGGCTTGATAAGTACATTTGAGCAATACTACAACGAGTAGATAACACAATTGGGATATATGAGCGACATTAATTGATAATGATATATGAGTAGGTTAGATTATATTGGTAATGATAACAACACCACCATTTCGAAATCAGAATTGCTATGTGTAACTTGTTTTTTGCACTATTCGTGTTAGCCGATCCTTTGGGCCGTAAGATGGGCCAGTAATATTCTATCCTACAGATTAGCGTTCTTTCGAAATTAATGTTGTCAAGATAACTTCCAGCCAAAGTCTCTAACCTTGTGCGCGATATGTAAATATAGATTGGAATTATATAGAAGATAAAATCACTGGAATAGGAATTTACTACTTTTAACTAAATTTCAATGCATATTTTAAAAAAGAAGTGGTATAAGTTGCATCTTTGGAGACTGTCCGCGTCATGTAAAAAATGTCACGTATTTCCGAATAGAGGGGAATGTCTAATATTCAGAACAATCAAGTAAATGAGTGGAAGAATATCTGCACTCCTTGTCGCACTCTCCTTAAAGTCTCTTATGGAGGAGCAGCTGATATTCCGAGATAAGTTGTTATTCGTGAAGTGCAGAGATACGGGGGACATGTTGTCTCCTGGACTTGTCCTTTTTATATTCTGGACAATGATGCAGCAGACAATCTGTCCGGGGATGAGTCCCCTATTCCTGATGATGGCAACCCTCACCTAGTTTTTGGCGCACCTGTGCTCCTGTTGAAGATGCATGGGTGCCGCCGGTTGTCCCTGAGTAGCAACAGGAAGGGTGAGGCAATTGGAATTTAGAGGCAAAGGGGGAGAATGAAGGACAAGAAAGCCCTGTTGATCAGCCACCAGAACCTGAACAAGTACAATCATCTGTATCTATTCAGTTTTCAGGTGCGACTGTCGACTCGGTGAATGCTGTCAGGGTGGAAGGTCCTGATCAGTTCATTGAGCTGCAGCAGCAAGTGGAGCAGAATCAACTGGCCATTGTTATTTTTGTTCCACCAGTGCAGGTGGATGCTGTAGTGCAGGAGGATGAGGTCCAGATTATGAGAGTTCTTCTTCCTGACCCTGTTGTGGAGTGGTCCAGATATTTTCAGGAACACAAAGCCAGGTTCATCTTCGACAGGAGGTTCGAATTTCTGTCCTCCCTGTCCCGTTGGAGTTCCCAGCTTTTCCTGCACCTTTGCTGCTGGAGAATCATCCGGCTACCCCTGTGCCTTCTGTTTCCAAGAAGAGGACACGCAAGGCTGCAACTCCTTTGGTCATTGAGGACCGTCGTGTGACGAGGAGTTTAGCTAAGAATGTAGGCTTCAGGGTTCTACCTGGATCTGACAAGCCTTAACCGCGCAAGAAAGCTAAGTCTTCACGTCCCCAGAATGCTATTGATGGTGTGCCACCCATCACGCATGTTGCCGTACTGAGGAGAGCAGGAAAAATGCTTCAGATTGATGATTCTGAGCTGACGGTGGAGAAGCTTGAAGCTGCTCCGAAGAAGCCCACCAGTCCATCAAGTTCAGATGATTAGTGGGTCTTATTCTTTTTTTGGGCCTTGTTGGCTCCTGGAGTGTGTCTTGGACCTTGTTACTATATTTTTTTTCTATCCTGGATTTATCATGTATTGATATATGGTCAAGATTGCTACTATGTGGTTTTCCTTCCGTTGGTCATTTATGTTGGCCAACATGGTTTTTTATTAATATCAGTATTTAATGGATAGTACATCTTCAATGCATCTGGATTGGATTGTTTTTTACTGGAACGTTAGAGGTTTAAATGACAAATCTAAAAGAGAGGCGGTTTATAATAAAATTGAGGAAAGTCATGCCTCTGTGATATGCCTCCAAGAAACTAAATGCCAGGATTTTGATCATTCCTTTATTAGGTTATTTTGTCCTAAGAGGTTTGATCAATTTGTTTTCTCTCCTTCTATTGGATCTTCTGGGGGTTTAATTGTGCTTTGGAATAGTTCCATTTTCAATGGAGACTTATTGGAAGTGCATCACTCTTCCATTCATTTAAAATTCACCTCGGTTCATAATTTTTTCACTTGGTTTCTTGTGAATGTCTATGATCCTTGCAAGGGAGTGGAAAGAGATGAGTTTGTCAATTGGTTATACAACCTCTCCATCCCTTTACATCAAAATTGGTTGATTCTTGGGGATTTCAATTTTATTAGATCTTTGGATAATAGAAATAAGCCAAGGGCGGACCTAAATGATATCTTCATTTTTAATGATGTCATCATCCACTTGGGTTTATTGGAATTGCCTGTCAAGGTTAGAAAATATACATGGTCTAATATGCAGAAGGATCCTTTGCTTGGTCAGCTGGATTGGTTTTTTACATCCTGTCAATGGACTTTGGATTTTCCTAACACCTTGGTAATGCCCATGTCCAAGATCACTTCTGATCACTTGCCTTGCACTATCAAAATTGGAACAAACATTCCAAAGGCACACATCTTTAGATTTGAAAATCACTGGATAAATCAGCCTGGCTTTTTGGACCTTGTGACCAGAATTTGGAATACCCCTGTCATGGCCAAATCTATCACCACCAGAATCACAGCTAAAATGAAAAACCTTAGATATGCCCTAAAGGATTGGGGAAGGAATCTCTCTCAATTGAGGTTACTTATTGAGATGAGTAGTGCTGGAAGATGAGAGATCTCTGAGTGTTCCTGAGTTCAATTTCAGACTGATTGTTAAGGAGCATATAAAGAAATTATTACCTTTGCAGTCTGAATATTGGAAACAAAGGTACACAATTCGTTGGGATAATCTCTCTAGTAAAAATACTAAATATTTTCATGCCCGAGCCACTGAGAGGTTTAGACAAAATGCAATTCCCTCCATTTCGGATGCGTCAGGGAATATATTGGTGGATCACCAGGAGAAAGCTGCTGCATTTTGGTCATGTTTCAAAAACAGAATGGGTGTCTCTTGCCCACCTACTGTTAATATCGATTTATCTCAGTTCTTGCCAGTGGTTGATGGCTTAGATGATCTTTCAATGTTGAGGAAGTGGAAGGTATGGTTAAACATCTCAAACCTGCTCGTGCTTCTGGTCCTGATAGTTTCACTGGTCTATTCATTAAGCATTGTTGGAGTATCATAAAAGATGATTTTATAAAACTTTGCAATGAATTCCACAGTGCTAGGATCTCTTTGGAAAGCATTAATGGTTCTTTTATTACTCTTATTCCAAAATCAAATTCTCCTGAGACTGTGAATGACTTTAGACCTATCTCCCTTACCAACACTTGTCTGAAGTTTATCACTAAGATTCTGGCTAATAGATTCCAAGATAAAATATTTGGCTGCATCCATGATAATCAATATGGTTTCATTAAATCCAGAACAATTCAAGATTGCCTGGCGTGGTGTTTTGAATACATTTTCCAGTGTAAACATTCTAAGCAGAAAGTGGTGGTTTTCAAGATTGATTTTGAGAAAGCTTTTGATACTATTGAGCACAGCGCCATCCTTCATATTTTGAGTTCTAAAGGGTTCCCTCCTTTAGTCATCAAATGGGTGAAGGAAATTCTTTCTTCAGGTTCCTCTTCTGTTCTTTTAAATGGTGTTCCTGGTAAACCTTTTGTTTGCAGAAGAGGGGTCAGGCAGGGTGACCCTTTGTCACCTATTCTATATGTTCTGGGTGGAGATTTGCTTCAAAGTATTGTTAATTTGGCTCTCAGGGAGGGAAGACTTCGTTTACCAATTCCTATTGGAGGGGATTATCCTATTGTTCAGTATGCTGATGATACTTTAGTGATCTTACCTGCTGATCCTGATCAATTATTGGTATTTAAGAATATGCTCAACCTTTATGCTCAGATCACGGGATTAAAGGTGAATTTCAACAAGTCATCAATGATACCAATAAATTTATCTCAGCAGGAAACTATTGATTTGGCTAATGTTTTGGATTGTAAGGTGGCTTCTATGCCATTTACCTATCTAGGCTTGCCTATGGGCACCACTAAACCATCTATTAAGGATTTTGCTCCACTCATTGACAGAGTTGAGAGGAGACTTTCTGCAACAGTATCTTTTCTCTCATATGGTGACAGCTTGGTGCTTGTGAACTCAGTTCTTTCCTCTTTGCCCACATATTATATGTGCACATTAGTGATACCTAAAGGAGTCATTGATATTATTGATAAAGCAAGGAGGAGATGTTTATGGAGAAAAGACAAAAACAAGAAAAGAGTAAACTCTTAGGCTGCTTGGGATATGGTGTGCAAGCCAAAATGTAAAGGTGGTTTAGGGGTCATTAATCTCTAGATCCAAAACAGGGTCCTGTTGCTCAAATTTCTAGCAAAATTTTACAACTCTGTGGATATTCCTTGGGTAAATCTGGTCAAGAATGCATACTACTTTCAGTCGGTTCCTCATGCAGTCACCTCTTGTGGATCCTTCTGGTGGAAAGGTATTATGCAATTAGCTGATACTTTGTGTTCATTCTCTTCTTGCATAGTGGGGAATGGATATTCTGCTCTATTTTGGAAAGATTCATGGCTGGGACATGCTCTATCACTGAAATTTCCAAGACTGTTCTCATTTGCTAAGGATCAGATGGCCTTAGTGAGAGATTTGAAAGTGATGACTGATCTTTCTGATGCTTTTCATTTGCCTCTTTCAAATGAAGCTTTCCAAGAATTTGTTGATCTTCAAGGTATCCTGGGAAATGTTCAGGTGAAAAATAACAAGGATGTTTGGTCATGTAATTTTAATAAAGGGGTATATACATCCAGTAAATTCTATCAGTTACAGTTTGCTCAGTTGACTGATGATAAACCAGCCAAGTGGATCTGGAAATCCAAATGTGTGTCAAAGCATAATTTTTTTGCATGGCCGATCCTAAATGATAGGATTAATACCAAGGACATGATTAAGAGAAGGAACTGGAAGATTGATGGGACTGAGTATTGTGTCCTTTGCAAAAATCTTTGTCTTGAGGATTGGACACATTTGTTCTTCCATTGTGTTTTCAGCTCCAGGATTTGGAACTACCTGCAAATTTCCTGGAGTGATAACGCAGTTTTGACTAATCTTTCCATTGCTAAAAAGAATTTCAAAGGTTCTTGTTTCACTGAGATAGTGATTCTTGCCTGTTGGAACATCTGGAAACAGAGGAATGGAGTTATCTTCAAGTCTGAAAGGCATTCCTTTAAGGGTTGGAAAGTTGGCTTCATGTTAGACCTCCTTTTTCTTAAGCATAGGTTGAGTTCTTCTTTGGTTGCGGATTTATCATCATGGATTAACACCTTACCTTAGTTTGTGATAGACTATCTTAGTCTATCCTTCTCTGTGCATTTGTAAATATTTGTAAACTCTTTCGACGGCAATAAAAGGCTGTGGGGGGCTCCCTGCAGTAGAAAATGTTTCAAAAAAAAGAATATCTGCACAAAGGGTAAAAAAATTATCTTTCGTGTTCAGTATTTCAACGAAGATAAACGATGCTCTCTTTTATGAAATTTAAGAAAGGTTTTATTTATATAAAAAAAACTAAGTTGTCACGCTAGTCCACTAAAAATCATCTAAATATCTTTCTAGATAAATGCTGCTCATGTGGAGCATCACATTATTTGTACGAAATCAAATTGATTTTTGTAACTTCGCACCTGAAATAGCAATTGTCAAAGATACTGAATATTTTAGCACGATATGACTTAATGTGACAAAGTAACCCAATGTGAGTTCTTCAATACCATGTAAAAATCACATATATGGTCATTGATGGTTGTTTTAGACATGAAATAATCAACCATATATGCCACTAAAAGTATTTTCATCTTAAAATGTTTTCAAATTAGTGTTGTTGGTGAGATAGCTTATTATCAAATGGAAAATGCTTGTTTTAGGGCGACCTACGCGGTGAAACCGTAGGTCGGCCAGCAAGGCAGCGAGGAGCGAGCGCGGCTTTTGGGCTGGCCCAGTTAGTAGCAATTTAGCTTTTGGGCCCAATGTTCATGTCTGCCTAGTTTTTTACAAGCCCAACATACAAACCACGTGCAGCATATATTTACACTAAGTGTTTTTGCCATTTTCGATCAACGTTGCGTACGTGTTTAAAATTTATATCAATTTCACACGTATTTTATTGAGAAAGCACAAGCAAGATGTTGCAATGTTTTTCTGAATGATTTTGTAGAAAATGCGCATATGTGTTTAGAATTCATTTAAAATGATATGTTTATGCGCTTATTCACATGTTGTAAACATGTGATTTTGTCGTTGCTATTGTTTTCTTTTTTGTTGATATAGGGGATTAATTTTGGTTGCAACTGGAATGGTGACAAATTTCTTTGGTGCTTACCAACTTGTTAATTGATGCAAAAATATTTTGTTGCAATAGTTGGTGGTTTTTGTTGAATTGCTTGAATTTTTTTGTTGCAACGAAATAAACACATTCTTTAACTATTCTTTTATAACATTACTTTTTTAGTTTTTTTGGGAACAATCTGTTGCAATACTTTTTTTTATACACGGGGTAATAAATTTTGTTACGATACCGGTCAATTTGTTGCAAATTGTAGTTTTTCCGTAATTATCGAGATGACGGGGACAAGACAATATACATTTTAGTTTTAAGTGAGGCTGCTATAGAGCGCCAGCACTATATAGCGCGTTGTAATAGGACACGCCCGTGTAAAAATTTAGCTGGGCCGGCCCATCATCTAAAGGAATTATGTGCGAAAATGATAGCGTGCGTACGGGGGGGATTCGAACCCAGGACCTCGTACTTGTCCGCATCGCTGTAGACTCTAGGACACAACCAGTTTCTGTAAGTTTCTCCTTTCATACCTTTTTATCCTCTTATTATTTTTGTTTCTTTTTTTGTTTTTCCTTTTTTTTGGTTCAAACTTTACTGTTCAAATTTATATGTTTTAAAATTCGAATATTTGTTCGAATAAAAAACCGTTCAAATTTAAAACTGTTCAAATTTAAAACTGTTCAAATTTAAAATCTGTTTAAATGAAAAATTTGTTCCAATTAAAAATTGTTCAAATTTAAAAACTGTTCAAATTTGAAATCTGTTCAAATTATTTTTTTGTTCAAATTAAAAAAATTTCATATGTATTTTTTTCATGTTTGAAATCGTTGTTCAAACTTAAAATTTGTTCCAACACAAAAATAGTTGATATCTGGACAGAAAAAAAAAGCCAACGCGCTCGCTCGCTAGAATCATGCGCTCGCTCGCTGGTTTGCCACTAGTGGAAACAACGCCATTTGTCTCGGGTCGTAAGGGCCAGTTGTCCCGGTTGTGCAACCGGGATGGGCTAGCCGGGACAAATGGCCCTCCCCCATTGGTCCCGGTTGTGCCAGGACCCGGGATGGTAAAGATAGGCCACGTGGCGAACCTAGGCCAGGGGTCGGCCAGGGAGTTCGTCCCGGTTCGTTCAAGGGACCGGGATGGATACTTTTTTAAAAAAAAGTATATAGCCGTCAATTTTCGCCGGCCGCGGCAGGTTTTTTTTTCGTTTTTTGGGCTCCTGTCTCCCAATCCCCAGCCGGCCTCCCCCTTCCCCAACCGCGTCCAGGCCCACGTCTTTTATTAAGCCCACTGGCCACATTTTTTGGTCAAAAGGGCCCACTGGCCCGCGTCTTTTTTTATGGTCGGTCAACGGTTCGAAGGGGCCACTGGCCAGCGGCCTAGTGGCTGGCTCGCCTGGTCCCTTAAATTAAGACCACAGGGGACGGTCAAAGGGCCCACTGTCGCCTCGGCTTCCCGCGTCCCCACTTCCCCACGCGCGCGTGCCACAGCTGCAACCGCCACCACGCCTCGGCTCCCGCCCCGCATTCATGGCCGCCTGCAACCGCCGCCACGTTCAGGCCGCCGGTTGGCATGCCAGCCCCCCGGGTCCTTTTTAAAGGGCCCCCGCCGCCCGTACAACCCATCCACCCCGGCCGCGCCCAAGGCAAAGCAACCATGTCCCGCTGGTTCTCGAGCGGCTCCGGCAAGCGCCCCAGGAACGACCACGAAGGCTCCTCGAGCGGCGCCGGCCGCGTCCCACCCACGCCGGCGGAGGCCTTCGGCTACGGCCCTGGAGGTGTCCGCATCGGCGGGACGCCGCGCGTCCCCGCGCCACCTCCGGCGGCACGCCCGCCGCCCCGCGCCGCGCCCAAGGGCAGGCGCTTCCGCCGGTACATCCGGGTGGTGGAGGCCGAGTGGCACTGGAACAACGCCACGCCGGTGTTCTGGCCAGATGTCCACCTCCCGGACGGCTGGCACCTGAACCCCCAGCGGATCCCTGTGCCGCCGGCCCCGACCGGCGAGGCGCTGCTCGAGGAGATCGACCGCCAGCGCCGCCTCCTGCCGGCCCCCCTCCTCAGGGAGCGCGCGTACGCGCGCAGCTCCCCCTACTGGGCCACCTGGCTCCAGCAGGAGCACGAGCAGCGCCGGCGCTCCTTCATCCCCGTCCCCCACGAGGAGGTGAACGTGGCGGACTACCCCGCGGCACCGCTCGGCCGGGAGAGGGAGCTGTGGTTCCTCGAGGACATCGAGGACTTCTCCGGGGAGGAGGACCCCGAGCTCCGGGCCAACATGGAGGAGGCCTGCGAGGCCTCCCGCCGCTCTCTCATCGACGACGAAATCAAGCGGTGGGAGCGGGTCGTGTCCGCCGCCGCCGCCAACGCCGCCGCCATGCCGCCGCCGCCCCCTACCGAGCCTACCCCCTGGTGGCACGCGTTGTACGCCGAGTGGGAGGCGTCCGAGGACCAGCCGCCGCCGCAGCCGCTCCCCCCAGGCCTGGAGTACGGCATGTCCTGGGCCTGGACCGGCGGCGTTTGGTCGCCGGAGGAGGAGGAGCTGCCCCCGCCACCGCCGCCGCCGCAGGAGGTGCTGCCCTCGCCACCGCCGTACGCGCCCCCGATGCCTCCGCCCCCGCCGGGCCCGGCCCAGCCGCCTGCCCACCTGTGGCAGCCACCCCCCTACCAGTGCATCTCCTCCGACGAGGAGGAGTAGATCGGCGCCGGTGCGCCCCCCCTAGGCTAAGCTACCTACCCCCCCAAGAAACGGCCGGCCGCCTGTGGTCGCGCCGCCGCCTCCCTATATGTAAGCACGGCCGGCCGCCTGTGGCCGCGCCGCCCCCCTATGTAAGCACGGCCCCCGGGCCTTTTAAATATATGTTTGTGTCGACTAAAACGCGTCCCTAGTCCAACCCCGCCGGCGGAACCAGCGCCGGCGGGATCTTTCTACTCGTTCCCGTCGCCGGCAGGGCTTCGCCAAGCCATGTCCGTTGTCCTGCTGGGTGGTCGCTCGGCCTGGAGAGAGGGCCGAGATATTTATACAACCGGGCCTCTAGTCCCGGCCCGTGCCACCAACCGGGACTAGAGCCCCTTTGGTCCCGGTTGGTACCACGGGCCGGGACCAAAAACATATTTCGAATTTTGGGGGTGGCACCCTGCGCGCCCAAAATTTTTTAGCGCCAAAGTTTGAAAATTATTAAGTTTGCACATTAACAACTTCTATATACTTTCGAATTTGACAAAAATTCCAACATGAAAAACACTAGAATTTGCATAACTAATTTAAATCCATTTTTCGTTTAACTAAATAATTTTTCTAACTATTGAAACTATTAATTATTTTACCATTTGTATATAATTTGAATATAAAAATGTTACAATTTTTTTTTCTCTCGTGATCTTCCGAGTTAGTCCAGAGCATACAAGGCATCCCGGGTGATTTATATAAAGTTTGACAAAGCGAGTTGTACCTTATTGACACGGTGAATTTGAGATCTTCGTCTCCCTTTATCCCGACCCCCGCTTGAAAACATAGTAACTTCCGTGTACGCGGCAAGCCTCAGCGGGAGCATCAGACTTAAAGCAGAGACGGGCGGTCGGGCGGGGGAGACCGCGCCGTTGTTGTCGCGCTTTCCTCTCCTCTGCTCGTCCGCCGTCTCCGTCGCGCTCCCCTCCGCCTTCAACATTTGGGATCTTTGTTGTTCAGTTAGACGTTTCTCCTCCAAAAATTTATCATATCTGTTAAAGAAGTACCGAAGCTCTATTTCTGTTTTAAGGATATCTGTCAGGATGGTATCCCTGCTATCACTTCGAAGTGTGACTGCAATATTTGCGCAGAATATATGACACCCATAAGGCAAAGCCCATTTTTCTCTATCCTCATACAATCTACTTAGCCACTCGTTATCCTTCAGATTGTACTTCGCCAAGACCTACTAAAATCATGAGCGAAAGTTTCCGAACAGTGCAATATATCCCTTAATACTTTCGTTGCATTTTGATATATATCCGAGCGGTGGACAGTCCCTGGCCAAGCAGAAGCAACTGCATCCCCTATCGATGTAAAGCAGTCAGTCAAAACTGTTTTCGGCTGTTTATGGTGGTTAACTCCAATGAATAACAATAGAGGCCTGCCATAATCACTTGTTCTATACCGTGTGTCAACATATACTACATCTCGAAAGTAGTTATAATCCTGCAATAATGAAGTCAGGCTGGTCATAGTTGTCAAGCACTCAATGCTTGCCAGCTTTTGACCGATCAATACAAATTATTGGTCAAACTTGCACCTACTCCATTCATAATCACAGAATATGTATAAATATCCTTTTGGCTAACAAAATCTCGTTCATACTGCGTTATAAGAACTATGATCATGTATTCCACGTTTATTATTACACATCACCAACAACATCCCTATCTAGTCTTCTGAATTTTCTTCGTGTCCCTTGCTTATGATCGCTTCGGCCGTAACCATGGAGCATCTTCATTATTTAACGGGATGGTGGGGTCAGCTTTCACTGTGAAGGGTGGAATTTCAACAAATTTATTATAATCTTCTGACATGTCTGTCGTGTCCTCGATTCCCACGATGTTTCTTTTCCCGGAGAGAACTATGTGACGCTTCGGCTCATCGTATGATGAATTTGTTTCCTTATTTTTTCTTTTCTTCGGTCTGGAAGACATGTCCTTCACATAGAAGACCTGAGCCACATCATTGGCTAGGACGAATGGTTCGTCATTGTAACCAATATTGTTGAGATCCACTGTTGTCATTCCATAAAGCGGGTCTACCTTTACCCCTTCTCCATTCAGGTTGACCCATTTGCACTTGAACAAAGGGACCTTAAAAGAAGGTCCATAGTCAAGTTCCCATATCTCCTCTATGTAACCATAGTATGTGTCATTTTTTCCATTCTCGTTTGTTGTATCAAAGCGGACACCACTGTTTTGGTTGGTACTCTTCTTATCTTGGGAGCTCGTGTAAAATGTATTCCCATTTATCTCGTACCCTTGAAAACTCCCAATAGTCGAAGATGGTGACCCTGCCAACATGTATAGCTGATCTTCAACAGTGGTGTCATTTATAAGACGTGTTTGCAACCAACTTCCGAAAGTCTCCATGCGTTCGCGTTTAATCCACGAGTCATCCTTCCCCGGGTTTGCAGACCGTACAATATTCTTGTGTTCCTCGAGATACGTAGCCATGAACATAGAATTTTGTAGAACTGTGTAGTGTGCTTTGGTCAAAGAATGCCCGTCCCTAGGTATCATTTTTTTCTTTCCCAGCGTTCCTTTTCCCCTCAGTCTCCCCTCATGCCGCGATTTAGGAACACCAATTGTCTTAAGGTCAGGAATAAAGTCAACACAGAACCCAATGACCTCCTCTGTTCCATAGCCCTTCGAGATGCTTCCTTCTGGCCTAGCACGGTTATGAACATATTTATTCAAGACTCCCATGAACCTCTCAAAGGGGAACATATTGTGTAGAAATACCGGACCAAGAATATGAATCTCTTCACATAGGTGAACCAGGAGATGAGTCATAATGTTGAAGAAGGATGGTGGGAACACCAACTCAAAACTAACAAGACACTGGACCACATCCCTCTGTAATCTTGTCAGACTTTCTGGATCGATTACCTTCTGAGATATTGCGTTCATGAATGCACATAGCTTCACAATGGGTACTCGAACATTTTCCGGTAGAAGCCCCCTCAATGCAATCGGAAGCAACTGCGTCATAATCACGTGGCAGTCATGAGACTTCAGGTTTTGGAATTTTTTCTCTGCCATGTTTATTATTCCCTTTATATTCGACGAGAAGCCAGACGGAACCTTGATACTGTAAAGGACTTTAAAGAATATTTCCTTCTCTGCTTTAGTAAGAGCGTAGTTGCTTAAGTAATGGCGCCTATCTGTGTGCTTGTTGCTTGGGTCTTTCATAGTTGCTGGTCCTCCCGTGCTTCTGGCGTATCTTTGGACTTCCCATACACGCCCAGGAAGCATAGCAGATTGACACAAAGATTCTTCGTCACGTGCATCACGTCGATCGAAGACCGGACCTCTAAAACTTTTCAATAGGGTAGCTCCCAAAATATAGATTTCTTCTTCCACATGGGTGCGCGCTTATCAGGGCCGTACGGAACTGGTTGGCTGCCAGCAGCCTTACCAAAGATTACTTCTAGGTCCTTGACCATATCGAATATATCATTACCACTACGCAGCTCAGGCTTCTTCCGGTTATCTGCCTCACCTCTGAAATGCTTCCCTCCTTTCTTTCTTACGGGATGCTTGATCGGAAGAAATCTACGATGCCCCAGGTATACAACCTTTTTACATTTATCCGAAAAAAACACTGTCAGTATTATCTAAACAGTGTGTGCATGCATTGTATCCCTTATTTGTATGTCCGGAAATGTTACTAAGAGCAGGCCAATCATTGATGGTTACGAAAACCAACGCCCGTAGGTCAAATGGCTTTTGTTCGTTCTCATCCCACACACGTACACCTGGTTTGCCCCAGTTCTTCCAGTAATGGCCTTAGATACACATCAATGTCGTTGCCAGGTTGCCTCGGGCCTTGGATGAGAACTGGCATCATAATGAACTTGTGCTTCATGCACAACCAAGGAGGAAGGTTGTACATACATAGATTTACAGGCCAAGTGCTATGACTGGAGCTCTGCTCCCCAAAAGGATTAAAGCCATCTGTACTTAGGCCAAACCATAAGTTTCTCGCCTCTCCTGCAAAGTCTGGAAAGTCTCTCTCGATCTTTCTCCACTGCGATCCATCGGCGGGGTGCCTCAACTTTCCGTCATTCTTACGGTCTTCTTTGTGCCATCGCAACAACGTAGCATGCTCTTTGTTTCTAAACAGACGTTTCAGCCGTGATATTATAGGAGCATACCACATCACCTTAGCAGGAACCCTCTTACGGGGGGCTCGCCGTCAACATCACCAGGGTCATCTGCTCTGATCTTATACCGCAGTGCAGTGCATATCGGACATTCATCCAAATTCTCGTACTTCTCACCGCGGAAGAGGATGCAGTCATTAATGCATGCATGTATTTTCTGCACATCTAATCCTAGAGGGCAGAGAGCTTTCTTTGCTTCGTACGTACTCTCAGGCAATTCGTTATCCTTTGGAAGTTTTGGCTTCATTAGTTGAAGTAAACTCTCAAATGCCTTGTCAGTCACACCGTTCTGTGCCTTCCATTTCAGCAACTCCAGTGTGGTACCGAGCTTTGTGCTACCATCCACTACTAGGGAAAAGCTTACCCCAGGCGAACGGAAAATGCCTACCACAGGCGCATTCTGGTTCGCCTGGGACCGTATCGCCAGCGGTAATGGCTTACCCCAGGCGAATACAACAATGCGCCTGTGGTAAGTACGCATACCCCAGGCGAATAGTACTCGTGCGCCTGGGGTAAAACACTTACCTGAGGCGAACAAGAGCTGTGCGCCTGGGGTACAGATGCGCCTGGGGTACCTTCTACTGTTCGCCTGGGCTATAGTTTTGCTGTATCAAAAAATAAGAGAAAACCAAAATAACAGAATTACAGGAAAATGACAGAAAAAGTATCAAGCTGACAGAATAACAGCAAAATGACACAATTAAGTTATATAACATAAATATTTTCGATCATCAACACATAGTCTCGATCATCACCACACATAGTTTGACAAAATTACATAGTCTCGAAAAGATCCATGCTACTAATAAATCCAAGAGTTAGCTAGTGAGATGGAAATAATTATTTGTTCTAATTTGAACAAACTCGTCATCTATCGATCTAGCGGGGTGATGTAGTGGATGACCATCATCATGTCCAAGTTGGAGACGTCACTATTCCTCATGGTGATCAGAATAGCTCGTCCAGCCTCCATACCACCTCTTGCGGAATGGAACCGCCTCCATGCTTGAGAGTTGAGGATGACCCGACCATCAGCATTATCCCGCGTGATCGGAACTACGGTGACAGGTCCTGATTCTCCACGGCGTACTCCAATGGTACCCATATGCTCCATGCCAGCACTGTCCGCTACCGCCAAAGGTATTTTCTACAACACACAATTCCAAGAAAGAATAAAAGCACAATGTCAAATACCGGATAAGAAAGTGTTAAGAACATAAGTAACTATACGAATAAGAAAGTGTTAAGAAACATACCATGACATGTCCATTGGAGATGTTCGTGTTCGTGATGCGATGCACGAAAGGGAAGCCGATGTAGCTATCTATCTCGGCAAGTTTCTGAAGGACACGGTCCTTCTCAATCTCGCTAAGATTCGCTCTTTGAGCAACAACCACATGTTTCCATGGGTCCTCCTCGTCCATATCATCCTCAGTGTCCATATCCTCGGTGTTCTCAGTTTCCTCCTCACTCCCGCCATCCTCGTTCGCAATCCCGCCCATATACACAATTTTGATGCGAGGTTGCGGTCCTTCCATAGAGAAGTGAATGTAATCACCTCCGCTTAAATTGTACGTGGCGATGAGAGCCTGCAATGCTTGCCCGCAGAAGTAGGTCTTCGTTCTTTCTTTTTTCACTCGAAGAATGTAGGTGGTCCCGTGAACATTGAAATTCACCTCACGACTGTCAACTAACTCGTTGAATTCGTCGCGAATATTGCATGGTAGAATCTAAAAAAGAAATATAAAGAATATTTTGTTAATAAACACAAGTCTCAAGCTAGATAGTAAAACGAAAGAACAAGTTAACATAAAAAGAATTGTTAATTACCAACGAATCAACGTCACCGTCGTGGAGCTGAAGCATAAAAGAACTCCCACTGAATCGTCCTTCGGCACATCGGGACCGACATACGCCGCAAGCCATGTTCTTTTAAATTAAGAAAGTGCACACATAGAGGTTAGAGGAGCATAGCTATCACAAAACAAAGACAAATGGCAGCACCTACCTCTAGTACTATAATAAGGCAATATATTGACAGGAGTACAAACGAAATGGAACCTGTCGGAGAGTTTAGGTGATACTTCCAACAGTACAAACGAAATGGAACCTCTAGTAGTATAATAAGGCAATTGACAGCAGTACAAACGAAACGAATCCTAGAGATATAATGCACTACAAGTGGTGTTGCCGTTTGTAAGGAACCTGCTAAAACTATTTGCTGTTCGTGATTTCAATGAAATCGGGGGGCAGCCCCTTTTAGTCTAAAAAAATGCACAACGGCAGCCACGGGGTGTGACAATTTGGTATCAGATCAAGCCAACGATTCCTTCAAAAATTGCAGAGCGCTCCATGGCAATCGAGGTCATATCGCTCGCATGCAGGCGCCCGCGGAGCAGGTCGTGCAGCAGGGCATTGGGCGCTGCGGGGATTCCGTGGCGCGGCAGATGGAGTTCATGCGGCTATCACGGCGAGCATCAACGAGTCGCGGGCGTTATTGGAGGGGGGATGGGAGGGAGAGGGGCTGACCTGGATCAACGACGACGACGGAGTGGGCGACGACCTGCTCTGCTCCTCTCGACACTGGCGACGGCGGCGGCGTGTGGGTTCGTGTGGGTGCGGGTGAGATCCGGTCACTTAGAATACTAAAGAAGCACATTGGCACCGGTTTCTAATACAAACCGGTTCGAAAAGGAGCTGCCCACTGGGCCCCACACCCTGTCGCAAATGGCCTCATGGCCTTTAGGACCGGTTTGTGCTACCAACCGGTCCTAAAGGCCTGCGGCCATTTGCTGCAGGTGGGGGGGGCCAGGGGACAGACCCTTTTGAACCGGTTTGTGATACAAACCGGTTCTAATGTGCTTGGCTCGATGCCTTGTTATGCGCGGCCCCACAGATCCTTACCGCAGGCGCGTTACGTAGACAATGCGCCTCCGCTAAGTTTCGTAGGATTTAGGTTTGCGCGGTCCCACATGGCATTACCCCAGGCGCATGTCCTGTGAAAAGCGCCTGTGGTAAAGTTTACCCCAGGCGCGTTTTCTAGATGATGCGCCTGTGCTAAGATTTTCTAAATTACCCAGCCCCGCGGCCTGGACACATCGAGCAATACGAATGCTATAATATGTGGCTCCCCCACGTTGGTTTTCACTTAAAAAATACATACATATGAAAGTTAACATGTGCAAAAAAAATTAATGTCGCATCGAGCGTAAATAGATTGGTTTAGCGAGATACCGCAAGTGTTTCTCTCTAAAAACACATTGTACATATAGCTATTAGCATGTTATATCGCGAGTATTTCCCTCTCTCAACCTTTCGTCACAATATTAGTCTTGCCTTTCTTGGTCGATGTTGAATACGTGACCGCCATATTGTGACTTCTTCTTGTGAATGGAAGACCTGCCCTAGGTAGTGTGGTCCTGCTTCTTCTTGTGGTGTATGGTGCATCGTCTTCACCGTGTTCTTCCATCATCGGGTCTCCGACTAAGCCGTCGAAGTCCTTCTCATCGGCGACTCCATCCATTCCGACGAGGGCCCTTTTTCCTCTCCTTACGACAACACGACTAGGCTTTGCCGGGTCGGTTATGAAGAAGCATTGCTCCACGTGCTTAGCCAATACCCAGGGCTCATTTTGCGCGGTGGGGTTCTTGGACTTGGGTTTGTTGGCTTCAGACATCGACATAGTGGTGAAATATTCGTCTTCTTTTGTGACGTTTGTAGCCCATCTGACATGGAACATCGGCACCTTTACCCCAACGTAGTCAAGCTCCCAAATTTCCTCGATCTTTCCGTAGTACCTTCTAACCTCTTCGCCCGTGTAAGATTCCATCGTTATAGACGAGTTTTGATAGTCGCTACTTTTGTCTCTTTCCTCCGTGTAGAATGTGTACCCATTGATGTCGTATGCTTGATAAATCATCAGATTGGGCGCGGGGCCATATGACAAGGCCAATACAATTTTATCTTTCTCACATGTCATTGGCGGGGGATCGGCATCAATCTGCTTCTTGAACCATGTCGCGAAAGAGGAGTTGTGTGCTCTAAATATCTCATCTTCCGTCATCGGCCTGCGAGCACTGTTTTTTATCGCGGTTTTGTGCTCTTCTATCCAAGGGTCGACATCGTCGATGTGTTGTAACACTACTAGGTGGGCCCTTTCAAAGTCGGCTCTCCGACCACAGGAGTCCGCGTCCATTACCCTTTTGCCAGTGTTGTGGCCTACCCCCATGAACCTGTCAAGGTGCTTGTTTGCGGGCAAACCAACAGCTGGCTTCTCATCGCCTAGGAAATTCTTGCAGAAAGAGATGCATTCTTCGGTGAGAAATCCCTGAACGATGCTTCCATCCGGGTGTGCCCTATTACGAACGAATGATTTTATGATCCCGTTCATTCTTTCTAACGCCATCATGTTGTGCAAGAATGCCGGCCCAAGATTGGTGATATCGTCCACGATATGGACCAAGAGATGTACCATAATATCAAAGAAGGCAGGTGGGAAATACATCTCAAGCTCGCATAGGATGGTGACGATCTCTTCCTGCAGCCTTCCGAGTTTCTTCACGCTTATCGACTTCCGAGTGATGACATCAAAAAAGTTACAAAGGCCAGTGAGCGTTTGACGGACGTGCGGTTCCATTATCCCTCTGATTGCAACCGGAAGTATCTGCGTCATCATCACGTGACAGTCATGAGACTTCATCCCGCTGAAGATTTTTTCTCCGCGTCTAGGTATCTGCTTATCAGCCCCGCGTAACCTAAGGGAAATTTCACTCCGAGGAGGCATGTGAATACTTGCGCGAGCTCGTCGGGGCTTAGAGTGAAGCAAGAGGGTTTCAGGCGGTGAGTTTGGTGTTTCTTAGCCGTTTTCCGCTTGCGGTCGTCCATCTCCTCCACCCCATCCTCGTCCTCCTCCGTCTGTTCACGCGTAGAAGGCGGTAAGTGAAGCTCGCTCCTGATATTCAGGGCCATCAGGTCGTATCTTGATTTTGGCCCGTCTTTGGTCCTATCTGCCATGTTGAACAGGGTGCCAAGCAAGCTCTCACACACATTCTTCGTGATATGCATGACATCAAGGCAGTGAGGCACTCCGAGGATTGGCCAGTACCGCAAGTCCCAAAACACGGACCTCCTTTTCCATACCCCCAAGAGCGGTCCTTCTGGCGGAGGACACTTTTTCTCTCCTCGCTTCCGCTTTTGTACCTTTCCCGACGGAGGACACGTTTTCCAATTCTTCAATAGAGTATCGATCTCTTCTCCTCTTCTCTTGCGTGGAGGTAGACCGAGCTCATCTTTACCGTTGAACAGGTCTCCGCGCTTTCTCCACGGGTCGTTCAGTGGTAGCCACATTCGATGCCTCATGTATACGGTTTTAGAAGATCCGGGATCCTTGTGTAGCTGTAGAAACGGGGTAAATTCCATGCACCTAACACAAGCCTTGTGTCCATGGCACACCTGACACGCAATATATCCGTATCCGAGATAGTCCTGCACCGTCGTGATCAGTGCGGCTCTCATACGAAAAGTTTCTTCTTTGAAGGCGTCCCATGTTTCTACCCCTTCCTCCCACAACGTGTCTAGCTCCTCCTTCAATAACTCGAGATACAGGTTGATATCGCTCCCTGGCTGGGTCGGCCCTTGAATCAGCATACTCATGTGTATGTACTTCCTCTTCAGACACAACCACGGGGGGAGGTTGTACATCCATACAAACACGGGCCAGGTGCTATGTTTGCTGCTCTGATTGCCAAACGGATTGAGACCGTCGGTGCTCGCACCAAGCCTGATGTTCCTTGGGTCGTTCCCGAATTTCTCATCGAATGCGTCTAATGCTTTCCACTGACGTGCATCCGAAGGGTGTGTTAGCACTGGTTTTTCAACACGTTCTGGATCGCTCAGCACCGCCTTCTTTCTGTCCTCGTGCCAGCGCATGAGCTTTGCTTCCTTGGGGTCCACGAAGTACCGCTGCAGACGGGGAATGAGTGGAAAGTACCACACAACTTTCCTAGGAGCTTTCTTCGTCCCCCTCTTGTAACGATCAGCACCGCACACCGGACATTTGATCTGGTCCGCGTGCTCGTTACGGTAAATTATGCAGTCACGGACGCAGGCGTGGTATTTTGTGTGCGGTAAATCGAGGGGGCACACGATTTTCTTGGCCTCCTGTAGACTACTAGCACATGTGTTCCCTTCAGGTAAGTGCGTCTTCAGGTATCGCAGAAGATCGTCCATGCTTGTGTCGGTCCATCCGTGTTTTGCCTTCATCTCAAGAAGATCCAGAGCTACTCTCAAGCGTGACTCCTCCGTCCCGCGACTTGCGCCATACAACGGAGTTGCAGAGTCTATCTCTAGTTGCGTGATCTTAGATTTACGTCTAGCGTCGGTCGACGTGTTCTTGAGAAGAAGATCTTGAACATGAGGGTCCCGCACGACTGAAGTTAGCGGAGTGTTCATGTCCTCGTCTGCATGTTGCTGATCACCATGACTCCCTTCTTCTTCATTATAGTCGTCTCCGTCGACAGCCGCCTCTTCGTCCTCTCCATTGCCATGTTCAGACTCCTCCTGATCATCTTCACATGTCGCCGCCCAATTGGTCTCGACGTTATCATCGTCTTCATCGTCATCCATCCACTTAGTGTGGCCCTCCATGAAACTATACCTGAGCAGGTGCTTCTCCACATTACCAGAATCTGGTTTGAACAAAGACCCCAGCTTGCATTTCCGACACGGACACTCTATCTCGGTGCGGTTGTTTCGATGCATCTCGGCCGTCGCGCGTCGCACGTACCTATGCACCACGCTTGTCCTCATCGCAATGACCATTGCTACAAAATGCAAGAGAGAGAGGTTTCATTAACTAGATCCAGTTTTCACGGAAAAATTCGGCATGACCTTCCTACAAAAGGTGTAACGCGGAGCGCCAGAAATTTGCCGAAAAGGAAATGAATCAACATTTCGGCAAAACATTGGCAACTCATCCTCATGGCAACACAATAAAATGAAAAAGAGAACGAATTCTCATCCACCGACCAATCCCACACACCTATTAAGATGACACACAATGCAAAATATATAGACGCGATGACGACGTCGAAGATCACCGAAGAGACTCCCGATAAGAGATTGATAGATCTAGAATTAGCTAATGGTGCATTTGTGGTGAGATCTAGTGTCCGGTTAGTAGATCTAGTGGAGAGATTTGGAAGAGGGAAAGTGGGGTAGCATACTAGCTAAAATATAGCAAACATGATTGGTTAAATTAGCTAAAAATGGTGGAGGGGTGTGGGGGATTGAGCTAGGAGCACTAATGGCTCGAGTTTGGACTAGTGAGTGAGTGAGTGGGGTGGATAGGGGTGGTGGTGGGTGGCTGGCCGCACTTATATTGGGGACAAATATTACCCCAGGCGAATATGCTACGGGAAGCGCCTGCGCTAAGTGGTGCTACCCCAGGCTATTCTTTGTCCCAGGCGAACAACGTTCCTGTGCGTCTGCGCTAAAGGGAGCTACCCCAGTCCACTTTTTACCCCAGGCGCTTCGGTACTTACTCGCCTGTGGTATCAGTTATACCGCAGGCGAACAAGGAAACTATTCGCCTGCGGTAAAGGAAGCGTGCCAGGGTCGGCCGTGGTTGGCCCTGCCACACTTTACCCCAGGCGCTTCCGGTTTCTGTTCGCCTGGGGTAACAGGCCTACCCCAGGCGCACAAGCCAGCTATTCGCCTGCGCTAATTAACCCAGGCGCACAGGTTTTCCTGTTCGCCTGTGGTAGAATATGCTGCTATAAGCTAATCTCTACTAGTGATCTTCGCAATTTGGGTACAACAATTTTTTGTGATCCTGTAACATGTTGTCCAGCTTCAACCTCTCCAATTTATTTTCACAGTCTTCCCTTGCATCAGCAATAACTCGGCCAAGATCATCATCGGGCTCTTCTGATGACTGTTCTTGATCACCTCCTTCTTCTCCATTCTCTTCCATTGCAGTATCGTCGTATTCAGGGAATAAAGGATCTTCTTCTTCTTCATCATCGTCTTCCATCACAACCCCTCTTTCTCCATGCTTCGTCCAGCAATTATAGCTGGGCATGAAACCTCTCCGAAGTAGATGGCCGTGAATGATTCTTTCGGAAGAGTGCTCTCTGACGTTCCGACAATCAACACATGGACAACACATGAAGCCATTATCTTTGTTCGCCTGAGCTACAGCAAGAAATGCATTCAGGCCTGCCATATACTCGGAAGTGCGTCGGTCACCATACATCCATCGCTGCCGTGCATCCAGCTGCATCGTATAATTAAGTTTATCAAAATACATTACAATAACATATTAATACGACAAATACTACTTTTTTATGTATCAGTTACAGATGAAAAAGATAAGTTTGTTAACCTCGGTCGAAGATACCATTTTCAGTGAGTTTATGTGCGGCTCGGGAATTTCGTCGAACACCTCGTGTGCATAGTAAAATAAAACACACTAACACCACACTCTCTCACACCTCCAAGCAAAAAAAAAAAGATGGAAGGGGTGAGGGGCTGGGCCAGTATATATAGGGGAACGGGGGCATTGGTCCCGGTTCGTGGACTGAACCGGGACAAATGTTCATGCGCGTGCTACGTGGCATGTGGCTACGCATTGGTCCCGGTCCGTGGCACGAGCCGGGACCGATATGTCCCCCACGAACCGGGACCAATGCCCCCAGGCGATTCCTGTTGCCCCGGGCGCACGAACCGGGACCAAAGCATGACATTTGTCCCGAATTCGGTTGCAACCGGGACAGCTGCCCCCTAGCCCCCTGGACGAGAGGGGTTGTTTCCACTAGTGTGCTGCGCTCTCTCGCTGGATAACTAATGGGCCGGCCCATATGTCGCGCGCACAGGCGATCCCTAATAGGTAGTGCTATAAGCACTGCATAGGGGAACCCGCTATAGAGTGTGGTTTTTGTATCCGAAAAGCAGGGGCTAAAATCTAAAACCGTGATTTTGCAAACGTAGGCCGACGTGGCGCTCGCCTTATCAAATCAGTCTCGGGTATTGTCAACAAACCAGCCCGAAACTGAAACAAGATCGCACGGAACCAGAGTAGTATCTCCGAAACCGCAACTGTGTCCACTTCCACCACCTCGTCCTTGAAAAAAGCGTCGTGGCACGGAAGCCACGGCCACCAGCCGAACCACGGGACCGCAACTCCGCACCGAACCGGCGCACCCGATCCAACCCCTATATAACCAGCCGCGCCGCCGGGCACGCACGCCTCCCCACACACCCAGGACAGACACGAGCAAAAGCGCCGCCCCTTTTTCCGTTACTTCTCCTACGAGCGAAGAGAGAAGACAGAACCACAGCAGAGGAAGGGGAACCGGAGGAGGCGCCGGGATGTGCTGCTGCCCGAGCAAGGCGTGCTGCATCTGCACGCTCATCATCCTCGTGCTCATCGCCGTCGGGATCGTCTTCGGCTTCGGCGTCTACACCCGGGGCTTCCACAAGCTCTCCAACGACATCCACCTCCAGGACGGGGCCTCCTCCCCCTTCCGCGCCTTCGGCGGCCACCTCGCGCCGCCGCCCTACTAGGGCTCCGGCCTCCGAGATCCAGCGGTGCCCTCCGGTCCGCGCGTCACGCCGTGGGGATGAATTAGATATGATGGGCTGGAGCGCCAGCATTGCCTGCCGTATCCGCGTGTGTAGAGAAGAGATTTCGGGACCGATGGATTTGCGTTTGTTTTTCAGTTGTATTCCTTCGTTGATTTAGGCCCGCTCGTTCGTTTGTTTCCGAGGCGATGATATTTTTACCATTTTATTTACGGATTATTAATTGATAGTTAACGCGCCGCGTCCTCAGTTTCTGAATTTTTAATTACCGCGCATTAGTTTAGTGCCCCATCATCATGGGTGGGCACATGGATGGTCTGAGTTACCCGGCGAATTCCGATAATCTCAATCATCTCGCCTTGGCAGCATGTGGTTTGGTTTGGCTCGAGTCACGAACTAGCTTTTCAGGGAAAGCAGAGTGGCGTCTACGCTAATCCGTTCTTGTGTTGCTGTGTACGACACACTACTCGTGTCGTCCGTCAGGCAGCCGGCGGTCGGTTGTCCGTCCACCGAAAAGCCAGTTCCGTTGCCTTGCACGTTCGACTCTCCGACTTGCAAGGCGCAGATATGATTATGACAGCTCAACAGAACAGGTGACGCACTGACGCCGCGCCTAATTTTTCTACTGTACTACTAATAACTTGCCGATTAAACCCATAATAGTACTCATCTAGCTAATCTTAAAGGGAAAACGTTTCTATACGGCCTGAATTGTCAAAATGCACTGAACGAAGAATCGATTGCCCGGCGTTGCAGCCTGGTGGTGAGGTCCTTGCATACAACTTTCATGGAGCATCTCGGGAACTTTTATCTACGTCACTGAGCTCGTGCAAACATGCTACCGCCACCACGCCCCTGTGTGGATTTTGTGAAGGAGTTCGACTCCATCGACTGGAAATGCACTACGGGCCATCCTTCGTGCTCGTGGCTTCCGCCCGCTCCGGTGCGAGTGGATGGACACCATATCCTCTTCTTCGCACTCCGCGGTGCTCCTCAATGGCATCCCAGGCGTCCTGCTCTGTTTTGCAATACGCCGACGACACGCTGATTTGATTCTCCTGCGCGGAGACACGGGTTCAACGCGCAAACTACGCTCGCTTCTCCAAGACTTCGAGGCGTGAACTGTCCTGCGCATCAACTTCTCGAAGACCACTCTCGTTCCAATGCACGTCGACACCGCCACCCTCAACGAGATAAAGGACACGCTCCAATGCTGCGTTGAAGGCTTTCCCCGAGGATATGGGGGTACCCGAAAGTCCCCTCACCATAGGCCTACCCCGGTATGGCTCGCGAGAAGTATCTTCATAAGGCCCACAACCAGATGCACGAAAGCACACGACAGAAGCTCGCACGGAAACAAAGAAAGGAAAGTACTTGGACAACAAGATTAGAAAAGACAACAACCAACTCGAGAACAAGTCCTACTCATGTACGACCCCGGGACCCGGCTACCTATATAAAGCACGGGAGGGGGTCACGAAATAAAGACAACCCTAAATTCAGAGCTACTCCAGATTCAATCTGCAAATAGCACCCTATAATCGACACCTTTTGTCACCCCATCAAAATAAACTCCGGCGGACAGTAACCCCTCAAGTCGAGTGGTCCACCAGCGCTTTTTTCCTTCTTACGAAACTTCAGGTCCCTCACCATGGGGATTGTTGAGGTGACCCCCTCGACAATGGCACCGTCTGTGGGAATATGGGGCGCTGGACTCGTGGCTTCTTCGACCTCATCATCGACCAATCACAACTCGGCGATCTGGGCGCATTCGATCCGCTTCGGGACAATCGACTTCACCAAGTACTAGCCGGCATCACGCCTGGTGTTCGTCCGCCTCGACGCGAGTATCGATATGAAGATCGGCGACCTGAACTTCCGCGCGGGTCGCGCGAGGGTGATAAACCTAGAAGATTCCGCCTGAGTTCATCGGAAAGAGGCAGTCTTACCAGAACATTCACTGCACCTAGAAGAAGCAGGTTCCGAGTACTTTTACCCGTCCAATCCTCATGTACACTTCGTCGCTATGGCAAGCCGCACCCAGTCGTCATCCTCGAAAAGAGAAGGCGACGACAAAGTAACAGACCCGCCCAAAGTATCCCTCGCAACTGACGCAACCAAGGGAGAAGAAGATGGAGGAGAAGAATCAGATGAAGACCCAACAAAATCCCCTCCTTCTCAGGATGAAGACCCGGAGAACGGCGATGGAGGACATGGAGAACTACCCCCACCTGCCAGTTCCGGGTCTGCAACCAAAGGCAAGAAAGGAAAAGCAGAACGCCCCAAGGTCTATGTGCTGAAAGAAACAATGGAGGTGGTCATCTCTCTGTTTAAGCAGGGTCTTCCTCCCCCAGTAGATGCTACCGCTGAAGAACGGTGACGAAGGCATGGATCCTGGACCCCGCGGGTAAGGACACCCCATCTCAGGCCCAAGGTTAAGGCCCAAGAAGAGGAACCTTTGGAGTATTCTAGAAGGCCCACGTGAAGCCCACCCGCACTAACTTGCGGGTTAAGTTTGGAAACTTGTAACCGACCTAGGGTTAGAATTCGAGTCCTCTCCGGGTAAGGTTTGAGACCTGGCCACCTATATAAGGCCAGGAGAGCCACCGGTAGAGGACCAAGCAACACCGCAACACCAAAACCTTGAGTTTGAGATCATACTCTCAACTCGAGCCATCACCATTGTAACCGATCTTTTCGACTAATACAGATCGACAGAGGCAGGAGTAAGGGTTTTACCTCTACGAGGGCCCTGAACCTGGGTAAATCTCGCCCCCTGTCTAGCCGACGATTCCACCAGCGCTCATGAGTTCTCCTAGTCGAAACCCGATAGGGTCACCTAAGGGATTTGTAGAGACAAAGATTCGACAATTGGCGCCGACCGTGGGGAGGACGGGCGCTGGATCACCGGCATCTTCGGCTTCATCGACAACCCACTCCCGCTGGAAACCATCGACTACGGCTCCGAACAATCCTATACGGATCGGATCTGTCGTGGTCACACCTCACTCGCCGGAATCACGCCCGGTATTCGAGGATCTGGAGAAGAGCGTCACCTTGACGTTCGGGAGCCTGAAATTCGTGACCAACAGGGACGGGATCCTCCACTTCTCGGATGAATCAGAAACTGAATCTGGAGCTGTCGACTCGCGCCGTCATCTGGAGAAAAGTGGCGAGTCCATCCGCTTCAACGCCAACGACTATCATACCCTCTCGACAGAGGAACCATCAAGAATTCAAAGGAACTTTCGATCTACGCCTAGGACGCACGAGCCTCGACTGGCTCAAGTCTGCATGGCAGGATCGGAACATGCCTCGGAAACGGAACATAGCACGGCAGAGCGCAACATAATCGGCGTCTCACGGGAATCTTGGAACTGAGCGAAGGAGGCTATGCGAACGAGCAAGCCACCCGCAGCCGGGGCTTCACACGAAGACATGGTTGCCTACCACTATCACCTAGTGAGAGCAGACACGGCCATCAAAAACGCTCAGATAGATCTGGCCCGCGGAAGAAGAGCGGCGGATGAGTCGAGCCAAAGGCGAGCCGGACTGTCCATAACACCCTCGGTCGGAACCCGACCCGCGAGGAAGGGGCACGCATCTACATCCCGGAACAATGAGTCCCTAGCCGGAACCAGCAGATCGATCACTCCTTCTCTCATGCGAGTCGATGACGACGGCAATGTCTACCCGCAAACTCCCGCTGCTGCGGTTCTAGCCGCAGCAACTTACATGCAGATGAATCAACCGACGGAAAGTGACCCTCGGGCGGAACAGTATAAACAAGTACACATCATTGGCTAGGACGAATGGTTCGTCATTGTAACCAATATTGTTGAGATCCACTGTTGTCATTCCATAAAGCGGGTCTACCTTTACCCCTTCTCCATTCAGGTTGACCCATTTGCACTTGAACAAAGGGACCTTAAAAGAAGGTCCATAGTCAAGTTCCCATATCTCCTCTATGTAACCATAGTATGTGTCATTTTTTCCATTCTCGTTTGTTGTATCAAAGCGGACACCACTGTTTTGGTTGGTACTCTTCTTATCTTGGGAGCTCGTGTAAAATGTATTCCCATTTATCTCGTACCCTTGAAAACTCCCAATAGTCGAAGATGGTGACCCTGCCAACATGTATAGCTGATCTTCAACAGTGGTGTCATTTATAAGACGTGTTTGCAACCAACTTCCGAAAGTCTCCATGCGTTCGCGTTTAATCCACGAGTCATCCTTCCCCGGGTTTGCAGACCGTACAATATTCTTGTGTTCCTCGAGATACGTAGCCATGAACATAGAATTTTGTAGAACTGTGTAGTGTGCTTTGGTCAAAGAATGCCCGTCCCTAGGTATCATTTTTTTCTTTCCCAGCGTTCCTTTTCCCCTCAGTCTCCCCTCATGCCGCGATTTAGGAACACCAATTGTCTTAAGGTCAGGAATAAAGTCAACACAGAACCCAATGACCTCCTCTGTTCCATAGCCCTTCGAGATGCTTCCTTCTGGCCTAGCACGGTTATGAACATATTTATTCAAGACTCCCATGAACCTCTCAAAGGGGAACATATTGTGTAGAAATACCGGACCAAGAATATGAATCTCTTCACATAGGTGAACCAGGAGATGAGTCATAATGTTGAAGAAGGATGGTGGGAACACCAACTCAAAACTAACAAGACACTGGACCACATCCCTCTGTAATCTTGTCAGACTTTCTGGATCGATTACCTTCTGAGATATTGCGTTCATGAATGCACATAGCTTCACAATGGGTACTCGAACATTTTCCGGTAGAAGCCCCCTCAATGCAATCGGAAGCAACTGCGTCATAATCACGTGGCAGTCATGAGACTTCAGGTTTTGGAATTTTTTCTCTGCCATGTTTATTATTCCCTTTATATTCGACGAGAAGCCAGACGGAACCTTGATACTGTAAAGGACTTTAAAGAATATTTCCTTCTCTGCTTTAGTAAGAGCGTAGTTGCTTAAGTAATGGCGCCTATCTGTGTGCTTGTTGCTTGGGTCTTTCATAGTTGCTGGTCCTCCCGTGCTTCTGGCGTATCTTTGGACTTCCCATACACGCCCAGGAAGCATAGCAGATTGACACAAAGATTCTTCGTCACGTGCATCACGTCGATCGAAGACCGGACCTCTAAAACTTTTCAATAGGGTAGCTCCCAAAATATAGATTTCTTCTTCCACATGGGTGCGCGCTTATCAGGGCCGTACGGAACTGGTTGGCTGCCAGCAGCCTTACCAAAGATTACTTCTAGGTCCTTGACCATATCGAATATATCATTACCACTACGCAGCTCAGGCTTCTTCCGGTTATCTGCCTCACCTCTGAAATGCTTCCCTCCTTTCTTTCTTACGGGATGCTTGATCGGAAGAAATCTACGATGCCCCAGGTATACAACCTTTTTACATTTATCCGAAAAAAACACTGTCAGTATTATCTAAACAGTGTGTGCATGCATTGTATCCCTTATTTGTATGTCCGGAAATGTTACTAAGAGCAGGCCAATCATTGATGGTTACGAAAACCAACGCCCGTAGGTCAAATGGCTTTTGTTCGTTCTCATCCCACACACGTACACCTGGTTTGCCCCAGTTCTTCCAGTAATGGCCTTAGATACACATCAATGTCGTTGCCAGGTTGCCTCGGGCCTTGGATGAGAACTGGCATCATAATGAACTTGCGCTTCATGCACAACCAAGGAGGAAGGTTGTACATACATAGATTTACAGGCCAAGTGCTATGACTGGAGCTCTGCTCCCCAAAAGGATTAAAGCCATCTGTACTTAGGCCAAACCATAAGTTTCTCGCCTCTCCTGCAAAGTCTGGAAAGTCTCTCTCGATCTTTCTCCACTGCGATCCATCGGCGGGGTGCCTCAACTTTCCGTCATTCTTACGGTCTTCTTTGTGCCATCGCAACAACGTAGCATGCTCTTTGTTTCTAAACAGACGTTTCAGCCGTGATATTATAGGAGCATACCACATCACCTTAGCAGGAACCCTCTTACGGGGGGCTCGCCGTCAACATCACCAGGGTCATCTGCTCTGATCTTATACCGCAGTGCAGTGCATATCGGACATTCATCCAAATTCTCGTACTTCTCACCGCGGAAGAGGATGCAGTCATTAATGCATGCATGTATTTTCTGCACATCTAATCCTAGAGGGCAGAGAGCTTTCTTTGCTTCGTACGTACTCTCAGGCAATTCGTTATCCTTTGGAAGTTTTGGCTTCATTAGTTGAAGTAAACTCTCAAATGCCTTGTCAGTCACACCGTTCTGTGCCTTCCATTTCAGCAACTCCAGTGTGGTACCGAGCTTTGTGCTACCATCCACTACTAGGGAAAAGCTTACCCCAGGCGAACGGAAAATGCCTACCACAGGCGCATTCTGGTTCGCCTGGGACCGTATCGCCAGCGGTAATGGCTTACCCCAGGCGAATACAACAATGCGCCTGTGGTAAGTACGCATACCCCAGGCGAATAGTACTCGTGCGCCTGGGGTAAAACACTTACCTGAGGCGAACAAGAGCTGTGCGCCTGGGGTACAGATGCGCCTGGGGTACCTTCTACTGTTCGCCTGGGCTATAGTTTTGCTGTATCAAAAAATAAGAGAAAACCAAAATAACAGAATTACAGGAAAATGACAGAAAAAGTATCAAGCTGACAGAATAACAGCAAAATGACACAATTAAGTTATATAACATAAATATTTTCGATCATCAACACATAGTCTCGATCATCACCACACATAGTTTGACAAAATTACATAGTCTCGAAAAGATCCATGCTACTAATAAATCCAAGAGTTAGCTAGTGAGATGGAAATAATTATTTGTTCTAATTTGAACAAACTCGTCATCTATCGATCTAGCGGGGTGATGTAGTGGATGACCATCATCATGTCCAAGTTGGAGACGTCACTATTCCTCATGGTGATCAGAATAGCTCGTCCAGCCTCCATACCACCTCTTGCGGAATGGAACCGCCTCCATGCTTGAGAGTTGAGGATGACCCGACCATCAGCATTATCCCGCGTGATCGGAACTACGGTGACAGGTCCTGATTCTCCACGGCGTACTCCAATGGTACCCATATGCTCCATGCCAGCACTGTCCGCTACCGCCAAAGGTATTTTCTACAACACACAATTCCAAGAAAGAATAAAAGCACAATGTCAAATACCGGATAAGAAAGTGTTAAGAACATAAGTAACTATACGAATAAGAAAGTGTTAAGAAACATACCATGACATGTCCATTGGAGATGTTCGTGTTGGTGATGCGATGCACGAAAGGGAAGCCGATGTAGCTATCTATCTCGGCAAGTTTCTGAAGGACACGGTCCTTCTCAATCTCGCTAAGATTCGCTCTTTGAGCAACAACCACATGTTTCCATGGGTCCTCCTCGTCCATATCATCCTCAGTGTCCATATCCTCGGTGTTCTCAGTTTCCTCCTCACTCCCGCCATCCTCGTTCGCAATCCCGCCCATATACACAATTTTGATGCGAGGTTGCGGTCCTTCCATAGAGAAGTGAATGTAATCACCTCCGCTTAAATTGTACGTGGCGATGAGAGCCTGCAATGCTTGCCCGCAGAAGTAGGTCTTCGTTCTTTCTTTTTTCACTCGAAGAATGTAGGTGGTCCCGTGAACATTGAAATTCACCTCACGACTGTCAACTAACTCGTTGAATTCGTCGCGAATATTGCATGGTAGAATCTAAAAAAGAAATATAAAGAATATTTTGTTAATAAACACAAGTCTCAAGCTAGATAGTAAAACGAAAGAACAAGTTAACATAAAAAGAATTGTTAATTACCAACGAATCAACGTCACCGTCGTGGAGCTGAAGCATAAAAGAACTCCCACTGAATCGTCCTTCGGCACATCGGGACCGACATACGCCGCAAGCCATGTTCTTTTAAATTAAGAAAGTGCACACATAGAGGTTAGAGGAGCATAGCTATCACAAAACAAAGACAAATGGCAGCACCTACCTCTAGTACTATAATAAGGCAATATATTGACAGGAGTACAAACGAAATGGAACCTGTCGGAGAGTTTAGGTGATACTTCCAACAGTACAAACGAAATGGAACCTCTAGTAGTATAATAAGGCAATTGACAGCAGTACAAACGAAACGAATCCTAGAGATATAATGCACTACAAGTGGTGTTGCCGTTTGTAAGGAACCTGCTAAAACTATTTGCTGTTCGTGATTTCAATGAAATCGGGGGGCAGCCCCTTTTAGTCTAAAAAAATGCACAACGGCAGCCACGGGGTGTGACAATTTGGTATCAGATCAAGCCAACGATTCCTTCAAAAATTGCAGAGCGCTCCATGGCAATCGAGGTCATATCGCTCGCATGCAGGCGCCCGCGGAGCAGGTCGTGCAGCAGGGCATTGGGCGCTGCGGGGATTCCGTGGCGCGGCAGATGGAGTTCATGCGGCTATCACGGCGAGCATCAACGAGTCGCGGGCGTTATTGGAGGGGGGATGGGAGGGAGAGGGGCTGACCTGGATCAACGACGACGACGGAGTGGGCGACGACCTGCTCTGCTCCTCTCGACACTGGCGACGGCGGCGGCGTGTGGGTTCGTGTGGGTGCGGGTGAGATCCGGTCACTTAGAATACTAAAGAAGCACATTGGCACCGGTTTCTAATACAAACCGGTTCGAAAAGGAGCTGCCCACTGGGCCCCACACCCTGTCGCAAATGGCCTCATGGCCTTTAGGACCGGTTTGTGCTACCAACCGGTCCTAAAGGCCTGCGGCCATTTGCTGCAGGTGGGGGGGGCCAGGGGACAGACCCTTTTGAACCGGTTTGTGATACAAACCGGTTCTAATGTGCTTGGCTCGATGCCTTGTTATGCGCGGCCCCACAGATCCTTACCGCAGGCGCGTTACGTAGACAATGCGCCTCCGCTAAGTTTCGTAGGATTTAGGTTTGCGCGGTCCCACATGGCATTACCCCAGGCGCATGTCCTGTGAAAAGCGCCTGTGGTAAAGTTTACCCCAGGCGCGTTTTCTAGATGATGCGCCTGTGCTAAGATTTTCTAAATTACCCAGCCCCGCGGCCTGGACACATCGAGCAATACGAATGCTATAATATGTGGCTCCCCCACGTTGGTTTTCACTTAAAAAATACATACATATGAAAGTTAACATGTGCAAAAAAAATTAATGTCGCATCGAGCGTAAATAGATTGGTTTAGCGAGATACCGCAAGTGTTTCTCTCTAAAAACACATTGTACATATAGCTATTAGCATGTTATATCGCGAGTATTTCCCTCTCTCAACCTTTCGTCACAATATTAGTCTTGCCTTTCTTGGTCGATGTTGAATACGTGACCGCCATATTGTGACTTCTTCTTGTGAATGGAAGACCTGCCCTAGGTAGTGTGGTCCTGCTTCTTCTTGTGGTGTATGGTGCATCGTCTTCACCGTGTTCTTCCATCATCGGGTCTCCGACTAAGCCGTCGAAGTCCTTCTCATCGGCGACTCCATCCATTCCGACGAGGGCCCTTTTTCCTCTCCTTACGACAACACGACTAGGCTTTGCCGGGTCGGTTATGAAGAAGCATTGCTCCACGTGCTTAGCCAATACCCAGGGCTCATTTTGTGCGGTGGGGTTCTTGGACTTGGGTTTGTTGGCTTCAGACATCGACATAGTGGTGAAATATTCGTCTTCTTTTGTGACGTTTGTAGCCCATCTGACATGGAACATCGGCACCTTTACCCCAACGTAGTCAAGCTCCCAAATTTCCTCGATCTTTCCGTAGTACCTTCTAACCTCTTCGCCCGTGTAAGATTCCATCGTTATAGACGAGTTTTGATAGTCGCTACTTTTGTCTCTTTCCTCCGTGTAGAATGTGTACCCATTGATGTCGTATGCTTGATAAATCATCAGATTGGGCGCGGGGCCATATGACAAGGCCAATACAATTTTATCTTTCTCACATGTCATTGGCGGGGGATCGGCATCAATCTGCTTCTTGAACCATGTCGCGAAAGAGGAGTTGTGTGCTCTAAATATCTCATCTTCCGTCATCGGCCTGCGAGCACTGTTTTTTATCGCGGTTTTGTGCTCTTCTATCCAAGGGTCGACATCGTCGATGTGTTGTAACACTACTAGGTGGGCCCTTTCAAAGTCGGCTCTCCGACCACAGGAGTCCGCGTCCATTACCCTTTTGCCAGTGTTGTGGCCTACCCCCATGAACCTGTCAAGGTGCTTGTTTGCGGGCAAACCAACAGCTGGCTTCTCATCGCCTAGGAAATTCTTGCAGAAAGAGATGCATTCTTCGGTGAGAAATCCCTGAACGATGCTTCCATCCGGGTGTGCCCTATTACGAACGAATGATTTTATGATCCCGTTCATTCTTTCTAACGCCATCATGTTGTGCAAGAATGCCGGCCCAAGATTGGTGATATCGTCCACGATATGGACCAAGAGATGTACCATAATATCAAAGAAGGCAGGTGGGAAATACATCTCAAGCTCGCATAGGATGGTGACGATCTCTTCCTGCAGCCTTCCGAGTTTCTTCACGCTTATCGACTTCCGAGTGATGACATCAAAAAAGTTACAAAGGCCAGTGAGCGTTTGACGGACGTGCGGTTCCATTATCCCTCTGATTGCAACCGGAAGTATCTGCGTCATCATCACGTGACAGTCATGAGACTTCATCCCGCTGAAGATTTTTTCTCCGCGTCTAGGTATCTGCTTATCAGCCCCGCGTAACCTAAGGGAAATTTCACTCCGAGGAGGCATGTGAATACTTGCGCGAGCTCGTCGGGGCTTAGAGTGAAGCAAGAGGGTTTCAGGCGGTGAGTTTGGTGTTTCTTAGCCGTTTTCCGCTTGCGGTCGTCCATCTCCTCCACCCCATCCTCGTCCTCCTCCGTCTGTTCACGCGTAGAAGGCGGTAAGTGAAGCTCGCTCCTGATATTCAGGGCCATCAGGTCGTATCTTGATTTTGGCCCGTCTTTGGTCCTATCTGCCATGTTGAACAGGGTGCCAAGCAAGCTCTCACACACATTCTTCGTGATATGCATGACATCAAGGCAGTGAGGCACTCCGAGGATTGGCCAGTACCGCAAGTCCCAAAACACGGACCTCCTTTTCCATACCCCCAAGAGCGGTCCTTCTGGCGGAGGACACTTTTTCTCTCCTCGCTTCCGCTTTTGTACCTTTCCCGACGGAGGACACGTTTTCCAATTCTTCAATAGAGTATCGATCTCTTCTCCTCTTCTCTTGCGTGGAGGTAGACCGAGCTCATCTTTACCGTTGAACAGGTCTCCGCGCTTTCTCCACGGGTCGTTCAGTGGTAGCCACATTCGATGCCTCATGTATACGGTTTTAGAAGATCCGGGATCCTTGTGTAGCTGTAGAAACGGGGTAAATTCCATGCACCTAACACAAGCCTTGTGTCCATGGCACACCTGACACGCAATATATCCGTATCCGAGATAGTCCTGCACCGTCGTGATCAGTGCGGCTCTCATACGAAAAGTTTCTTCTTTGAAGGCGTCCCATGTTTCTACCCCTTCCTCCCACAACGTGTCTAGCTCCTCCTTCAATAACTCGAGATACAGGTTGATATCGCTCCCTGGCTGGGTCGGCCCTTGAATCAGCATACTCATGTGTATGTACTTCCTCTTCAGACACAACCACGGGGGGAGGTTGTACATCCATACAAACACGGGCCAGGTGCTATGTTTGCTGCTCTGATTGCCAAACGGATTGAGACCGTCGGTGCTCGCACCAAGCCTGATGTTCCTTGGGTCGTTCCCGAATTTCTCATCGAATGCGTCTAATGCTTTCCACTGACGTGCATCCGAAGGGTGTGTTAGCACTGGTTTTTCAACACGTTCTGGATCGCTCAGCACCGCCTTCTTTCTGTCCTCGTGCCAGCGCATGAGCTTTGCTTCCTTGGGGTCCACGAAGTACCGCTGCAGACGGGGAATGAGTGGAAAGTACCACACAACTTTCCTAGGAGCTTTCTTCGTCCCCCTCTTGTAACGATCAGCACCGCACACCGGACATTTGATCTGGTCCGCGTGCTCGTTACGGTAAATTATGCAGTCACGGACGCAGGCGTGGTATTTTGTGTGCGGTAAATCGAGGGGGCACACGATTTTCTTGGCCTCCTGTAGACTACTAGCACATGTGTTCCCTTCAGGTAAGTGCGTCTTCAGGTATCGCAGAAGATCGTCCATGCTTGTGTCGGTCCATCCGTGTTTTGCCTTCATCTCAAGAAGATCCAGAGCTACTCTCAAGCGTGACTCCTCCGTCCCGCGACTTGCGCCATACAACGGAGTTGCAGAGTCTATCTCTAGTTGCGTGATCTTAGATTTACGTCTAGCGTCGGTCGACGTGTTCTTGAGAAGAAGATCTTGAACATGAGGGTCCCGCACGACTGAAGTTAGCGGAGTGTTCATGTCCTCGTCTGCATGTTGCTGATCACCATGACTCCCTTCTTCTTCATTATAGTCGTCTCCGTCGACAGCCGCCTCTTCGTCCTCTCCATTGCCATGTTCAGACTCCTCCTGATCATCTTCACATGTCGCCGCCCAATTGGTCTCGACGTTATCATCGTCTTCATCGTCATCCATCCACTTAGTGTGGCCCTCCATGAAACTATACCTGAGCAGGTGCTTCTCCACATTACCAGAATCTGGTTTGAACAAAGACCCCAGCTTGCATTTCCGACACGGACACTCTATCTCGGTGCGGTTGTTTCGATGCATCTCGGCCGTCGCGCGTCGCACGTACCTATGCACCACGCTTGTCCTCATCGCAATGACCATTGCTACAAAATGCAAGAGAGAGAGGTTTCATTAACTAGATCCAGTTTTCACGGAAAAATTCGGCATGACCTTCCTACAAAAGGTGTAACGCGGAGCGCCAGAAATTTGCCGAAAAGGAAATGAATCAACATTTCGGCAAAACATTGGCAACTCATCCTCATGGCAACACAATAAAATGAAAAAGAGAACGAATTCTCATCCACCGACCAATCCCACACACCTATTAAGATGACACACAATGCAAAATATATAGACGCGATGACGACGTCGAAGATCACCGAAGAGACTCCCGATAAGAGATTGATAGATCTAGAATTAGCTAATGGTGCATTTGTGGTGAGATCTAGTGTCCGGTTAGTAGATCTAGTGGAGAGATTTGGAAGAGGGAAAGTGGGGTAGCATACTAGCTAAAATATAGCAAACATGATTGGTTAAATTAGCTAAAAATGGTGGAGGGGTGTGGGGGATTGAGCTAGGAGCACTAATGGCTCGAGTTTGGACTAGTGAGTGAGTGAGTGGGGTGGATAGGGGTGGTGGTGGGTGGCTGGCCGCACTTATATTGGGGACAAATATTACCCCAGGCGAATATGCTACGGGAAGCGCCTGCGCTAAGTGGTGCTACCCCAGGCTATTCTTTGTCCCAGGCGAACAACGTTCCTGTGCGTCTGCGCTAAAGGGAGCTACCCCAGTCCACTTTTTACCCCAGGCGCTTCGGTACTTACTCGCCTGTGGTATCAGTTATACCGCAGGCGAACAAGGAAACTATTCGCCTGCGGTAAAGGAAGCGTGCCAGGGTCGGCCGTGGTTGGCCCTGCCACACTTTACCCCAGGCGCTTCCGGTTTCTGTTCGCCTGGGGTAACAGGCCTACCCCAGGCGCACAAGCCAGCTATTCGCCTGCGCTAATTAACCCAGGCGCACAGGTTTTCCTGTTCGCCTGTGGTAGAATATGCTGCTATAAGCTAATCTCTACTAGTGATCTTCGCAATTTGGGTACAACAATTTTTTGTGATCCTGTAACATGTTGTCCAGCTTCAACCTCTCCAATTTATTTTCACAGTCTTCCCTTGCATCAGCAATAACTCGGCCAAGATCATCATCGGGCTCTTCTGATGACTGTTCTTGATCACCTCCTTCTTCTCCATTCTCTTCCATTGCAGTATCGTCGTATTCAGGGAATAAAGGATCTTCTTCTTCTTCATCATCGTCTTCCATCACAACCCCTCTTTCTCCATGCTTCGTCCAGCAATTATAGCTGGGCATGAAACCTCTCCGAAGTAGATGGCCGTGAATGATTCTTTCGGAAGAGTGCTCTCTGACGTTCCGACAATCAACACATGGACAACACATGAAGCCATTATCTTTGTTCGCCTGAGCTACAGCAAGAAATGCATTCAGGCCTGCCATATACTCGGAAGTGCGTCGGTCACCATACATCCATCGCTGCCGTGCATCCAGCTGCATCGTATAATTAAGTTTATCAAAATACATTACAATAACATATTAATACGACAAATACTACTTTTTTATGTATCAGTTACAGATGAAAAAGATAAGTTTGTTAACCTCGGTCGAAGATACCATTTTCAGTGAGTTTATGTGCGGCTCGGGAATTTCGTCGAACACCTCGTGTGCATAGTAAAATAAAACACACTAACACCACACTCTCTCACACCTCCAAGCAAAAAAAAAAAGATGGAAGGGGTGAGGGGCTGGGCCAGTATATATAGGGGAACGGGGGCATTGGTCCCGGTTCGTGGACTGAACCGGGACAAATGTTCATGCGCGTGCTACGTGGCATGTGGCTACGCATTGGTCCCGGTCCGTGGCACGAGCCGGGACCGATATGTCCCCCACGAACCGGGACCAATGCCCCCAGGCGATTCCTGTTGCCCCGGGCGCACGAACCGGGACCAAAGCATGACATTTGTCCCGAATTCGGTTGCAACCGGGACAGCTGCCCCCTAGCCCCCTGGACGAGAGGGGTTGTTTCCACTAGTGTGCTGCGCTCTCTCGCTGGATAACTAATGGGCCGGCCCATATGTCGCGCGCACAGGCGATCCCTAATAGGTAGTGCTATAAGCACTGCATAGGGGAACCCGCTATAGAGTGTGGTTTTTGTATCCGAAAAGCAGGGGCTAAAATCTAAAACCGTGATTTTGCAAACGTAGGCCGACGTGGCGCTCGCCTTATCAAATCAGTCTCGGGTATTGTCAACAAACCAGCCCGAAACTGAAACAAGATCGCACGGAACCAGAGTAGTATCTCCGAAACCGCAACTGTGTCCACTTCCACCACCTCGTCCTTGAAAAAAGCGTCGTGGCACGGAAGCCACGGCCACCAGCCGAACCACGGGACCGCAACTCCGCACCGAACCGGCGCACCCGATCCAACCCCTATATAACCAGCCGCGCCGCCGGGCACGCACGCCTCCCCACACACCCAGGACAGACACGAGCAAAAGCGCCGCCCCTTTTTCCGTTACTTCTCCTACGAGCGAAGAGAGAAGACAGAACCACAGCAGAGGAAGGGGAACCGGAGGAGGCGCCGGGATGTGCTGCTGCCCGAGCAAGGCGTGCTGCATCTGCACGCTCATCATCCTCGTGCTCATCGCCGTCGGGATCGTCTTCGGCTTCGGCGTCTACACCCGGGGCTTCCACAAGCTCTCCAACGACATCCACCTCCAGGACGGGGCCTCCTCCCCCTTCCGCGCCTTCGGCGGCCACCTCGCGCCGCCGCCCTACTAGGGCTCCGGCCTCCGAGATCCAGCGGTGCCCTCCGGTCCGCGCGTCACGCCGTGGGGATGAATTAGATATGATGGGCTGGAGCGCCAGCATTGCCTGCCGTATCCGCGTGTGTAGAGAAGAGATTTCGGGACCGATGGATTTGCGTTTGTTTTTCAGTTGTATTCCTTCCTTGATTTAGCAGCCCCGCCTCGTTCGTTTGTTTCTGTAGAAACACCGTCGGGGTGATATTTTTACCAGATTATTATTTACGGATTAATTAATTGATAGTTAACGCGCCGCGTCCTCCGTTTCTGAATTGTTAATTACGGCGCATTTCTAGTTTAGTGCCCTCATCATCATGGGCGGGCACGTGGATGGTCCGAGTTATCCGGCGAATTTCGATAATCTCAAGCATCTCGCTTGGCTGCATGTGGTTTTAGTTTGGCTCGAGTCACGAACTGCAGCACCGATGGGGAGTCGATCAGTCAAAAAGCTTTCAGGGAAAGCAGAGTGGCGTCTACGCTAATCCGTTCTTGTGTTGCTGTGTACGACACTACTCGTGTGGTCCGTCAGGCAGCCGGCGGTCGGTTGTCTGTCCACCGAAAAGGTAGTTCCGTTGCCTTGCACGTTCGACTCTCCGACTTGCAAGCCGCAGATATGATTATGACGCACTGACGCCGCGCCTAATTTTTCTACTAATAACTTGCCGATTTAAACCCATAATAGTACTACTACTCATCTAGCTAATCGGCCTGAATTGTCAAAATGCGCAGAACGAAGAATCGATTGCCCGGTGGTGAGGACCTTTAAAAACAACTTTCATAGAACATCTCGGAGAACTTCATCTACGCCGCCGAGCTCGTGCAAACATGCTACCGTCACCGCGGCCCATGCGTGGTTCTGAAGCTGGATTTTGCGAAGACGTTCGACTCCATCGACTGGAAATGACTCCGCGCCATCCTTCATGCTCGTGGATTCCCCCTTCCCCCCGCTCTTGTGCGAGTGGATGGACTCCATATCCTCTTCTTCCCACTCCGCGGTGCTCCTCAATGACATCCTAGGGAAATGGATTCGTTTCATGCGCGGGCTACGCCAGGGGGATCCCCTCTCCCCTACCTCTTCATCATCGTCGCTGATGCGCTCCAGCGCCTTCTCCGCCAGGACGGCGAGCTGCTCCACCCCATCACTTACGGTGTGTCATGCCCTGTTGTGCAATACGCCGACAACACACTGATTCTACTGCTCGCGGACGCGGGTTCAACGCGCAAACTACGCTCGCTTCTCCAAGACTTCGAGGCGTGCACTGGCCTGCGCATCAACTTCTCGAAGAGCACTCTCGTTCCAATGCACGTCGACACCGCCACCCTCAACGAGATAAAGGACACACTCCAATGTTGCGTTGAAGGCTTTCCCCGATGATATGGGGGTACCCGAAAGACCCTTCACCATAGGCCTACCCGGTATGGCTCGCGGGAAGTATCTTCATAAGGCCCACAAGCAGATGGACGAAAGCCCACGACAGAAGCTCGCACGGAAACAAAGAAAGGAAAGTACTTGGACAACAAGATTAGGAAAGATAACAACCAACTCTGAGAACAAGTCCTACTCGTGTACGATCCCCGGACCCGGCTACCTATATAAAGCACGGGAGGGGGTCACGAAATATAGAGAACCCTAAATTCAGAGCTACTCCCGATTCAACCTGCAAATAGCACCCTGTAATCGACACCTTTTGTCACCCCATCAAAATAAACTCCGGCGGCAGTAACCCGTCAAGTCGAGTGGTCCACGAGCGCTTTTTTCCTTCTTACGAAACTTCAGGTCCCTCACCATGGGGATTGTTGAGGTCACCCCCTCAACATTGGCACTGTCTGTGGGAATCTGGGGCGCTGGACTTGTGGCTTCTTCGACCTCATCATCGACCAATCACAACTCGACGGTCTGGGCGCATTCGATCCGCTTCGGGTCAATCGACTTCACCAAGCACTCGCCGGCATGACGCCTGGTGTTCGACCGCCTCGACGCGAGTATCGATATGAAGACCGGCGACCTGAACTTCCGCGCGGGTCGCGCGAGGGTGACACGCCTAGAAGATTCCGTCCGAGTTCATCAGGAAGAGGCAGTCATACCAGAACATTCAGTGCACCTAGAAGAAGCAGTTCCGAGTACTTTTACCCGACCAATCCTCACGTACACTTCGTCGCTATGGCAATATTGAAGGGGTCGTTACATAGAAAACAAAAAAAAAATCCTACGCGAGAGAAACCCGAAGGGCCAAGATCTAACTTAGGAGATGAAAGGTAACGGGCAAAGAGAGGGTTTTAAGAAGAACATACCCTCGAAGACACAAAGCGTTACGAGATCAAATCTCGTTGTCGACGTAGTCGTACTCACACCGATCCTGAGAGCGAGAAGATGTGCACCGCAATCCGGCGGTGCACCCGTGATCGGTCACAGGTACGGTTGATGACAACCTCCGTTCCCTCGATCCGACGGGGCAGCGGAAGTAGAGAATCCCTCGGAAACCAGCAGCACGACAGCGTGGTGTGGTGGAGAAAACTTCGTTCAGGGCTTCGTCGTCGACGCGTGTCGGGCCTTCATGGGCTACCTTTATGGCGCCCCCTCGTCGTCGGAGGAGCTTCTCACTCACAGGTGTGAGCTCGTCGCCGCGGGCTAAAAGTACGGCGTCGCAAACCTAAAGAAGGCGTGCGAGGGTAGCATGAGGGATGATGTCTGGACCGAGAACGTGCTCGAGAGGCTGCAAGTGGCGCACAACTACGGGCTGCCGGCACTCAAGAAGACGTGCGTCAAGCTGCTCGTGGATTTCGGGAAGATGTACGAGATTCCGGAAGATTTCGAGCAGTTCATGGAATCTGGGGACCAGGAGCTTGTTCGTGAAATCAAGCGATTTGCAGTTTTGCGAGGGAGAAAGTTCCCGGCCATACAAAAGGCTCAGCGCCCTAGTGTCACTCCCAGCATGGCTTCGGGAAGCATTGCGGGTAAACGGGCTAGACCATCCAGTGTTCGGACGCCAACTGCGACGCCGATGGCGTTACGAATAAACAGTCTCGGCGGCCAAATGTCCGGTTTCCAGGCGACGAGTGCCTTGTAATCTGACAAGATAAATGCTTGCATGAGCGCGGACCATCCTGAGGCTAGTCACAATGGAGAGTAACATACACTAGTAACATACACGTTTTTCTAGACTATGTTACTACCTCCACAATGGGTAGTAACATATTTGTGGTGTCATGCATGACTTCATTTATTAGGGCTATAGACACATTGTTCCTTGGTATGTGTGATGTTACTAGTAACATAGCTAGTTACCACAAGCACTTCTCTCTTCATTAAATATGTGCCACATAAGCAAAATTGCCTTGATATGTGTGATGTTACTACCTTAGTTACTCCCATTGTGGCTAGCCTGAAGTGTGGTTGACTCGTGCACGTATTGAAACGGTGGGGCAAGTTGTTGCATATTTAATTAATTTGTCGTGCAAGAGTATATTAATTCAAAACCAATTTAGTTATTTTTGAGGTAAAACCAATTAGTAATTTTTTCGTATAAGTGTAACATCACCGAATCAAGTTTTCCCGCAGTGGGATAAAACTATTTTAAAAACATCGCAGCATTTCGAAAACAACAACGCAGTAAATCTCTGATAAAATGCAACACACGTATGTAGCATGGGAGGACACTTTCCAGCTGTTTTCGAAACATTTAGTAGAAAAAAGAGAAACATTTCGTAGTATTGAAGCAATAGTTATAGCAATTGTCCAAAATCGTCACGCGAATTGCAAAATAATCATGAAATATTGCAAAATCTGAAAAACTAACCTTGTCTAGGACCATCGAGCCCGCCGTCACAAGTTCGCTCGAGGTGAATCCAGCTCGCCAAATCCTCGTCACCGTTTGATTTGGCTAGCTCAGACTCATTCTCCTCACCCTCGGTCATCTCCCACGAGGTATAACACAAATTTCCACCTTAAGGAAGCAAGCTCCACACTACCAAATTCCGCGCGATCAGTGACGTTTTTTGAGCGGAACGTTTTGATAACGTCGTGTGGTTTCCGTTGCGGATGACTGAAAAGTGAAATTCGCTCTCGACTTTGCGGTCGATCTCGACGTTTCTTATATTTTCCGTCGCGGATTTGTGTTCCCGGTCCAATAGGCACAGTTGGAGGCGAGTTTGGTTCCACGAGAACGTCGCAGATTAGTCGAATGTATTCTTTTCCATTTCTGTCATTTATTTGTACGTATTGTGAAATAGAATTTTGTGTTTGGTATATGTTTTTGCATCGGCATTAGTCTAATGTAACCATTTTAACTTCTGTCACTTAGATCCATCGAAACTTCTGACTTAAGAAAATGAACATAGACTACATATTAATAGAAACCACCCAATACAACCAACGAGATTGTCGATCTAAACAGAACATCGGAAGTACGGGGGCAGCAGTAGGGGGCTAAAAGAGCATCAGTAGGGAGGCGACAGCTCCTCCGATGGCACTGGATCCTCCAACGGGACTGGATCCTCCGATAGCACTGGATCCTCCGATGGCACTGGATCCTCCCTTTCCTAGGGCCTCACAGCTGCGAGAAGAGCGATCAGAGTTTTCTGCTCTGCGAGGGCTAAACCGATCTTCAATTCCCCAACCTGCGAGGTCAGTTCGAGGTTGCTGGCCATCATCTTCGACATATCATCCATCAACTTCCGATACGCTACGAGGGAAGCTTCGCCCTGCTCCACCTGCTCCAACCTGGCATCGCGAGCCTTCTTGAGATTGTCGTAGGCGAGCTTCAAGGCCTTCTGAAGCTCAGCTTCTAGGATGGTTACCCTCTCCACCAGATCAGCGAAGATGACCCTCTGCTCGGCTTCATGTGCCCTGTAGATAGTTGCATGATAGGAAGTTGATGTTAATCTAAAAGGAAAAAATGGATCTAAGAAAGATGAAATCACGAGGAATTCAGAAACCGATCTAAGAAAGACGAAATCATGAGGAATCCAGATACGGATCAGAAGTACAATAACGGAAATGAAACCTACATGAGGGCAGCAGACCGATTCGCCGGTGGAGCCATGGCCGCCTGGAGGACGCTCGAGAAGCTACTACGTCAAAGGGTTTTCGCTTGAGGGGAGGCGGTGAGGCAGATAGAGGATGAACTGAAGAGTGAATCTATTTATACACCGGGAGGGGGAGTGGAACGGAGTAGCCGCATGCACGACGGAGCAATAACTGGCCGCCGGAACTAAAGCGACACGTTTCACGTTCACGACGAAGTAACCAACGCACGCGTGGCGTGCTGCATGCCAGCATTACGGAGGTGAGTGGAGAGCATTTGTTTCCAGATTTGAGCTATGATGGCACTTTCTTGGGCCCTCTCCTGTCAGGACATTTTTATTGGGCCTTATAGCACACCGTAGCCCATAATTATCCTAGTACAGTTGCAACCCAAAATAAGAACGAAGAAATGTTGAAACTTCAACGAACACATAAAACGTCGAAATTGTGACTATTTTGACACGTTTTCAACATCTTCCACACTCTAAAACTCTACACATCATTCGAGAATGCGTCGTCAAGTTCGTCGTCATCGGAGTCCTGCATAAGGCTCTCCCAGAATGCTTCGTCCATCTCCTTGTCAGACAATGAGACGACGATGGTGGAGGGGCCAGAATCCTCCCGGGATGTACGAGCTCGCATCTTCGCGTCCCTCTCAGCGTCGAGCCGCAACTGCGCCTGTACCAGATATGGGTGATCACGGCGGAACCTCTCCATCATGGCCTCGTTGTCCCGGCGGATGCGCAGCTGGACCAACACGCGGAGGTTCTCCTGCTCCTCCTTGCGGGTCACAATCCTCTGATCCGTGTCGAGGAACTCGACAGCTTCCCTGCTCTCGACGTCCCGGAAGTTGAGCTCGGCGCGCAGTGGCGAAACCACCACACCGCCACGTCGAACGCGCGGGCGGCGAGCTCGGGCGTGTCGAAGGTGCCCATCCACCACCGCACGTCGTTGTGTGTGATCTCCACGGACCAGCGCCCGGACGGCCGCAGCTGCACACCTCGGAAGCCGGTGCTGCTTCTCACGTGCCGCGCCATCGGGTGGATCACCGACGAGAGTGAAGGGGAGGAGGTCGGGTGGCTGTGGCGGTGTGCAGTAATCAGCGCCGAGAGTGAGGGGGGGTTGCGTTGGCGGCGTAGAGGGTAGGTTGCCTGGTCCGTGCTCGGTCGTATTTATGCGATAGCGACGAGGTCGAGAAGTTCAGTGACCGTTGACTTGCCAGGCTTTTGTTAAGTTCTTCAGTGATGAGTTGCACGATCTACCAGCGGGAGGGATTTGATCTAAACTCGAGGTTTTAGCAGCTATTAGCGATTTGATCTTTACTCGCATTTTAGCATGATGGATCTACCAGCGATAATATACCTTAGAAGTTCAAGGAACAAACTAAACCTTAACAAGTCCAGGAAACAAACGAAATTACACTCGAGCTAGACAAAATAAGAAGTTCATAGTCCTAGGTCAGCAGCAGCCTAGTCTCTTCACCAACAATGTATATCCTTTGCTCCGGTTCTATATCATCCCAATCTCAATGACCGCCTCCAACCTAGGGTCATCGGTCTCCCTCACAATGATCATAACAGGTTTCTGATTATGAAAATTATTGCCTTGGACAAAAACCATCCACACCATCTTTTCGAGGATAATGCGGCCGTCGGTTTTTTTGTTGTAAGAAATAGTGGTGACATGCTCTCCTGCTCTAAGTCGTAGGCCAAACCTACCATGATTCCTCAGGCCAGTGTGTTCCCCTATCAACTTAGGTAGTTTCTAAGCATGAAAGATAACATACCATATTAGCAGACCTTCTCATGGTTCTTGGAAATTTACTTGCAAAAAGAGGAGGGCGTCTTATAGATACATACCATAGTATAGTGCTGCAAGTTTGTGACGGTGAAATGAGTCACAAAAGGAAGCCCAACATAGGGTCCAAGGGGTAGATGCTGGGCCAGGCGGTTCTTCTCATGATTGTCGAGATTGGCTCTTTGGACATATACGATGTTGGCATCATCATGCCTCTCATCAGCAGAATTGTCAGGATCCGCATCATGGACCTCATCATCAGAATTGCTAGAATACTCATCATGCATCTCATCATCAGAACTGCCATATACGGTACAAACTGAGTCATCTTCGCTTGAAATGCAAAGTGAGTCATATTCGGCGTCACCATAAATAGCAACGTAGATAGTGGGCCTTGGTATCATGGAAAACACTAGTATGTCTCCCACGGAGATGTTGTTTTCTTTGATGAACCAGTCCCATTGTATCCCGTGCAAACCAGTCTTGCTCTGTTCTTTTGACACACGAAAGGTGTACTTCCTGCCATGGGAACTAAACAGTACACACTCTCCTACTAACTTGTTGAATGCTATCCGAGCAGTGCACGGTACAACCTGTGCATCAGAAATAAAAAGAAACGTGGAAATTAGATATTGTAATGAAAACACAATACATAATACAAGTGTAAGAAGAAGAATTTTTTCTTACCACTGACTTGAGGTGACACTCTTGTACAGCAACACCGAACTTGGATGCAGAAGGATCAACATTTGGACAATTATTCTTGCATACAGGGCATGGAGTATCCTATTAATCAAGCAAAAAAGAAGCAGAAATTACAAAATATGCATATAAACAGATTGGTTCTAAAAAGGAAAAATTCTTTCATGAATACATTTATGTTAAACTGGGGCCAAACTACGAACAACTAGTAATGCCTCATAATAAAAGCACAACCATGTTTATCCAAGAAGTAATTCTACACAACAAGAGCAATGCACAATGAATGTGCTTGTACATTGCACAAGATAGTATGGAACCCTCATTGCAATGATATGGTGACATATTTTAACCATCGACTTAAAGGGATCATGCACATTCGAAACAACATCTATAGTCACAGATCTGTACTCATTAGCCTCAAGGAACATAGAGACACGGCAAGCATACACAACTTTTTTACACCAGGTGGGCCAGCAAAAGCAAAGACATGGCACATCTATTTGTGTCTGGTTCTTACTTTTGCTGGCCATATGGTGGAGAAAATGAGGCATCAGCCAAATATACATGTGTCAAAGTCATCATCATTGACCAAATCAGCTCATAAATTGTGCATAGTGATAACAAGCCTCATAAACACATAGGTGATCATGCACTAAAGGGCATCCTCGGAATTCATTGTAAAATGCAGTCAGAATAAACACATATGGAACAATGCAAAAAAAGGTGTAAAACAAGCCTCATAAACACATTGCCAACACTTGCTAGAAGAACGAACACAATACCAGGACGTAATACAAGGCGTGGCCTTGTATCACTGCCACGTATTGTATCTGATCTCCTAGCACTTATAATGGCATACAAACCAAGGGGAAAAAGAGTGCTTATAATAGCATGTACGAATACAAATACTCAAATTGTATACACTACAAGGTATTATAGACACTATCTTTGCCTTTACCATGGCCAAGTTTAATCATCGGCATATAACAAGGAGGACATTCAAGGAAAGGTAAAGTGGAACCATGGAAACAAATGTAATATGAGCCTCATATATCATTGCCATGCAAACCAAAGGCCATGCGAGTGCCTATAATAGCATATACGAATACAAATACTCAAATTGTGTACACTACAAGGTATTATAGACACTAAATTTGCCTTTACCATGGCCTAATTTAAATCATCGGCATATAACGAGAACATTCAAGGCAAAGAAAAAGTGGAACAATGGAAACAAATGTAATACGAGCCTCATATATCATTGGCATGCAAACCAAGGGAAAAATGAGTGGATATAATAGCATGTACGAATACAGATACTCAAATTGTATACACTACAAGGTATTATAGACACTCTCTTTCCCTTTACCATGGTCAAGTTTAATCATCGGCATATAACAAGGAGGACATTCAAGGGAAAAAAAAGTGGAACAATAGAAACAAATGTAATACGAGCCTCATATATCATTGCCATGCAAAACCAAGGCCAAGCGAGTGCCTATAATAGCATATACGAATACAAATACTCAAATTGTATACACTACAAGGTATTATACACACTCTCTTTGCCTTTACCATGGCCTAGTTTAATCATCGGCATATAACTAGGAGGACATTCAAGGCAAAGAAAAGTGGAACAATAGAAACAAATGTAATACGAGCCTCATATATCATTTCCATGCAAACCAAAGACCGAGAGAGTGTCTAAAATAGCATATACGAATACAAATACTCAAATTGTATACACTACAAGGTATTTTAGACAGTCTCTTTGCCTTTACCATGGTCTAGTTTAAATCATCGGCATATAACGAGAACATTCAATGCAAAGAAAAAATGGAATAATGGAAACGAATGTAATACGAGCCTCATATATCGTTGGCATGCAAACCAAGGGAAAAAGGAGTGGTTATAATAGCATGTACGAATACAGATACTCAAATTGTATACACTACAAAGTATTATAGACACTCTCTTTCCATTTACCATGGCCAAGTTTAATCATCGGCATATAACAAGGAGGACAATCAAGGCAAAGAAAAGTGGAACAATAGAAACAAATGTAATACGAGCCTCGGATATCATTGCCATGCAAACCAAGTCCAAGCGGGTGCCCATAATAGCATATACGAATACAAATACTCAAATTGTATACACTACAAGGTATTATAGACACTATGTTTGCCTTTACCATGGCCTAGTTTAATCATCGACATATAACTAGGAGGACATTCAAGTCAAAGAAAAGTGGAACAATAGAAACAAATGTAATACGAGCCTCATATATCATTGTCATGCAAACCAAAGGCCGAGAGAGTGTCTAAAATAGCATATACAAATACAAATACTCAAATTGTATACACTACAAGATATTTTAGATACTCTCTTTGCCTTTACCATGGCCTAGTTTAATCATCGGCATATAACTAGGACGACATTCATCATGTTGATAAATTAGGATACACAAAAGAAAAACAGGTGGAACAATGGAAAATGCACAGAAAAAATTAATCTGACCTCAGAATGTCTAAGTACAACAAGTATAGTCACTCCTAGCACCTGGCCTCGGTAAATCATTAGCCAAAGTGTTAATAATTGGCCAAATTGACATAACCTTGCAAAAATACCAAATAAGCCGTTAATCCAAAAAAAACTAAATCTAAGCCTAATCTAACTGAAGCACCCAAATCAGGTACGGAATTAAACCATAACCTATCAAAAAAATGGTGGAAATAGGTGAACTAAGCATGCCGGATATCCCAAACTTAATCCATAGAACAAAACCACGTCTATGGGAGAAAAATACAAAGCAGAGACGCAAAATGAACGATAAAAACATGTAGATCTACCGTGCATGTCGTGCTATGCATAAAAATCGAGCTCAATCTACAGATCTACGATACATACAAGGGATAAGAGGGTTAGATATCATCTTACCTCCATTGCCAAAGCCCTCGAAGAGGACGGGACGACGCACGCGGTGATCGAAAAAAAGCCGATGAAGATCATGCCTACGCAGGAGGAAGAGGAGGCCTGGCCTTCGTGTCCCGCCGAGGATGGTCGTCGGGGTGCTGTCGATGACCCGACGGAAGAAAACCCGCTGACGGAGAGAGGGGAAGCTCAGGAAGGCGGCGAGAGAGATAGAGAGAGTGATATGACTAGAAGAGAGAGAGGGGGAGGTGAGCGCAATTAAAGGGCGCGCCTTCCCGAAGGGGTTGACGCTGCGTCTCCCGCGCAATAAAGGGCCGGCCTGGCGCCAGTTGCCGAAAACATTTCACAAAAGAGAAGAAAAATAATTTGAAATGGAAAGAAAAACAATTAATACAGCATACTATTAACTTAACCACAAAATACTCCATCCGTTTGATCTGACAAAATAAAAACAATTTCACCGAATTTTTTGAAAGACAAAATGCACATTCAATTTTTTGAAAACCAAGCTTATCTGAATTGTGTTGATTATTTAGTGATATCGTTCCTTTTTTATAAAGGATTATCTACTTTCTTGGATGTGTTAGGGTGGACACTACAAAGTCCCAAGACAATGGTATGACCCAACTCTTCACAAGATTCCCTCCCGTTTCTCCGTTCCGGGAGTTTCAGGCCAATAGGGCATGTAATTTCGAGAGAAACAGAGAGACAAAGAAGTCGGGCTCTAACTAGTCATGGAACCCGCCAGAGAGAATACGATGCTGGTGATTCCCTAACATAGAGAATGAGGGAATCTTATGCCACCATGTGTTATGGTGGCATTGAAACGCTCTGGAGCCACTCTCCGGAGAAAACCTAGCCCCGTTGGTGAAAAAGGAGGAGCTGCCGTTCTGGCCCCTCTACGTGAGCCGGAAGGGGGTAGCAAAGTGGAACCAATTGCTTAGTTGCGTTAGGTTAGGCCCAAGGAACCGTCAGATCCGAGAGTTTCGGGTTATAAGTAGTCTTGGAACCCGCCAGAGAGAATCCGACACCGGTGAAGCCTAAACACACAGAGCGAGGGAATCTTGGGCATCCAAGAACCCATGACACACTCTAACACACATGGTATGGCCTGCAATTGTATTTGGTGGCATTTAGACGATCTGGAGCCCCATCTCCGGAGAAACCATATATAGCCCTGATGGGAAAAAAATACGGAACTACCGTTCTGGCCCCTCCACATGAGCCCAAACGGGGTAGCAAAGTGGAACAAACTTCTTGGTTGTGTTAGGTTAGTACCAAAGAACACCCAAGACAATGGTAGTGCCCACCTCTTTGAAAGATTCCCCCAGTCTCGTCAGATCCGGGAGTTTCGGGCTATAATTAAGTAGTCCTTAAACCCGTAGACCGAATCTGGCGCCGGTGAAGCCCTAACAAAGAGAGCAAGGAAATTTTGGTCATCCAATACCCATGCCACACTCTAACACACTTGGTATGTCATACAATGGTATTTCGTGGCAATTAGACGATCCGGAGCCCCTCTCTGGAGAAACCATAGCCCCGTTGGGGAAAAAGAAGGAAGTGTCGTTCCGACCCTCTACGTGAGCCGGAAGAGGGTAGGAAAGTGGAACCAATTTCTTGGTTGTGTTAGGCTAGGCCCAAGGAACACCTAATAAATTTTTAGGGCCCACTTCTTGGCATGATTCCCCCTGCTCCGTCAGATCAGGTAGTTTCGGGCTCTAAGTAGTCATGGAACACACCAGAGAGAATCCGACGCCGGTGAAGCCCTAACACATAGAGCGAGGTAATCTCGGGTATCCAATACAATGACACACTCTAAGACGCATGGTATGTAATACCATGGGATTTGGTGGCATTCGTACTATCCAGAGCCCCCCTCCAGAGAAACCATAGCCCCGCTGGGGAAAATGCGGAACTGCCGTTTTGGCCCCTCTACATGAGCCGGAAGGGGGTACAAAAGTGGAACCAATTGTTTGATTGTGTTAGGTTAGGACCAAGGAACACCAAATAAAATTTTAGGGTCCACCTCTTGGCAAGATTCCCCTAGTTTCGTCAAATCCGGGAGTTTCGAGCTCTAAGTAGTCCTCAAACCCGCTAGAGAGAATCCGACGGCGGTGAAGCACTAACACAGAGAGCGAGAGACTATTGGGAATCAGAGACCCATGACACACTCTAACACACATTATATGGTATACCATGGGATTTGGTGGCATTCAGACGATCCGGATCCCCCTCCGGAGAAACCATAGCCCCGATGGGGAAAAAGATGGAACTGCCGTTCTGACCCATCTACGAGAGCCGGAAGGGGGTAGAAAAGTGGAAATAGCTGCTTGGTTGTGTTAGTATAGTCCCAAGGAACACCCAAGAGAATGTTAGGTCCCACCTCTTGGCAAGATTCCCCAAGTTCCGTCACACCCGGGATTTTTGGGCTGTCATTAAATAGTCCTGGAACCCATGAGAGAGAATCCAACACTCGTGAAACCCTAACACAGAGAGCAAGGGAATCTTGATAGTCCAATAACCATTCCACACTATAGAATACATGGTATGGCGTGCAATGGGATTTGGTGGCATTCATGCGATATGTGATGGAGGGATGATAACCCGGTAGGCTAACGCCAAGGTGTAACCTGGCCCAAAGGGAACCGCGCAAGACCTGGCTCAAGGAAGAGGAGTTTCTAGAAGGCCCAAGAAGTAGCGTAGGCCTCGTAACCCGGCTTTTGGGGTTGCTTTAGGAAACTTAGGGTTTGTACGCGGTTACCGGGTAGGACTCCGAGTGTGCCTTGGATAGGAAGCCAAGGGGGCCGGGTAAGATATAAGCCGGCTCCTAGGGTTAGAGAAACAGAGCGAGTCCAGATATTCGAGTATCCTTGTAACACGAGAGTTGATATTGTAACCCTAGATCGGAGACTCGGCGACTTGATTGCCAGAGCTACCAGATCGATTGATAGCATGATTTCCCCTGAGCTAAACCCTCTCCCAAACACCAGAGTCGAATTGCCCCAAGATAAGTTACCCCCGGTAACGTCTGCTGTGATTATCCCACGATAGTTGGCGCCCACCGTGGGGCCTACGTCCAAAGGTGTTTACATCACGGGAGAAGCTCGGGAAAGCATGAAAAACCTCGTCATTGGCGAGATCTACACCAACCCCGAGGGAGAGAAGATGGTGGACGACTTTGGCTGGGGACCAGAGTCGGATCTGCTGAAAACTGGATCTATCGTCACAATCGGCCGGGTCAACGTCTTCGTCGGCATGGTACGTACGTCCGGTTCTATTCCTGATGACATTGAGTATGATTCTTTATCAGGATAAGCGACCTGCATTCAGTCGGATGGAGAAGAATCGGTCGGGACAGTCGATCCGATAGAAGAGCCCACCACGAAGAGGGAACAGCCGGAGGAGCCGGCATGGACTCCGCGTGGCCGGGTCATGAGAGAAGATGATACCGAGTCTATCCTGCACCTGTTGGTGGACCAGTATGAAGAGGATAGTTGTGATGAGGAAGAATACGAGTCTTCACCAGGCATCGGGCGCCAGGTCGCGGTCTACACGGCCCCTGCAACCAATCTCAATCAAGGGGACGTGACTACGGCCGCGGTTAGAGCGGCGCGAGCACTGGCCCAACAGCAAAATCCGGTTGATGGAAACCCGGTTATAGCCTGGGTTGACGGAGAGTCGGCTTCAGTTACCAGCCGCACTGCGGAAAGCGAGATGCGGAGAAACATGTTTGGGTTTATGGCAAACAGAACGCCAGGAGCAGGTCCTTCGAATCCGCGAAATCCGGCTCTGTTCAACAATAACCTGATCTTGGATCCCATAGTATTAGCAACGGTGATAACCCCAGAAAACGCAGCCGCGCGCGCCGCAGATCTGGATGTGGCCCGCCGTGCATTGGATCAACAGAGGAGAGATGTGGAAGCTGAGAGGCAAGGGATAGCTGCGCGCCACCGCGAGCTGGAAGCACTGGAGAACCGGCTCCAAGTTCAGTCGACTAGGATGTACAATCAGAGACACCAAACCAGGTTACCGGCAACAGGGGGAACTATACACCCGGCCGCGCTGTTCATCACACCTCAGGATCAACCAATTCCGGCTGTGAATCAGGAAACCGGACATCAGCCTGCGACTGTGGGAGGACAGCCGGCAAACGTACAAGCTGGGTTACCCACGTTGCAGACATGGATTGCTGTTGGCAACACAGTACCGCCACCACCACCACCATCACGATTTCATACGCCCCCATGTCACTTTAACAATCGCATGGATAATGTATATGCAGCAACATTGGCACTGGATCGAATCCCCGTAAGAGAGTCACCCCATGCGAAGGAGACCCGGCGGGCGATAGACCTGTTGCGCACAGCGGTGGCTCAGCAGGTGTCAGACCCCGGACCCACAGATATACAAACTGTCATGTGCTCCTAGCAATGGACTCACAAGGGCTTCAGGATTACCAGCCCCGGCCGCAACAAACAACGGCAGGCAGACCGGATTCATCGGCACGTAGTCCGGATCCCCGGTCTACTACTCCTTGTTTCCATGCTAGTCATAACGAGATATGTATACCCAAGTCGGATGAAACTGAAGGAACGGGACCAAAGTTATACAGAGCTGCTATGTGTCCAGAAAGTGCAACAAAAATCGAGGGTTACTGGGGTTACCTCGCCCCAGGCCGAATATCTTTGGCAGGCGGGCTCGGACATGGATCATCGGCTCCACAACCCCTCGACTGCGACAACTATGCAGGCATAGCAAAAACTGTATAACAACGTGCTCGAGACCAACAATCGATCAAAGCAGCACTCTAGACATGAAAGTTCTATTAAACAAGGGTTACTAGAGTATAGCTTTACAAACAGAGGTCACATGACCCAACATTACTTCAGACAACGAAAGGCAAATTATGTTGCTAATCAACAAGAACCAAAAAGGCCTAAGAGGCCGCAACATAAGGCGACGTCCCAGCCCATAGATTCCAGGCTGCTACCTGGGAACCCCAAACTACTCGTCGATGTCCATGTCGAAACACCACCGAACTGAGGAACTCCACCTGAACCAAGTTGAAGCAAACATTAGTACGGGAGGTACTCAGCAAGACTTAGTTAACCTATTATATATCTGCTATCTTCAGAAAGGGTTTTATGAAGGATATTTTGCGTAAAGCAGTCTTTGTTTTCCGAAAAGAGGAAGGAGTAGCACGTCTCATGGAGTATTTTGAAAACAGATGAGAAAACTACTCAGCTACTGAAATCATTATCTTTTTAATCCACCAAATCATATCAGCATCTCGTGCTTCAAAGATCACCACCTCCAGTTGTTCCGGTAACTCATGCTACAAGGTAACCCCTCTCGGCATCTCCGAGGAGGCATCCTTCAATCGTTATCAGCAAGTTTTAATCATCCCGTTTAAGTTGTCTATGATCACAGAATCCGTCACCAAGTCGTCCTTAACCGCGGACACGGCTTTTCGAAAAGATTTAACCCTGCAGGGGTGTACAACTTTAACCACACGTACAAACCAACTCTTAATGCCACTAGATTAGCACTATTCCGGGAAGTGCCGACAGATGGAGGTTGACCATGATCTTTCCCTTGCTTCGCCTATTCCATGAGTCGCTCCGAGTATAGATGGACCGCCAATAGGGAGTGGCCATCTCCTGCCGGGTCTCTATCGTTGTGAGCGGTGCTTCAACTACTGTCTCGCCACAGGCTGTTGCACCGCCACGTCCTAGTTTTGTAAACGTTTTTAACATCCCCGCAAATTCAAATGGAACTCCCGAACTAGGCAACTCATGGAACAAACTAGGCAAGTTGAGACCGAGGGGAATCTAAGCCCCTTGTGGATGCACGCAAAGTCTTGGCTCGAAGACGAGAACTCGCTCCTAGGGGCATGAACGAGACAACCACCACAGACCCTCTGTGGTCTCGTCATCCACACCTTTAAGTAATCTTAATCAAGTATCTCTTAACTTTCCACAACATCCTATCATACTAGATTCATTCGCGACTCTGATTCATCAACCGGATGGAGCAGAGATCAACAGACATGTATGACTAAGCATGGCATATATGAGGCTCTGGCGATACACACAAACAAATCCTATGTCTGCTAGGAGCAGTGGATCAGGAATAAGTAGGCTATGCATGGTATAGGAGAACTCTAACTACTGACACAAGATACATTGGAATCGAATGCAATATACGAGAATCAAAAGTCTTTCGAAATCATATATGGGCAGATAAGAGGTTATGCTTGCCTTGCTTCAAGAAAACCAGAGAAAGTCTTCGGGAATAAGTGCTTGACTTGTCGATTAGGATCAAGTATTCGCCATTGGGGTTGCTGGCCTTCACTTCGGAGTCGCGTTCTACCGAGGGGGAAGCAACACCGAAACAAAGAAGAACAAACAACACATGGCATCGATGCAATGCGCAATATGTATGCATGAGCAAGTTAATAAAAGGGAAGAAGTCCAAGAACTTCGTTATTTTTGTATCGTCTCCCCAACAAGGACTTCGATGTGTTTCATTGCAAGTAGTCCATGTAGGTGCAGCCATTTTTCGAAAGTTGCTAATACATGAGTTCTGCAATCTTGCTCATCTTCTTGAGCGTGGCATCATAGTCCATGTCTTGAGAATCCAGCATATGTATCTCGTTAGTAACCGGTGCAATCTCTTTGCTCAAACATACCGAGCCTGAGCTATAAATCCACTAACCAGAGCTGAATCTCAAGCAGCAACGATGGTTGGTGTTTCCTCAAGAGTACTGAATTAGGTTCATTTGAAAATACGGCATGGTTGATGTTGTGGTTGACACCATTAGCCGGAAGGCCTAATGTCATATCTCTTTGAATCCGTAAGAACAACCACTCCCCGTGAGAATTCTTGTGTGGTTCATTCTAACAAGTTTTCCCTCCCCGTCCTTCCAAACTGGAGTTCTACATTCACTTGATTACCTATAGAAGGCTTGTCATGAGCCTGCTATCTGTATCCATAACATCCAGGATAACTTGGAAGTTGATATTTTTTTTCCAATATCTCTATGCTGAACCTCCAAAATCTTTGTTCTTATGAAAACAAGTTCATCATGAGAACCATCTTGTAGTGTTTTGTAACCACCATTGATCAGTTCCCTTTTACAAGTTGTTGGTACTTGAAGTTCTGATCATCTCACACATTGTGTGAAATTGTCAGTCACTCCAGCCGTGGGATCTTAACTATGAGGTAGATGTATTGCTACGTCCAAACCACAATAGGAAAGAGATTACCTATTTCCTTCCGGTGTTTCAATCCCTGTTGGTTACCCATCCTTATGGTGTGATAAAAATTCCTCGTTAATTACGGTGTTCCAACATCCTGGGGTTACTCATATTCTGTCGTGAAGTAACATCCCGATCTTTGACAAAGATTTCGACACAGTTTTGACGGAGAGAAAGTTCCGTTATCTTCTGTGTACACTCCAAAGAGTGAACATGATCCTGTATCAAATTCTCTCTGACGCACGATTACAGTGTTTTCTCGTGTTTTCCCTCGTCCAAGGGTATTACTTCGTGGTATCCAAGACCATCCTCTCCATCTTGGTTTTCTGTTTGAAGAAACCTCAATGTCATAAGTTTTTCAAACTTTCTCTTCCAAAAGGATTTAAAGTCTTGTGCAAGGCTCATATTCTAAATCCTTTCAAGAACAATCGCCCACAAACTTGAAACCTTCTCATAATCCCTCCGTTACCTTGATGTGTTTCATGCATGTTAACTCAAAAAGTTCTTTATGAACATTCCTGTCATGAGTTATCCATGAGATACTCGATCTTTGTGAAGATCAGTTCCTAAGAGTTTTCCCTCTTACCTAGGTGTATCCGTTCAACACTTCATGATACTACGGATCAAACTCTTCATGAAGAGAACCGCAAGATTCGAGAAGATCGTTCAAAACCGGTGTTCCTTCTTTCTTTCTCCTTCGGGAATCTCGGGACGGGATTCTTGTAAGGGGGGTAGATTTGTAACATCCCAATGTTGCTAAATTAGGGTTGTGGTGTTGTGTTCATGTCATAGCATGCATGCAAAATTTAAACCAAGCTTTGATTTGAATTTTAAATGAAACTTGCATAAAAAAATCACTTAAAGTGAGCACTTCAAATTTGATTTTAAAACAGTTTCAAAGTTTGAAAACCAAGTAATGGTTCGGTTGGAAATTTAATGGGCTTTCCAAAAACTATTTTTGCCAAATTTTCTGTTTGCAAAAAGGGCCTCAAAACTTTGTTTTCCTCTCAGCTTTTTTATAGAGAAGGGATAATCTGTAGTTTTCCAGTTTTCCGGGGGGTTTTCGTAAAACGACGTTTTAACGTCTTCTGGTTTTCAAAAACTTGGTTTTGTCATCTTCTACCTCTGGACATGGACAGTAGACGAGCAAGCTCTCCACATCGCCTTCCCCGCCACCTCCTGCTTCCCCTCTACGAGGATAAGGGCTAGGAGAAGTGCCCGATCCCCTCTCCTCCAACTCGCATCGAAGCCCTCCTCTCCTCTCTGTTTCTCTGTGCGTACAGGCACCCCGAACCAAACCCTAACCTACCGCCGGCCAACAGCCGCTCCCCGCCGGCGATACACCCGCCTCTCTTCTCTGTTTCGACGTGGACATCGACGAGTAGTTTGGGGTTCCCAGGTAGCAGCCTGGAATCTATGGGCTGGGACGTCGCCTTATGTTGCGGCCTCTTAGGCCTTTTTGGTTCTTGTTGGTTAGCAACATAATTTGCCTTTCGTTGTCTGATGTAATGTTGGGTCATGTGACCTCTGTTTGTAAAGCTATACTCTAGTAACCCTTGTTTAATAGAACTTTCATGTCTAGAGTGCTGCTTTGATCGATTGTTGGTCTCGAGCCCGTTGTTATACAGTTTTGACTATGCCTGCATAGTTGTCGCAGTCGAGGTGTTGTGGAGCCGATGATCCATGTCCGAGCCCGCCTGCCGAAGATATTCGGCCTGTGGCTAGGTAACCCCAGTAACCCTCGATTGTTGTTGCACTTTCTGGACACATAGCAGCTCTGTATAACTTTGGTCCCGTTCCTTCAGTTTCATCCGACTCGTGGACGCTTGGGTATACATATCTGGTTATGACTAGCATGGACACAAGGAGTAGTAGACCGGGGATCCGGACTACGTGCCGATGAATCCGGTCTGCCTGCCGTTGTTTGTTGCGGCCGGGGCTGGTAACCCTGAAGCCCTTGTGAGTCCATTGCTAGGAGCACATGACAGTTTGTATATCTGTGGGTCCGGGGTCTGACAAAAGTTGGTATCAGAGCAGGACTGCCTGTAGGAAAACCTTATTGCTTGGTCGATGTCGAGTCTAGTGTTTGTGAAAACTATTTGAAACTTCAAATGGATTGTGAAAACCTTCTTAGGATTCTTTTTACTCCTTATCTGGTATCGCTCTAACTCTAGGTCACCTTACCTGTTTTGATTTGAAAATGTTTCAGTTGTTCAAAACTTAGGTGCCTTCTTTTGCAAGGACGTTGTTAACCAAGTTGACGTAGTGTTGGGTTTCTTGAGTCGTGTGTGTTCCAAAGTCCGTTATTTCTTATACTGGGAGATTTCCTTTCCATCCTATTCTCTCAGAGTTGTGTGGGTTCCACATACTCCTGTTCTAAAGTCTCAAAACCCCGAACCTCGAGATTTTCTTTGCATCTCGAATGTATCCGTTACCCTCTGCTAAAATTCTTCCGGAGTTATGTTTTCTTTTGAAAGATACCTCGTGATTGCTAATGGTAGTGTCCTTTGTGGCACTCATATAGTAGTTACTCCTTTCGTTGTGATCTTAATTCTTGGACTTGAACCGAAGGTCCCAGAATGTGCTGAATTGCGGTGAGTTGAGTCATGTGGATTCTTAACCATGTAATGCTCACTCTATCAGTACAGGATGCTGACCTTTAACCCAAGTTCTGTTCCTTTGGATCCTGAGGAATCAGTTTTACCTCAGGGTGGTTAGGAAATTCCAATTCTCATAATCGTAGGCTTTCCTTTGGAGCCAAAAGGGATCACAACAAGAGTGATCATCCTGAAATCCACATCTTCGTTTTTACTTCAGCTATACCGATCTTCTAGCATGGGTTTTACAAAAGAGTATCACCTGTGCACTCCCCATGGCCTCTGGATTTTCCGGAGCATGTTCCTACCTTCCAGTTGCTCTTAAATCTACATCCCTTGTGTTGAAACCAAGTTGCATATGTGTGTTGGATTGTTCCAATGCATTTGCTCTTGTTTTCCGTCAAAACATTCCACCTTGAAATGTCAGGAGAAACAAACTCCAGTACCTCGTCCTCTCTAGGACCAGGTCAAAGTTTTGTAATTCGCGGATTCAAGAAGTTCCGTTAGCTTCTGTTCTGTTCTACCTTCGAGTATCACACTCTTACATATCAATAGGTCGTGCTGAGTTTCATGGTCTTATTGATGAAGTTATGCTCTTACACATCTTCACTCCCCATTCCTCTAAGCTTGAATGCTCGAGAATGTTGGGTGTGCATTGAGGTGTGTACCAGATATTCCTAGCAATTCTTATTGCTTTGAAAAAAAAATCTAAGAAACATCTGTATCCTTCTTAGCACTATTGGTCACCCAACCTCTTTTTGAAGTTGACCGTGTTACCAAATCCGTTCATTCCGGTGCACATTTTTGGTCAAAGAGTTAGGATCACACCAAAGCTCTCAAGACCATATCGGTTGCTTTGACAAGCAAGATCTCTTTCAAACTCGGAGACATACCGGTAGGTTGTGATATTCTGGTTGTCTTTCTAGAAGTATCACCAGGTTTTACCTGACTGTGATGTCTACACAAGGGGTATTCGAACTACTCCTTTCTCCAAGAAACTATGCTGGATGCCCTGAACTAGTTGGTTGAGCTTAAACAACAACTTGGAGAGTTGAAAGACAAGAGCTCTTCCTAACTTGTTCCTTTGCAACGAGATGTCCAGTTCTGTTCATACTAAAGCAGGATAGTATCTCCGTAGTGGACATGCTATCATTCCACCCTTGGTTTGATTTGGGCTATCGTCAAATCAAGTTCAGCTCCAAGGACTGTCTTGATGGTGTTTCTACTCATGGTGTTTTGCCGGGTACACCCTCATGTCCTTTAGTCTGGCCAATATTTTGCCATGTTCATGTAACATATGAATTCCTCTTCTTGGAGTATCTTGATAAGGGTGTTGTCGAGCCCATCGATGACATTCCTATTTCTCCAAGTTGCAAGAGGTTCATGTTGAACAAATGGCAACCATGTTGGAAACTTTCTAGAACCATCTTTGTGTTATCACGAAGTTGTGTTCTGGATGTTTGAAGTGACTTTCTTGGGTTCATGTGCTTTTGGTGAAAGTTGCCGCCATGGATCCAAGTAAAGTTTTCTTGTTCCCTCGGGAATAATCTCAAGTCGGTCAGGCATGTGTGGAGTACTCTTGAGGTGGTTGGTTGTTACCTCCATTTCTTGAACCAGTTTTGTATCCACACCCAAGCCACTGACTGATCGTTCGTGAAAGAGAAGAAGTCCAAAAACTTTGTTATCTTTGTACCGTTTTCCCATCAAGGACTCCGATGTGTTTTGTTGCAAGTAATTCATGTAGGTACAACCGTATTTCATAAGTTGCTAATACATGAGTTCCGCAAACTTGCTCATCCTTTCTCAGCTTGACATCATAGTCCATATCTTGAGAATCTAGCATATGTATCTCGGTTGTAACCGGTGTAACCTCTATGATCAAATGTGCTGAATTTGAATCATCAACCCACTAACCAGAGCTGTATCTCAAGCAGCAACGATGGTTGGTGTTCCTCAAGGGTATTGAATTAGGCCTTTTCAAAATCCGGCATGGTTGATGTGGTGGTTGACACAATTAGCCGGAAGGCCTAATGTCACATCTCCTTGTATCCGTAAGAACAACCACTCTCCGTGAGAATTCTGGTGTGGTTCATTCTAACAAGTTTTCTTCACCGTTCTTTCGACCCGAAGTTCATCTTTGACTTGATGACCTATAGAAGGCTTGTCATGAGCCTGCTATCGGTATCTATAACATCCAGGATAACTTGGAAGTTGATCTTTCGAATCTCTCTCTATCTATCCTACCAAATCCTTGTTCTCGTGAAAACAAGTTCATGATGAGAACCATCTCTTGGTGTTTCGTAACCGCCAATGATCAGTTCCCTTTTTTTAAGTTGTTTATCCTTGAAGTTCTGTTGATCTCACACATTGTGTGAATTTGTCAGTCACTTCAGCCGTGGGATCTCAACTATGCGGTGGATGTATGGTTATGTCGAAACCACGATAGGAAAGAGATTCCTTATTTCTTCCGGTGTTTCAATCCTCATTGGTTATCCATTCTTATGGTGTGACCAAGAATACCTCCTTCAATACGGTGTTCCAACATTCCGTGGTTACTCATATTTGTCGTGAAGTAACATCCTGTTTTTTGACAAAGATTTCGACAAAAGTTGGTATCAGAGCCGACCCTCGCGGTTACACGGGCGTGTGCGGGTCAGTGGGTGGACATGTGGGACATGTGCCGACACTGGGCGCACAGACGAGTGCCAAGAGGGGAAGTTCCTGAACTGTAGGTTGACCGACGAGGGCGTCGGTCTTCTAAGGGGGGGAACGATGTGAGATCCTGGCGCAGGGCTCAATAGGATTAATAGGATACTCATATCAACAAGTTGCAACTTCTTTTCCGGAAGCTCATCCTGAAAGGACTCCAGTGTTAAGCGTGCTTGGCCTGGAGCAATTTGAGGATGGGTGACCGACCGGGAAGTCCTTCCCGGGTGCGCATGAGTGAGGACAAAGTGCGCCGGAAAGACTAGTGTTGGTCTGTGGGGCCAGTCTAGAGATCCTAGAGAGCTACCAGGGGTGACAGCCGTCGGCCACGAGGTGGCAAGCTACCAGGGGTGACAGCCGCCGGCCACGAGGTGGACGGGGTGTTACATCGATGTAACACCCCGGCCACTCGATGTAACACCCCGTCCACCTCGTGGCCGGCGGCTGTCACCCATGGTAGCTCTCTAGGATCTCTAGACTGGCCCCACAGACCAACACTAGTCTTTCCTGCGCACTTTGTCCTCACTCATGCGCACCCGGGAAGGACTTCCCGGTCGGTCACCCATCCTCAAATTGCTCCAAGGCAAGCACGCTTAACACTAGAGTCCTTTCAGGATGAGCTTCCGGAAAAGAAGTTGCAACTTGTTGATATGAGTATCCTATTAATCCTATTGAGCCCTGCGCCAGGATCTCACATCGTTCCCCCCCTTAGAAGACCGACGCCATCGTCGGTCAACCTACAGTTCAGGACATTCCCCTCTTGGCACTCGTCTGTGCGCCCAATGTCGGCACATGTCCCACATGTCCACCCACTGACCCGCACACGCCCGTGTAACCGCGAGGGTCGGCTCTGATACCAGATGTAACACCCCGGCCACCTCGTGGCCGGCGGCTGTCACCCCTCGTAGCTCTCTAGGATCTCTAGACTGGCCCCACAGACCAACACTAGTCTTTCCTGCGCACTTTGTCCTCACTCATGCGCACCCGGGAAGGACTTCCCGGTCGGTCACCCATCCTCAAATTGCTCCAGGCCAAGCACGCTTAACACTGGAGTCCTTTCAGGATGAGCTTCCGGAAAAGAAGTTGCAACTTGTTGATATGGGTATCCTATTAATCCTATTGAGCCCTTCGCCAGGATCTCACAGCAGGCCAATTACCCGGATAACAGAAGTGGAATGCACAAAACACTGTATGTTAGCCGGCAGAACGGTAATACCGGCAATATTCAGACAAGTTTAGCACGACGGAGGGCAGAGCAGCAGCAAATGCCGCCTCCTCCCCGTAGACCGGCAACGCCCGCAGCATCAGCAGCACAAGCTATTGTGGACAGTTCTCAAGCCAGGCGCGCAGCAGCCGGTCGGCGGTACGAGGGCCGGTAGCATTGCACCCCCCACCCTACCCGCAGCCGGATCTCATGTTTCCCGGGTGAGGCCAGTACCGGCAAATTTAGCCGGGCCTAAGTGTTTGTCGGACACCATCAGAGCTGAGCCTTACCCGGATAAGTTCAAAGAACCAGGTAAAGTGGTTAATTATGAGCCAACCATGGATCCAGAAACCTGGTTGAGCAGTTATGAGATGGCCATGTCAATTCGCAATGCGTCTGAAAATCTTCAAGCCAAGTTTATGTACCTAATGATGTCATAGGGAGCAGCAAAGTTGTGGTTCAATAATCCACCCGAAAAATCCGTCAATTCATGGAGCGAGCTGAAAACTGCCTTTATCAAGCACTTTCATGGAACATGCAGGAAGTTTTTTACGATCGATGATTTAGAGCGATGTGTACAGAAGAAGGGAGAGTCGGCGCGCAGTTGGGTACGCCAGGTTATGGAAATACTCCACTCGTATACGGATATTCAGCCAAAGGATGCATTACAAGCTATGGCAAAAACATGCAAGTATATACCCTTAGTGCAAAAGCTAACGCGCATGAAATCTAGTCGGAATGCTTCAGAGGTTACAATGGGAGAGTTGATGGACGCGTGCAATAAGCACGCCGCTACAGATACTACAGAAGAGGATGTTGATGATAAGAAAGCAAAAGCCAATGCAAGCAACAGTGGAAGACCCGGCAATGGGACTGCGCCGGGTAACAATGGAGGAAATAGCGGAAACAGCCATCACAAGCGCCCGTATGAGGGAAATTCCGAGTTCGTCGCCAGTACAGAAGCCGGGTTTGCAAGACCTAGAGCAGAGGGAAATTTCGATGGAGGAAACTTTAATGGGGGAAATTACCAAGGACCACCAAGGCCGGCTAATCACATAGAGGCCTTCAGGATGCCCTGTCCGCGTCATAGCAGGAACGGTAGGCCGGCTAATCATTCACTAGAGCAGTGCGTAGATTTGCAGAGATGGAAGAACGAAGAGATACAGAAGGCAATGCGAGGTGCAGGCCGGGGAGCAGGAACGGGTCCGGGTGGAAACCCGGGCAATGCCCCACCCCCGGCTGGCAACGCAGGAGGTGGTAATCCGGGCAACAACCAAGGAGGCGTTGGAGGTTTCCAAGCCAACCCCAAGAAGCTAGGGCAGTACCATGTCCATACTACAGGGACTTCCAACAAAGACAGAAAGATACTTAAAAAAGCAGTAAACTCGGTTTCTTCAGCTGTCCCGAGGTACTTGAGATGGTCGGATCAAGAGGTAACATGGAGCAGAAGGGATCACCCGGAAAGAATAGAGCATCCGGGTGTGTTAGCTTTGGTGGTTGCACCACAGGTCAATGGTTACGAGCTGAAAAAGGTCCTGATTTATGGCGGAAGTAGCATCAATATTTTATATTGGGAAACTTTCTTACGCATGGGGCTAAAGGAATCTCAGTTGCAGAAAAGTTTCACAGGTTTTCATGGGATTTTGCCAGGTCACTCGGCGTGCCCCGAGGGAAAGATAACACTCGAGGTTGCTTTTGGAGAATCAAAGGATAATTTCCGAGTGGAGTGGCTCACGTTCGAGGTGGTAAAGCTGCGCAACCCCTATCACGCGCTGTTTGGAAGGCCGGCTTACGCCAAGTTCTTGGCCAGGCCGTGTTACGTATACCTACAGCTAAAGATCCCGGGTCCCAAGCAAACCATCACTATACATGGGAACCGGGTTATAGAAGCTGAGTGTGACGAAGGAGACACGGCAATGGCAGAACAGGCTTGCAGAAAGGAAGAGCTCAGGTAGTACCGGTCTCAGGTAGACCCGGATGATAGAACAGCATTGAAGAGACCAAATACGGAGGATGAGAGAGCAAAATTCAAAGCGGCACAGGACACAAAGATGCTGTCTTTTGTCGAAGGTGATCCCTCCAAGCAATTTGCTATAGGATCTAACCTAGACACTAGGCAAGAAGAGGCGCTCATTGAGTTTATTCGTGGAAATCAGGATGTTTACGCTTGGACACCCAGCGATATGCAGGGTATCCCGACTGAGTTAGCTGAGCACAGTTTGCATGTTGATCCTAAGTACCGGCCTGTGAAGCAGGGCCTGAGAAAAATGAACGAGGAAAGAAGAAAAACTATAGGAGCGGAGATAGCTCGGCTACTCGCAGCCGGCTTTATCATGGAAGTTTTTCACCCGGATTGGTTGGCAAATCTGGTTCTAGTAATGAAAAATAGTAACAAGTGGAGGATGTGCATTGATTACACGAGTCTCAACAAGCATTGCCCAAAGGATCCGTTCGCTCTTCCAAGAATAGATCAGATCATAGATGCAGTGGCTGGAAGTGACCTATTATGTTTCCTGGATGCATATTCCGGGTATCATCAGATCAAGCTCAAGAAGGAAGATTGGGATAAAACATCGTTCATAACCCCCTTTGGAGCTTTCTGTTACAAAACCATGACTTTTGGACTGAAGAACACTGGTGCAACGTACCAGCAGTGCATTCAGAAGTGTTTCGAGGATCAGATTGGACGCAATGTTCACGCCTATGTTGATGATGTGGTAATCAAAACAAGGAAGGCAGAAACATTCATTGATGACTTAAAGGAAACCTTCAGGAATTTGAGAAGATACCAGATGAAGCTTAACCCCCACGAAGTGTGTATTTGGAGTTCCAGCAGGAAAATTACTCGGATTCATTGTTTCCGAGAGAGGAATTGAGGCAAACCCGGATAAGATCAAAGCTATTTAGAATCTGAAAAAGCCGGAAGGCATGAAGCATGTTCAAAAACTTACAGGATGTGTTGCGGCATCCAGACTTGGAGAGCAGGCGATACCTTTATACCGGCTCTTGAGGAAAACCGACAAATTTGTTTGGGACCAAGAGGCGGATGAGGCGTTCGAGGCACTAAAAAAGCAATTATCTGAGGCACCGGTTTTAGCAGCTCCGGGTCCTAAGGAGCCCATGTTACTATACATTGCGGCTGGGCCCCGGGCGGTTAGCGCAGTGGTTGTTGTTGAGCGTAAAGAGGACGGAAAGGATCACCCGGTACAGAGGCCGGTTTATTATGTAAGCGAAGTACTATCGGAAGCAAAGCAGCGTTACCCACATTGGCAGAAGTTAGTTTTCGGGGTCTTCATGGCCAGCCGGAAATTGAAACCATATTTTCAGGAACACCCAATAACAGTGGTTAGCTCTATACCAATGGCGAATATTATCAGAATTTCAGATGCAACAGGTAGAATAGCCAAGTGGGCCATCGAGATGGGAGATTATCACATCAACTACGAGCCCAGGTCTCAAGCCTTAGTTGATTTTAGTTGATTTTATTAGTTGATTGGACTCAAGCCTTAGTTGATTTTATTAATGATTGGACTCACACAAGCATGCCCACAATGACGCCAAGTTCCGAGTCTTGGGTCATGCACTTCGATTGTTCAAAGCAGTAGGAGGGATCAGGAGCTGGGGTGGTTCTCACATCGCCCAAAGGAGACAAACTAAGTTATGTGTTGCAAATTCACTTTGATTGCTCTAACAACGTAGCCGAGTATGAGTCATTATTACATGGATTGAAAGTAGCAAAGGAGATGAAAATCAGGCGAATACGGTGCTATGGAGATTCGGATCTTGTGGTACAGCAGGTCTCAGGAACATGGGATAGAAAAGATGCAACAATGGCAGCATATCGCAGAGAGGTGGACAGGGTTGCCGGGTGTTTTTTCCAGGTATGAGGTGGAGCATATTGACAGACGAAAGAACGAGGCAGCATATGCGCTCGCAAGACTCGGCTCGCGCAGAGAGCCGGTTCCACCCAACGTTTTCCTAGACGAGCTATGGCGGCCATCTGTTAAATCCGAGTCTGAGGAAGAGGTGGCTAACCAAGACCCGGATTTGGAGCTCGTGGCCACGGTACATGTTGTTCCCGAGTGGACATAGCCGTTTCTAGCTTACCTATCACGGGGCGAGTTACCACCACAGGAAGTTTTAGCAAGGAAAATTCTGAGACGAGCAAAGAGCTATTCTATTATCAATGGTGAGTTGTATAAAAGAAGTGCAGCAGGAGTCTTTTTGCGCTGTGTAGCACCAGAAGAAGGCCGACAGATCCTGAAGGAGATCCACGAGGGTGATTGTGGGCATCATGCCTCCACAAGATCCCTTGTGGCCAAAGCATATCGACATGGTTTTTTATGGTTCACGGCCCTAGCAGACGCAGAGCGCTCGGTGGCAAGGTGCGATGGATGTCAAAGGCATGCTCGCCAAACCCATGTGTCGGCTATAGAGTTGCGAACAATGCCGCTAACCTGGCCGTTTGCTGTTTGGGGTATGGATATGGTCGGCCCCTTTCACATGTCACCTTGCAAAAAGACACATCTCTTGGTGGCTATTGATAAGTTTACTAAGTGGGTTGAAGTTATGCCAGTTACCAATTGTGAAGCAGTCACAGCAGTCAAGTTCCCGAAAAGGATTATCTATCGGTTTGGGTATCCTCACAGCATAATAACACACAATGGAACCAACATGTCCTTAGGTGAGATGGAAAAATTCTGTGGAAACAATGGAATCCGCCTGGACATAGCCTCGGTAGCCCATCCACAAGCCAATGGACAGGTGGAGAGAGCAAATCAGGAGTTACTTCGTGGATTAAAACCACGGCTGCGAGTCCCGTGCATCAGAGCTGCTAGGGCATGGGTTGAGGAGTTACCATCAGTGGTGTGGGGGAACTAACACTACACCTAACAGATCTACTCAGATGACCCCGTTTTTTATGCCGAGTGATATTATTCATGACTCACCCCGAGTGTCGGCTTACGTTGAGGTGGAGAACGAGAAGACCCGGCAGGACGCCGTGGATATGCTAGAAGAACATAGAGAACAAGCCTTGGAGAGATCAGCCATATATCAGCAGGATCTGAGGAGATACCATAGTCGGCGAGTCAAAACCCGGGTCTTCCAGGAAGGGGACCTGGTGTTGCGCTTGGTACAATCAAAGGAAGGAAAGCACAAGTTATCTCCACCATGGGAAGGACTGTTCATCATAAGCCGGAATTTGCACAATGGATCATATTACTTGATAGACGCAAGGGAAGAGTCGGATATTGTCAATGACACCGCTCCCACCACTTCATCTATGCAAGAAAGGGAAAGACCATGGAACGTGGCTCAGCCACGTCCCTACTACACCTAGACTAGACTAGGTTTACAAGTTGAACTACACGATGTAACAGGCAGCAGGTTTCAGACGCACTCTTTTCCTATCCAGGGTACCTAAGAGGACTGGAGGGTTTTTAATGAGGCGGCTTGCTGACCTAACTTTTCTCATATCAATAAAGAGATGGTTACACTATGATATTGTTTCTTTCTTGTACGTTTTCGTTACGTTTTACATTTATACTTTTACTATCTGTTTTTTATTTCATCAGGTAAGTATTATTTATTTGCTTGTAATACGTTGGTTTTATATGTTTTCTATAAGTTGCATATATAGGTCTTGGGGGCTGATTGCTTGAATAGCACAGTTGCAAACCCAAAGACCCGGCCACGATGTCATTAAGTTATAAGGACCGATTACTTGCAATAAGTACGGTTACAATCTTATAACCGGACAATAGAGCCAACTTTTCTTGATTTATCTTGTTTAAGCTTGATGTGACTCGCAAAAATGTGGCATGCTTTGGTAAATGTGTAATTACAATCAGTCATGATGCCCAACGGGACTTGCCTGACCCTGTTTTTATAAAGTTACAAGCATCGTTGAATATCCACGCGAAAGCCGGCTTACAACAAAGAGGATCAAAAGGGTCATCCAAACCGCAAGTTATACAGAGTACAAGGTTAACAGCCGGAAACTCACAATATATTAAGTATAACTTCAAACCTACGTGAGTAGCTCTATGTTTTGGGCCTCAGCAGAAACAATTTGCTTTTTTGAAAAATCCAAACCCTTAGACTTGGAAATTCGGGCCTTGGGGACTTGGGAATTTGAGAAAAGCAACAAATTGTTTAGCTATTAAGCTTAAAAACCCAAAAATCCGAGTCTTAGGGACTTGGGGACTTAGAAAAAACCCGCTTGTCAAAACCCCCAAGACCCGGAAACCGAGTCTCACAAAAGGAAAAATAGCGAAAGTTGGAAAACAAGCAACAAAAAATCCAAGACTAGGAAATAACATATTTATGCGAGAGGCCAGGCTATTAAGGTTTTAGCGTATTACAAACCGAGGAAATTGTATCGAAAAGTGCACACGCGCACTACTAAAAGAATAATTGTTTTAGGCATATTACAAAATGCCCATTGGCCGAATAAGTGTTTGAGGCGGTAAAAGGTGAAACTTTACTCGGCATCCTTGGCCGAGTCATCGACGTTGTCCTTGGCAGACGGGTCTTTGACTTGCTCTTCGGTGGTCTTCCCAGCTCCTGTATCCGGATTAGCAGCAGAGTCGGCACGAGCTGGAGGAGGGACAGCTGGCGTAGAGGAGGAAGGCGCAGTATCGGCTTCTGCTTTCTTCTTGGCAGCTTCCTCTTTCTTCTCAGCAGCTTCCGCCTTCCACTTCCCCAGCATGTCAAAGGGCTTAGGCAGATCCGATTTAATTGGCTTGTCATCGGCATCGTAAGGTGGAGTAATCTTGCTTAAGTCCAGACTGTCGGCAATCAAGCCCGCCGAGTGACGCACCTCAGTATGAATGGCCTTGTAATTCTTGGCGGAGAACTTGGAGCCGTCGTTGTTGAACTCGGGAAACCCGCCCACGAGCTTTGCCGGCTCAAGCCTGGGAAAGTAGGCCTTGGCCAGAGCAAGCCCGCGGGTTACCCCAACCCTGCACGACGAACGCTTCCTGTGGTTGATCCACTCGGGGATGGTAGAGCATGCGTCAAGCAAAGTGTCCAAACCACAGTAACCTGTGCCCGGCCACTTCACAGCCTCCAAAATCCACTTGGTGCCGACTGTAAGTTGCCGGATCACGGCCTTCAACGCCTTCAGTTTTTCAATATCATCTTCGTCTGGGGCCGCTTCACCCGGACCTGCAGAGTAACAGAACAAGTTAAAGCACTGAAATTCGGATGATAACACTTGCGGAATGAGAAATCTGGGTTATAATCATAAAGTCGGAAACTCTTACCAAGTAGAGTGCGGTAGGTATTGGCAATCTGGGCTGAAATCTTCTTCAGCTCACCCTCAGCAGTGTGGGACCTTTTCTTATACTTATTCACATCCTTCTCAAGACTCTTCACATCAGCTTCTACCTCTTCACGTAACTTTGTCTCGACCTTGAGGAGCTTGTTGGTTTTCGCCAACACCTCCTCAGACTGGGTCACGTACGCCTGTGAGAAAAGAAAAGGAAAAGTTAGTCGGACAAACAACATATCCGGGTATGGCAAATCATAGAGTTATAAAGTACCAAGCAAACTAAGCATAGTTCACTCGGAACTTGGGGACTATGTGAATATACAAGCAGCATTGGTTAAATTACCTGGTGCTTAGTTGCCATGGCTTCCAGAATCCCCTTTTCATCAGTCTTCAAGGTGAAGAGAGCACCTAGCATTTCTTCAAAGCTCAGATCATCGAGTCTCGGCCCGAAGGAGCTGGGGCCCTGATTACTCGGGGGTGGAGTTCTCTCTTGCTTGGGGGAGGTTACCCGGGTCGCCTGGGTGTTAGGAGTGGGATCACCCCTCCGCGTCCCCAGGATCTCAACATCCTCATTACCCGGCAGGGGAAAGTCTTCTTCTTCTTCGCCGCTAGCCGCGGCCTTCACAGTATCTTCCGGACCCTCCATAGCCGGATTGTCCACGTCCATGTCCTCCGGGTCACTAATCGTGACCTTGGCCCTAAAAAAGAGAAATACATAGTCAGTGAATGGTGAATGAAAGATATGGAAAAAGTTGGTGTAGTGAGCAGCAAGAAAAATGACTTACCCGGTGTTCATGACGAAATCCGGTGGGAGATCGTTGCTAGACCCGGGAGAAGCTGATATAGAGTCGGAACGTGAGACTCGGAATTGCCCAGCTAGTGGATGATTGGGAGAAGGATGTCTTTGGGGAGAGTTGGAAGGGTGAGTTTGGGGAATACCAGCTCGGCGAGCGGGGGACGAAGAGATGCCCGGGTGAAGAGGATCGTCACCCGGAGAGTTTCGGGTTACCCTACACTTGACTGGGGCGGGTTCCTTCAAGTGCGATGAATCGATCAAATGTTGGTTAAGTTCGCACATATTAGCGTACGAATATGGTTTGGAGGCAATAGAGGAGTACGTCACCTTGAACACAACTCCCCGGGGCTTCCTCTTTGCTCCAACCTCAACGTCCGGCTCAGCCTCGCTCTCGTCCGACTGAGTGTCCTCCTTATCCTCCAACCCTGAGAAACATAGTATGTTGTTGGAAAAAGGGAAAAAAGTTTGAAAAAAAAGTTAACAGAAAAGGAAACGAGTGAGACTCGGATGTTACCTTCGTCAGAATCAGCCGGCTCCTCGTCCTCTTCCGAGTTTTCCGAAGGAGGAAGGGTATCTATCTTACAGAAAGTGTTATCCTCCTGAGAGAAAAGTACAGTGATGAAAGTTAGTAATTTTGCAAGAAAAGTATCAGTCGGGTAAAGGAGTAGTAACCGGTTCTTATAGCTGGGGCCGGGTTATCGCGGGTGAAGGGGTCCAAGCCGGCTATGTTCCGGATCACCTCCAGCTTCTCGGCCAAGAAGTTTTTCATTATCTTGTTCACGTCCGAGGCCGGGTAATTCCTCAACGAATAACGAAGGGAATCGGTGACGTGCCCAGAGTAGCTGCACATGAGTTTGGGCCGGACACTATTGGGCTGGATCCGGTAAGTTACCCAAGTTTTGACTAGATTGAGCCCAAGAAGGCCTTGGGCCGAGAGTACAGCGAGCTTGGTGAGGAGAGGTTGGATAGATTGCCTCTCCGACTCAGAAGCAAAGGAGCTGAGATTGTCGGAAAGGTTGAGGAGGTCCTCGGTGAAACCCGGCAATGGCTTTTCACCGGCTGAGGAGGTGTCTTGGCAATAGAAATAAATTTTTTGCCAGTGTTTGACATGGGAATTGAGGCTCAGAGTCGCCATGAGGGAGTTTTTCCGCCTCTGGATGGACACCCCTCCACAAACTAGGAGAGTCCCATCGCCGCTCTCTCGGCACGGTTTGCATTGGAATAATTCAAGGAAAAGGGCAAGATTCGTAGGAATGCATAGATACGACTCACACAAGACGATAAAATGAGTAATGTTGAGCATAGAGTTGGGGCTGATGTCAAATACCCGGAGCTTGTAGTGGTCTAGGAGCTCCCGGAAGAGGGGGTGACCCGGGGGGCGGAAACCCCGGATCACATGGTCAACAAAGACTACTACCTCATCGAGACCCGAAGAAGGCCGAGTCTTATCCCTAGGTACCCTCCAGTGAATATCCTCCCGGGCGGGCAAGACACCCGACTCTGCGAGTTCATCCAACTTAGCCTTGGTCACGGTTGATCTCGCCCAGTTGGCAGAGATCGATTGACTCGGCTTCGCCTTGCCGGCCACCTGCTTTCCCTTCAGCTTAGCGCTGGCCTTAGGTGCCATGTGCGCAATCTAAAAAGAGGGCAAAAGCAAAGCATGAACAACTTGAGACCCGGAAACTACGATTGTCCGACTTAGCGAGAAATACTTGCAGGAAATTCTGGCAGATTGGATCTAGTCAAAGAGATATACGGGGAAAATTGCGATTGCTAGCGATGAAAATGTGTTGTGAGATGTGTGATTGAATCTAAGCCGAGCAATTGGCCATGGAAGAGCAAGATATGGTGCGTTCAACTAGTGAGAAATAAGAAAAGCATCTAGGAACAAAGTTAGATCCCATCTACTCGCGAGAAATCGAAGATTGGATCTAGGGAGTTGAAAGAGCTTACCGGTGGAATCTAGGCGGAAGCGCGGCAGCGGCGGATGGCTCGACGGCGGCGGTCCCTAGGGTTCTCCGGTGGGCTGCTTGAGGGCGTGGCGGCATCACGGGCGCGGGCGCGGCGGACGGACGGCGACACGATTCCGGTGACATGCTCGCGGGCGGACGGCGGCGGCTCGAGTCCGGTGACGTGCTCGCGGGTGGTGCGGCGTTGCAAGCCCGAGCTCGAGGATGAGGGAACCGAGAGGAAGTGGAGATGAAAAGATAGGGGGAAATGGTGAGTGGATCTGAAAATGACCCTTGGGTGCTTATTTATAGGCACAGAGCGGGAAAGTGCCCTAGGTCTAGGTGGCAGGAGCCAAATTTTCGGAAAAGGATCGCCTGTCCGGATATTTCGGGATAAGCATTAAAACGCCCGTTGCGAGATATCCGGCAAGAGATTGGAATGGATTGCGAGCGCAATATCCGGATTGATTGGCAGTGGGGCGAGTCCGGGTCTTGTCGCAATTTCTCGGAGTGTTGACCCGGGAAACTAATGTTTGACTCAGAAAAAACCGGGTTATTATATGGACCACCCATGGAGCAAGGCCTAGCTATTATCAAAGCACTCCAACCCGGCATTTTATGGGCTTGTATGTTCATTGTTTTGCAGGGAATATCGTGCGCTTCATGGTTGATCCCGTGAAGCCCAAGCTATTCTGGGGACTACTGATGGAGGGATGATAACCAGGTAGGCTAACGCCAAGGTGTAACCTGGCCCAAAGGGAACCGCGCAAGACCTGGCTCAAGGAAGAGGAGTTTCTAGAAGGTCCAAGAAGTAGCGTAGGCCTCGTAACCCGGCTTTTGGGGTTGCTTTAGGAAACTTAGGGTTTCTACGCGGTTACCGGGTAGGACTCCGAGTGTGCCTTGGATAGGAAGCCAGGGGGGCCGGGTAAGATATAAGACGGCTCCTAGGGTTAGAGAAACAGAGCGAGTCCAGATATTCGAGTACCCTTGTAACACGAGAGTTGATATTGTAACCCTAGATCGGAGACTCGGCGACTTGATTGCCAGAGCTACCAGATCGATTGATAGCATGATTTCCCCTGAGCTAAATGATGGGGAGATAATAACCCGGTAGGCCAATTCCAAGGTATAACCCGGCCCAAAGGACGCTGCGTAGGATCCGGCTAAGGATAAAGAAACTTCTAGAAGGCCCAAGGTTTATAGGCCTCGTAACCCGGATTGTGGGTTGCAGTAAGGAAAGTTAGGGTTTGTAAGCGGTGTTCGGGTAGGACTCAAGCTGCGCCTTGGAGGACAAGCCAGGTAGGGGGACGGGTGCTTTATAAACCGGCCCTATGCTTAGCTTTGAGAGATCCAAGTAGTAATCATATCACCAAATATCGAGTATCCATTGTACACAAAGAGATCGAGTTAATAAAGCGAGATCGGAGACTTGGCGACTTCATCGCCGGCTACCAGATTGAATTCCATCATGTTTTCCTCTGAGCTAAATCCTCTCCCAAACGCCTGTGTCGACTTGCCCCAAGATCAGTTACTCCTGGTAACATCTGCCGTGATCATCCCACGACAGTTGGCGCCCACCGTGGGGCCTGCGTCCAAAGGTGTTTACATCACGGGAGAAGCTCGGAAAAGCATGAGGAACCTCGTCGTCGGAGAGATCTACGACGACCACAAAGGAGAGAAGGTGGTGGACGACTCCGGCTGGGGGCCAGAATCGGATCGCCTCGAATCCGGATCTGTCGTGACAATCGGCCGGATCAGCGTCTTCATCGGTATGGTATGTACCTCTGGCTCGGCTCCTGACGATGTTGGATCTGATTCTGTGTCAGGGGAGGCTACTTACGCCCAATCAGATAGAGAAGAATCAGTTGGAGCAACAGACCAGATAGAAGAATCCATTGCGCAGTGGGAACAGCCGGAGGAGCCGGCATGGGCCCCGCGTGACCCGGACGGTGGAAAGGATGATACTGAATCTATCCGGGACCTGCTGGAAGACCGGTACGGAGAAGATAGCAGCGGAGAAGAACATCATGAACTCACAACAAGCGTAATACGCCGAGCGGCGGTCTACACGGCTCCCGCAGCCAACCTTAATCAAGGAAACGTGACCACGACTCCAGTCGGGGCGGCTCAGGCATTGGCGCAGCGGCAGGACGCAGCTAACGGAAACCCGATCCCGGCCCGGGTCGACGGAGAGTCGGCATCAGTGACTAGCCGTGCGGCGGATGAGGAGTTGCACGCGAATACGTTCGGATTCCTGGGAAACCGGACACCGGTGGCGGGTCCTTCAAACCCGCGCCACCCGGCCTTGTTCGACAATAATCATTTTATCCTAGACCCCACGGTCCTTGCTACGGTTATCACTCCAGAAAACGCAATTGAACGTGTCAGGGACCTGGATGTGGCCCGCCGCGCGTTGGAACAGCAAAGAAGGCAAGTGGAAGCGGAGAAACAAGGGATGGCTACGCGTCAACGCGAGATGGATGCATTGGAAACCCGGCTCCGAGAGGAAACATCTAGAGTACACCAGAGACATCAAACTAGACTACCGTCCACGGGTGGGGTCATTAACCCGACAGCTTTGTTTATTACGCCTCAGGACCAACCGATCCCAGCGGTAAACCAGGGAACTGCGCCTCAGCCGGCAACAGCGGAAGCCCACGCGGCAAACGTGCAGGCCGGGTTACCCCCACCACGAACCAGAGTCACAACCGGCAACGAGTTGCCACCACAGCCACCGTCACGGTTTCGCACACCAGCAGGCCACTACAACAATCCCATGGACAACGTGTATGCAGCAACGCTTGCATTGAACCAGATCCCGGTAGGAGAATCTCCCCATGCAGAAAGGACCCGGCAAGCGATCGATCTACTGCACACTGCGGTGGCGCAGCAGGCCAATTACCCGGACCACAGAAGCGGGATGCATGGGACGCCATACGCCAGTCAACAACAAGGGAATATTCAAGCAAACTCGGCGCGGCGGAGGGAAGAGCAGCAGCAAATGCCGCCTCCTCCCCGTGTTCCGGCAGCATTGGTGGCGCAGGCCGTTGTGGATAGCTCCAGGGCTCGGAGAGCCGGGGCCGGGTCTGCTGCACATGGGTTGCCTGCAGCACCGCGCCCCGCTGCGCCCCCGGCTGGATCGCACGCTTCCCGAGTAAGGCCAGCCTCAACCGTCCTCGCAGGGCCCAAGTGTCTCTCGGATGACATCAGAGCTGAACCTTACCCGGAAAAATTCAAAGAGCCGGGAAAAGTAGTGAATTATGAACCGACCATGGATCCGGAAACATGGTTGAGTAGTTATGAGATGGCAATGTCAATCCGCAATGCGTCCGAGAATCTTCAAGCCAAGTTCATGTACTTGATGATGTCAGAAGGAGCAACAAAGTTATGGTTCACCAACCTGCCAGAAAGATCGATCAAGTCCTGGGAAGAACTGAAGACCGCGTTCGTCAAGCACTTTCATGGAACGTGCAGAAAGCTATTCACTATTGATGATTTAGAGCGATGCGTTCAGAAGAAGGGAGAATCAGCACGCAGTTGGGTACGCCGGGTTATGGAGATACTTCATTCATCCACAGATATTCAGCCCAAAGATGTGCTACAAGCTATGGCAAAAACATGCAAGTATATTCCTTTAGTACAAAAGTTAACTCGCATGAAGTCCAGTAGGAATGCATCGGAGGTTACGATGGGAGAATTAATGGATGCGTGCAACAAACACGCCGCAACAGACACTACAGAGGAGGAAGTTGATGACAAGAAAGCGAAGGTGAATACCAGTAATAGTGGAAGAACCGGCAATGGATCGACACCGAGTAATAACGGAAATAGTCAGAACAAGCGCCCATTTGAAGGAGGTTCCGAGTTTGTAGCTAATACTGAAGCCGGGTCTTCGAGACCCAGATCTGAAGGGAATTTTAATACCGGAAATCATAATGGAGGACAATATCAGGGACCTCCGAGGCCAGGCAACAGTTGGGATATATTCAGGATGGCGTGCCCGAAGCACAGCAGGAACGGCAAGCCGGCTAATCACTCCTTGGAGCAATGCGCCGACTTACAGAGATGGAAGAACGAGGAAGTAAACAGAGCCATGCGAGGTGCGGGTCGGGGAGGAGGCCCGGGTCCAGGTGGAAATTTGGGCAACGGTCCACCCCCAGCTGGTAACCCGGCAGCAGGAAATCCGGGCAACAATCAAGGGGGAGCGGGAGGTTTCCAGGCTAACCCCAAACAGTTGGGTCAGTATCATGTGCATACTACGGGAGGCTTTAACAAGGACAAAAAGATGCTAAAGTAGGCGGTTAACTCAGTTTCTTCTGCTGTTCCGAGGTATTTGAGATGGTCAGAACAGGAGGTAACATGGAGCAGGAGGGATCACCCGGATAGAGTGGATCACCCGGGAGTCTTAGCATTGGTAGTGGCACCACAGGTCAATGGGTATGAGCTGAAAAATGTCTTGATGGATGGAGGGAGCAGCATCAATATCCTGTACTGGGAAACTTTCCTGCGCATGGGTCTAAAGGAATCTCAGCTACAAAAAAGTACAACAGTTTTTCACGGGATAGTGCCGGGTCATTCAGCGTGCCCTGAAGGAAAAATTGCGTTGGAGGTAGCTTTTGGGGAATCAAAGGACAATTATCGAGTTGAGTGGCTTACTTTTGAGGTGGTTAAGTTGCGCAGTCCTTATCACGCATTGTTTGGAAGACCGGCTTATGCCAAATTCATGGCAAGGCCGTGCTATGTGTATCTACAGCTGAAAATTCCGGGTCCTAAGAAGACCATTACCATACATGGAAATCGAGATATAGCGGCTGAGTGCGATGAAGGAGATGCAGCAATGGCTGAGCAAGCCTGTAGGAAAGAGGAACTCAGGCATTACCGATCTCAAGCGGACCTGGAGGAAAGGGCAACTTCAAAAAGGCCGAGCTCTGAGGAAGAAAAAGCAAAACCCAGGGCAGAGCAAGATGCTAAGATGGTGGCTTTCATCAGGAACGATCCCTCCAAATTGTCTGGCATAGAAGGGGAAATCACATCGTCGTCTACAACTAGCAGCGCTGCGATAACGACACACCCGGATTGGCTAGCAAACTCGGCACTCGTCATGAAAGGGTCTAACAAGTGGAGAATGTGCGTCGGTCGCGCCAGCCCGGGACCGATTGTCAAAAAGAACTAGACAGTGTAACGGCCAGCAGGTTTCAGACGCGCTCTTTTCCTACCCAGGGTACCTAAGGGGATTGGAAGGTTTTTAATGAGGCGGCTTGCTGACCCAAACTTGATCGTATCAATAAAAAGAGATGGTTTTCAAGTATTGTCATGGTCTTTGCTTCGATTACAGGTAAGTGGTACTTGTTATTATCAATACATCAGTATCATCAAAATACATTGCACATACATAGGTCTTTGGGGGCTGAGCTGCTTAAATAGCAGTCACGAACCCAAATACCCGGCCTTGATGCCTATGAGTTATGAGGGCCGATTACTCGCAAGACGAGTACGGTTGCAATCTTATAACCGGACGAAGGAGCCAAATTTCTTGGTTATTCTTACTTAAGCTCGATGTGACTCGCACTAAAGTGGCATGATCTGTTCGCTTACGATTGCAATCAACCACGCAGCCCAATGGGATTTGCTTGACCCTGTTTTTTGTATAGATGTAACAGCATGGTATCCACGCGAAAGCCGGCTTACAGTACAAGATAATCAAAAGGGTCATCTAAACCACAAGTCTATGCAGAGTACAAGGCTAATAGCCGGAAACTCAACGAGTATTAAGCATGACTTCAGTATTTACGCAAACGGCTATTGGTTTTCGGCTTGGTAAAGAGCAATTTGTCATCTGAGAAAGGCCGCACCCCCCTGGCTCGTACTTTGGGTCATGGGGACTGGGGACTTCGAAACAGAAACAAACTTTTTAGCTATTGAAGCTCGAGAGACCCTAGCTTCCGAGTCTTGGGGACTTAAAGAAAAGTCCACTTATCAAAACCCGTGATGCTCGGAAAACCGAGTCTCGCAAAGGGAATCAACAAATAGTTGGGTATCGAGAATAAGTTTAAAGAATAAGACAAGTGTCAAGACTATCAAAAGCCGGGAGAGGCACAAATATATTCCGAACCAAAAGTACGTTACAAGTGATGGTACCAATATCAAGGGTGCACAGACGCACCATCAAAATCATATTAGTTTTAAAACACAAAAGTACCAGGTAACGCTCTACTCGGTATCCTGAGAGCGGTCTTCCGGGTCTTGGTCCTGGATCTGCTCCTTAGCCTTTCCAGCAGCATTACCTGGACTTTCCGCGTCAGGACGGATAGGTGGAGGGACAGCTGGCGTAGAGGTAGACGGCCGTAATCCTAGCTCGGCCTCTCTCTTAGCAGCTTCTTCTTTTCTCCTGGCCAGATCAGTCGCCCATTTTTCCAACATATCAAAGGGAGGGGGTGCCTCTGCCAATATGATTTTTCCTTCAGCATCGTATGAGCTCATGATTGTGTCCAGGTCCATCTTATCGGCCAAAGCGGTGGCCGAGGGGCGTACTGCGGATTGTATGGCCTTGAAGTCCTTGGGTGTAAACTTGGAGCCATCAGCCTTTAATTCTGGAAACCCGGATACTACCTTTGCCGGGTCAAGCTTAGGAAAGTAAGCCTTCGCCAGCGTCAAGGCCCGGGTCATACCGATCCGGCAGGACGAGCGCTTCCATATCTCAATCCATCCAGGCACCGTCGAGCAGGCTTGCATAAGATTCTCTTCACCCGGGTATACCTCGGAAGGCCACTTCACAGCGTCCAATATAAGCTTTGTGCCGGCAAAAAAGGTCCGAAGCACAGTCTTCAATGTTTTTACCTTGGCAATGGCATCATCCTCTGGAGCAGCGAGGTTCGCACCTGTAGTTGAAACAAAAGGAAAGTATATCAGTTATCCCGATTGTCATAACGATAAAGTAGAGGCAATTAAGTTAGTCGAAGGCAAAAAGCTCACTTAGCAAGATGCGATAAGTATCCGCAATCTGGTTCGATAAGTTCTTCAGCGCGGATTGGGCAGTGTTGTACTTCTTTTTGTATTTGGAAACGTCTTTTTTCAAAGTTTCCATGTCGGCCTCAAGGGCTTCTCTTCGTTTTACCTCAGCAAGTAGGAGCTGTTCGGTCTTGAGTAACACCTCATCGGACCGGGTCACTTCCGCCTGTAAGGAACGAAAGTGTCAGTCGGATATCATGGAAAATCGGGTATTGCGTGAAGTACCGAGCACAACTTCGGTAAGTTATGCCCGGAACTTGGGGACTAGGTATGTACCAAGAGATATCCGGTGTCAATTACCTGATGCGTTGCAGACATACGCTCTAGGAGGTTGTTCTCTGAAGCTTTCATGGTGAGGAGAGCGCTCATCAGCTGGTCAAAATTATCGTTATCCGAGTTAGAAGTCTCGGGGTCGCGGAAACTTGGAGAAAAAGTTTTCCTCTTAGCAGGAGATGGCACCCGGGTCATTCGAATGTCGGGGTCTGCTCCTCCTCTCGCGCCCAAAGTGGCAGTATCTTCTTTCTCGCTTGCGTGCGAGGCTATCGGATACCCGGCTTCTCGCCCAGCCAGGTCTGTCGGTGACGCTTGTCCATCACCAGCTGCGGCGAACACGTCATTAGTTGGCTTCTCTTTGCCCGGGTTCTCGGTTTCCATGTCTTCTTGGTCACTAATAACGACCGTGGCCCTGTGAAAAATATGAAGGCACAGTTAGCACATAGCCGTGAAAAAGACAGCGAGAGTACGGTATAACATTAGGAAAAGAACTTTACCCGGGATTCACCATAAGGTCTGCAGGGAATTCGCTGCTAGAACCGGATGAGATTGAAAAATACCAAACGAGGCATGAAGTTACCTTGCGAGGGAGTATTTTAGAAGGATCTTTATGTTTAAATAAGGGTATGGTCAGTACCAGTATGCCGAGTTGGAGGTGATGAAATACCCGGGTTAAGGGCATCATCGCCCGGGTGGTTCCGAGTTACCCTGCGCTTGGTCATAGGCGACTCCTTCAGGTATGGCAAAAGGGGGTAATGCCATGGTCAGCTCAGGAATATTATCACAGGAACGCGAATTAGATGTGAGAGATTGATGCAAAACCTTGAAGACGACCCCTTGGGGTTTTCTTTTAGATCCGGCCTTAATTGCCGGCTCTGGTTCATCTTCATCGCTGGCGGACTCCACTTTGCCGTCAGCTTTTTCTTCCTCGTCTTGGTCTTCTTGTTCTGAAAATTACCATGGTTACAATAGGAAAATGAAAAGTGGGATGCGACGAACTCAAAGGAACTGAGCATGTACCTTCGTCCGAGTTAACGTCATCCTCCTTTTCCTCCGGGTTTCCGGAGTTAGGAGAAGCGTCCATCTTCCAGAAATCATCATCGGCCTGAAGTAAAAGCATAAGAGCAAGGGTTAATGGTTGTATCAAGTAAAGAAGATAAGGGTGGAATCGAGGAAACCAGGTCCTTACCGCGGGGGCCGGGTTCTCGAGAGTGAAGGGCTCTAATCCGGCTATGTTCCGGATTACCTCGAGCTTCTCTGTCAGAAAGCCCTTGATTGTCTTGTTGGTGTCACTAGGAGCGAAGCTGCTGGTGGAGTATCGAATTGGGTCCGTGGTTTGCCCCGAGTATTCGCACATCAATTTTGCGCGAATGGAGTTGGGTTGGATGCGGAAATCGACCCAAGTCTTCACCAGGTTAAGCCCGATGAGGCCTTGGGCAGAAAGGATGGAGATTTTAGCCAATAGAGGCAGAATTTCTTCCCTTTCCGAGTCAGGGGCAAACCCATTGAAGGTTTCAGAAATGTCAAGCTGACCCTCCGAGTAACCCGGCAATTTCTTTTCGCCGGGTGGGGAGGTGTCCCGGCAGTAAAAGTACGAGAGCTGCCAGTGCTTGACGTGGGAGTTGAGGGTGAGAGGAGGCATTAAAGAGTTCTTGCGGCGTTGGATAGAAACCCCGCCGCAAGTAAGAAGTGCACCGTCGCCGCTTTCGTGGCACGGTTTGCACTGGAAAAGTTCGACAAAGAGAGCCAAACTTTGCGGAGTGCACAAGTAAGACTCGGAGAGAACGATAAAATGGGAGATGTTTAGTACAGAGTTGGGTCCTATGTCGAAAATGCGAAGGCCATAATGGCTTAAAACGTCGCGGAAGAAAGGGTGACCCGGAGGCCGGAAGCCCCGGGTCACGTGTTCAACAAAACAAATTACCTCATTTTCTGCTGGGGTGGGCTGGGTTTCGTTACCCGGTACCCTCCAGTGGATAGTTTCTTGAGAGGGAAGAACCCCTAGCTCGACCAGTTCCTCCAGTTTGGCCTTGGTGACGGAGGACCGCGCCCAGTTGGCGGATATGGAGTTTGTGGTTTTGGCTTTAACCGGCAGTTTTCCCTGCTTCTTGGGTGCCATGGGGTTAACCTGAAAAAGCGTCAGAAGAAAAGATGTGAGAAACGAAACTCGGAAATTATCAGTTGACCGAGTATTGACGAGTGGTGTCAAGTTAGCCTGGAAGTTAAATATGATCCGGGTATTATTTTGCTAAGCAAGGTATGAATTGTCCGGGTATCGTGCATTATTACAAAAGTTGTAGAATTTTATGCATGGATGAGCGTTTGGGGATGATAAGTGGGTGTCCGTACATCTGTTATGAGCAAATGAGCCGGAGAAGGAGGATTTTCCGGGTGATAGGAACAGGGGCGGAAGATTTGGGCGGCTCAAGCCCAGATTGGGAATTCCATTTCTAGGTTATTGGTGAAATTAATGATTACAGTTGGTAGGAGAATGAGTTGAAGGGTATATCCTACCTATTGGGTGGGCTAGAGTGAATACTAGTGACCTAATTCGGCGTAACCCGAGAAATCGTGGGCGGCCCAATCCAGATCCAATCTGAGGGAGAGTTAAGAAGTTGTGAGGGAAAATTAGAGAATGTGAGAGACTTACCGGAGGAGATTGAAGTGAAGCTTTGCGGAGGCAAATGGCGCAAGCTTGGTGCCCCTTCGCGATTCCTGGCGGACAGGTTGGGGGTCTGGCGGCGGATCTGGACGGCGGGGCGGAGCGCGCTCTGGCGGAGCGCAACCGGCAACGGATGGGCTCCGGTGATGCGCGCGAGGCTTCCGTGGTGATGCTCTGTGAGCTTGAGCTTGAAAGAAGGAAGGAGGAGAAATGGGGGAAAGTGAGCCGTTGGGGTTAGGGTTACCTCTAAGGACTTATTTATAACGGCCGGGGTGGAAAAACTCATCCCAACGGGTGGGACCCGGAAATTACGGGGTAACGGCTATTTGTGTGAAATCTGCGAGATACGCCTTAAGTGTAGATCGAGGTCTCCGAGCGAAAAAGAGAAGCAGATCCTCTCTGCGGTATCAAGACAAATTATCGAGAGAAGTTTAAAGCTTTGCTATTCTTATCAAGGCTTAGACCGGGAAGTTGAGCAAGGCATCTGGAAGGAAAGCCGGGTTACTACGTGGCCACCAGGGAGTTGGGCCTAATCATTTCATGAAGTACTTCAACTCGGTCTCCACACGTTCGTGTGATTGATATTTTTTGCAGGGAATAGCCAGCGCTTCAAGGAGGGATCTTTGAAGCCCAAGCTATTCTGGGGACTACTGATGGGGGGATAATAACCCGGTAGGCCAATTCCAAGGTATAACCCGGCCCAAAGGACGCTGCGCAGGATCCGGCTAAGGATAAAGAAACTTCTAGAAGGCCCAAGGTTTATAGGCCTCGTAACCCGGATTGTGGGTTGCAGTAAGGAAAGTTAGGGTTTGTAAGCGGTGTTCGGGTAGGACTCAAGCTGCGCCTTGGAGGACAAGCCAGGTAGGGGGACGGGTGCTTTATAAACCGGCCCTATGCTTAGCTTTGAGAGATCCAAGTAGTAATCATATCACCAAATATCGAGTATCCATTGTACACAAAGAGATCGAGTTAATAAAGCGAGATCGGAGACTTGGCGACTTCATCGCCGGCTACCAGATTGAATTCCATCATGTTTTCCTCTGAGCTAAATCCTCTCCCAAACGCCTGTGTCGACTTGCCCCAAGATCAGTTACCCCTGGTAACATCTGCCGTGATCATCCCACGACACTAAACCCTCTCCCAAACACCAGAGTCGAATTGCCCCAAGATAAGTTACCCCCGGTAACGTCTGCCGTGATTATCCCACGACAATATGGATCCCCATCTCTGGAGAAACCATATATAGCCCTAATAGGGAAAAAGGAGGAACTACCATTCTGCCCCCTCCACATGAGACGAAACGGGGTAGCAAAGTGGAACCAAATGCTTGGTTGCGGTAGGTTAGGATGAAGGAACGCCCAATACAATGGTAGTGCCCACCTCTTCGAAAGATTCCCCCAGTCCCATCAGATTCGGGAGTTTTGGCCTCTAATTAAGTAGTCCTGGAACCCGTAGAGAGAATCTGACGCCGGTGAAGCCCTAACATAGAGAGCGAGTGAATATTGGTTATCCAATACCCATGCCACACTCTAACACACATGGTATGGCATACAATGGGATTTGGTGGCAAACAGACGATCCGGAGCCTCCTCTCTGGAGAAACCGTAGCCCCGTTGGGGAAAAGGAAGGAATTGTCGTTCTGACCCTCTACGTGAGCCGGAAGAGGGTAGCAAAGTGGAACCAATTTCTTTTTTTTGTTAGGTTAGGACCAAGGAACACCCAATACATTGTTAGGGCCCACCTCTTTGCAATATTCCCATAGTTCCGTCAGATCCGGGAGTTTCGGGCTCTAATTAAGTAGTCGTGGAACCCATAGAGAGAATCTGGCGCCGGTGAAGCCCTACGACATAGAGAGAGGAAATCTTGGTCATCCAAGACCCATGCCACACTCTAGAAGACGTGGAATGGCATCCAATGGGATTTGGTGGCAATCAGACGATCTGGAGCCCCCTCTCTGGAGAAACCATAGCCCTGTTGGGGAAAAGAAGGAACTACCGTTCTGGCCCCTCCACATGAGCAGAAACAGGGTAGCAAAGTGGAACCAATTGATCGGTTGGGTTAGGTTATTACCAAGGAACACCCAAGACAATGGTAGTTCCCACCTCTTCGAAAGATTTCCCCAGTCCCGTCAGATCCAGGAGTTTCGGGCTCTAATTAAGTAGTCCTGGAATCCGTAGAGAGAATTTGACGCCGGTGAAGCCCTAACATAGAGAGCGAGTGAATATTGGTCATCCAAGACCCATGCCACACTCTAACACACATGGTATGGCATACAATGGGATTTGGTGGCAATCAGACGATCCGGAGCCCCCTCTCTGGAGAAACCATAGCCATGTTGGGGAAAAAAGAAGCAACTGCCATTCTGAACCTCTACTTGAGCCGGAAGAGGTAGCAAAGTGGAACCATTTTCTTGTTTGTGTTAGGTAGGACGAAGGAACACCCAATACATTGGTAGGGCCCATCTCTCGGCAAGATTGCCCCAGTTCCGTCAGATCCGGGAGTTTCGGGCTCTAATTAAGTCGTCCTGGAACCCATAGAGAGAATCTGGCGCCGGTGAAGCCCTAAGACATAGAGCGAGGAAATCTTGGTCATACAAGACCCATGCCACACTCTAGCAGACATGGTATGGCATACAATGAGATTTGGTGGCAATCAGACGATCTGGAGCCCCCTCTCTGGAGAAACCATAGCCCCGTTAGGGAAAAAGACGGAACTACCGTTCTGCCCCCTCCACATGAGTCGAAACGGGGTAGCAAAGAGGAACGAACAGCTTGGTTTTGTTAGGTTAGGACCAAAGAACACGCAAGACAATGGTAGTGCCCACCTCTTCAAAAGATTCCCCCAGTCCCATCAGATCCGGGAGTTTCAGGCTCTATTTAAGTAGTCCTGGAACCCGTAGAGAGAATCTGACGCTGGTGAAGCCCTAACACAGAGAGCGAGTGAATCTTGGTCATCCAAGACCCATGCCACACTCTAGCACAGATGGTATGGCATAAAATGGGATTTGGTGAAAATCAGACGATCCGGAGCCCCCCTCCGGAGAAACCATAGCCACGATGGGGAAAAGACCGAACTGCCATTCTGCCCCATCTACGAGAGCCGAAAGGGGGTAGCAAAGTGGAACTAGCTTCTTAGTTGTGTTAGTATAGGCCCAAGTAACACCCAAGGGAATGGTAGGGCCCACCTCTTGGAAAGATTCCCCCAGTTCCGTTACACCCGGGAGTTTCGGGCTCTCATTAAATAGTAATGCAACCCACGAGAGAGAATCCATCACTGGTGAAACCCTAACACAGAGAGCGAGGGAATCTTGGTCATACAAGACCCATGCCACACTCTAGCACACATAGTATCGCGTGCAATGGGATTTCATGGAATTCATACGATCTGGAGCCCCATCTCCGGAGAAACCATATATAGCCCTAATGGGGGAAAAGACGGAACTACCATTCTGGCCCCTCCACATGAGATGAAACGGGGTAGAAAAGTGGAACCAAATCTTGGTTGCGGTAGGTTAGGAAACGCCCAATACAATGGTAGTGCCCACCTCTTCGAAAGATTCCCCCAGTCCCATCAGATCCGGGAGTTTTGGGCTCTAATTAAGTAGTCCTGGAACCCGTAGAGAGAATCTGACGCCGGTGAAGCCCTACCATAGAGAGAGAGTGAATATTGGTTATCCAATACCCATGCCACACTCTAACACACATGGTATGGCATACAATCGCATTTGGTGGCAATCAGACGATCCGGAGACTCCTCTCTGGAGAAACCATAGCCCCATTGGGGAAAAGGAAGGAACTGCCGTTCTGACCCTCTACGTGAGCCGGAAGGGGGTAGAAAAGTGGAACCAATTTCTTGTTTGTGTTAGGTTAGGAACAAGGAACACCCAATACATTGTTAGGGTCCATCTCTTTGAAATATTCCCGTAGTTCCGTCAGATCCGGGAGTTTCGGGCTCTAATTAAGTAGTCGTGGAACCCATAGAGAGAATCTGGCGCCGGTGAAGCCCTACGACATAGAGAGAGGAAATCTTCGTCATCCAAGACCCATGCCACACTCTAGAAGACATGGTATGGCATACAATGGGATTTGGTGGCAATCAGACGATCTGGAGCCCCCTCTCTGGAGAAACCATAGCCCTGTTGGGGAAAAAGAAGGAACTACCGTTCTGGCCCCTCCACATGAGCGGAAACAGGGTAGCAAAGTTGAACCAACTGATCGGTTGTGTTATTTTATTACCAAGGAACACCCAAGACAATGGTATTGCCCACCTCTTCGAAAGATTTCCCCAATCCCGTCAGATCCGGGAGTTTCGGGCTCTAATTAAGTAGTCCTGGAATCCGTAGAGAGAATTTGACGCCGGTGAAGTCCTAACACAGAGAGCGAGTGAATATTGGTCATCCAAGACCCATGCCACACTCTAACACACATGGTATGGCATACAATGGGATTTGGTGGCAAGCAGACGATCCGGAGCCCCCTCTCTGGAGAAACCTTAGCCCTGTTGGGGAAAAGAAGGAATTGATGTTCTGACCCTCTACTTGAGCCGGAAGGGGGTAGCAAAGTGGAACCAGTTTCTTTTTTGTGTTAGGTTAGGACCAAGGAACACCCAATACATTTTTAGGGCCCACCTCTTGGCAAGATTCCCCCAGTTCCGTCAGATCCGGGAGTTTCGGGCTCTAATTAAGTCGTCCTGGAACCCATAGAGAGAATCTGGCGCCGGTGAAGCCCTAAGACATAGAGCGAGGAAATCTTGGTCATCCAAGACCTATGCCACACTCTAGCAGATATGGTATGGCATAAAATGAGATTTGGTGGCAATCAGACGATCTGGAGCCCCCTCTCTGGAGAAACCATAGCCCCGTTGGGGAAAAACACGGAACTACCGTTCTGGCCCCTCCACATGAGTCGAAATGGGGTAGCAAAGTGGAACGAACATCTTGGTTGTGTTAGGTTAGGACCAAGGAACACGCAAGACAATGGTAGTGCCCACCTCTTTGAAAGATTCCCCCAGTCCCATCAGATCCGGGAGTTTCGGGCTCTAATTAAGTAGTCCTGGAACCCGTAGAGAGAATGTGACGCCGGTGAAGCCCTAACACAGAGAGCGAGTGAATCTTGGTCATCCAAGACCCATTCCACACTCTAGCACATATGGTATGACATAAAATGGGATTTGGTGGCAATCAGATGACCCGGAACCGCCTCCGGAGAAACCATAGCCCCGATGGGGAAAAGACAGAACTGCCGTTCTGCCCCATCTACGTTCTTGGTTGTGTTAGGATAGGCCCAAGTAACACCCAAAGGAATGGTAGGGCCCACCGCTTGGAAAGATTCCCCCAGTTCCGTTACACCCGGGAGTTTCGGGCTCTCATTAAATAGTCCTGCAACCCACGAGAGAGAATCCATCACTGGTGAAACCCTAACACAGAGAGCGAGGGAATCTTGGTCATACAAGACCCATGCCACACTCTAGCACACATAGTATTGCGTGCAATGGGATTTCGTGGAATTCATACGATCTGGAGCCCCATCTCCGGAGAAACTATATATAGCCGTAATGGGGAAAAAGACGGAACTACCGTTCTGGTCCCTCCACATGAGCCGAATCGGGGTAGCAAAGTGGAACCAACTGATTGGTTGTGTTAGGTTAGGACCAAGGAATGCCCAAGACAATGGTAGTGCCCACCTCTTCAAAAGATTCCCCCAGTCCCATCAGATCCGGGAGTTTCGGGCTCTAATTAAGTAGTCCTTGAACCCGTAGAGAGAATCTGACCCTAGTGAAGCCCTAACACGGACAGAGTGAATCTTGGTCATCCAAGACCCATGCCACACTCTAACACACATGGTATGGCATACAATGGTATTATGTGTCAATTAGACGATCCGGAGCCACCTCTCTAGAGAAACCATGGCCTGGTTGGGGAAAAACAAGGAACTGCCATTCTGGCCCTCTACGTGAGCCGGAAGGGGGTAGCAAAGTGGAACCAGTTTCTTTTTTGTGTTACGTTAGGACCATGGAACACCCAATACATTGGTAGGGCCCACCTCTTGGCAAGATTCCCCCATTTCCGTCAGATCCGGGAGTTTTGGGCTTTAATTAAGTCGTCCTGGAACCCGTACAGAGAATCTGGCGCCGGTGAAACCCTAACACATAGAGCGAGGAAATCTTGGTCATAAAGCACCCATGCCGCAATCTAGAAGACATGGGATGGAGTACAATGGGATTTGGTGGCAATCATACAATCTGGAGCCCCCTCTCTTGAGAAACCATAGCCCCGTTGAGGAAAAAAGACGGAAATATAATTCTGGCCCCTCCACATGAGCCGAAACGGGGTAGCAAAGTGGAACCAACTGCTTGGTTGTGTTAGGTTAGGACCAAGGAACACCCAAGACAATGGTAGTGCCCACCTCTTCGAAAGATTCCCCCAGACACGTCAGATCCAGGAGTTTTGGGCTCTAATTAAGTAGTCCTTGAACCCGTAGAGAGAATCTGACGCCGGTTAAGCCCTAACACAGAGAGCGAGTGAATCTTGGTCATCCAAGACCGATATGCCACACTCTAAGACACACAGTACGGAATACAATGGGATTTGCTGGCAATCAGACGATCCGGAGCCCCCTCTCTGGAGAAACCATAACCCCGTTGGGGGAAAAGAAGGAACTGCCGTTCTGACCCATCTACGTGAGCCGGAAGGGGGTAGCAAAGTGGAACAAGTTTCTTATTTGTGTTAGGTTAGGCCCAAGGAACACCCAATACATTGGTAGTGCCCACCTCTTTGCAAGATTCCCCTAGTTCCGTCAGATCCGAGAGTTTCAGGCTCTAATTAAGTAGTCATGGAACACGCCAGAGAGAATCCGACTCCGGTAAAGCCCTAACACAGAGAGCGAGGTAATATCGGGTCTCCAAGACCATGAAACACTCTAACACACATGGTATGCCATACCATGGGATTTGGTGGCATTCATACGATCTGGAGCCCCCTCCGGAGAAACCATAGCCCCGATGGGGAAAAAGGCGTAACCGCTGTTCTGCCCCATCTACGAGAGCCGGAAGGGGGTAGCAAAGTGGAACTAGCTTATTTTTTGTGATAGGATAGGCCCAAGGAATACCCAAGAGAATGGTAGGGCCCACCTCTTGGCAAGATTCCCCCAGTTCCGTCACACCCGGGAGTTTCGGGCTCTCATTAATTAATTAGTCTTGGAACACACGAGAGAGAATCCGACACTGGTGAAATCCTAACATAGAGAGCGAGGGAATCTTGGGCATCCAGGACTCATGCCACACTCCAGAACACATGGTATGGCGTGCAGTTGGATTTGGTGGCATTTAGATGATCTGGAGCCCCATGTCCGGAGAAACCATATATAGCTCTGATGGGAAAAAATACGGAACTACCGTTCTGGCCCCTCCACATGAACCGAAATGGGGTAGAAAAGTGGAACCAACTGCTTGGTTGTGTTAGTTTAGGACCAAGGAACACCCAAGAGAATTGTAGTGCCCACCTCTTCGAAAGATTCCCCCAGTCCCGTCAGATCCGGGAGTTTTGGGCTCTAATATAGTACTCCTGGAACCCGTAGAGAGAATCCGACGCCGGTGAAGCCCTAACATAGAGAGAGAGGGACTCTTGGGAATAAAAAGACCCATGACACACTCTAACACACATGGTATGGCATACCACGGAATTTGGTGGCATTCAGACGATCTGGAGCCCCCCTCCGGAGAAACCATAGCCCCGATGGGCAAAAAGACGGAACTGCCGTTCTGCCCCACCTACGAGAGCCGGAAGGGGGTAGAAAAATGGAACTAACTGCTTGGTTGTGTTAGGATAGGTCCAAGGAACACCCAAGAGAATGGTAGGGCCCACCTCTTGGCAAGATTCCCCAGTTCCGTCACACCCGGAAGTTTGGGGCTTTCATTAAATAGTCCTCGAACCCACGAGAGAGAATCCGACACCGGTGAAACTCTAACACACAGAGAGAGAGAGAGAGGGAATCTTGGGCATCCAAGACCCATGCCACACTATAGCACAAATGGTATGGTGTGAAGTGGCATTTGGTGGTACTCATACGATCTGGAGCCCCATCTTCGGAGAAACCATATATAGCCCTGTTGGGAAAAACACGGAACTATCGTTCTAGCCCCTCCACATGAGCCGAAACGGGGTAGAAAAGTGGAACCATCTGCTTGGCTGTGCTAGGTTAGGGCCAAGGAACACCCTATACAATGGTAGTGCCCACCTGTTCGAAAGATTCCCCAGTCCCGCCAGATCCGGTAGTTTTGGGCTCTAATTAAGTAGTCATCGAACCCGTAGAGAGAATCTGACATCGGTGATGCCCTATAACAGAGAGCGAGTGAATCTTGGTCATGTAAGACCCATGAGGGATTTGGTGGCAATCAGACGTTCCGGAGCCCCTCTCTGGAGAAACCATAGCCCCGTTGGGGAAAAAAGAAGGAACTGCCGTTCTGACCCTCTACGTAAGCCGGAAGGGGGTAGCAAAGTGGACCCAATTTCTTGTTTGTGTTAGGTTAGTCCCAAGGAACACCAATACATTGGTAGGTCCCACCTCTTGGCAATAATTCCCAAGCTCCGTAAGATCCGGGAGTTTCGGGCTCTAATTAAGTAGTCATGGAACACGCCAGAGAGAATCCGACGCCGGTGAAGCCCTAACATAGAGAGAGAGAGAGAGGTAATCTCGGGTCTCCAAGACCATGACACACTCTAACACACATGGTATGCGTCATACCATGGATTTGGTGGCATTCATACGATCCAGAGCCCCCCTCCGGAGAAACCATAGCCCCGATGGGGAAAAAGGCGGAACTGCTGTTCTGCCCCATCTACGAGAGCCGGAAGGGGGTAACAAAGTGGAACTAACTGCTTTGTTGTGTTAGGATAGGCCCAAGGAATACCTAGGATAATGGTAGGGCCGACCTCTTGGCAAGATTCCCCTGGTTCCCTCACACGCGGGAGTTTCAGGCTCTCATTAATTAATTAGTCTTGGAACACACGAGAGAAAATCCGACACCGATGAAACCCTAATATAGAGAGCGAGGGAATCTTTGGCATCCAAGACCCATGCCACACTCTAGCACACATGGTATGACGTTCAATGGGATTTGGTGGCATTTAGACGATCTGGAGCCCCATCTCCGGAGAAACCATATATAGCCCTGATGGGGAAAATACGGAACTACCGTTGTGGGTTCTCCGCATGAGCCGAAACGGGATAGAAAAGTGGAACCAACTGATTGGTTGTGTTAGGTTAGGACCAAGGAACACCCAAGAGAATGGTAGGGCCCACCTCTTGGAAAGATTCCCCAGTTCCGTCACACCGGGAGAATGAGACGCTGGTGAAGCCCTAACACAAAGAGCGAGAAAATCTTGAGCATCCAAGACCCATGCCACACTCTAACACACATGTTATGGCATGCCATGTGTTGTGGTGGCAATCGGACGTTCTAGAACCCCCTCTCCGGAGAAACCATAGCCCCGCTGGGGAAAAAGATGGAACTGGCGTTTTGGGCCCTCTACGTGAGCCGGAAAAGGGGTAGCAAAGTGGAACCAATTGTTTGGTTGTGTTAGGTTAGGCTCAAGGAACACCCAAGACAATGGTAGGGTAATTTATTTATTAGTAATAGTTTATGTCAGTAATTTATAGATGTCTTCCCATTATCCTTAAATAACATATTTCAATAAGGGTTATCTTTTTAGGCTAGCCATCATGTATCCAACGGCTAGCAATGTTCTCCGGCCAATGTACCAAAATCTTGCGGGCGCACAAAATTGCGGGCCTCCCACCCAAATTATCGACCAAAAACTTTTCCACCTATGCCGCCCTAAATTTTGAACCTCTCTCTCTTCTCTGCCCCCTCGCCGGAATTTCCCCTCCTCTTCTTGTCCGAAATCATCCTTTCCTCCTAAACCCCATCTACTCCGCCCCGGCCTTCCACCTCGCCATGTAGCTCGCCTTCCCGGGCTTCCACCTGGCTGTCCCCGGTCTTCTACCTCGCCGTGCAGCTTGCCTTCCCGGGCTTCCACCTTGCCGTCCCCGGTCGTCCACTCCGCCGCTCAGCTCGCCTTCCCGGGCTTCCACCTCGCTGTCCAGGACGCCAACCAGATCTGCCACCTCGCCGTCCAGATTTGATACCTCGCCGTCCAGGTCGCCGTCAAGATCTGCCACCTCGCCGTCCAGGTCGTCGTCAAGATCTGAAACCTCGCCTACCTGGTAGCCATCAAGTTCCTTTGGTCAGAGTTTGCTTATTTTCGAGCTTGTATAAAGCTTAAGATAACTTCTCCTGCGATCCTATCATACTTAGGTCCACAAATTAGATTAGTGATATGATATGGTCAAATAGAGAATTACATCACTAAGATTTTCTAACTCTATGTTGTCACATCCCAATGAAAGATAAGGCTATTTGTAAAGAACATGTATGCGCTATTTATTTTCATTTATTCGCATAAATCATCAATTCTAGACTTATAGTGTAAGCTATTTATTTCCATTTATACTATGTCCACCATCTAGATAAGGCATGCCTTGCATGATAGCTCAAAAACAAAGGTACTTATGTTGTGTGGAACTGCTGGCTTAATTACTGTTCTGCCATGTATTTTGTGCTACTATCCTAGTTGATTTGGTACATATAAATCGTGTAGCTTAGGAACATTAAAGTCAAGAGTACATCTGGTAGGACAAAGATGCCTCCTGGTGGACATGGTTGTAAACGCAAGCGCGTCAAGGCCCATCGCGAGCATGCAATTGCCCATGTCCATCCGTATGCAGATGACGAACTCAAGCGACCAGTGGTCCAAGACGAGGAGGCAGCTCCCCAAGGCCAGCAGGAAGCTGCCCAAGGCGAGCAGGCACTTTTCCATGGCCAGCTGGAAGCTGCCCAACAGAAAGAGGAGGATGACCACCGTGAGGAGGTAGCCGCCCAATGCGAGCATGTACCTCCATACGGTGAGCTGCCAGGTGTGAAAGGCGGGCTGCCACCATTCCTAGGTGAGGGGCAAGGTTCCCAAGTCGAGGAGCAAGGTGCCTGCAACGAAGATCAAGATGACATATCACAGAGATTTCATGCTCTACGAGGGGCCATGTGCGGAGGGAAATCCAAAATGCAGAATATTAACTCTAGCAATGCCACAATTTCTGTAGATTACCCATGTGAAGACATTGTTTCGAGTGGTGCGGCTGGGAGGAGAAGAAACATGTCCAAAGGAATCAGGATCAGAATTGTTATTCCTCTGGAAAAGATAAGGCCAGTGGACCCAAAGGTTGCTGCCATGTATGCTATTGCGTGTTCATTAGCTGTGAAGCACACTGTCCCTATCTTCCCCCATTGGAAAGAGTACAAGGGAAGGGAAGATATATTTTCCTCCTACCACGACCATGTGTCTGCAAGTTTTGTAACCCAACGTTCCAGTTCATTCCATTGTTGTTCATATAACTGAAAAATGCTCTTTCTTTTGTTTCAGTCAAAGTTTCATCTGAACCCCAGAGACAATTCGTCAATCTGTTCTCATGCATCTCAAGAACTATACAAGACAAAGACGCCATTTTCTGAAGCAAGAATTTTTTGACAGCGGTAGAGACAAGAGTAGAGTTGTACGAACGCCTCCTGATGCAGTAGGACACATGAGCGAAGCAGAATGGTGCAGGCTAGTCGATAACTGGTCCTTAGTCAGGAAACAGGTAATGTCTTTGTTCACTCTACCTTGCCACTGTTTCTATTCCATAACCTGGACTGTGTCTAATCAGTTCATACTTCGTTTATGTAGATGGCTTGTATGAAAGCCAGGCAAAGCAGATAAGCCGTCCAGTTCCATAGCGCCACAGGTTCTCGTAGCTACGAGGTTTGCTGACATGGAGGAAGATGCCTTTGAATTGTTCAAAGATACGCACAACAGCAAGACACGTGGATTCTCTTCGCCCGTGAAAAGAGCAATTGTAAGTCCCTCATAATTCTGTTTATCTCTGGGATCAACAATTACCTCAATAGATTCTTCTAGATACGTACTGATGCTTCCCTTTGTGAATTATGATGCAAACTCATATAGTCAGCTATTTCACATATGCTTGTCATCTCATAGTTCATGCACATGCATGCTGCTTGCTTTTCATCTGCTAGTTCATCTATCCTTGTGAGCTGCTATTTTCATCTACGTTCTGTACATGCTTGTCGTCTGCTATTTTCAGCCATGTTTACTTACATGCCTGTCATGTGATGTTTTTCATTTATGTTCCTTACAAGCTTGTCATGCGTGCTTAATTGCTTGTCATCTGCTATTTGCATCTTTGTTATGTACAAGCTTGTCATGATATCAATGTTCCTTACAAGCTAGTTCAGCTTCTATTTCATCTAAAGCTTTTGCATGCTTTATAGGAAGAAATGCAATATCATATGCTAGAACCTACTTCAGTAGATGGCGTTGTCAAGTAACCTCTTTCTGCCACGGAAGCTGTCGCTGCCGTGCTTACCAAGAACCTTCTAAAGTCTTCGTTCCTTAATACCATAGGTGGGGTCACAAGTAGTGCAAGAGCAACAAAGTGCCAGCTTCACCTTCCACTTGATTATGAGAGAAAACAGAGGCAGGACCTGCAGTCTGTAGTTGATGAGTTGAAGCAGGCCAAGGAACAACCTGATGCAGATAGGATGAAGCATCGACAAGAATTGCTGCGTATGACGGAGGAACACAAAGGTATTAAGAAGAGTCAAGAAATGTACAAAACCCTTATTGGTGGCATGTTGGCTCAAGTTCATCCGAGATATGGAATGAGTAGCCCTTTGTGAAACCGCTTGTTGTCTGTTGAACTGTATTAGACTGCCTTTGCTGGCGAGCTATGTTGTGACCTTATTCGGAATTTATGTATTTGTTGTGTTTGCTTTGGTGTGAAAACTAGTATAGTATTTTCCATGCTTATGAATACGAGGACACGTGGTACTATATGGTAGGTTCATGAGGCGGCACCTTATTGGATGAAAATCGCGACGAAAAAAACACTTCACGGAAACGTTTCGACGTAGACATGCCGTGTTGGTACACGTGCTGGCTCATGATTCGCGACGTCTTACGACGAACTAAAACTTCGCACCATCGGACAACGTTATAAATTCGTCGAGAATAATCGTATACGTGGAACACTATGCGAGCGACACGTGGCATATAATACTGCTTGTACCCGCGACGAGAAAATAAACGTCGCACATATTATGACGTCATTAACGGAGGTAACGGTAGTTCCAATCGCGACGTTTTTAAAATGTCAAGACGATGATAACGTCAGGAACGGTAGAAGTAACGTCAGTGACGCCCGTAACGGGTAACGGAAAAAACGATGCCACGTGTACACACACTGCAACGGAAAAAACGTCGCTCCTTGTTGGGCCTTGTGTTGGGCGGGCCAATAGCTCGCGACGGTTCAGTGTTCATTTAATCGTCGCAGAATCGTCCGTGACAGTCGATCAGGAACGTTCTCACTCCGTCCCATAAACCATCGCGGATGGCCCTTAGCGACGGTTTAGAGTCCATCCGCAACGTTATCGAAACGTCCCAGACCGTGCGGAATTTGGTAGTGTAATTGTTTGATCTCGACAGGAGGACAAGCAATAGCAACATGGGAGAAGAGGAACGAGCGGAGGAGCCGAATCTCGTCGGTGAGGAGCTAGCAGGGGACACCGACACGTCAAGGAGATTGCAACGCTAGCGTGCGGGTGCGGGGTTGTCGAGCTGCTACTGCTAGTAGGTGGAGCGAGTCACACCCAGGATGACTGATCTTCCGGGTGGACTGTAGTGTTTTCCTTTAATTAAACATATTAGGAAGAGTGTGAATCTTTCTAAAAAAAATCATTGGTGGAACTTCAAAAATCCGTTAACTGAATAACCAACGAAAAGAAGTTTAAACCGTTTGTCATTTGTAGCTGTATGATTTGTGTTTATTTTCTCTTTTCTATAGATTAAAAGGAATGGAACAAATGGGATCACCTTAACATAGACCGGAAAATACGTGAGTCGTCAAAAATGGTGAGCTGTCGGGATAGAAATCGGCACGCCCAACGATGAGTGAGTATGGCGCCTCCATGCCTCCTATGCAGCTTGATGACCAGATCCACGTCATCATGAGCCGAGCGCTTGAGAGAACAACATAGATTTTAGAGAAAAATTCACTCACGGTCACTAAGAGTGAGCCGTGGGCTCACTTTAGTCACTGATCTTCGAGATACCCAAAATAAGGTCACGGACTTGCTCTCAACCTTCACTTGTGTCATCGTACACGTATTTGTACCATGTACTCTATGTTTTTGCCACATGGGCGTCGTTTGACTGGACAGTGTGGCGAGGAATGGACACGTAGCTATACAGGTGGAGTAGGCTGGGGGTTATTTGCAAAACTGCTTGGAGCTGGCCGTTTCTCATCAGCACCCCCGATTCCGACCGTACCACCACCTGTGCACCACACCCTTTGATGTTGCCGAGGTGATCGTCTTTTCGCAGAGCGGAGAGCGAGGCGGGATGATCGTCTTTGCTTTGAGGAGCGGCGGCGCAGATGAGCCGCCACTGTTTTCAACACCTCTGAGGAGAAGGCTTGCTCCAGAGCGGCGGCTGGAAGAAACAGAGCCACCTCTGTACAGCGAGTTCCGATCGGCTTGCTCTCTCTCTCTCTCTTGCCTTTGTACGGCGGTGGATAGGCGGCGTGAGCGCGGCTATGTTGGACGAAGCTTCGCCTCATCTAGGTTTTGCTCCATTTTTGATTGTTCAGGATCAGTTTAGGTATCAGAACCAGGGGTTTGGTAGGGTTTTAGATTTCAGGGAATTTGGTAGGGTTTCGGAAACTGAGTTGCGATTTTTCAGCATGAATCACTGCTTTCCATTTAGGGAACATGTCTGTTTTACAGATGGCTACAATGGTGATTTTGTGAGGTGACTTTAATTCTGAGTACTGTCCCAAATTGTGCAATGTTGTAATGTTTTTTTTTTGAAAAATTGGATTTTTATGAATGTTGCGCAATGATATTAGTTGTATTAAGTTTTTAGGATAGAATTTTTGCTTCAAGGATGCATATTTGATGTAATAACAGTAGCATTGGTTGACTGTACTGATAACTGAATCTTGTTCTTTTCTGATGTAGGTTAAGACAATGCTTATTTCTCTATGATTGTTTGTCATGGTGGCTATTTCCTTGGTAAAGGAAAATATAGGGAATACAGTGAAGGTTCATGATATGGAGTTGTACTCCTAGATTGGCCCGATCTTCACGAATCGACAAGAACGAACGAAGAACGCGATGAACGCACGAGTGGGAATCAAGGGGGAAATCGAGGGCAACGCAAGCAAACGCAAGGATAACTAGTAAGAACCGAAGAACCCCAAATCTTCCGTCAACTAACCCCGAGGGCCGCCTACGGAACGATCGATTCAACTGAGCTCACCTTGATTGAAACCTCTTTACACCCGTAGCCGGTCCACTACGCCAATAGAACCTCAAGATAATCGAGAGGAAGATTGGACAATTCCTTGATAGAAACCCAAGGGGAGAGATCAAGTAATTGGATGAGCCTTGATACGATCATCGACGAAGTCGGAGGAGTAGCCTTGATACGTTCCTCGGTACACACCGGAGGAGTAGTTCCTCAAAGAGGGATACAAGAGAGCTAAGCTCTAAATGTCTAGATTCAACTCTAACCCTAGATCTGAGAATGGGGAGGACTATATATAGTCTAGTGCCAAAGGGGGTAGGTGGGAGGATAAGATACAAGGGTCAAGGCCCTAAAGTGGCACGCAGGCCGCGCAGGAGCGGAGGCTCCGGTGGTTTCCACCGGAGGTTCCGGTGGATCGAGCGGAGGCTCCGGTGGGGGTCCGGTGGTGGCTCCGTAGTCAACCACCCGAAGGGGCTTTAGACGGAGACAGCACCGGAGGCTCCGGTGGCGAGCTGTGGAGCGGAGGCTCCGGTGGGATCTCCGGAGGTTCCGTTGGGGCTCCGGTGCTGGCTCCGGTGGTGGCTCCGCTGTCAGCCACCCGAAGGGCTTTTGGGAGGAGGCCGCACCGGAGGCTCCGGTGGCGAGCGTGGAGCGGAGGCTCCGGTGGGAACACCGGAGGTTCCGCCGCCTGGAGCTTCCCGCCTTCGTCTCCTTGCGCTAGTCCTGCCCGTTCGCCTTCTGCGTCTTCTTGGGCACCCGTGGTGGGCTTGAACCTGAGCACACAAAGTGTTGCACCATGAGGTAGCGCACCATCCACCAAGTTACCGAAAGTATGGATCGAGAGGAGCGAGTTCACCTTATCCTGGATGGCCCTTGCGCGTGATCTAGTCATCGGTGCACTTGGTGGAGTTGGGTGGGCTACATCATCTCCCCCCCTTGAAAAAGAGTCGACCTCGACTCGGCGTCGTCGTCATCACTTGGGTATCCATGGAAGGGAGAGAGGTCCTTGACATTGAAGGAGTTGTGGACGAGGTACTTGGATTGCGGTAAGTCGAGCTTGTAGGCGTTGTTGTTGATGCGTTTGATGACCTTGAAGCGGCCGTCGCCTCTTGGCTTGAGCTTGGAGTTGCGCTCTTCGGGAAAACGGTCCTTGCGCAAGTGTAGCCACACGAGGTCACCTTCTTGGAACACCATTGGTTTCTTGTTCTTGTTCATGATAGAGGCTCGGCGCTCGGAATGCTTCTCAAGCGTAGCTCGTGTGGAATCGTGTAGCTTCTTCATGAAGTCGGTGCGCTTGTCGATGTCCATGTTTGCTCGCTCGCGTAGAGGCAAAGGAAGTATGTCGAGGGCGGTGTTGGGGTTGAAGCCGTAGACGATCTCGAAGGGACTCTTCTTGGTAGCTTGATGGCGAGCACGGTTGTAGGCGAACTCGGCGTGTGGGATGCATTCCTCCCAATTCTTCAAGTTGGGCTTGATCAATGCTCGAAGTAGTGAAGAGAGTGTGCGGTTGACGACCTCGGTTTGTCCATCCGTTTGTGGGTGGTAAGCGGTGGAGAAGAGTAGCTTGACGCCGAGCTTGGCCATCAACGTCTTCCAAAAGTAGGAGGTGAACTTGACATTGCGGTCCGAGACAATGGAAGTAGGCACACCATGTAAACGCACAATTTCCCTGAAAAACAAAGTAGCAACATGTGAAGCATCGTCGGTTCGGTTGCAAGGAATGAAATATGCCATCTTAGAGAAACGATCCACAACTACAAAGATTGAATCCCTGTTGGTTTTAGTTCGTGGGAGGCCTAACACAAAGTCCATGCTAATATCACTCCAAGGTGCATGTGGGATAGGTAATGGCATGTAAAGACCATGGGGGTTGGAAGTGGACTTAGCTCGGAGGCATGTAGAACATCTCTTGACGTGTCTCTCAACGTGATGCTTCATCTTGGGCCAATAGTAGTTGGTGGAGAGCATGGCATAGGTCTTGTCGCGTCCAAAGTGTCCCATGAGACCTCCTTCATGTGATTCCTTCAATAACAACAAACGAAGAGAGGACTCGGGGATACACAATTTGTTAGACTTAAACAAGAAACCTTTGTGAAGATAGTAATCATCGAAACCTCGGTTAGGCAAGCATTTCTCAAATATAGGACCAAAGAAAGCATCGGAAGCATATAAGTCTTTGATCTCATCCAAACCAATCACATTGATGTCAAGACGTGTAAGAAGGCATTCTTTCCTAGACAAGGCATCGGCTACCACATTGTCTTTACCTTTCTTGTACTTAATGACATAAGGAAAAGATTCAATGAATTCAACCCACTTAGCATGCCTCTTGTTCAAATTGGTTTGGCTTTTCAAGTATTTCAATGATTCGTGATCGGAATGAATGTAAATTCTTTTGGCCAAAGGTAGTGTTGCCAAACTTCTAACACTCTAACCAAAGCAAAAAGTTCCTTATCATAGATGGGGTAATTGAGTTTAGCACCATCAAGTTTTTCACTATGGTAAGTGTAACATCCCAAGTCTGAAAAATAGCCTTTAGAATGTTTGTTTTCTTGTTATTAAGGTATTGCATCATGTCATCATATTGTTGCATTTGTTTCTTTTGTTTTGCATCTGTTATTCTTTGTTTTCACAATGAAAATCAAACAATTTCAACTGCCTTGTTTTCACACTTGCTCTGTTACAACTTTTGGAATAAAAATAACAAATAAAAACAACCCAACTTGTTCTCATTTTATTTCCACTTTGAGCAACAAATAAATTGGTTCTTTCATTTCAATTAAATATTTCCCAAATTGTTTTCAAACTCAAACTCAAATGCAAACAGCACCAATTTCCAAATCATTAAAACTACCAATCTATTCTAATAATTTTAATCACTTTAATCAATAGGGTTCACCCTATTAAAAACCTTTATTTTCAATACTATTTTAATTAATAACAAAGTACCCTAAATGTGAGCTAATTCCAAACACCACCAAATTTCACATGTTTTTGAAAAACCAAAGTTGACTTTTGGTAGGCCTTGACCTAATTAACTCACAGTAATTTTCCCAAATTTTTTGCAACTCTAAAACCTATCTATCTCTTCCACTCTCTCTTGCTACAAAAAAAAAACAGGAAAGCAAATAATAAAAAGAAAAGAAACTCAGGAGAGGGAGCAGCCCAGCAGCCCAGCCCATCTACCTATTTCTCTGTTGGCCCAGTACCCCACCTGTCCTTCGTCTTCCTCGTACGGACGAGAGCAGGGAGCAGGTAAGCTCCTGTGGAGGAGAAAACGCCACGTTCCCCCCTACCTGCTCCCCCTCCTCCTCTATTTCTATCCCCCTCCGAAACCCTAGCTTTCTTCTTCCTCCTCAAGCCGCCACCCTCTTCCTTTCCTCCCCAGATCCCCTCTGCCTCTCTCTGAAATTTGTTTCTTTTCTGAACCCGAAAGTGGCCTCCTTTGGCTCCGGTGATCGCCGGCCGTCCGGGGCACCTCCGGCCGCGCAAGCGGCGGGAATGGAACCGCCACGGCTCCATCTCCCTCGCCGTGCCCTCGGCGCTGGCCGGAGAGCCTCCGAGCGCCGCCTCCATGTCCATGTCGCCACCTCTGCTGCCCACGACCGGCACCGACCGCTCCCTGCTGTCCGCCCCGATCCGCATCCTTCCAGCCCCCCAAGGTGAGCCTCCTCCTTCTCCTTCCCTCCCCTCATCTCTCCCTTGGCCACACCCCCACGGCGCCTCCCTATTTTCCCTCCGGCGAGCAGCAGCCGAGCGCTGCGTTCGCTGCTGCCTGCTCCATCGAGATACAGAGATCGGTTCTTGGATTCAGAGAAAATCCCGCGCCTAAACTACATCTTAACCCCCTCGAGTCCCCCTTCTAGCAAAAAACAGCAGCAGCCGCACTGGCAAAGGCCCTATGCGCGCACCTGGAGGTGCTGGGTTCGATCCCCAGCTCCCCACCTTTTCTGGCTATTTTTCCGAATTGGGTTCAGGGCCGTTTCTGAACCATAAGCTCCCCCGCAGCCCCATACTGTCAACACAATCGCACCATCCCACTGGTTAGCACCCCTGGAGCACATCAGCAGGTTGTGGTTTCTAGTCCCCCTCCCAACCATTAACCCAAAACTTTTTATTTTCATTTGTTTTGTCACAACACTTCATAGAAATCACAACCAAGTCCTTGTAAATTATATCTAGATCCCTGAAAAATATTTCCTAAGTCCCTAGTGCACTAAAAATGGCAGATTTACCCCAAATTTTGTAAATAGCATAATAAAATCATTTTAACTCCAAATCCAACATTTTTTATATGTTTTCAGTACCAAATTAAATGATCTATCCAAATATAAAATTTGTTTACTGTTTTGAATATTTTAAATTGGTGCAATATTTGAAAACTTGTCAAATTCACTTAAACTTGCAAAATTCATAACTTGTTCATAAAAATTCCAAATTTCACAAACCAAATATGTTTTCCAATCAACTTTTCATGTACTTTCCAAATATAAATTTTGTTTTCTGGTTTGAATAATTTAAATTGCCTAAACAATTTAAATCTTGTTTAATTCAATTAAAACTTGTTTAATGTTGTTTAATTCATAATTAAATAATCCTAAGTCCAATTTCAAAATGTGAAACATGTAATCCAACTAAAATTTGATGTTCTTTTCAAATATCAACTTTGTTATTTGTTTTGAACATTTTAATTGGTTGAAAACAACAAATACTTGTGTGTCACCTCTAATGCACCCAAAATTTCCCTAAATTACTAATAAACTTCTAAATTGCTACACCCTATTTAAATTTGATTCTTATGTTGTTATTTTGCTGTTTTCCTGTTGCATGCATCATACTAAACCACTAGCACCTGTTGAATAGTTGGAAAACAAACAATCTAACCAAATTCCATGGGCTTTTCATATGCAACTCAAAATTGCATATCTGTCCATTTAAATTGTGCTATCCTATCAACTAGTTTATTTTGTTGCATCTATTAACTTGTCATGCATCATATTTGATTGTGCACAATGCCATGATAATGATTGTCTACCTTTTCTGCATTGTCTGTTTGCTTCTTCTCGGATAAACGACGACGTTGAGACCGACGATACTTACGACACCCCTTCTGAGGAGTTAGCTCAGTACCAGGCTACTGGGTTTGCAGGCAAGTTATCACTCACATGAACCATCGTGTTCCTTTCAACATTGGTTACCGATACTTTCCGTTGTCTATTTCTGCTAGCCCTATGATTAGTTGTTTCTGTTACGAGCCTATCACATGTATCCCTTAACCCTGATATTGCCTCACCTCCATACCTATAACCATTGTTTGAGCCCGTGTCTTACTAGCATGCTTAGGTTGTTTTGCTCGAGTCTATTACCCGTTACTTTCTGTTACTATTTCTATTACGTTGTGGGGGCTCGTTGTTTAATCAATCAATCATGCTAATGTTACTATTAATAATAAATTTGATGATAAGGCACCGGCAGGAGGCCCTTTGTGGTTTTGAGGCCTGCTAGTGTCGACCCTAATAGGAAAATGGTCTTGTCTACTGATCCATGATGAGCGCACTACCCGCATTTGGGGAGTATGGGCTCCCCCTCAGTTTGACCCGATTCGCATCTCGTCCAAATCGCCTCATTTAGTTCGGGTTTTCCATTTGCTGCATGCATGATCTTGCGAGCCCTTGGTACCCGGGTGGAACTTTCGTAGTCGGCATATAGGGGGACACGTTCTTAGAGTGCTATGAGGGTCCATTTTCTTCTGGGCTCGATTAGCCGTGCGCCCAAGGTGCTTTGGGCTTGATGCGAAGAAGGGTTGGATTGTGTTGAGTGCCCCGCTTGGTGGAGTGGCCGCTCCATCTGGCGGGATATTCATGAGTGTACGGCTAAATTGGTGCAACCCTGCAGGGATAATCTTCTCGAGAAGCCGTGTTTTCCGCGGTTATGGATTACTTGGTGAAAGTACTGGCTAACAAGTACTCAGGACAACTTAAACTAAGGATTCACCATCTCACCCAATGATTAACAACTTGACTAGTAACAGGATTATTGACACAACAATCTGAACCATCATTAATTCAACCGTGTGAGTTATCCTCGGATTGCTTCTTCGGATAAGGGGCGAGATCCAGGATGGGTTTGTTTGAAGTTATCTTTCAGTTGGTTACAATACTCGATCTTATCCCCTTTCTGCTAGTTGGAAGTTGTAGTTCTCAGTAGTTGGTTAGCGCAGCCAGTTGCAGCATCTTTTATATCCCCTTTCTTCCGTTGAACCCAAAGCATCTGTGCTTGGTGTTGACGGGTTACACTTTGGTGAACTGTGAGTCTTGCTTGCCAGTACGTTTATGTACTGACCCCTTTGGGGCTGTGGTTTACGCAGACGACGTTTCCGAAGAACTACATGGTGGCTACTACGTGGAGTATGACGAGACTGCTGACGAGTAGATAGCGGACCCGGGCAGGATCCGAGACTTCGTGGATGGGCTCCGTCTGTTTGTTTCCGGCCTCTTAGGCCTATTTGGTTCTTGTCTGTACTCAGACATGTTGAATGCTTCCGCTGTGATGTAATGATGTATTGTTGGGGCATGTGCCCTCTGAATGATTGTATTTGCTATCTCTGCTCTAATGAGAGCCAGTTGCAACTTATTTCAATCTTTTGCGTCGTAGAGATCTGTTGTGATATCAGTTGTTCAACGCCGTTGACGTACCATGTGTGTATGGTTTGAAGTACGTCGACGGAAGTGCCTTTGATCTCTAGTGGATAGTTTACATCGACGATGGAATAGCAGGGCTTGTGTTGTCGCGCATAAGCGCAGGCCTACCAGGAAGCTGGGACGTGGGAGCAGTTATGCCCCATAATCCAAGCATCTGCTATCCAGTTCGTACGGTGAGTATCCCCTAGAAATCAGGGTGCGACAAATGGTATCAGAGCCTGTCTGCCTGTAGGATCCCTTTTTACTGGTCGCAGTTGAGTCTAGAAAACTATTTTGTAGCTATATAGGAAAAATGAAACGTGAGAGTAGGAATTCTGTCATTTTTCTTCTTTCCCCACCCACCCTCCCTTTTTCTGGTAAGGAAGTGCAACGTTGTTTTCCCTTCTCATCTAAACTTTCAAGTTAGGATTTCACGAATCCTGGTTTCTCTAGGATGGTTATATCTACTAGACCATAGGAATGGAGGTGGTTGTGACATGATTTATCATGTTGCCTACTCACGATTGAGAACGGAGGCGTGTAAGCCCCGGAAGCAGATCCTCTATTCCTTAAGCAGTAGATATTGATCCTTTAGAAGCCCGGATGGGTTTTCCGTAGTACCTCAGGAGTGTTTTGATCTCGTTTTCCCGGTGTTGCTTCGTTATCCTATTCTTCTCAACATCCTTTTCGTCCGTTCAAACCTTGTTGTTGTTTTCCACTTCAATTCTTCTACCGGTGTCTAATCAAAGTTTTCCCCGTTCATCTGCTAAACTCTATTCCAGCTAAAGTTTTGTTTCATACCGGAGCATCACATTCTTTTGTGTTAAAGATCTTTCCACAACAAACAACCTAATTCTGGTTCCACTAAGCAATCAAATCTCTGTTCACTCCCCGGGATCTCGAATGTTGATTTCCAAATTCAGACACAGAAATCAAATTCTAATGGGAGGCCACATATTCCTCGCTTCTCTCATGTTGCTGATTCTGACATTGATGTCATCCTTGGTGTTCCATTGATGTCAATAACTCGGTTTCAACCTTATTACAGATAGTCTATTCTCCAAATGCATCAAATTCTATCCAGCTATACACCCTCGATACAAAACCTCTCCCTTTATTTGAAAATGTACCGGTGGTTTCCAAATTCCCTGATATCTTTCCAGAAGAGTTGCCAGGAATTCCTATTGTTTTGAACTTCCAGTTAAACTATCCAATGTGCACGATGTGTTTCACGTGTCACAGCTCAAGAAGATCTTCCCAAGAAGTATCCAGACCTTTTCTTTTCTCAGTAGGAATCTCGGGGCGCGATTCCTTCAAGGGGGGGCGTTTTGTAACATCCCAAGTCTGAAAAATAGCCTTTAGAATGTTTTTTTTCTTGTTATTAAGGTATTGCATCATGTCATCATATTGTTGCATTTGTTTCTTTTGTTTTGCATCTGTTATTCTTTGTTTTCACAATGAAAATCAAACAATTTCAACTGCCTTGTTTTCATACTTGCTCTGTTACAACTTTTGGAATAAAAATAACAAATAAAAACAACCCAACTTGTTCTCATTTTATTTCCACTTTGAGCAACAAATAAATTGGTTCTTTCATTTCAATTAAATATTTCCCAAATTGTTTTCAAACTCAAACTCAAATGCAAACAGCACCAATTTCCAAATCATTAAAACTACCAATCTATTCTAATAATTTTAATCACTTTAATCAATAGGGTTCACCCTATTAAAAACCTTTATTTTCAATACTATTTTAATTAATAACAAAGTACCCTAAATGTGAGCTAATTCCAAACACCACCAAATTTCACATGTTTTTGAAAAACCAAAGTTGACTTTTGGTAGGCCTTGACCTAATTAACTCACAGTAATTTTCCCAAATTTTTTGCAACTCTAAAACCTATCTATCTCTTCCACTCTCTCTTGCTACAAAAAAAAAACAGGAAAGCAAATAATAAAAAGAAAAGAAACTCAGGAGAGGGAGCAGCCCAGCAGCCCAGCCCATCTACCTATTTCTCTGTTGGCCCAGTACCCCACCTGTCCTTCGTCTTCCTCGTACGGACGAGAGCAGGGAGCAGGTAAGCTCCTGTGGAGGAGAAAACGCCACGTTCCCCCCTACCTGCTCCCCCTCCTCCTCTATTTCTATCCCCCTCCGAAACCCTAGCTTTCTTCTTCCTCCTCAAGCCGCCACCCTCTTCCTTTCCTCCCCAGATCCCCTCTGCCTCTCTCTGAAATTTGTTTCTTTTCTGAACCCGAAAGTGGCCTCCTTTGGCTCCGGTGATCGCCGGCCGTCCGGGGCACCTCCGGCCGCGCAAGCGGCGGGAATGGAACCGCCACGGCTCCATCTCCCTCGCCGTGCCCTCGGCGCTGGCCGGAGAGCCTCCGAGCGCCGCCGCCATGTCCATGTCGCCACCTCTGCTGCCCACGACCGGCACCGACCGCTCCCTGCTGTCCGCCCCGATCCGCATCCTTCCAGCCCCCCAAGGTGAGCCTCCTCCTTCTCCTTCCCTCCCCTCATCTCTCCCTTGGCCACACCCCCACGGCGCCTCCCTATTTTCCCTCCGGCGAGCAGCAGCCGAGCGCTGCGTTCGCTGCTGCCTGCTCCATCGAGATACAGAGATCGGTTCTTGGATTCAGAGAAAATCCCGCGCCTAAACTACATCTTAACCCCCTCGAGTCCCCCTTCTAGCAAAAAACAGCAGCAGCCGCACTGGCAAAGGCCCTATGCGCGCACCTGGAGGTGCTGGGTTCGATCCCCAGCTCCCCACCTTTTCTGGCTATTTTTCCGAATTGGGTTCAGGGCCGTTTCTGAACCATAAGCTCCCCCGCAGCCCCATACTGTCAACACAATCGCACCATCCCACTGGTTAGCACCCCTGGAGCACATCAGCAGGTTGTGGTTTCTAGTCCCCCTCCCAACCATTAACCCAAAACTTTTTATTTTCATTTGTTTTGTCACAACACTTCATAGAAATCACAACCAAGTCCTTGTAAATTATATCTAGATCCCTGAAAAATATTTCCTAAGTCCCTAGTGCACTAAAAATGGCAGATTTACCCCAAATTTTGTAAATAGCATAATAAAATCATTTTAACTCCAAATCCAACATTTTTTATATGTTTTCAGTACCAAATTAAATGATCTATCCAAATATAAAATTTGTTTACTGTTTTGAATATTTTAAATTGGTGCAATATTTGAAAACTTGTCAAATTCACTTAAACTTGCAAAATTCATAACTTGTTCATAAAAATTCCAAATTTCACAAACCAAATATGTTTTCCAATCAACTTTTCATGTACTTTCCAAATATAAATTTTGTTTTCTGGTTTGAATAATTTAAATTGCCTAAACAATTTAAATCTTGTTTAATTCAATTAAAACTTGTTTAATGTTGTTTAATTCATAATTAAATAATCCTAAGTCCAATTTCAAAATGTGAAACATGTAATCCAACTAAAATTTGATGTTCTTTTCAAATATCAACTTTGTTATTTGTTTTGAACATTTTAATTGGTTGAAAACAACAAATACTTGTGTGTCACCTCTAATGCACCCAAAATTTCCCTAAATTACTAATAAACTTCTAAATTGCTACACCCTATTTAAATTTGATTCTTATGTTGTTATTTTGCTGTTTTCCTGTTGCATGCATCATACTAAACCACTAGCACCTGTTGAATAGTTGGAAAACAAACAATCTAACCAAATTCCATGGGCTTTTCATATGCAACTCAAAATTGCATATCTGTCCATTTAAATTGTGCTATCCTATCAACTAGTTTATTTTGTTGCATCTATTAACTTGTCATGCATCATATTTGATTGTGCACAATGCCATGATAATGATTGTCTACCTTTTCTGCATTGTCTGTTTGCTTCTTCTCGGATAAACGACGACGTTGAGACCGACGATACTTACGACACCCCTTCTGAGGAGTTAGCTCAGTACCAGGCTACTGGGTTTGCAGGCAAGTTATCACTCACATGAACCATCGTGTTCCTTTCAACATTGGTTACCGATACTTTCCGTTGTCTATTTCTGCTAGCCCTATGATTAGTTGTTTCTGTTACGAGCCTATCACATGTATCCCTTAACCCTGATATTGCCTCACCTCCATACCTATAACCATTGTTTGAGCCCGTGTCTTACTAGCATGCTTAGGTTGTTTTGCTCGAGTCTATTACCCGTTACTTTCTGTTACTATTTCTATTACGTTGTGGGGGCTCGTTGTTTAATCAATCAATCATGCTAATGTTACTATTAATAATAAATTTGATGATAAGGCACCGGCAGGAGGCCCTTTGTGGTTTTGAGGCCTGCTAGTGTCGACCCTAATAGGAAAATGGTCTTGTCTACTGATCCATGATGAGCGCACTACCCGCATTTGGGGAGTATGGGCTCCCCCTCAGTTTGACCCGATTCGCATCTCGTCCAAATCGCCTCATTTAGTTCGGGTTTTCCATTTGCTGCATGCATGATCTTGCGAGCCCTTGGTACCCGGGTGGAACTTTCGTAGTCGGCATATAGGGGGACACGTTCTTAGAGTGCTATGAGGGTCCATTTTCTTCTGGGCTCGATTAGCCGTGCGCCCAAGGTGCTTTGGGCTTGATGCGAAGAAGGGTTGGATTGTGTTGAGTGCCCCGCTTGGTGGAGTGGCCGCTCCATCTGGCGGGATATTCATGAGTGTACGGCTAAATTGGTGCAACCCTGCAGGGATAATCTTCTCGAGAAGCCGTGTTTTCCGCGGTTATGGATTACTTGGTGAAAGTACTGGCTAACAAGTACTCAGGACAACTTAAACTAAGGATTCACCATCTCACCCAATGATTAACAACTTGACTAGTAACAGGTTTTTGACACAACAATCTGAACCATCATTAATTCAACCGTGTGAGTTATCCTCGGATTGCTTCTTCGGATAAGGGGCGAGATCCAGGATGGGTTTGTTTGAAGTTATCTTTCAGTTGGTTACAATACTCGATCTTATCCCCTTTCTGCTAGTTGGAAGTTGTAGTTCTCAGTAGTTGGTTAGCGCAGCCAGTTGCAGCATCTTTTATATCCCCTTTCTTCCGTTGAACCCAAAGCATCTGTGCTTGGTGTTGACGGGTTACACTTTGGTGAACTGTGAGTCTTGCTTGCCAGTACGTTTATGTACTGACCCCTTTGGGGCTGTGGTTTACGCAGACGACGTTTCCGAAGAACTACATGGTGGCTACTACGTGGAGTATGACGAGACTGCTGACGAGTAGATAGCGGACCCGGGCAGGATCCGAGACTTCGTGGATGGGCTCCGTCTGTTTGTTTCCGGCCTCTTAGGCCTATTTGGTTCTTGTCTGTACTCAGACATGTTGAATGCTTCCGCTGTGATGTAATGATGTATTGTTGGGGCATGTGCCCTCTGAATGATTGTATTTGCTATCTCTGCTCTAATGAGAGCCAGTTGCAACTTATTTCAATCTTTTGCGTCGTAGAGATCTGTTGTGATATCAGTTCTTCAACGCCGTTGACGTACCATGTGTGTATGGTTTGAAGTACGTCGACGGAAGTGCCTTTGATCTCTAGTGGATAGTTTACATCGACGATGGAATAGCAGGGCTTGTGTTGTCGCGCATAAGCGCAGGCCTACCAGGAAGCTGGGACGTGGGAGCAGTTATGCCCCATAATCCAAGCATCTGCTATCCAGTTCGTACGGTGAGTATCCCCTAGAAATCAGGGTGCGACAGTAAGCAACGGGGCGTCCGTTTTGCATGAGAACGCCACCAATTGCTATACCACTAGCATCACATTCAATCTCAAAAGTTTTCTCAAAATCCGGTAAGACAATCAAAGGAGCTTCGGTTAAGCATTTCTTAAGTGTGTCGAAAGCTTTTTGTTGCGCATTGCCCCAAACAAAAGGTACATTCTTTTTGGTAAGTTCATTCAAAGGGCAAGCAATAGTTGAAAAATCTTTGACAAAGCGGCGATAGAAACCGGCAAGGCAATGAAAGCGCCTTATCTCACCCACGGAGGTAGGGTTAGGCCAATTCCTAATTGCCTCAATCTTCTTGGTATCTACTTCAATACCATTGGAAGAGATCACAAAACCTAAGAAAACAAGCTTGTTGGTGCAAAAATTGCATTTGGAAAGATTGGCGAAAAGTTTTGCGTTGCGAAGAGCCAACAATACTTGTGAAACATGATCAAGGTGATCTTCCAAAGATTTGCTATAAATGAGAATATCGTCGAAGTAAACCACAACAAATTTGCCAATGAAAGGACGTAGAACTTCATTCATGAGACGCATGAAGGTAGATGGGGCATTCGAAAGACCAAAGGGCATAACAAGCCATTCATACAAACCAAGTTTTGTTTTGAAAGCCGTTTTCCATTCATCACCTATACTCATACGAATTTGATGGTAACCACTTTTAAGATCAATTTTGGAAAAGATAGTAGCACCACTCAATTCATCAAGCATGTCATCGAGCCTAGGAATAGGATGTCTATATCTAACGGTGATACCATTGATAGGGCGACAATCCATACACATGCGGGAAGTAGAATCTTGCTTTGGAACAAGGATAACCGGCACGACACAAGGGCTAAGGGATTCGCGAATAAAACCTTTTTCTAGTAGCTCTTGGATTTGGCGCTCAATCTCCTTAGTCTCCTCGGGGTTGGTGCGGTAAGGAGCGCGGTTTGGAAGGGGCGCGCCCGGAATGAGGTCAATACGGTGCTCGATTCCTCGAAGGGGAGGAAGGCCCGGAGGGAGCTCATCGGGAAAGACGTCTTCAAATTCCTGCAACAAAGGCAACAAAGATGGAGGAAGATTTGTCATGTCGTTAGTGTCAAATGCTTCCCCTTTGCACAATAGGACAACGTGAAGTATGGTTGGGTCATCTCGTAGCTCTCGCATCTCTCTTTTGGTGGCAAGTAAGGCGAAGCCTTTGGCAACACACGGAATTTTTCCACTCATGTTTGGCTTGTGGCTCTCACTCACTTTTTGGTGGATCACTCTCTCACCACTCATCTCACGAGATTTGAGCTCTTCTTGTCTACGTGCAAGAGTCTTGGCGTTGTCGGCGATCACTTGGCTAGGAGACATGGGACGAAGAACAAATGTCTTGTTATTCCACTTGAAGCTATAGTGATTGGTACGCCCATCGTGGATAGCACTCTTGTCGTATTGCCAAGGTCGACCAAGAAGAAGATGACACACGGTCATAGGAACAACGTCACAATCTACCGTGTCTTCATAGGGACCAATCTTGAAATTCACGGTGACCATGTGTTTAATCTTGAAGGTACCGGAGTCACTAAGCCATTGGACATGGTATGGATGGGGATGTTGCTTGTAAGGCAATTTGAGTTTGTCGCAAAGCTCTTTGCTAGCCAAGTTGTGGCAACTTCCACCATCGATGATGACCTTGATTGACTTGCCATCAATACCGGCTCTTGTTTGGAAGAGATTGCACCGTTGATCTTGCTCATCTTGAGGAGAAGAAGTGAGGACTCTTGTGACCACTAGTGATGGATTCTTGTCCTCATCGCAATACACACTTTCTTCATCATCGTTGGGGACGTCCAAAGAGTTGAGAGCAACTTGATGCAAGGCATAGTATTCGCCTTCGCTCATAGAATCACGTTCACCGTCTTGGTTGACAATCATGATCATCTTGTTGGAACATTCAAAGGACTTGTGTCCACTACCACCACACTTGAAGCAAGTAATAGTGCTTGATTTTACTTGAGGAGCACTTGAGGATGAGGTGGGAGGAACTTTCTTCTTGAATGGTTGGGAAGACTTGTTGGGATCACTAGAGGCTCGAGTGTTGCTCTTGGTGGTAGTTGGAGGAGGAACTTGTGTCATTGTAGTTGAGGATGATGGTCTTGAGTTGAAGAAAGCCTTTTGCTTGCTATACTTGAGATCGTCCGCAATTTGGCGTTCCGCCTTGAGAGCTTGGTGGACAAGGGCCACAATGTTGTCATACGGTTGATACTCGACGATCTTCCTTATAGGATAGTTGAGGCCATTGAGGAAGCGGGCCATTGTTTGCTCTTGAGATTCTATCACATGAGCTCGAATCAAAGATGTCTCCATTTCCTTGTAGTACTCATCAACGGACTTCACACCTTGACGAAGTTCTTGGAGCTTCTTGAAGAGGTCACGCTTGTAGTGAGGAGGAACGAATCGAGCATGCATGCATTGCTTCATCTCATTCCAAGTGGCAATGGGAGCAATGCGATTGCGGACTCGTTCGGCTTGTAGACGATCCCACCATAAGAGTGCATAGCCTTCGAATTCCAAAGATGCTAGAGCAACCATCTTCTTGTCGGTGAAGTTGTGAATACCGAAGATCTTGTCAACCTTGAGAGCCCAAGCAAGATAGTCTTCGGGATCATTCTCACCATTGAACTTGGGGACATTGAAACGGAGAGCACTCATGTTGTTGATCTTGCGGACGATGGGGACGCTCATGTTGGCGCTCATGGGGGTCTTCATCATAAATGGGAGGTGAATCATCATAGGGGTCATCCTCATTGTCTTGGCGGTGGCGATCATGATGGGGAGGATGACCGGTGGTCATTAGGTGGTGGTGGTTGGTGGTGACGAAGCCTAGCTTCACGACGTTCACTATCATCATGGCCATTGTGATGTTGCCGAGGACGCTCTTGTTCTTGGCGAGGGTGTTGCGGAAGCACTTGTTCATCTCGAGGGTGTTGAGGATGATCATGTTCTTGGCGGTCATTGTTGTTGGGACGCGCATGGCGCCTAGGTGGCCTTCAATGTTGACAAGCATCTTCCACGAAATCATTGTGGCCATAGTCTTGAGCGTGGCCTTGTGGAGGTGGAGGATGATGGTGTTGTCGAAGGTCCGGGCGTTGCGGTTGTTGAAGAGGGTCACCACGGCCTTGGCGATGTCGAGGTGGTGGTGATGGCGAGCTATCCTCATACCAATTGCGTCGCGGAGGTTGTTGAGGTTGTGGGGGAGGTGGTGGTGGTTGTTGAGGTTGTCCACCCTCCTCCACGGTGTGGAGATCATGGCGATCATGGCGATCATGGCGACGAGGTTGGTGAGGATCTTGATTGCGGTCGCTTGAGCGACGAGACCTTGAGGACGATGAATAATGACGGCGATTGGCAAGATTAGCCAAGTTGATGTTGATGCGCGTCATTTGATCATTCAATCGAGCCTCTTGCTCTTGTAGTCGACGCTCATAGCGTTGCAACCCGTCCTTGACGAGTTCGCGGAGTTGAAAGTGGTCATTGTGGGTGACGAAGTTGGCGTAAGCATTGTCGTTGTAGAATGGATTGCCTTCGTCTTCCGAGCTCGGACTTGTGAATACTCCTTCCCTAGCCATCTCAAAAACACACACAAGGGTGATATTGAAGGAATGGACGCCTCACTTACCCAACGTTACCTTTCTTGGTCGTATTGAGGCTAGTGGACGAGCCTAGGTGTAGGGCGGTATGTCAAGAGTGAATTCAAAAAGATCGAAAGAAACCGCAACCGGCAACACACACACTTTATATGGAAGGCAAATAGGTTAGGAAAGTGGCGAGGAAAAATCGACAAAACCGAAGAAAAGTTTGTTGTCAATCGTGGAGAAAATTCAAAGAAAAGTTAGCACAAAAACCAAACCTATAGGATGGAAATATGGTGGAACACACACACGCAAGGGAAAAATGGGGTTAGTGCGACCAATGGACGAGCGAAGAACGAAATGGCCCTAACGTAGACTAATGCTCAATGCCACACTAACTCAAAGAGGACGCTAGCTCAAACCGCAAATTTGAAAAGGCAACAAGATTCGCACCATGGCAATCGGTCACTCTTTCTCTTTTGCGACGCAATGCGACACGTTCCTACAATGGAAAGCAATTGGCACCGATCCTTTTGCTTCTTTTTCTATTTTCTCCTTTTCTCTTTTTTTTTTATTTTCTCTTTTTGATGGATTCCAAAGTGCCAATGCCTACTCGGTAGCTAATCTCTCACAAGCGCTAACCTCGCACTCTCGATGCCACAAATGCGATGCCAAGCGGTGTAAAAAGAACTAGTCCGATAGGTAAGTAACACAATGGGGTGGGGTGGTGCAAGCGGAAGCAAGTTATACCTCTCTTATTTGATGATCACGGACTTGCGGTCGTGGGGGAGTCGATGTCGTGGCGATCCGTTGATGTGGAAGCGTAGGTAATGTCGTGGGCGTCGCGTAGCACTTTGTTGCACTCAAATCGGATAAAAAACGACAAAGAAAACAAGTTTCAAAATCTGTCGGGAAATCGAAGAGCTGAGATTTTCTGAGATTTTGGCTCAAATTCGAAATTCCTTCAAAATCAAGAAAAAATTTGGGCGAAATTGGGAAAAGGGGCTGAATGGAAAGATGGGGAATGGTATTTGGCAACAAATCTGTGAAGCAAAACCACGAAAAACTCAACGAATCAACAGATCGGTCGAAATCCCTTTGAGGCTATTTTTGTGAAATTTTCGAATTTATGGTGGATAGAAGAAAAATTGGTGGTAGGGGTGTCGGATTCGTGTCAATCTAGCTCTGGATACCAGATGATATGGAGTTGTACTCCTAGATTGGCCCGATCTTCACGAATCGACAAGAACGAACGAAGAACGCACGAAGAACGCGATGAACGCACGAGGGGGAATCAAGGGGGAAATCGAGGGCAACGCAAGCAAACGCAAGGATAACTAGTAAGAACCGAAGAACCCCAAATCTTCCGTCAACTAACCCCGAGGGCCACCTACGGAACGATCGATTCAACTGAGCTCACCTTGATTGAAACCGCTTTACACTCGTAGCCGGTCCACTACGCCAATAGAACCTCAAGATAATCGAGAGGAAGATTGGACAATTCCTTGATAGAAACCCAAGGGGAGAGATCAAGCGATTGGATGAGCCTTGATACGATCCTCGACGAAGTCGGAGGAGTAGCCTTGATACGTTCCTCGGTACACACCGGAGGAGTAGTTCCTCAAAGAGGGATACAAGAGAGCTAAGCTCTAAATGTCTAGATTCAACTCTAACCCTAGATCTGAGAATGGAGATGACTATATATAGTCTAGTGCCAAAGGGGGTAGGTGGGAGGATAAGATACAAGGGTCAAGGCCCTAAAGTGGCACGCAGGCCGGGCAGGAGCGGAGGCTCCGGTGGTTTCCACCGGAGGTTCCGGTGGATCGAGCGGAGGCTCCGATGGGGGTCCGGTGGTGGGTCCGTAGTCAACCACCCGAAGGGGCTTTAGGCGGAGACAGCACCGGAGGCTCCGGTGGCGAGCTGTGGAGCGGAGGCTCCGGTGGGATCTCCGGAGGTTCCGCTGGGGCTCCGGTGCTGGCTCCGGTGGTGGCTCCGCTGTCAGCCACCCGAAGGGCTTTTGGGCGGAGGCCGCACCGGAGGCTCCGGTGGCGAGCGTGGAGCGGAGGCTCCGGTGGGAACACCGGAGGTTCTGCCGTCTGGAGCTTCCCGCCTTCGTCTCCTTGCGCTGGTCCTGCCACTTCGCCTTCCGCGTCTTCTTGGGCAACCGTGGTGGGCTTGAACCTGAGCACACAAAGTGTTGCACCATGAGGTAGCGCACCATCCACCAAGTTACCGAAAGTATGGATCGAGAAGAGTGAGTTCACCTTATCCTGGATGGCCCTTGCGCGTGATCTAGTCATCGGTGCACTTGGTGGAGTTGGGTGGGCTACATCAGTTCAAGTGTCTGGTTTGATTACTTTGAAAGAGAGAATTGGAATCCATCTGCCATAGAGAGTTTGGTTGAGTATCTTGGGTATGAATTTCAGGTTGGTGTGTTCAATGACAGAGAACATGCTGTCACATGTTAGTAACGACAACCATTTTCAACAGTTGTATCTGGATCATGATGATAGTATCATATCATATGTTTCACCTGTTGTTGTTCACTCATCTTATGATGAAGATATTCCAGTGGTTAAGTGGAGTGGGCCACTGAAGCTTGAGTTTGATGATGCTGTGAACTTTTCAGTGGCTGCACTGCCTTGAATTACCAGTCCTATATATGGGCCTCTGCAAGTAGTTCTACTGGTACCAAATGAACAAGCAATATATCAAACAGATGGAGACACAATTCTAGTGGAGAATGAGGAAGAATCTGCATTTGAAGACAGTGACCTGGATAGTGAAGCAGAATCAGAGTACATACCATCACCACCTTAACCAGGATGGTTTCTAGTTAATTTTAATTTAAGACCCACAGAGCTGCAAGAGCTTTGAACATGGATGTAGCAGATGCAAATGGCACAATCTTACTTCTAGAAGAGCCAGCAATTGTAGAAGAATCTGAATATGAATCTGATGAGGACTACATGCTAGATCATTGACTCTGTTTCTGAAGATGATGCCCTTTTTGACAGACATGTTGATGATTCCAAAGGGAAATCAGCAATGTTACATCCTGATAATGTGTCTGAAGTGGATGATCTTTACTTGCCAGATTCTGATGAAGATGTCGTTAAATTAAAATTTAAATCATTCCCTGAATCTTCTTGCATTTTCCAAGGTTTGCAGGAGGGAAAACATTTCAGTCTGGAGAGCTATTGAGGAAGGACATCAGAGAGTATAGCTTCTTGTCAAGGCATGACATTAGGATGCCAAACAATGACCAGCAGAGGTTGAAGGCCGTGTGTGAGGATGACTGTCCATGGTATATATGAGCATCATTTGACAAGAGAGCCAATACATTCATGATCAAGAAGCATAATCCTGATCATACTTGTTTGAAGTCAGAGGTCATTCACTACACCTTTTGTTGCCAAGAAGTATGTTGACTCTTTCGAGGCTGTTGAGACCATGAACATGAAGAACTTCTCAAGAGTGGTTGAGCAACCAGTTATTTCTCATAATAACCAAGCTGAGCAGAATGTAGAGCAACAACAGAACCAAGGTAGGAACCATGGAGAGCAAGAACAAATCCAAGCCGAGAAACCAGTTATTTCTCATAATAACTATGCAATTATAATGCTTGAGAGGATGATGCTTGATAGGACACCTCCAAGAGTTAAGAGCAACATAGATTGTCATCGAGTCATCTTTCATTAGAAGTGCTGCAAATTTACAGTCTGCAACTACTTCTACAGCTGACACAACAGACGGTAACCTCACGGTCAAGCTACATGGCATCCATGGTAGTGCAGGTGGCCGCCTCCGTCGGCGAGAAAATTAGAAATCACTGCCGGTATCCCGATGCGGGAGCGCATGTCTTTTTCACGCGCACGATGGTCGATGTTGGTGTTGGGAGTATGCCCTAGAGGCAATCATGTATGATGTTATTCCCACTGTATTCATATAGTTATTAAGTTGTCCTTGTATTGAACATCTGATATATGTCATTGAATATGTGATTCGATTGTGGAACTATATATTCATGTTGTTCATACTAATTGTCCTTGGTCGTTAAGGTTGTGCTGGACACACATCCTAGACTAATGTGAGTGTTGGCTGATGACACGGTTCCACTTGTCATGGGCATGGTGATGCCATTCCAACGTTCACAGACTTGGCTAAAGAGTTTAGCAAGTCGGACTGACCCACATTGAGATGCAACGATCAAGTCGTCATTTGCATTTCTCAATCAATGTAATCCTTAGACCTGAGGTTGTCGCACAATCCGAGTTGTGGATCACCGACTTAGGTTCTGTCAAACGTTGCTCTGTGACAAGGCAACTATAAAGGCAGAGTTCGGGTCGAATGAGAAGCAAGCTGCGTGATGTGGATAATCAAGATGGGATTTTGCCCCTCCTAATGGAGAGATATTCTCTGGGCCCTCTCGAGTGATATGATTCAGGAAGCATGGCCATGCGCGACTCAGTTAAGTGTTAACTGTGTCGGTTGACTAAGAGTTAGTCAGATGAATCGCATATCACGGATTGAGAAGAGAGTTGAGCTATTTAAGGGATGACGATAAATCGCCTATAGCTCGACAAGGTATATCGTGAGGCAAAAGGGACTAAGATGAATATCACATTGAAAGGTATGTCGTCATGACTCAATGGTACTTGGGAGTCGGCACGTTCTGCTAGGAGCCGCTACCGATTGATCGATTGGGAGTTGGACTCCAATCGTGTCCAAGTCGCCATGAGCCTGCAGGGTCGCACACTTAAGAGCGGGAGCAAATATTGGTTGGGTTGGACCCGAACCGGAAATGGACTGAATTAGTGAGTCGGACTCACAGAGGGAATGGGCCACAAGTGTTGTGCAACCCATTACCATACGCTATATAAAGAGGGGCGCAGGTTGCCCAGCGGGCACGTTAGTCCACTCTCCCATGCGTTGGGAACCCTAGCCCCATTTAGTCCAGCCGCCGCACCGGACCTAGCAGTCCGCCGTCGGAGCTCCTCCTCGTACGTGTGGATACCGGCAGAGGTGCTGTACGTTCAGCACTTCGACGTTCGAGGGATTGGATCAGCCGGACCGGATCGTGGGACTGCACTGCCCCGACGCGCTGCACCGATAATCCGCACCTGCGCGTCTAGTGGTAATACTCGTGGCCTTCTACCTCGGCTAGATCTTGGGAGTACCGCGTAGGAAAAGTTTTCGTTTATCTCTACGCGTCCAAACAGTGGTATCAGAGCGGTAGCTTCTGGTATTAGGCCCGAGATCCGTACATATGTGATATGTAGTTAGCGTTAGATGTGATCTAATTGCTGTTTTGGTGGTCGGTCTATGAGATATATCGGTTTTGTACAAGGTTGATTGGATCAATCGTACTCGGGGTTAATGGATGATCTGGTTTCCGTGATCATACTGCTAAGGTCGTGGAACAACTTACCCCTACCGGTCGGTTTCCGCCATCGGGGTATACCGTGACACATAAATCCAGTTGCGGTGATCGAAGATCAAAGAGTTTGGTCGAATCGGAATACGGATCAGATTCGGGTAAAATCGTTTTATCCGATGAAGAAATCCATGATCGGAATGCAGATGAGATCTGCGTTTTCCAAAGCCGGCTTCGCCCTGTCGTAGCGCCTTAGATGTCGTTGCGAGTTTCACAACGCCGGTAGATATCGTATCTATGCATAACTTGTTTTTGCAGGAAGTTGTGAATGGTATGGCTTATGTGCATATGATGTGTGTAATCCATACATGATCTGTGTATCATGTTTTTGTCAGCCGGCTGGAGCCTAGGTGCTGTCATTTTATTGTATACCGGCCTGCGTGTCGGATTCTCTATGTAAATTTTCATTTACTAGCTAGTGTAGCTTGTTGGAGAACCCGGAAGGCATGCAAGTCGATGTACAAGTCGGCTACATGAAGCAAGATGGCACGTGACAAGAGTTGGCACGAGCCGACTTGCAAGCTTCGTGGAGATGGAGATCACCATGAAGAGAGCCATACCATTTCACATTATAATTGCTTTATTTGTGTTATTGTTATGTCTCTATTTACCTCTATTTAGATAGTTGGTAGATTCTTTAATCCCTCAAAGAAGGTCTAGTCGGTCGCCCCGCCAGTGCTGCACCATCACAAGTCGGACATTCTTGGTAGTGGGCTCATAAAATTGAGGTGCTACCAATTCTTTCCGGTTAGGTGGGTTTGAGTCGGACTCTTACAAGCAGAAGCACTTGGTAATCTAGACGAGTCCATCACAACGGTTGTGGGGCTCGGGGCGAGGTAGGTTGGGAGCCGGGGCATGTGATGTCACCCAACTAACAGGAGTCGTATTGGATACGATTGGCAAGGTGTTGCCTACCTAGATCACTTGACGGCTAGCGGTGATGCTAAAGCTCACTAGTCGGCTTGCTTATTTAGGATCTTGAATCACTTAGCAACCATCGGAGGGATGTTGGTTCTAGTGGGAGCATAAGTATTAAAGCGTTTAATATGCCTGCTCTTTTATGAATACATGTCTTAAGTGTTTTTGCGTATTTTCTGTTGTAGATCAATGGCACCTAGCAACCTTCCTCAGTTGTCCGCGTTTGCGTTGAGGTCAATCCTAGAGAAAGATAAGCTTAATGGAACTAATTTCACCAACTGGTATCGTAATCTGAGGATAGTCCTCAAGCATGACAAGAAAGAACATGTTCTAGAAACTCCACTTCCAGAAGAGCCTAATGATGATGCGACTGTCGCTGTCACAAATGCCTACCGTAAGACTAGAGATGAGTCTACGGAAATTAGCTGTCTTATGCTTGCACACATGGAACCGGACTTGCAGCAGCAGTTCGAGAATGTTGAGGCCTACGATATGATCGAAAGCCTCAAAAGTATGTTCCAGGCTCAGGCAAAGACCGAGAGGTATCAAGTCTCTCAAGCTTTGTTGGGCTGTAAGCTGAAAGATGGCGATCCACTGAGTCCGCATGTAATCAAGATGATTGGTTACATTCAGTCTTTGGATCGGCTGGGCTTCCCAATTAACGAAGAGTTCGCTACTGATATAATTCTGAACTCTCTTCCTAGTGCGTATGGTTCGTTCATCTCGAACTACCATATGCATGGTATGGATAAGAGTGTCACTGAATTACATGGGATGCTCAAAACGGCAGAGGCTGATATCAAGAAAGGCACCAGTCAAGTGTTGATGGTGCAGAATAAGGCTAAGTTCAAGAAGAGTTCTTGGACTAAGAAGAAGAAGGATAAGTCAGGAGGTAGCGCCCATGGCCCTGTCCAGAGTGCTCCCTCAAAGACTAAGCCTTCTCCTACAGCCGGAGCCAATTGCTTCTATTGCAAGCAGGATGGCCACTGGAAGAGGAACTGCACCAAGTATTTGGCTGACAAGGCCAAGAGTGGAGGTATGACTTCCGACTCAGGTACACTTGTGTGCAATGTTATAGACATTTATCTTGCTGACGCACCTAATAGTTCTTGGGTATATGATACCGGATCAGTCATTCACATTTGCAACTCGTTGCAGGGGCTGGTAAGAACTAGGAGCGTGGCAAGAGGAGAGGTTGATATTCGGGTCGGCAACAAGGCGAGAGTCGCTGCGTTGGAAGTCGGCACGATGCAACTTCATTTACCTTCAGGATTTATTTTGGAACTAAATAATTGTTATTATGTTCCAGCGCTTAGTCGAAACATTATTTCCGCCTCATGTTTGATGAGACAAGGTTATGAGTCGAATATTAAGAATAATGGTTGTTCTTTATATTTGAAAGATATGTTTCATGGCTTTGCACCCGTTCAGAACGGGTTATTTATTTTAAATCTTGATAGTGAATCAGTCTATAACATAAATGTTAAAAGGTTGAAACCAAATGATCTGAATATGACTTACTTTTGGCACTGTCGGCTTGGTCATATAAGTTGGAAGCGCATGAAGAAGCTCCATGATGATGGACTTCTAACTTCGTTTGACTTAGAGTCATTCGAGACATGCGAATCATGCCTACTAGGCAAGATGACCAAGACACCTTTTGCAAGGAGTTGTGAAAGGGCGTCCGACTTGTTGGAACTAATACATAGTGATGTATGTGGACCAATGAGCACGACAGCTAGAAGTGGTTATGAGTACTTCATTACCTTCACTGATGATTTGAGTAGGTATGGATATATCTATTTAATGAAACACAAGTCGGAAGCCTTTGAAAAGTTCAAGGAATTCCAGAGTGAGGTACAAAATCAACTCGGCAAGAAAATAAAGTTTCTACGGTCGGACCGTGGGGGCGAGTACATGAGCCATGAGTTTGATGACCATCTAAAGAGTTGTGGAATAGTTCCTCAACTCACTCCGCCGGGTACACCGCAGAGAAACGGTGTATCGGAACGGAGAAATCGGACCTTGTTGGACATGGTACGATCAATGATGAGTCGGACAGATCTACCTTTATCATTTTGGGGTTATTATCTAGAAACTGCAGCTTTCACACTAAACAGAGTACCATCAAAGTCAGTAGAGAAGACACCACATGAGATGTGGACGGGCAAAAAGCCAAGTTTGTCTTTTCTTAAGATTTGGGGTTGTGAGGTATTTGTCAAGCGACTTCAGTCGGACAAGCTCACGCCCAAGTCGGATAAGTGTATTTTCGTGGGGTATCCGAGGGAAACCTTGGGGTACTACTTCTACAACCGGGAAGAGGGCAAAGTGTTTGTCGCTCGGAATGGTGTCTTCCTTGAGAAAGAGTTTCTCAGTCGGAAAGTCAGTGGGAGCACGGTGCAACTCGAAGAAATTCGAGAGGAACCAGCTAGGGGCGAGTCGGCAATGGCCTTAGAGGCTGAGCCGGTCGTGGTACCTACACCGGTTACAGCACCTGAACCTCGGAGATCTGCCAGATTACAGAGTGCTCGAGATGTTTTACTGTTAGACAGTAATGAGCCGGCAACTTATTCGGAAGCGATGGTGGGATCTGATTCCGAGTCATGGCTTGGAGCCATGAGATCCGAGTTAAAGTCCATGGATGAAAACCAAGTTTGGAATTTGGTTGATCTGCCTGACGGTGCAAGACCCGTCGAGTGCAAATGGGTCTTTAAGAAGAAAATTGATATGGATGGAAATATTTCCGTCTATAAAGCACGACTTGTCGCGAAGGGGTTCCGACAGGTTCAAGGAGTTGACTACGACGAGACATTCTCGCCTGTAGCGATGCTTAAATCAATTCGGATCATGTTAGCCATAGCAGCCTATTTCGACTATGAGATATGGCAGATGGATGTCAAGACGGCTTTCCTTAATGGAAATTTAACTGAGGACGTGTATATGATACAGCCCGAAGGTTTTGTCGATCCGGCTAATGCTGACAAGGTATGCAAACTTCAGAAATCCATTTATGGGTTGAAGCAAGCATCTCGGAGTTGGAACATTCGCTTTGATGAGGTAGTCAAATCGTTTGGCTTCATCAAGAGCGATCATGATTCTTGTTTATACAAGAAGTTTAGTGGGAGCAAAGTAAACTTTCTAATCTTATATGTGGATGACATATTACTGATTGGAAATGATGTCATGATGTTGCAAGAAACCAAAGAGTCATTGGAAAGGAGTTTCTCAATGAAGGATTTGGGTGAGGCAACTTACATATTAGGAATCAGGATCTATAGAGATAGATCAAGGCGGCTCATTGGATTGAGTCAGAGTACTTATCTCGACAAGGTTTTGAAGAAATTCAAAATGGAAGAGTCCAAGAAGGGATTCTTACCGATGTCCCATGGCATAAAACTTAGCAAGACTCAGTGTCCTTCGACGACTGATGAGCGAAGTCAGATGAGTGTGATTCCGTATGCTTCGGCAATCGGATCCATCATGTATGCCATGATTTGTACTAGGCCAGATGTTTCCTATGCTCTAAGTGTTACGAGCAGATACCAGGCTGACCCTAGCAAAGCCCACTGGGCAGCGGTTAAAAACATTCTTAAGTATTTGAGAAATACTAAGGAAATGTTCCTAGTTTATGGAGGTGATGAGGAATTCAGTGTAAAGGGTTACACGGATGCGAGTTATCTCACCGACTCGGATGATTCTCGTTCGCAATCTGGATACGTGTTCGTGATGAACGGAGGGGCTGTGAGCTGGAAGAGTTTCAAGCAAGATACGGTGTCTGCATCTACAACAGAGGCTGAGTATATTGTTGCCTCAGAGGCGGCAAAGGAAGCTGTTTGGATCAGGAACCTCCTGATTGATCTTGGTGTGGTTCAGGGCGCGTCCAACCCTTTGGACGTATATTGTGACAACAATGGTGCTATCGCACATGCCAAGGAACCTAGACAACACCAGAAGAACAAACATATACTCATGCGGTACCACCTCATTCGCCAGTTTGTCGAACAAGGTGATATCAAGTTATGCAAAGTACACACGGATGCAAACATTGCAGATCCGTTGACAAAGGCGCTACCACAGCCTAAGCATGAGGCGCACACGAGAGGCATGGGCATTCGATGCCTAGGCATATGATGCCAGGATGATTGACTTGAAGGGAATATGCCCGAGAGGCAATAATAAAGTGTTTATTATGTTGTTCCTTGTTTATGATAGATGTTTATTTCTCATGCTAGAATTGTATTAACCGGAAACGTTGATACATGTGTGATTAATAAACAAACCAACGTTCCTAGTGAAGCCTCTCTTTTAACTAGCCCGTTGATTAAACAGATGATCAAGGTTTCCTGATCATGAACATTGGATGTTGTTGATAACGGGGTCATGTCATTAGGAGAATGACATGATGAACTTAAACCCTAAACTAAGTATAACAATACGATCAAGTCATTTAGTTTTGTTGTTATGTCTTACATTCGGAGTAACATTATTCCTTAGACCATGAGATCATGTTAATCACTAATACCGAAAGAATACTTTGATGACATCAAACATCACACCGTAAAAGGGTGACTATAAAGGTGGCATTGGATATTCGGAAAGTATTGGTTGAAGCTCATGGATCGAGAATGGGATTTGTCCATCCAATATGACGGATAGATATACTCAGGGCCCTCTCGGTGATATCACATCAACACCGCTTGCAAGCAAGTGATTTGATCACTAGGATGTTATATCACGGGAACGAGAAAAGAGTACTTGTCGGATAACGAGATCGAACAAAGTATAGTGGATACCGATGATCGGATCTCGGACAAGTAATATATCGCGAGACAAAGGGAAATCGTTACGACGTTGAAAGGTTCACACGATCACGAGAGTCATCGTTGAATATATAGGAGTCATCACGGTTTTCCAGACCCCGCTGTTGATTATTGATCGGAGAGGAGTCTCGATCATGTCTATAATATTCACGAACCGTAGGGAGACACAGTTAAGGTTCGATGAAGCGTTTAGAGAGGATACGGAATACCGAAGAATATTTTGGGCAGCTCCGGAATTGTTTCGGGGAAAATTGAAATAGTTCAAGGGGTTTTTCGTCGAACGGTTGTTAATAGAATTAACAAATGGTTCGAGGTGCTGCATGCAAATGTTTGTTAATGGAATTAACAAATATAAATAAAGAAATAAAAATGTTTTATTTATTTATTAAAGAAAAACCTTTGGATTTTCCAAGTGGGAAATTAAGGGAATTTTGAGTGGGTTTGAGTGGAGCTTCCACTCACATGAAGAGAGGAAGGGGTGGGGGCACCCATGGCTGGCCGCACCCCCCCTTGGGCTGCCTCCCCCTCCCCTATAAAAGGAGGGTGAGGGCTCTCTCTTCCCCACACACTTGCTCACACATTTTCCCTTCCATCCGCTGCTCCATTCCATGGTCTCCGGCTTGGCGAAGCCCTGACCGTGGGATTCTTCACCACCACCACGCCGTCGTGCTGCTGGAATTCCGGAGGGATCTTCTACTTCCGCAACCCGCTGGAACGAGGGAACGGAAGTCTTCATCGAGCTGAACGTGTGACCGATTACGGAGGCACCGCCGGATTGCGGTGCTCTTCTTCTCGCTCGGGATCGGCGTGAGAACGACTACGCCAACCACGAGATCTTTTCTCGTACCACTTTGAGTCTTCGAGGGTATGTTATCTCAAGACTCTCTTTCTCCCCGTTGCCTTTCATCTCATAGATTAGATCTTGGCCATTTGGGTTTATCGCGTGTAGGAAATTTTTTGTTTTCTATGCTACGTTCCCCATCAGTGGTATCAGAGCCGGATCTATGCGTAGATGAATTGTACGGGTAGAACACATAGGAGTATGTGGGCGTTGATGATCATGTTTTTGTCTCTTTGAGTATTTTATGATCTTAGTGGCATAGTAGGATGAAGCGGCCCGGACTAACTTTACATGTCCACGTACATGAGACTTGTTCCACAACTGACATGCAACTTGAATTGCATAAGTGGCTTGCGGGTGTCGGTTTCTCCTACTATAGTTAAGATCTAATCTACAAAGGGTTGTTCAAAAATATGTTTTATCAACGTTGTGGTTTTTTGTACGTAGATATGAACGGTTCTATCCTCGTAAGCCCAAAGCCACGTAAAATATGCAAAAATAAATTAGAGGCGTCTAACTTGTTTTTGCAGGGCATGTGATGTGATATGGTCAATGTTACAAACGTTATGTATGAGATGATATCTTTTGTAAATTATTGACATACCGGCTGGAGCCATATGGTTGTCTTATTTTATGGCCTGCGTGCTGTATGTCATATCCATGTGATATGTTGTAATGGACAATCAAGATGGAGGTGCCACGGACCTTGGTGCCACGCCGGTAGAATGATGGAGATCATACCGTGATGCACAAGATGGAGATCAAGTGCAAGAAGGACCATATCATATCACATTATCCATGCATGTGATGTTTATCCTTTTATGCATCTTATTTTGCTTAGATCGCGACGGTAGCATTATAAGATGATCCCTCTCACTTAATATCAAGATAATAATGTGTTCTTCCTTAAGTATGCACCGTTAAGAAAGTTCGTCGTTTCGAGACACCACGTGATGATCGGGTGTGATAGACTCAACGTTCGCATACAACGGGTGTTTTCAAGCCTAGCATGTACAGACATGGCCTTGAAACACATGCAATACAATGGTTCTACTTGGCGAGCCTAGCATGTACAGACATGGCCTCGGAACACGTAACCGAAAGGTAAAGCATGAGTCATATGAATGATATGATGAACATGTTGATGTTCGCCTTTGCAACTACACCGTCTCACGTGATGATCGGTTTCGGTGTAGTGAATTTGGTTCGTGTAATCACTAAAGACAACTAAGAGGGATGTTGTTTTTGAGTGGGAGTTCATGGGATAATTTTAGAATTAACTTGAACTTAATTTATCATAAACATAGTCTAAATAGTCTTTGCAAATATGTTGTAGATCATGGCACCACCTACCTTCAATTTCAATATGTTCATGGAGAAAGAGAAATTAGCGAACAATGGAAGCAACTTTACCAACTGGGCACTTAACCTGAGGATTCTCCTCACCGCTTGCAAGAAGCTCTATGTGCTTGATGCACCTCTAGGTGACCAACCCGCTGATGATGCTTCTGATGAGGATAAAAATGTTTATCTGACTCAACAAGAAGACCACAGTATAGTTCACTGCGGCATCCTCTATGGATTAGAGCCAGAGCTGCGAAAACGTTTCGAGAACAGCACTGCTTATGCCACAATGGGAGAATTGAAAATGATTTTCGATACCCATGCCGCAGTTGAGAGTTATGACGCTTCAGAAAAGTTCTTTAGCTGCATGATGGAAGAGAACAGCTCCGTTAGTGAGCACGTACTCAAAATGTCTGCGTACGCTGATAAGATCATAGCCTTGGGAATATCGATTCCCATTGAGCTAGGGATACATCGTGTTCTCCAATCTCTGCCACCTAGTTACAAGAACTTCGTGATGAACTATAATATGCAGAGCATGAAGAAGTCTCTTCCTGAGCTTCTCTCGATGCTTAAAACTGCTGAAGTGGAGATCAAGAAAGAACATCAAGTGTTGATGATCAATAAGACCACTAGTTTCAAGAAAGGCAAGAAAGGCAAGCCAAGGGTAAACTTCAAGAAGGGTGGAAAATCTGTTGCTACAGCTGAGAAGAAAACCAGGCATGGCCCTAGGTCTGAGACTGAGTGTTTCTATTGCAAGGGTACTGGCCACTGGAAGCGCAATTGCCCCAAGTATCTGGCAGATAAGAAGGCCGGCAAAGTGAACAAAGGTATATATGATATACTTGTTATTGATGTGTACCTTACTAGTACTCGCAGTAGCACCTGGGTATTTGATACTGGTTCGGTTGCTCACATATGTAACTCGAAACAGGAGCTGCAGAACAAGCGACCACTAGCAAAGGATGAGGTGACGATGCGCGTCGGCAATGGATCAAGAGTTGATGTGATCGCCGTCGGGACGCTACCTCTACGTCTACCATCGGGATTAGTTATAAACCTCAATAAATGTTATTTGGTGCCCGCATTAAGCATGAATATCGTTTCTGGATCTTGCTTAATGCGGGACGGTTATTCCTTTAAGTCCGAGAACAATGGTTGTTCGATTTATATGAATAATATCTTTTATGGTCATGCACCTGAGAAGAATGGTTTATTTCTTTTGAATCTTGATAATGTTGATACACATATTCATAATGTGAATGCCAAAAGAATTAAGTTAAATGATGATATTGCTACTTATTTGTGGCATTGCCGCTTAGGTCATATTGGTGTTAAACGCATGAAGAAGCTCCATTCTGATGGACTCTTAGAATCACTTGATTATGAATCATTTGAAACATGTGAACCATGCCTTATGGGCAAGATGACTAGAACCCCGTTTTCTGGATCTATGGAACGGGCGACAGACTTACTGGAAATCATACATACTGATGTATGTGGACCAATGAGTGTATCGGCGCGCGGTGGATATCGTTATTTTGTCACTTTCACAGATGATTTGAGTAGATATGGGTATATTTACTTAATGAAACACAAATCTGAAACGTTTGAAAAGTTCAAAGAATTTCAGTGTGAAGTTGAAAATCATCGTAACAGAAAGATTAAATTTCTACGATCTGATCGTGGAGGTGAATATCTAAGTTACGAGTTTGGCATGCATATGAAACAATGTGGAATAGTTTCACAACTCACACCTGCCGGAACACCACAGCGAAATGGTGTTTCCGAACGTCGTAATCGTACTTTATTAGATATGGTTCGGTCTATGATGTCTCTTACAGATTTGCCACTATCGTTTTGGGGTTATGCACTAGAGACCGCTGCATTCACTTTAAATAGGGCACCATCTAAATCCGTTGAAACGACACCGTATGAATTATGGTTTGGAAACAAACCTAAGCTGTCATTTCTAAAAGTTTGGGGATGCGATGTTTATGTGAAGAAGCTTCAACCTGATAAACTCGAACCCAAAGCGAAAAAATGCGTCTTCATAGGATACCCTAAAGAAACAATAGGGTACACCTTCTATCACAGATCCGAAGGCAAGATTTTTGTTGCCAAGAATGGATCCTTTTTGGAGAAGGAGTTTCTCTCGAAAGGTGTGAATAGTAGGAAGGTAGAACTCGACGAGGTTGTTGAACCTTCTCTTCTTGGAATGGCGAGTAGCGCAGCGCCGGAAGTTGTTCCGGAGCCGACCCCGTCAGATGAAGAGAGAGTTAATGATCAAGATCATGAAACTCCAATAGAGGAAACTACCGCACCTCGCAGGTCAACTAGGGAGCGTGCAGCTCCTGAACTATACGGAGATCCCGTATTAAACTTCATGGTAGATGGAGGTGATGACCCTGCGACATATGAGGAAGCGATGATGAGCCCAGATTCCAACAAATGGCTTGAAGCCATGAAATCCGAAATAGGATCCATGTACGAAAACCAAGTTTGGACTTTGGTGGATTTACCCAATGACCGCAAGGCCGTTGAGAACAAATGGATCTTTAAAAGGAAAACTGATGCTGATGGTAATGTGACCGTCTATAAAGCTCGACTTGTCGCAAAAGGTTTCCGACAAATTCAAGGAGTTGACTATGATGAGACTTTCTCACCAGTAGCGATGCTTAAGTCAGTTAGGATTATGTTAGCAGTTGCTGCATTTTTCGATTATGAAATATGGCAGATGGATGTCAAAACGGCGTTCCTTAATGGTGACATTGAGGAAGAGTTGTATATGATGCAACCCAAAGGTTTTGTTGATCCTAAGGATGCTGACAAGGTGTGTAAGCTTCAACGTTCCATTTATGGACTGAAGCAAGCATCCCGAAGTTGGAACCTCCGTTTTGATAAGGTGATCAAAGGTTTTGGATTTGTCCAAACATACGGAGAAGCTTGTATTTACAAGAAAGTGAGTGGGAGCTCTGTAGCATTTCTGGTACTATATGTGGATGACATATTGTTGATTGGAAATGATATAGAACTTTTAGAAAGCGTAAAAGGTTATTTGAACAATAGTTTTTCGATGAAAGACCTCGATGAAGCAGCTTATATATTGGGCATCAAAATCTACAGGGATAGATCAAGACGCTTAATTGGACTTTCGCAAAGTACATACCTTGACAAGATTTTGAAGAAGTTCAAAATGGAAGATAGTAGGAAAGGGTTCCTACCTATGTTGCAAGGCAAGACGTTGAGTAAGACTCAATGTCCAGCTACAGCAGAAGATAGAGAAAAGATGGATAAGACTCCCTATGCTTCAGCCATAGGTTCTATCATGTATTCTATGTTATGTACAAGACCGGATGTGGCACATGCTATTAGTTTGACTAGTAGGTACCAATCCAATCCAGGTTTGGAACACTGGACTGCGGTCAAGAATATCCTAAAGTACTTAAGAAGAACTAAGGACATGTTTCTCGTATATGGCGGTGAAGAAGAGCTCGTCGCAAGATGTTACGTCGATGCTAGCTTCGACACTGATCCGGATGACTCTAAGTCTCAGTCCGGGTACGTATTTATTATGAATGGAGGAGCTGTAAGCTGGAGGAGTTCCAAGCAATCCGTGGTGGCGGGATCATCAACAGAAGCGGAATATGTTGCTGCCTCGGAGGCAACACAGGAAGCAGTTTGGATGAAGGAGTTCATATCCGAACTAGGCGTGGTTCCAAGTGCGTTGGATCCAATGGTTGTCTATTGTGACAACAATGGTGCCATAGCCAATGCTAAGGAACCAAGGTCTCACAAGAATTCCAAGCATATCAAGCGTCGTTTTCACTCCATCCGTGAGCATGTCGCAGATGGGGATGTGAAGATTTGCAAAGTACATACGGATCTGAATGTGGCAGATCCATTGACTAAAACTCTCTCAAGGACAAAACATGATCAACACCAGAACTCCATGGGTGTTAGATTCATCACTATGTAATATAGATTATTGCCCCTAGTGCAAGTGGGAGACTGAAGGGAATATGCCCGAGAGGCAATAATAAAGTGTTTATTATGTTATTCCTTGTTTATGATAGATGTTTATTTCTCATGCTAGAATTGTATTAACCGGAAACGTTGATACATGTGTGATTAATAAACAAACCAACGTTCCTAGTGAAGCCTCTCTTTTAACTAGCCCGTTGATTAAACAGATGATCAAGGTTTCCTGATCATGAACATTGGATGTTGTTGATAACGGGGTCATGTCATTAGGAGAATGACATGATGAACTTAAACCCTAAACTAAGTATAACAATACGATCAAGTCATTTAGTTTTGTTGTTATGTCTTACATTCGGAGTAACATTATTCCTTAGACCATGAGATCATGTTAATCACTAATACCGAAAGAATACTTTGATGACATCAAACATCACACCGTAAAAGGGTGACTATAAAGGTGGCATTGGATATTCGGAAAGTATTGGTTGAAGCTCATGGATCGAGAATGGGATTTGTCCATCCAATATGACGGATAGATATACTCAGGGCCCTCTCGGTGATATCACATCAACACCGCTTGCAAGCAAGTGATTTGATCACTAGGATGTTATATCACGGGAACGAGAAAAGAGTACTTGTCGGATAACGAGATCGAACAAAGTATAGTGGATACCGATGATCGGATCTCGGACAAGTAATATATCGCGAGACAAAGGGAAATCGTTACGACGTTGAAAGGTTCACACGATCACGAGAGTCATCGTTGAATATATAGGAGTCATCACGGTTTTCCAGACCCCGCTGTTGATTATTGATCGGAGAGGAGTCTCGATCATGTCTATAATATTCACGAACCGTAGGGAGACACAGTTAAGGTTCGATGAAGCGTTTAGAGAGGATACGGAATACCGAAGAATATTTTGGGCAGCTCCGGAATTGTTTCGGGGAAAATTGAAATAGTTCAAGGGGTTTTTCGTCGAACGGTTGTTAATAGAATTAACAAATGGTTCGAGGTGCTGCATGCAAATGTTTGTTAATGGAATTAACAAATATAAATAAAGAAATAAAAATGTTTTATTTATTTATTAAAGAAAAACCTTTGGATTTTCCAAGTGGGAAATTAAGGGAATTTTGAGTGGGTTTGAGTGGAGCTTCCACTCACATGAAGAGAGGAAGGGGTGGGGGCACCCATGGCTGGCCGCACCCCCCCTTGGGCTGCCTCCCCCTCCCCTATAAAAGGAGGGTGAGGGCTCTCTCTTCCCCACACACTTGCTCACACATTTTCCCTTCCATCCGCTGCTCCATTCCATGGTCTCCGGCTTGGCGAAGCCCTGACCGTGGGATTCTTCACCACCACCACGCCGTCGTGCTGCTGGAATTCCGGAGGGATCTTGTACTTCCGCAACCCGCTGGAACGAGGGAACGGAAGTCTTCATCGAGCTGAACGTGTGACCGATTACGGAGGCACCGCCGGATTGCGGTGCTCTTCTTCTCACTCGGGATCGGCGTGAGAACGACTACGCCAACCACGAGATCTTTTCTCGTACCACTTTGAGTCTTCGAGGGTATGTTATCTCAAGACTCTCTTTCTCCCCGTTGCCTTTCATCTCATAGATTAGATCTTGGCCATTTGGGTTTATCGCGTGTAGGAAAATTTTTGTTTTCTATGCTACGTTCCCCATCATGACTCTAGTGCAAGTGGGAGACTGTTGGGAATATGCCCTAGAGGCAATCATGTATGATGTTATTCCCACTGTATTCATAAAGTTATTAAGTTGTCCTTGTATTGAACATCTGATATATGTCATTGAATATGTGATTCGATTGTGGAACTATATATTCATGTTGTTCATACTAATTGTCCTTGGTCGTTAAGGTTGTGCTGGACACACATCCTAGACTAATGTGAGTGTTGGCTGATGACACGGTTCCACTTGTCATGGGCATGGTGATGCCATTCCAACGTTCACAGACTTGGCTAAAGAGTTTAGCAAGTCGGACTGACCCACATTGAGATGCAACGATCAAGTCGTCATTTGCATGTCTCAATCAATGTAATCCTTAGACCTGAGGTTGTCGCACAATCCGAGTTGTGGATCACCGACTTAGGTTCTGTCAAACGTTGCTCTGTGACAAGGCAACTATAAAGGCAGAGTTCGGGTCGAATGAGAAGCAAGCTGCGTGATGTGGATAATCAAGATGGGATTTTGCCCCTCCTAATGGAGAGATATTCTCTGGGCCCTCTCGAGTGATATGATTCAGGAAGCATGGCCATGCGCGACTCAGTTAAGTGTTAACTGTGTCGGTTGACTAAGAGTTAGTCAGATGAATCGCATATCACGGATTGAGAAGAGAGTTGAGCTATTTAAGGGATGACGATAAATCGCCTATAGCTCGACAAGGTATATCGTGAGGCAAAAGGGACTAAGATGGATATCACATTGAAAGGTATGTCGTCATGACTCAATGGTACTTGGGAGTCGGCACGTTCTGCTAGGAGCCGCTACCGATTGATCGATTGGGAGTTGGACTCCAATCGTATCCAAGTCGCCATGAGCCTGCAGGGTCGCACACTTAAGAGCGGGAGCAAATATTGGTTGGGTTGGACCCGAACCGGAAATGGACTGAATTAGTGAGTCGGACTCACAGAGGGAATGGGCCACAAGTGTTGTGCAGCCCATTACCATACGCTATATAAAGAGGGGCGCAGGTTGCCCAGCGGGCACGTTAGTCCACTCTCCCATGCGTTGGGAACCCTAGCCCCATTCAGTCCAGCCGCCGCACCGGACCTAGCAGTCCGCCGTCGGAGCTCCTCCTCGTACGTGTGGATACCGGCAGAGGTGCTGTACGTTCAGCACTTCGACGTTCGAGGGATTGGATCAGCCGGACCGGATCGTGGGACTGCACTGCCCCGACGCGCTGCACCGATAATCCGCACCTCCGCGTCTAGTGGTAATACTCGTGGCCTTCTACCTCGGCTAGATCTTGGGAGTACCGCGTAGGAAAAGTTTTCGTTTATCTCTACGCGTCCCAACAGTTGGAGGCGCACCCATGGTGGCCTCCTTCTCCGGCCAAGGCCCCAGCAGCAACAACCCATTCATCATAAAGCCACACATTCTCGCGCCGGGATTGAACATCCTCGCCGCTGACTGGGAACATGAAAAACCTTTCATAATCAACTCCAGGACGTCTATGGCGGCGCCTCATGTCGGCGGCATGGCCGCTCTGCCGAAGAGCCTGCGCCCTGAGTGGTCGCCGGCGGCTATTCGTTCCGCCATCATGACCTCCGTCAGTCTTTATCAAAAAATGACCTTCGTCAGTGTCCACGACAACGCAGGAAATCTCATCCTGGATGAGGAGCGCCAGAGGGCCACCGTCTACGACTTCGGCGCTGGCCACATTAGGCCCCATGCCGCCGTTAACCCCCGCCTCGTATACGACAAGGATGCGAGCGAGTACGCCGCCTTTATCTGCAACATCTTTGCGCCCCACGACGACGTACAAGACTTGATCGGAGATCTCGGCGTCAACTGCACCACTTTGCCCGCCGGCGTGCGGGACATGAACCTCTGAACTACCCCATCCTGGTGGTGCCGACTAACACCACGGTTCAGCGGAGGCTGACCAAAGTTGGGCCGTTACCTAGAGGGGAATACTACGACTCCGTCCTATACATGAGGGACAAGGTGCATGTGAATGTGTCTCCCAAGAATCTTAGCTTCGACGCTCCCGGCAAGATGCCCAACTTCCAGGTCTCGGCGGACTACCAAGGAAAGAACACATGGGTGGAGGGAGTCCTGTGCTGGCAGTCTTTATACCACCAGGTCTCCAGCCGCATCGTCGTCTTCATCTGAAGATAACCGTCAGCCACCACGTTGATCGAGCAGCTGTGCTACTACCTGGTACTACTCATCCACATTAATATCGTGTCATGTTGTATGATCATTTGCTGATGAGAACAGTTGGCGAGCCCATCCCAATTTCAATATGTTGTTTCAGTAGAATCTTGATTAAATCTCCATTGTGTGGTTGTTGCTCGAAACATGCTTTACGCCCCGCTTTATAAATAAAGCAACCAACAGTCATACAACAAGCTCCAACCACACGCACACCACAAGAGTTCAGAGTTTGCTGGGGCCACAGCACAAGAGGACCCAAACTAAAACTAAAACAGAAAAAAGCGATACAACTCAGGGTAACAATCAGCGGCTGGAAGCTGAGGGTAGGCGGCGAGCCGCCTGCACGAGGTCCTGGATCACGCTGTCCAGCCGGTCTAAGTCCCGCTGTCTACAGAGAGGATGCCACTGCTGCAAGAAAGTCAAGAATTTAAACACAGAGTCAGAGGCCCGTCTCAGGAAGACGTGCTCGATAACCATCTTATTACGAATAGTCCATAAGGTCCAGGTCATCGCGGCAAACAGTAACCAGAAGAGGCGTCTCCTCCCGTTACGGTTCGCCTGCGCTTCTAGGAACTCCCTAAGGTCAAGGGCCCGCCAGTCGGGCCCCAGTGCCTCAGCAATGAAGCTCCATAGAAAGCGAGCTGCGGAACACGAAAATAAAATATGGGTCCCCGTCTCTGGAACCGCACATAAGGGGCAGATCCCGTCGCCGGGACCGAACCGCTTAATGACCTCCACCCCCGAAGGGAGACGGTCACGCAGGAGCTGCCATGTGAAGATCTTAATCTTCAATGGCATAGGCGCCTTCCACAAATGGGTCGCCCAAGGAGTCGTGGGCCCTCGGTTGTTAAGGTAACTAATTATCACTGTTCCAAATATCATCCGATATATCGATTTATCAGCCGATTTATCGCTTATCGGGTAGTGACCGATATGATAAATGAATATCGGTAGAGTTTATCATTCGGGCCATTTTATCGGTCTTACAAGCGGTTTATTAGTCGATATGCCGATAAATCGGCCGATATATCAATTTTCCAACACTAGAACATATGATCTTCATAGAATTTTTAGAATTATTGAATAAAATATATTTATATATCATAATTTAGAGTTTTTAATGCTAATATGATATATTTGAATATCATATTTTAGTGCTACAATTTGGGATTTACAAGAAAAATGGCCGATAAACAGTCGACCGATAAAATCGATTTATCGGCCGATAAGCCGATATATCTCTTATCATGGGCCGCCCGATAAGTTAACGATAAGCGATATCCTGAACTGTAGATGCAGCAATCTTTTTAAGCCAATAGTATTTTGTACTGTCATTATACTGGAGATTAGTGAATGTAGTACCAGTCATGGATACAATCAGTCATTAGTGGGTGGAGGAAAATCTGGAACTCACAACGCCCTATTGTGAGCCTCAATAAATTTCACAGCTACTTTTAAGAAGAAATACAAAATATTTGAAATTCTAAAGCTCTTGCTTCAAACGATGGGACAAAATTCTCAACTTTGTAATTTAGCTCTCCTAGTGGCTAGTAACTAACTATACAATTAGAAGATCATTAAAAGTTACAATGGAAGCTGAAATGAAATGGTAATTCAAGATATATGATAACTTATTCTTTGATTAAACTTCAACCTTCACAAATAAGGTATTTCGCCGTTCTATGAATCTTCTTGGCTCGTTTGATCCTATTGATGTGATGTAGTAATCCGTGTTCCCTTTTGTGGTCCGGCCCATCAGGTGTAAAGTACCCGGTACTCTCCAGAGGGGTAATGCAGGTAAAAGCAGGCGATGCTGGCGGTGTAAACTTGTCGGGTGGGCCATGTTCAACAAGCTCGGGCACACGCGGGCGTTTCGTGGACGTCCCGCAGGTCGTCCCACTTGCATCCTTAGTCGGGTGGGCGATGTTCAACAAGCTTGGGCAACACTAGATAGACATTATTTGGTTTCGACACCTTCGCCAAATGTTAATGACTCTTAGCAAACAATCGATATACGGACCAAATCAAGTGAGCAGAAATAGAGTTGTTAGTGTTAATTACTTTTTTGCTTTCTCATGTCAGTAGCACATTCTTAATGTCACAGGGGAGCTCTCATGAGCGAAAAAAAAGGAGTGCACGCACGGGGCACGCCAAAATTCATGAAATCCTATTCAAGAGGTACGAGGGCGTCCAGACTGTTTCCACCAACCCTGAGCTTCTAGTGCTACTCTATACCATGGCTTCTCTGGACCTTCCGATGGCACTATGTCACTCCTTTGTAGGTTCTTGGAAACACGCAACAGGTACTCGGTGATCTCGCAAATGCCGTCCTTTTCACGTTGTTTGATCTCCACAAACTTGAGGTTCAAATGGTAGCCAGACTTCTTTGTTGACTTGGAGCTTTCTGTCGTCCTTTGAGGACGCGGCGGATGCTTTGATTTGGCAGTAATAATGAGTATTGTTATGATTTGTTCCAATAGCAGCAAACTAAAGAAGGCGCTATAGAATTGATGGTTCAGATATGACCTAGATGTGTACCTTGCAGTTCTGCAGAGTAAGTCTCTCCAAGTTGGGAGCGTGGCGGAGAAAATACTCCAAGAGCGTGGGCGTGTCACGGGTGAAATCACACTCGTCCAGGATCAACGTTGTCAGGTTATGGAACTCTGGCAAATCTCTCTTGTTATAGTTACCTCTCATCACCTGGAAAACAAAGATCGTACAATGTAAATGCATCAATTTATCATGTCATACCGATCTTTTTGTACATCAAGTTATTTGTCCATCTTAATTTAGCTTGGCCAGACAAGTTTAGCAACACACTGACCCCTTTTAGCGACGGGAAGGTGGATATCTCTAATTTTGTCACATTATGAAGACTGCAAAGAAGCCCGAATTCGTCGTGGGGGTTGTGTCTGGCCAAACGAACCGTGGCCTCGACAAGCGAAGGTATCTCGAACTCCCACAGCTCAACATATTGTTGCAGAAGCACGAGCTCCAGAGAAACGAGTCCAGGAGCCACAATGCGCGGGGTGTAAAACAGGTCGAGAGTGCATTCGTCCATGCGCCTGTTGGAAGAGTCGACGACGAGGGTCTTGAGCGTGCGAGAGGCGACCACCTCCTCGAAGCCAATGAGGCAGTCCCTGAGCTCGAGGCGCTCCAGCATAGGGCATCCGGCGGCGTCGAGGAGGTGCTCGAAGCCGTCGCACAGGATGACCCCGGTGAGCCGCAGCGTGGTGAGACGGCGGAAGGAGGTGCCGCCGTCGGTCATGCCGCGCTGCAGCTCGACGTGCTTGCCGGGCGAGTGGTTCTGGATGTCGAGCACGGCGGGGCTGTAGCGCGAGAGGTAGCGGTGGACCCAGCTGTTGTCCTTGGGATGCTGGACGACCTGCAACCGGAGCGCGTCGAGTTCGAGAGTGACGTGCTGCAGGATGAGGTTGTCCGCGAAGTTGTTGAACCTGGCCCACTTCTCGCTGTCATCGCCGGCGGCTTCCTGGAACTCCTGCGGGCCGACGTCCAGGCACCGTGCGTCGCGCCAGAGATAGCGCCACCGCCGCGACACGGCGCTCGTCTGCACGAGCTGCCTGGCGCCCATGGAGACGGAGGAGAGGGAGAGGATACAGTTTAGCAGGCAGTCCGGCAGGTCGCTGAACCTGTCCGGCGACGGCTCTACAGAGGATGTCCGCAAAGTTGTTGAACCTGACGCACTTCTCGATGTCGTCGCCGACGCCTTCCTGGAACTCCTGCGGACAGACGTGGAGGCACCGCGCCTCGCTCCAGAGGTGGCGCCACCGCCGCGACAGGGCGCTCGTCTGCACGAGCCGCCTCGCGCCAATGTAGGAGAGGATGCCGGGGGGCAGGAATTCCGGCTGGTCTCTGAGAGCATGGCCGTCTCAGCGGCAGAGGCGTCGGCGGCATGCTCCATGGCAGATCGCAATTCAAGCGAGATTCGATCGATCGGCGATGGCACAGCTGTGTGGGGGTCCACGCGATCTCCTCGTTCTATTTATTTTCCTCGAAGTTTTTTTTAGATGTATTTTTTTCAAAGTTTAATTGATGGAGACCGTGTCTAAACCGAAGTTAGATATAGGCATGATTTATTGTTTTTTTTTAAAAAATCTATTATTCAGTCCCGTCAGTTGAAAAAGTGCATGCAGGTTCATTGGATATTGGGCAGGTTCTTTTTGGTTTAGGCTTGTGCAGAAATTGCTCAACCTTAGCTGCTTCAGAGAAACTAGTGAAAGTAAGCCACAAAGAAATTGCAGTCCATTTCTTTTCGGAGGCTTATGGCGTCTGAGCTTAATTTGTGAGTTGTATATTAAAAAACCAATGATGTCCCTAGGCTGTATTATGACGCTCAACAGGTGACGCACTGACGCCGCACCTATTTTTTCTACTAACAGCTTGCCGATTAAACCCGTAGTAGTACTCATCTAGCTAATCTTAAAGGGAAAACGTTCTATACGGCCTGAATTGTCAAAATGCACAAAACGAAGAATCGATTGCCCGGTGGTGAGGAACTTGCAAACAACTTTCATAGAGATCTCAGAAACCTTCATCTACGCCACCGAGCTCATGCAAACATGCTACCGTGGCCGCGCCCCCTGCATAGTTCTGAAGTTGGATTTTGCGAAGACTTTCGACTCCATCGACCGGAAATGCCTCCGCGCCATCCTTCATGCTTGTGGCTTCCCCCTTTCCCCCGCGCTGGTACGAGTGGATGGACTCCATATTCTCTTCTTCTCACTCCACGGTTCTCCTTAATGGCATGCCCTTTCCCCATACCTCTTCCTCAACGTAGCTGATGTGCTCCAGCGCCTTCTCCGCCAGGACGGCGAGCTGCTCCACCCCCTCACTGACGGTTCGTCCTTCCCTGTTCTGCAATACGCCGATGATACACTGATTCTCCTGCGCGAAGACACGGGTTCGGCGCGCAAACTACACTCGCTTCTCCAATACTTTGAGGCGTGCACCGGCCTCCACATCAACTTCTCGAAGAGCACGCTCATTCCAATGCACGACGACACCGCCGCCCTCGAAAAGATCCAGGACACGCTCCAATGCCTCATTGAAGGCTTTCCCCAGACCTATCTTGGCCTCCCCCTCTCCGCCGACAAACTACGCCTGGCCGCCTTCGCCCCCTGATCGCCAAGGTAGACAAATACCGTTGAGGGTGGTGCGACATGCTCCCGTCGCCGGGTCGCCGTCTCGTTCTGCTGAATGTCGTGCTCGATGCACTGACCACGTACGCCATTGGCGCGCTGGCTCTGTCGGCCGGGGTCATCGCTGCTCCCGACAAATGGAGACACACCTTCCTCTGGAGCACTGCCGAGCATGTTTCTGGCGCGCAATGTCTGGTCGTGTGGGACTACGTCTACGCTCCAAGCGCGAAGGTGGGCTCGGTGTCCGCTCTCTCTTCGCGCAAAACACTTGTCTGCAAGTGAAACTCATCCACCGCCGGCACACTGCGTGCGGCGAGTCATGGCCGACATGGGTTTGGACCACCCTTGACGGCGCCCCCTCGACTCGATTGGCCGATCTGCTGCCATTTGCGGCTCCCACTGGTTCACGCTCACTACTGGAAAATCGAACGTCGCCGAGTCACACAGGCTTTGCCGAGTGCCAAATCACGGGCCACTCGGCAAAGCGCTGCGTACGCCGACATACGCCCCAAAAACACTCGGCAAAGCGTCACACTCGGCGACCATCTCGTATGCCGAGTGTGCTCTGCATCAGGCACTCGGCAAAAAGGAAACACTCGGCGTAGCGTGTTGTTGCCGAGTGTCAGGTGCAGGGCACACTCGGCATACAAATAGACAACGGCAAAATAGCTCGATACACTCGGCAAAAATAAGACACTCGGCAAAAGGTGGAGACACGTGGCGAACCGTGCGTTTCGACCGTGATGGAACGGTGGCGTTGGTTCGCCGAGTGCTTTCGTAACGGGGACTCGGCATACTAATACTGTTTGCCGAGTGCCACTGTGCACCACTCGGCAAACTCGGCTCTGAAAATTTCGTGCCTTCGCGCCACCCCTTCCCGCGTAGTTTTTTGAATCTTTGCCGAGTGTCATGGTTGGTACTCGGCATAAATTTTTTCCCTCGAAAGATTTTCCCTTCGCGCCAACTCCTCCCGCGCAGTTTATAGCTTTGCCGAGTGTCCCGTGATATGACACTCGGCAAAGAAGTGAAACAAGCACACAATCCGTGTGCCTACCTTTGATCCACCGGCTCACAATCACCTGAAAGATCCAACGGCTCCGAAGACCTCGAAGAAAACACACGATCCGTGTGCTTCTTCTCACTATATAAACACATGCATCTAGCTCGTTAGCACATATCTACAACCCAGCACACTCTTCCATTTCTTCGCGCCAACTCTTCCATGTCTTCCACCGTACCCACTTTAACCTACTCGGAGGCGGAGGAGCTCTGCGCCTCAAACTACCCCTGCCCTCCCGGGTACGGCGTCCCCGCCGGGTGGATGCTGAGCGTCGGAGGCGTGCCGGTCCCTCCTGTCCCTCGAGGTCTGGCGCGCCGGGCGGCCATCACGAACCACTACTACTTCGAGCTGACACCGGAGCAGCGGACGTATCCCCAATGGAATCCCAACTACCGCGCAGGTTGGGACGTCTTCTTCTTCAATCGGCGTGAGAGGGCGCTCGCCAGGTACGAGGAAGAAGGCCCGCCTCCTTCGAACTTCAACGAGGCTGGTCGTCGGCTGTGGTGGCGCGGCCGGACTCTCCAGGGCGTCATGAACTACATAAGGAACGGCGATAACCCCCGCCTGCGCTACCCGCAGTCCAGGCGTGCTCCCCCATCTGACGACAGCGACGACGGCGGCGGCGACTTCGACGACTACGAGTACATGTATTATACGCCTAGGCAGGAGTATGACTAGACCTGAGCCAGAAGATGGCTGGGACAAATGGTTTGTCCATGTATCCTAGAATGTTTAGATCCACGTACTGTCGTGTATCCCGCTTCCTTCGAATTTCAATCTAGTCGTAAAATTCAAAAATAATCGTAGTGGTGTGTGTTCAAGTGTCATGTTAGTCCCAAGGACACCCTTGACACATGGCATGGCAAAACATTGGTTTAGGTGGGATCCCGACGCTCCGGGTCCCCTCTCCGGAGATACCCTAGCCCCGGTGTAGAAAAAGACGGAACCGGCGTCTAGCCCCCTCTGCGTGAGCCGGAAGTGGGTAGCAAAGTGGAACTATTTGGTTGGTTGTGTCATGGCGGGGGCGGCAGCGGCGACACGCGCGGTGCGACGATTGGCCGGCCAGGCTATAAAAATGGTGCCCGCCCCCTCCCCGTACGCACAGTCTCGACTCTCTCCTCGCCGTTCTTTCCCCACCCTCGAACCTCGCCGCAATGGAGAACCTCTGGGACGCGTGGCCCGAGAACGACGACGTCGAGCTGCCGCCAGCGCAGCAAGCGGCGCTGGAGCCGCATGTGGTGGCGCCGGAGCCGGTGGCGCCGGAGCAGCCACCCGAGTACGACGAGGCGCGAGAAGCGCGGCGAGCCGCCCGCCACTGGAGACGCGAGGTGAGGAGGCAGCCAGTGTGGCCCGAGCAGCACGCCGGGCTGCACTCGTTCGAGACCTCGCAGAACGAGGAAGCGTACCGCGAGGTGCGCGGCGTCCTCGAGCAGGCCGCGGCGGCGGCGGAGGCGGCCGCCGTTCGTGCCTCCCTGGAGACGCACCAGCGGGAGGAGGCGGCGCGAGCGGTGCGCCGCCAGATGGCCCAGCGCGCTGCCCTCTACGAGGCCGACCGGCAGGCTGCGCTGCAGAGTGAGCGGCGGCGCAACCGCCCGCCCTCCGAGCAGGCGCAACTGCACCGGCTGCGCCTGCAGGCCCGAGCGGAGCGGGCGGAGCAACGCCGTCTCGCCGCGGCGAGCCAGGACGAAGCCGGCCCCTCCAACCAGCACCGCCACGACGACGTCGCTGATGAAGACGACGATGCGTAGGCGTAGGGGCAGTCATCGAGTAGTTTAAATCTCCTATGTTTTTAGTTGAAATTTTTCGTACTAGCTTAAATTCGCGCCGAATATGTACGCACTTTCCGAATTTCAATAAAATTTCGCCTGTTTTCATTTTGCGTTTGTTTGGGCCGCTTAGTCCCAAGGGACACCCTTGACAATGGTAGGGCCCACCTACTTGCAAGATTCCCCCCGTTACGTCAGATCCGTGAGTTTCGGGGTGTGAGCAGTCCTGGAACCCGCGAGAGAGAATCCGACGTCGGTGAGGCCCCGGCACAGAGAGTGATGCTATCTTTGGAACACAACACCCATGATACAATCTAGCACACATGGCATGGCAAAACATTGGTTTAGGTGGGATCCCGACGCTCCGGGTCCCCTCTCCGGAGATACACTAGCCCCGGTGTAGAAAAAGACGGAACCGGCGTCTAGCCCCCTCTGCGTGAGCCGGAAGTGGGTAGCAAAGTGGAACTAGTTGCTTGGTTGTGTCATGTTAGGCCCAAGGAACACCCTTGACAATGGTAGGGCCCACCTACATGCAAGATTCCCCCCGTTACGTCAGATCCGTGAGTTTCGGGGTGTGAGCAGTCCTGGAACCCGCGAGAGAGAATCCGACGTCGGTGAGGCCCCGGCACAGAGAGTGATGGTATCTTTGGCACACAACACCCATGATACAATCTAACACACATGGCATGGCAAAACATTGGTTTAGGTGGGATCCCGACGCTCCGGGTCCCCGCACCGGAGATACACTAGCCCCGGTGTAGAAAAAGACGGAACCGGCGTCTAGCCCCCTCTGCGTGAGCCGGAAGTGGGTAGCAAAGTGGAACTAGTTGCTTGGTTGTGTCATGTTAGGCCCAAGGAACACCCTTGACAATGGTAGGGACCACCTACTTGCAAGATTCACCCCGTTACGTCAGATCCGTGAGTTTCGGGGTGTGAGCAGTCCTGGAACCCGAGAGAGAGAATCCGACGTCGGTGAGGCCCCGGCACAGAGAGTGATGGTATCTTTGGAACACAACACACTTGATACAATCTAACACACATGGCATGGCAAAACATTGGTTTAGGTGGGATCCCGACGCTCCGGGTCCCCTCTCCGGAGATACACTAGCCCCGGTGTAGAAAAAGACGGAACCGGCGTCTAGCCCCCTCTGCGTGAGCCGGAAGTGGGTAGCAAAGTGGAACTAGTTGCTTGGTTGTGTCATGTTAGGCCCAAGGAACACCCTTGACAATGGTAGGGCCCACCTACTTGCAAGATTCCCCCCGTTACGTCAGATCCGTGAGTTTCGGGGTGTGAGCAGTCCAGGAACCCGCGAGAGAGAATCCGACGTCGGTGAGGCCCCGGCACAGAGAGTGATGCTATCTTTGGCACACAACACCCATGATACAATCTAACACACATGGCATGGAAAAACATTGGTTTAGGTGGGATCCCGACGCTCCGGGTCCCCTCTCCGGAGATACACTATCCCCGGTGTAGAAAAAGACGGAACCGGCGTCTAGCCCCCTCTGCGTGAGCCGGAAGTGGGTAGCAAAGTGGAACTAGTTGCTTGGTTGTGTCATGTTAGGCCCAAGGAACACCCTTGACAATGGTAGGGCCCACCTACATGCAAGATTCCCCCCGTTACGTCAGATCCGGGAGTTTCGGGGTGTGAGCAGTCCTGGAACCCGCGAGAGAGAATCCGACGTCGGTGAGGCCCCGGCACAGAGAGTGATGCTATCTTTGGCAACCAACACCCATGATACAATCTAACACACATGGCATGGAAAAACATTGGTTTAGGTGGGATCCCGACGCTCCGGGTCCCCTCTCCGGAGATACACTAGCCCCGGTGTAGAAAAAGACGGAACCTGCGTCTAGCCCCCTCTGCGTGAGCCGGAAGTGGGTAGCAAAGTGGAACTAGTTGCTTGGTTGTGTCATGTTAGTCCCAAGGAACACCCTTGACAATGGTAGGGCCCACCTACTTGCAAGATTCCCCCCGTTACGTCAGATCCGGGAGTTTCGGGGTGTGAGCAGTCCTGGAACCCGCGAGAGAGAATCCGACGTCGGTGAGGCCCCGGCACAGAGAGTGATGGTATCTTTGGAACACAACACCCATGATACAATCTAGCACACATGGAATGGCAAAACATTGGTTTAGGTGGGATCCCGACGCTCCGGGTCCCCTCTCCGGAGATACACTAGCCCCGGTGTAGAAAAAGACGGAACCGGCGTCTAGCCCCCTCTGCGTGAGCCGGAAGTGGGTAGCAAAGTGGAACTAGTTGCTTGGTTGTGTCATGTTAGTCCCAAGGGACACCCTTGACAATGGTAGGGCCCACCTACTTGCAAGATTCCCCCCGTTACGTCAGATCCGGGAGTTTCGGGGTGTGAGCAGTCCTGGAACCCGAGAGAGAGAATCCGACGTCGGTGAGGCCCCGGCACAGAGAGTGATGCTATCTTTGGAACACAACACACTTGATACAATCTAGCACACATGGCATGGCAAAACATTGGTTTAGGTGGGATCCCGACGCTCCGGGTCCCCTCTCCGGAGATACACTAGCCCCGGTGTAGAAAAAGACGGAACCGGCGTCTAGCCCCCTCTGCGTGAGCCGGAAGTGGGTAGCAAAGTGGAACTAGTTGCTTGGTTGTGTCATGTTAGTCCCAAGGAACACCCTTGACAATGGTAGGGCCCACCTACATGCAAGATTCCCCCCGTTACGTCAGATCCGGGAGTTTCGGGGTGTGAGCAGTCCAGGAACCCGCGAGAGAGAATCCGACGTCGGTGAGGCCCCGGCACAGAGAGTGATGGTATCTTTGGCACACAACACCCATGATACAATCTAACACACATGGCATGGCAAAACATTGGTTTAGGTGGGATCCCGACGCTCCGGGTCCCCTCTCCGGAGATACACTAGCCCCGTTGTAGAAAAAGACGGAAGCTGCGTCTAGCCCCCTCTGCGTGAGCCGGAAGTGGGTAGCAAAGTGGAACTAGTTGCTTGGTTGTGTCATGTTAGTCCCAAGGAACACCCTTGACAATGGTAGGGCCCACCTACTTGCAAGATTCCCCCCGTTACGTCAGATCCGTGAGTTTCGGGGTGTGAGCAGTCCAGGAACCCGCGAGAGAGAATCCGACGTCGGTGAGGCCCCGGCACAGAGAGTGATGGTATCTTTGGCACACAACACCCATGATACAATCTAACACACATGGCATGGCAAAACATTGGTTTAGGTGGGATCCCGACGCTCCGGGTCCCCTCTCCGGAGATACACTAGCCCCGGTGTAGAAAAAGACGGAAGCTGCGTCCAGCCCCCTCTGCGTGAGCCGGAAGTGGGTAGCAAAGTGGAACTAGTTGCTTGGTTGTGTCATGTTAGTCCCAAGGAACACCCTTGACAATGGTAGGGCCCACCTACTTGCAAGATTCCCCCCGTTACGTCAGATCCGGGAGTTTCGGGGTGTGAGCAGTCCAGGAACCCGCGAGAGAGAATCCGACGTCGGTGAGGCCCCGGCACAGAGAGTGATGGTATCTTTGGCACACAACACCCATGATACAATCTAACACACATGGCATGGCAAAACATTGGTTTAGGTGGGATCCCGACGCTCCAGGTCCCCTCTCCGGAGATACACTAGCCCCGGCAAATATAATGTGTGTTTGTTGCTATTTGATCCAAATATGTGTGTTCTGATTGTTCTAGTACTGAAACATGTCAAATATATATAAATTGTCATTTAATTGCAGGAAATAAAGCAAATGCAAGCAGTTTTGTTCAAAACAGCTATGTCTTTGCCGAGTGTAGCACTCGGCACAGACCCCTGTGGTCACTATGCCGAGTGTTACACTCGGCAAAGAAGTTGCCCAGGCCACCAGAGTAGCGCCTGGGAGCACGCCTACGCCGAGTATGTAGATTTTGTGCACTCGGCACAGAGGTACTATGCCGATGGCCCCGATTTTTGGCACTCGGCAAAGGCTGGCACTCGGCAAACAATCGGCGGGCAGTGAATAGGTACCCTGGTCATTTTTCCCCTTCTCCCCCAAATCCAGATCGATTCCCCGCGCTCGTCTTCTCCTCCTACCCCGAGCCGCCGCCGCCGCCACCGCCCACCACCGAGGACTCGCGCCGCCGCCCACCAACGACACGCGCCGCCTCCCTCCTCCCCTCCGCCAAGCCCTTCCCCCTCCTCCTCTCCCTCCCCCTCCGGCTCCACCTCCCCCTTCTCGACCTTCCTCTCCGGCCGACCACCTCCGGCCACACCAGCCTCTCTCGGCCGGCCCCTCCCCCTCCGCCGCCCCCTCCTCGATCTACAGCAGCCCTCCACCGCCCCCTCCTCGATCTGCAGGGAGAAGCCGCCGCCACCACCGACGCGCTCGCCTCCGGCTTCTACCTCGCCCCCGGCCAGCAGAGGCCCTGCTCCAACCCCCTCCCGATCTCCTCCATCCCCTATAGCTAGCAGCAGCAGAGGTGAGCTCCTCCTCCGCTCATAATTTTTGTTTAATTTTTTTCACTGTTAATTAGGGTTGTTACGGTTAGGGGATGTTAGAGTTAGGGGTGTTTAATTTTTTCGCTGTTAATCTGCTATGAACAAGTGGTAGTAGGTAGTGATCACTGTCTCTCCAGGCACATAGATGCACATGTATGCATGATCTTATACAAGTGGTGGGGTTCACTGCGTTCTTCAAGCGTCCTGCCCACCTTGTCGTATGCTCTCATAGCCTCTAGCTGTTGGCTGTCTTGCACGGAGTTGTGCCCAGGAGGAGAGATGTCCAGAACTCCAAAACTGTAGCGTCATAGCGTGTGCATTGGTGAACCACGCAGCTGGTACTGTACTGTAATATGATTGTACATGTCAGATTAGCCTACGGTGTGCTCAGATACTCGTTACACGGTTTTTTTTCTCTCACTTTTGTTAGATTGGAGAGAACCACTCATAATAAAGTGTGCTATGTGCATCCAGTTCAATAATCTTAAAAAAATGAATAAATGTGGCTATCCCTACATGGCTGCAATAATTTCAGTTTATTATGCAATAATACCTAAAGGTAAATCTATGATACCAATGTAAGATTAGTTTGTCTGAAGTTCCTCTTTAACATGTAAAGAACAGAGAAAAACAGATCAAAAAAAACTATAGGTACAAAAAATAAAAATACGATCTAAGGAGTAAACAGTTTTTGCATACCTTTCTGGTTCAATTGTCCTTTTTGCTAGCAATCTGTCCCACACTAGGGTCGCATTGTTCGGGTTGAGATGGTAGTAGGATGAACCAACACCGACAGCTATGATACCAGCAAAGAATAGCGTCCAACTCCAGAGCTCGCCCTGTGAGCTGCCAGCAGAGTTCAACATAAGATAATTTCTTCTTTAAAATCTTAATCTGAGATTAGAACACGAAGAGCGTTGAGTGAGCAGTACCATAGCCTGAAGTAGTTTTTGTAGTGGCACAAGATGAGCCCGGCAAGACCGACAAAGAGGGCAGGGATGTTTGAGAGCACATTCAACGTGTTAGGTATCCCTGCAGAACAGAGCAGAGCAAAGCAAAACAAGGCATTATTGATTATCTTAGGGGTATTAGTTTACTGTAGCTGTTAGTTTTAGGTTGTTGTTGATGTTAGGTTAATGAATTCGTATTAGTTGGCAGTGTAGTTTTTATTAACACTATATCTTCCCTTTTGCAGGACATGGATCGAGGTTGAGGCCAGGAGCTTCAACGGAGGCAGGGATTTGTTGAGGAGGGTCGTCGCAGGTCGGGAGCGTCTGCGATCATCTTCATCGGCACACGACCACGCTTAGAGGGTAAAAACCTCCCCCTCGGTCGATCTTTAGATTTTCTTGTGTAGATCACCAAACTAGTCGCGTTACCCTAGGCGTCTCCCGTTCGGAAGAGTTGTAGTTATAAAAATAGAACTCTTTGTATATATTTATATACAAAGATCTATATTTTTATAACCGCGACTGTTTCGAATTGTCCACGTTTTTGGACAGCTCGTGGATGTGTAGCTGTGTTTGTTTTCCATGTTCTACTCCTATCCGAGACAGATTTCGGTGGCGCCTCTCTGTTGTTCTCCGAGTACACATTCTCTCGACCCCCGTGGTCGAGACGTGTATTAGGAGAACAGCGGGGAGGTGCTGCCGAAATTTGTCTCGGATAGGAGTAGACATGGAAAACAAACACAAGCTACACATCCACGGGTGGGATTAGGACCTATCTTTACCTAGTAGGCATGTAGGATTGCATTCAAAGCGTAAAACTTGCAGTATGTTGTAGATAATTTAAACAAACCTGTTAAATTTTAAACACATGTTAATATGTCTGAGCATTCATCAGCGTGGAAATGGAGGAACGCGAGTGGATGTACAGTGGCCGACCGAGTGTGAAGGATATGACAATGGATTGGGTTACAAAGACCAACCAGTTCTTGGATTTTGCATTTGCTAGAGTTGACGATTCGTCTGATGTATGGTGCCCCTGTAGTCGTTGTCGTAACATGACAGAGAAACCGAGGATAGTCATTTCTGATCACCTTGGGAAGTACGGGTTTATGCCAAACTATTACCGTTGGGTGTACCATGGCGAGTCTGCCGATCCCGTACGCCGTAGAAAGAAGAAGAAGAAGGTGGCACCTAGCACTGAGGATGCATCGACCGATTTTGATACCGGTTTTGACAGGATGTTAGATGATTTCACTACTGCACATGCACCTGAAAATCCAACCGGTGAGGGAGATGCCCCCGAGTATGCGGAGGAGAGCACGAAAGAGTTCTATGACACATTGTTTGAGACACAAAAACCATTGCACGAGCATACACGAGTTTCTCAACTTGATGCCATCGGCCGGCTTATGGCGGTCAAAAGCCAGCACAATGTAAGCATAGCCGCCTTTGATGCATTTCTGACCGTTATTGCCACCCTCTTGCCGGCGGAACACCTTCTTCCAAAGAACATGTACGAGTCGAAAAAAATCCTCGGTTCCCTTAAGATGCCGTATGAAAAGATAGATTGTTGTCCGAAGAGTTGCATGTTGTTCAGGAAAGAGCATGAGAAGACAAAGTACTGTGTCAAATGCGGGGCCTCTAGGTTTCTGGAGGTGGACTCCGGTAATGGTCAGAAGACGCAGCTAACGGTCGCCAAAAAGATCCTTCGATATCTTCCATTCATACCGCGGATCCAAAGGCTTTTTATGACCGAGGAATCTGCGAAACAGATGAGATGGCCGTCAGACGGGAAGAGGTACCGTCCTCATAAGATGATACATCCGTCTGATGGTGAAGCATGGAAGGACTTCGTTGGCAAACATAAGAAGAAAGCGGGTGACCCCAGGAGTGTAGCCGTTGCGTTATCAACCGATGGTTTCAACCCATATGGTATGACGTCTGCCTCATACAGTTGTTGGCCGATGTTTGTTATCCCGATGAACCTCCCCCCCGGCGTGTGCATGCAACGGCAGAACATGTTCCTGTCGCTGATAATTCCAGGGCCTGAGTATCCAGGGAAGAATATGTCCGTGTTCATGGAGCCGCTGGTAGATGATCTCCTCATTGCTTGGAACACCGGGGTACGGACATACGACGCCGCAGAAAAGAAGCACTTTGATATGTATGTTTGGTACTTCACTTCCCTGCATGACCTTCCGGCTCGCGCGATATTCTGCGGCTGGTGCACTCATGGGAAGTGGCCTTGTCCGGTGTGCTACCAGGCTGTGACTTTCCTTTGGCTCAAAAAGGGTGGAAAATACTCATGCTTTGACCAACATCGTCAGTTCCTTCGTCTTGGTCACAAATACCGGCGAAATAAAAAGAAGTGGACGAAAGATGTAGCTGTCGATGCTCCACGACCAACTTTGATGACCGGTGTAGACGTGAAGGCTCAGCTAGAAAGTCTGGAGCTCAATGCCGAGGGGACTGGCTTTCTGGGATATGGAGAGTGGCACCAGTGGACTCACATCTCATGCCTGTGGAAGCTCCCTTACATGCAGGATCTTCTTCTTCCACATAACATTGATGTCATGCACACGGAAAAAAATATCGCCGAGGCCCTTTGGGCAACACTTATGGATCTTGAGAAGACGAAGGATAACGTTAAGGCAAGAGTCGATCAAGAGGAGCTATGTGACAGGGAACATTTAAACATGAAGCCTCCCACCAAAACCAAAAAAACGTGGACGAAGCCACCGGCCCCTTTCTGCCTGACTAGGGCCCAAAGGAAAGAAGTTCTCCAGTGGATCTTGGACTGTCTCTTCTTCCCTGATGGGTACGCAGCTAATATAATGAGGGGAGTGAATCTTGCAGGGCTTCGGATAACAGGGCTCAAGAGTCATGACTACCACGTATGGATTGAGCGGATCATGCCTGTCATGATTCGAGGATACGTTGATGAGGAAATTTGGCTAGTGCTAGCCAAGTTGAGTTTTTTCTTTCGCCAGCTTTGTGCCAAGGAATTAGACCGAGCTGTGGTTGCTAAGTTGGAGGAACAGGTTGCCGGCTTACTGGTGGACCTAGAGGCGATCTTTCCCCCCGGCTTCTTTAATCCGATGCAACACTTGCTCTTGCATCTCGCTGAAGAGGCACGATTGGGTGGCCCTGTGCAGTACCGCTGGATGTTTTCAACCGAGAGAGAGCAGAAGAAACTTAGAGAGAAAAGCACGAACAAATGTCGCATCGAAGCATCCATATGTGAGGCAACCCTCAACGAGGAGGTGGCAAACTTTACGACAAAGTACTATCATGAAAGTCTTCCCACTCGTCATAATCCAGTTTCTCGGTACAATAATGACCCCAACTCCGCGGATGCACCCGAGCTTAGCATACTTGCAGGGCTTGGTGGCAGATCAAGTGGCGCGAAGCAAGAGCAAGTAGACTCACATGAACAATGGACGGCTATTCTCTCGTGTGTCCTGAAGAACACGGCGGAAGTAAAGCCCTACATTGAGTAAGTGCTCAACACCTTCTTTTCACAAGCTTTCATTCCCATAGTTTGTGTCTAACTCCGATTTTTGTCATTCCGCACCTAGGTTATTTGAGAAAGAAACCTGGAAACATCATTCCCGAGAACCTACCTACGAGGAGAAGACTACTATTTTTAAGAAGGGTGGCAAAGGAGGCGGCGGTTTCATTAGTTGGTTCGCCACAAAAGTAACACTCTATCTTACATGGTTTCTAGTGAGACATATTTTACGCCGATCTTAGCTTTAAGTAACACTCCTATTGACCTTGTAGGCTTTAACCGACAAGGAAATGAGTCCCGAGTTGCGGCAACTTGCCCGCGGGTTCACCTACTCCCTCAAGACATTCACATCTTACGATGTGAATGGGTATCGCTTCCATACCCGTTCTTACGATGAGAAACGGCCGAACCGGAAGACAAATAATTTCGGGGTCTTCACGAATGCCGGTGGTGATTACTTCGGCATCGTCGAGGGAATTTATGAGCTCGATTTCCATTTCGGCAAGAAGAACCCGGTTGTATTCAAATGCCATTGGTTCGATCCAACTAGAGTGAGACGAAATCCTGAAATTGGATTGATCGAAATTGAACGAGCATCTGTCTATGGGGGAGATGATGTCTACATCATTGCACAACATGCCACCCAAGTATTCTATCTCCCCTACCCATGCAAAACTATGAAACGTCTCCAGGGGTGGGATGTGGTGATCACGGTGCCACCGCGTAATAGACCACCTCCTCCAAACGATGAAGATTACCACCAGCGCATAAACCCCATCACCTATGAGGGAGAGTTCTATCAAGAGGACGCCGATGGGCTCACCGGCCGGTTCAGCATCGACTTGCCTACAATTGACGAAATGGTAGAAGACGACGGTGATGATGGCATGGGCGCCGAGAGTGAGCAAGACGACGATCCAGCTGTTCTTAACTCTAAGGACGTGGAACTACTTGAACGTCTCCACATACCCGATGTTGAGGAGCCGAGCGGTCCACCATCGAACTACATGGAAGAGTGGTGGTACACCCGTGATAGCGACGACGATGATGATCCCGGTCCAAGTTATGATCCCAAGGATGTAGACAATGGGTTCTGAACCATTTGTGTTCCAACTATGTAACCGTCAATGTATAATTAGCATTTAGTTTTCACTATTTGTGTGTCACTTCGAAACTTATAGCTTGTAATATTTTTCTATTCCGAACTTCTTATTGCTATTACATTACTTGCGCTTAAAATCCTGACGTTTGTCATGGTTCTTAGAGTCTCCAAGCACTTACGATTTTGTGCTCAAAATCTCCTCCCATATGAGCTGGAAGAATCTGATCTTGCTCACATCCATGTGCTCCCAGTAGTAGTGCTCTTGCCACTCCCTACGCTGTTATTTTGGTCACCAAAATATCGGTGCAGGGAGTGGCAAGAGCACTACTTCTGGGAGCACATGGCCGTGAACAAGATCAGGTTCTTCAAGCTCATGGGAGGAGATTTTCAGCAGAAAATCGTGCACATGACAAATGTCAGGATTTATTTTTCTATTCCGAACTTCTTATTGCTATTACATTACTTGCGCTTAAAATCCTGACGTTTGTCATGGTTCTTAGAGTCTCCAAGCACTTACGATTTTGTGCTCAAAATCTCCTCCCATATGAGCTGGAAGAATCTGATCTTGCTCACATCCATGTGCTCCCAGTAGTAGTGCTCTTGCCACTCCCTACGCTGTTATTTTGGTCACCAAAATATCGGTGCAGGGAGTGGCAAGAGCACTACTTCTGGGAGCACATGGCCGTGAACAAGATCAGGTTCTTCAAGCTCATGGGAGGAGATTTTCAGCAGAAAATCGTGCACATGACAAATGTCAGGATTTATTTTTCTATTCCGAACTTCTTATTGCTATTACATTACTTGCGCTTAAAATCCTGACGTTTGTCATGGTTCTTAGAGTCTCCAAGCACTTACGATTTTGTGCTCAAAATCTCCTCCCATATGAGCTGGAAGAATCTGATCTTGCTCACATCCATGTGCTCCCAGTAGTAGTGCTCTTGCCACTCCCTACGCTGTTATTTTGGTCACCAAAATATCGGTGCAGGGAGTGGCAAGAGCACTACTTCTGGGAGCACATGGCCGTGAACAAGATCAGGTTCTTCAAGCTCATGGGAGGAGATTTTCAGCAGAAAATCGTGCACATGACAAATGTCAGGATTTAAGTACAGAAAAGGTGAAATTGTGACACTTTACTATTTTAATTGCGCTTTAATTTATTTTTGCATGTACATAATATGCTTTGTATGAATTACTCTTTGTTTATTTAACTTTTTAACATTTGTTATCACCTGTACTAATCGGGTTCCCTCTTGTGTCATAACAGGTGAAACATGGCAGGTTCCAAGGCCCCCAAGGGGGTGAAGCGCACCGCCAAGAAGGCCCATGTGACGGGCTTGTACGCCAGATCTGAGGATGGCGCGCGCAAACTGATAGGGCGACGACGGGTTGCGGGCACGGAGGAGACCTCTAGCTCACGGAGAGCCCCGGCCCGTCGCCCAGGGGGGCGTGGTTCGCACCGGGCTGCTCGCTCACAGAGCCCCTTGCCCTCGGTTACTTCTTCTGACTCGGAGGAGGAGCAGGAGGATGAGGAGCAGCAGGAGGAGGAGGAGCACGAGCAGGAGGGATCAGACGCCGAGGACGGGTCTGACCGGGACGAGGAGGAGGAGCAGCAGCCCTCGGACCCGGAGTCCGAGGAGGACGAGGACTTGTTCGCACACCCGCTCCCCCAGCTAGGGAAAGTGTGGCCCGCGGACAAGAAACCTTTTCTGCGCGGGCCCACGCGGCTACCTGAGCCGCCATACCCCCACCGGCACCACTTGGTCAGACCGGACGGCGACACGTAAGTGATTGTTAATCATTGTTGCTACATTTTTGCTATATTAATTTTTCATCAAAACATAACTAACTAGCTTGTTTTTCTTTTGTGCACGTGCAGGTCCTTGGCGTATGTGGGGCCCAGGCCACCACGGCCCATGAGCGGCATCCTTGGGCTTCTTTGCAAGAAGCATTTCCCAGGCTTGGTCACCCTGGATGGCAAGGAGGAGCCAGCTGCTTCCTGGAAGCACTACGAGCAGGTGCCCGATGTGGCGGACAAGTGGGGCCGGGTGTACGACCACTTAGGCACCCGGGTGATTACGGATTTCTGGGTTAGTATATTTTCCAATGCTAAATGGTTTAAGGGCAATATCTTTCGTGAAATATATATATATATCGTGCTAATGTATTCAATTTCTGCAATGGTTGTAGGACTACTTCACCTGCGTCGAGGGGGAAGAGGGTAGGGCCACGGCTGTGCTGATCAAGATGGCCAAGAAGCTTATCCGTGACATGCACTACGAGGCGCGTGTGCTGTGCGTGGTTAAGTTCTACGCCAAATACTTGAACACCACGTTGTCCAAGAAGGACGCCCGACAGATTCACATGTCGGAGGTCCAATACTTGAAGGTATGGACATAGTCTTTAAAGTTATTCGTATATGGCCGCCGGGTGGTCTCACGTGGGTCTAATTTTTTCAAACAGGTGGTGCCTCAGTGGCTGGCCAACAAGCTGCCTTGCTATAAGGTGATGGTCGCGAAGTGGGTGAGCGACGGGTACAAGGCGGAACACGCCGCGTGCCGGGCCCGACGTCTTCTGCTAGGCGAGGGACACCGTCAGGGCGGCCTCACCCTCACCGGCATCGTCCAGAGAGAGGTAAATAACCGTTTCAATGCAATGTTCTTTGTAACTTTATAGGTTTTTGCTAATATAATTCTGCTTTCAATTGTAGGCCGAGAAGGGCAATGAGATCACTCGCATGCAGGCCTTCCGTAGGACCCGGACCCCCAAGGTGCTGAAACCTGATGTACCGGCTGATCAGCAGTGGATCAACTCGCAAACCGGCAAGAAGTGGGAGAAGTACGTCGAGAAGATGAAGGAGAAGCACGGCCCTGAGTGTGACCCCTTCACGGCCCCCTATGATCCACAGGTTGCTATGGTTGCGGGAGAGGGTCGAAGGAACGGCAGATTTGCCTTCGCCAATGGCGCCTTCGATACCACAGGTACACCCACACTCTCCCAGATCCGTGCGAGGTCGGTCAGCTCATCGCCCTCTATCGAGCGCCGCCCACGGCCAGGACTAGATGCCATCGCCGCTATGCAGGTACAATCATTCTTCAGCACCCGTATATCTTGTTTCCGTTGCGCAATTGTTGACATTAAACATCCCGTAGGATGAAGTTGATGAAAACAAGCGGATCGCGAGGGAGTCCCAAGAACAGGTCCAAAGAATGGCGGAGCAGATGAGTAGCCAGCATGCATGGATGCAGGCAATGATGCAGGTATTATTTTCACTATTTTAGTTCCATTCATCATTATATGCGTGTAAACTCACCGGTCTAACTCTTTTCATCTTTGCAGATGGTCAGCGCTCTTCCACGGGATCCATCAGCTCCTCCTCTACCTCCTCTACCGCCGTTCAACATCAACTTGGTAAGTTGGCTTGCAGCTTGTTAACTGATTCATTTTTCCAGCTTAGTCGGCTAATATGGATCTTTATAGGGAAATGCTTCATCATCGGGAACCCAGAACATGGACCAGGACGGCGATCGAGCTGGCGGTGACGAGTCGGCTCCGTAGACCTCCGTCATAGTTCACTTAGGATCCCGTCGTTCTTGTGGCAACAAACATGAACTTGTCGACTTTTGAACTACTTAGGATGCTTCTACGATGATGCTTAAACATTTGTGACATGTATTATATGCTTATGGAGATATTTGGTGCATTTGTAGCTATTTTGGTGCAAATATGTGTTTGATGTTATGCATTTGTTGCTATTTTGTTGAAAGATGTATGGTTGGAGTGTTCTGGTACTGAATATTGTGAAACCAATACAATTTTTGATCTGTTTGCAGGGATTGAAGCAAATGCAGCAAGCTGCTGTAAAATTTGCAACGTCTTTGCCGAGTGTTACACTCGGCAAAGACCCAAATGGTCACTATGCCGAGTGTTACACTCGGCAAAGAGGTTGCCCAGGCGACCAAATGGCACCTGGGAGCAAGTCTTTGCCGAGTGGCCCCAAAACACTCGGCAAAGTTTGCTCCCAGGTGCCATTTGGTCGCCTGGGCAACCTCTTTGCCGAGTGCGACACTCGGCAAACTCTTGCTCGGCGTACACGGAGGGGACTATGCCGAGTGTCACGACACTCGGCGTAGGCCTCACTCGGTGGAGTGAGCCCGCTCGGCGAAGCGACACTCGGCAAACGCACGCACTCGGCGAAGAGGTTGCCAGCTTTGCCGAGTGCCACGACACTCGGCGTGTAGGCCGCTCGGCGAACAGGGCCTGCCTCTTTGCCGAGTGTCGTGACACTCGGCGTACAGGCCACGTGGCGCCACCATAGACGCCTTGTGTCAGGCTCTTTGCCGAGTGTTACACTCGGCAAAGCCTGACACGTGGCGCTACCATGGACGCCTGGGCCCAGGAACTTTGCCGAGTGTTGCACTCGGCAAACCGTCGAGCACCGTTCCGTTACGTGGCTAAGGACGGAACCCGTTCCAGGAAACGTTGCCGAGTGTTCACACAAAATACTCGGCAAAGATTTCGCCGAGCACCCCGTGGTCTGACACTCGGCGAAGTTTCGATTGCCGAGATGTAAGACGCCGAGTGCTGTGTGCCGAGTGTGGCACTCGGCAAAGAGGTCGCCGAGTGTTTTTCGCCCTTCGCCGAGTCTTTCTGATACTCGGCGAAGTGCAGGAATCCAGTAGTGGCTGACGCGCTCCCTTCTACTCTACCGAGGGGATCTCCAGGGTTCAGCTGGGCGACGGAACGCGCGCCGCGTTCTGGCTCGACTCCTGGACCAGCGTGGGCGCCCTGTATGTCGCGATGCCAGAGCTCTACTCCCACTGCACAACGAAGCTAGCAACTGTTCGCCAAGTCCTGGACCGTGGCCTATGCCGGTACCTCCTCCCTCGGCTCTCATTCACGGCAACATGCCAGCTGCGAGACCTGCAAAACATCCTCGCCTCCGTGCAGCTTCGCGCCATCCCGAACGTGCGCTTGCTCTCCCTGTGCGCTGCTGAGGACGACAAGTTCAGGACTGGGCGGCTCTACCGCCTGTACACGTGTGGCGACGAGCTCGCTCCTCACCAGTCTTTCGTATGGAAGAACTCGGTGACCTCGAAGGTGAAGTTCTTTGCTTGGTTTCTCCTTCAGGGTCGCATCCAGAGCCGCTCAAACCTGCTGCACAAAGCCGTCCTCTGGCCTGATAAAAGTGGCTTCCCCATCTGCGACGTCGCACTCGAGACGCCAAACACATCGTCTTTGAGGGTCCCTTTGCCCGTCGCTTCTGGTCGGAGCTAGGGTGTAGAGGCCCCGGATGGTTCAGAAT